>CM070560.1:30503676-31185953 GCA_036346405.1 Phyllostachys edulis
GGAGTACCTCTCGAAAATCTCTCACCACCGGTATGTCTTTTATTTCTTTGCTTGTAGGCTAGCCAAGGTAGGATTAGATTGTTTTGGTGGACTTCGATTCGATATATTGTAGTCGTGTCCCTGCGGGCTCTCCAATGACGACAGATAATCGGGTATGGCAAAGAACTTGATGTGTGACCGTATAGGGGTGACTTGGTGTAAGTTATCGACTTGCTAGTAGGTCACCAAAAAATAGGGGTTGCTTAGTGGCGTGCGATGGCATGGCATGTGCCACCTTGGGTGGTTTGTGGTTGCGCTACACGGTAGCATCCTCGAGTTCATTCTAATATAATAACTGCTGGACATTGTCTCTAAGACATGCTTGACCTATTGATGGCTTTGACTACCGCTAGATTGTAAACTTTGAGATCTCATTTTTTTTTTTTTCTCGCTTCATAAAATGCTTCAACTCGAGTTTGTGCCATTGCTATCACTTGTAGGCTTTACTTTATCGCTTTTGGTAAACGGGTCAAGATCTCAAACGTGCAACTTTATTTGTTTGCATTATGAAATATTCTTAGCTATGTGATGCTAGTTGGTCTAAATTTGTGAACTAACACTTTGTATATCTTAGCTCTCGTTAATTGCATTAATAGTTTCTTCACCGGTTGTGTAGCCTAATGGGCTTATACCTTAGCCGCTATCCTATATGAACACCGTCCGCTTTTGAGGATTGTATTGTCCTAATTAGGAGGTATCCTGACTATAATTGCTTGATTGTATAGTCGCATATAAATTTAAGAGTTGTTCTCTCTGCTTTTTGAGACATGGTCACATGGTGTACAACTGCATCAAGATTTTGAATAAAGATACTAAATCCCAAAAGCAAGGTATAGCTCAAGATCGGTCCTTAATTGACTTGGGAGACTTCCAATAAAACCCGTTTCGATCATAGAAATGTAGCGATCCCGTATCAACTTGCACCATCCAACATTTATTTTGCCCAAGTTTAACACAACTTTTATTTGTTTTCCAAGTTAAATCATTTGCTAAAATTTCTATGGTAAAAACAATACCATAGCCTCATTTTAAATCATACTTGAACCTTTGGTTATGCTCCCAAATTTCAATCTTTTGTCATCTTTAAGACCAAGAAATCAAGCATCCAGATTAGAATCATATTTTCCAAATCAATCTATTATGCCCATTGATCTACCGCGATCATTGCTTACATTAGTCCACCAACAACTCTAAATCAACCAAGCACTATTATTCCATTAACTCCACCAATTTCATCAATTTTTATAATTCAACCAACGACTAACTCCAATCATAACTTACTATACTAATCCAACTTCATTCTTTATTCATCATCTAGACCCGATCGATTATCAATACTAGATTTTCCACGATCACTAACAATACATCTAAATCCAAATTCACCATTCAACCATATTCAATAAATCCAACATAACCAAATCATCTAATTAATTCCACAAAGTTTACCCATATATCATGATTCAACCAATCCACTAAAAAATAACATCTTGCCTTACTATGAAAATCCAACCTTTTCGTATTTCAATCACCACCTTTATTGGATCAATTTCTTAATACTAATTCTCCAACAATTACTAAAATCTATTTGAATCTGCCAAGATGTATTCCATAATCTAACCAAGATTTATTCCTATACCCCCAACAAAGATACACTTCTTTAATCCAACAAGAACATATTCCAATATTCACAAAGGTATTTCTACCATCTAACAAGAATATATTTCGATAATCCGGTCATGATTTTATCCTATGATCCAACAATGATGGAATCCGATAATCCAACTCCACAATTATATAATCCCACAATCCAATCTTTAACAATAATCTATCTCCATAATCCAATATTCATCAATCCAACAATCTAGCAAATATATTCCTATAATCCAATATCCAAAGATTCATTTCTATATCTCCATAATCCAATGCTCAATAATCATGCATTTCTAATAATCCAAAGATCCATCAATCCAATCTCAACAACCATCTATTTCTATAAATCAACATCTATTAGTTCAATATCCAATAATCCAATAATAATCTATGTCTATGACCCCACATCCAATATCCAACCATCATATAATTCTATGACCCAACATCCAACAATCCATTAATCTAATATCCCACAATAATATAATTCTATAATCTAATCTCCAACAACTATGTATTTCTAATAATCTCATATCCAACAATCATGTAATCCTTTAATCGATTTTCAACAATCATGCAATCTTTTGTCGTGGCGACCTCTACACTTTGCACATCTCAAGGGTTATGGCAACAAAGTTACCGCTGGGCTATGGGTCTCTCGGAAGGAAGGGTGAAGGTTCTAGGCCCGAGTGGTCCATATCGGGTGGTGGTTGGTCGTTGCTATTATTATAGTGGTTCTAGATCTGGTCAGTGTCAGCCTCATTATGGTCTCATCGATGGATTTTCCGTTAGTGTGTCCTGCAAGCAATCGCCCCAATAATTCTCAATCTCTTGCCGCCATGTCTTTGTCCTTCCATCCTTCTGCATGGGGATGGATGGTCCAGTACCACTTGGTGCGCCTGAGTTATATTTTGTAGCCATTGATTGTGCTGCCAGCAAATGTAATAAATTGAAGTCCAAGTCCCGAAGAGGTGCAATATTTGACCCCACTAGGTTGTTGTGTAATCTAATTTGCTTGAAAGAAGCTTGACAGATGGAAAAAGTGTGTGCTTGGGTGTTTTTTGTGGGGCCTCCATTGTACTTGGTCAGGGTTGGGTTTGAATATGCATGCCTCGAGACCGATGGCGTGTTATATTTAAGACCGAGGGATCATTGAGTACTTCCGCCTCAGATATCAAGATGTGAAATAGGAGGTACATATAGACTCTTCACGTTAGTTCCCATAATGGTCTCACAGCTTCTCATTCGCCGACGGATTCACCGTGACTATCTTGTATAGGAATCTTGACCCTCGTAGTTATTTGATCGAAATGTACAGATTCCTCAACAACGGTCAACTCCACACTGTTATTGGTGCTCTTTAGTGGGAGAAGCCCAGAAAATGCACCGATTTTAAAACTGCCAAAGCTCAATTTGGTTTATTGGGTGTTGGTAACTTGCAAATGATCGTGAATTATAACCGCAGGTTATCATCGGCTAACTTGGTGGCAACTAACTTGTCGTTATGTATGCTTAGACCTTGAAGTTTGCTATGGTGATGATACATCAACATTGACTCCACCGCTTCGTCCTCTGTAGAAGAATGCTTCGAGGCGATAGGTACTGGTTCTGCAATAATCCATCTTCATATTCGAATTACCTTTATGATGCTCCGTGTCTCTAGAGCATTTATCGATCTAATTATAGTTGAGTGTGTAACATCTCGAGCAATGGTTTATGCTTCAAATGTATAAAAGTGTGGGAATTTCAAAAACTTTTGATAAAACTCATGAGTTTGCACTTGGTTTCTAAAGTTTGCTTTGAATTTCAAACTTTTAACCTAAATTCAAGATTCTATTGGATTCCAGAGAAATGTGTAAATAAAAGTCTCTAAAAATAATTTTGTCAAATATTAGATTAATTATCATGAATTAATATAATTTTTCACAAATTTTTAGAAATTATTTCAACCTAATCAAAATCCTAACTATGTTACTAATGTAGATTTAAAAGGCTTTTATTTCGCATAAATGGAGTATGAACAGTGATTGAAATAAAATTTCCAAAGTCATAGTTGAACCTGAGAACACACCCAAAATTTTTTAAAATTTTATTGCTATTTTAGTTTGCCAAATCAAACTTGTTGGTTTTCGGTCAAATCAAATTCCAAACCTTAACCCGACTGCACCTGGTTACACTGTTCCGATTGGACCGCTTTAATTTGACTTGACTCGACCCCGCCACTTTGCATCAAGATCGCACTGACTCGGCTCGCACCGCTTGTCAGCTGTCCGATGAGTGGGCCTCGCCTGTCACTCGCTCTTCTTCTCGCCACTGTTATGTAGCCTTAGCGCTCGTGCATGGGTGCCACGGCCTCACCGCCACCTCATGCTCCCGGACCGCTCAAGCATCGCCAAACTTCATCTATGTCCCGAGCCAATCCGTCGCCCTCTCTTGCACCTTCTTACCTTCTCCGCCGCTTCTTCTTTCTGGCCGGAGATCAAGTCACAAAGCGCCGCCACCTCAAGCCGCCTTGATCCAGAACCCCACCACGAAGTTCCACTCACGGCAAGACTACCTCCATTTTGGCCGATCCGCCCTAGGCATGCACGGAGTCATCTCGACCATCTTCGCTGCTCAAGGCCCAGGTGGCCACTTCGTGAGCTTGCAAGAGATCCGGTGAGTTTTTGTCCTCATTGTCTTGTCCATAGTAATCGCAATATTCCACCGAGTCTCTTAGCGAGTTTGATTTGGTTTTGTGGATCACCGAGGAAGAAGAGCACGCCTTTCTCGACTACGGCCAAGCGCCGCTACCTCGATTCCGGTCACCTCCGACCTTCAACAATGATGTTATCGTGGACATCACGCCTCAAGACGAGGCGACCTCCACGCGCACCTTCCCGAGGCTCTCGACCATCGCAATGTCTTCTACGGAGCCGTGTTCTTGTCTCCGCCCCGTGCCGAGACCCACCGCCGGCCACCTTGGGACTCGCCGCCACCATCGTGTCCGCAAGGTCTGTGGCGCACTGCGGCGTGTCCTTCCCGAGCCCGGCGCCCTCTCACGCCGGATCGCTACCTCGCCCGTGCCCATGTTCTCGAGTCTGACGTGTTAGGGTAAAGACCAAGTCATTAAGTGTTAACCGCTTTATTAGTGTTCATATGACATGTGGACCTCGCAGAGTTAAACGTGTTTAGAAACGTGAATCGCCTGGCTTTAAACCTTTGAGCCTTTGACATGTGGGCCCTCATGACCGGGTAAGTAAATGCGCAAGTAGAGGAATACGTTTTCTCTTAAGAAGACGATTTATTTAATGCTTGGGACGAAGTTTACATTTCTTGAAAACCAAAGACGATTCAAAGAATACGCTTCCGACGCTGCCTTCGAAATTGGGGTCAAAGCTTGACTTCGTCAAGCCCTCACTTGCCACACCGCTTGGGTTGTTTTATTAGCTGAAAGGTCGGTAGAAAAAAGTAGTTAATCCTTTTAGAAATTCCAAAACCAATAATTTCTGCACTAAAAATTCATTAAACTTAGAAAATTCACAACTAATTCAAATAATCTTCAAATTGAATGAAACAAATTTTGTTGGTTTTCATTTTTAGTGTACTTTTAAATGGAATATATTTTAAGTATGCTTTTGTCTCAGAAAAATATGAAATTGAATGAATAGCTAAAATGAATTGTTTTTACACTAGAAAATGGTATAAACTTCAAAATTCATAAGTAATTCATCTTAACTCAAAATTGAGTAAAATTAATTTTTTAACTCTCATTTTCTCTGTACTTTAACTTAGAATAAGTTTGATTCATTTTTCTATTACAGAAAATTTTGGTAACTAAATTATTTGTACAATGATGCCTTTAACTTGTTAAACACTTAGAAAGATCCATGTAAATTCCTTTTGGACTAGAACTTTCACCTAAAATTCTTTAAAGCATCATTATCTACCTGTGGTGTATGCATGATTGGATGAAGTTGAATTTTGATTATTTTTGGTATTATTCGTTCTTATTTCGCTCTTTTTGCTCAATCGATAGATTTTGACTAATTAGGTGCATATGAGAGTGATCCTCGCAAGCCTTAAGTTTGTCTTCAAAGAAGGCAAGTAGTTTATCCTTTGATGCATGTTGATCCTATTATTTGCACATGCTAATATTTCAATTTCAACTGTATGTATGCAAGCTATGTTGACAAGTAATTTCTCGATTCATGATAGTTAACCCGATTAGATACTTGAACTATAGGCAAATATCCATCCTTAACACCGAGCCTAGGTTTATATCCGCTGTGATTTAGAGCTCGATGGATGGGCTCTAGTCACTTTATATTTAGCATGCGAATTGTTGTCGTTTAGCAATGCTTAGAACGGTAGTCTGGGGTCATTGCTTCGTCGATGGTCATTACATCACTTTAAATACTTGAGTCAAGGTACTCATATATGTATTATATTTGAAAAACTAAAAACTGAAAACAAAAAGGATTTAGATTTGGGCACATGCATGATGGTGTGATTTTTGGGTGTGTGGTTGTGTGCTCGAATCAACAAGGACCGAACATCTTGTCCCACTGAACCAAGCATTATTGCGTGCAACCACATGAGGGTCATATGGGTCCCCTCTTGACTTAGTACTTTGGCGTGTGTTAGCTTCGAGTTGCAGGTTGAGGGTTGTGTGTTGTGTTAAAAAAAAGGAAATGTGTTGTTGTTGCTGGGTGTGCGGGAGTGGGATCCTGGCTAGGTTTCCCACACCGAGGGGCATTGTAGTTGTCCGAGGCTTTACCTCGAGGGGTAGTTGACTGAGGCTTTACAATGACTCCGACACAACGTATGTGTTTCCATCCATACGTGCGGCTCGTAGCTAATACATAATATTAGAAATGTCTCGTAGAACTTAGCTCTGCCGGCATACCTTTGGAAGTGTGCTTTATCCGGTGGCAAAAAGAGCGGTCTGACATGTGGGTAAAGTTGTACACCCCTGTAGGGTTTAATCTATTCGAATAGCCATGTTTTTGGTTATGGACACGCTTGAGGAGGTCTTTCAAGAGTTAGACTATAACATTTTGATAAAACTTGAGAATGGGTGGTACGAATGGGTAATTCGTGCTATTGATGTGGTGGCTGTGGGAAGTCACCTTTAGTATGTTAATTATGTTTATTATTGTTGTCACACAATTATTTGATCAATTAAAAACTGTTTTAACAAATTGCCTTCAATCTATTACATTATTGCAAATAAAATATTGCTTTACGCTGAAAATGAACTCTATAGCCATCTCCATTGAATCAAGCCTACATGTAGCTATGTATAGGTTTGTTAATCGTAAGTCTACGAGTACAATGTCTGTACTCAACTGCATTGTCTATTTGCTGCAGAGGAGGTTGACCCCCAAGGGGTTGACGCTGGTGAGGTTGACTTCGCTCTTGACAACTAGCTGGCATTTCCGGTCGGTTGCCTTGTGGGTAAGGGTAGCCGGTTGGCTTTTGTTTACATCCATCTTATGTATGCGATGTTTGTTGAAGACTTTACCTTTTGTATGGAATCTTAGTTGTATGTTGGATATGTTGTAAATTATGAAAACTTCGGTAATGTAATAACTTGTGTATGGAGTTGATGCTTAATTTTTGTAAGGTGTATGCGTACTACAGTTTTGGGAAGTACATATACACCGAGAGCGGGGAAATTTGATTTGTGATGTTAGGATCAACAGAAAGGTTAAGCATTATAAATTAAATCGCCCAGCGGCTCTCACAAAAGTTGGTATCAGAGCCATACTGACCATACAAACCCTTAGCTTGGTCGTCAATAGAATATTTGGAAAAAAAAACTTAGTTTCAAAATATCAAATTTTTATGAAAACTTAAGTAAGTCCTCAGATTTTACTCCTTACCTATCTTAGCTTCTAAATCTTACCTGGTTCTGATTTGATTTGACAAAAGAAGTTTCCTTCCCTCGTCTCTTTTCAAAAGCTAGAGTATGCGTTCAATTCAAGATTAAGGGATTCAATAAAGGTGTTAGTATAGAAGTCTAGTGTTAAAGGTACCCCTAGCTTACCCTACTAATGCAATAAATTTTGTTTTGATTTGGATTTTATGTTTTCATACTTATGTTTGGAATTTGTTTCTTGTTAAATAATTGTATGTGCATATGGTAGGGTAATATCGTATTATTCTTTAGTAGTTTATTCCTTTAGCTGTTGTCTTTTGCATCTACTATCGGGTAATGTTGCTAACCCTATTTGTCAAAATAGGATGGCTGGACAAACCCGCAGTGGGCAAGGTCAGCAAGCTGGCCATGATGAGGAACTTCCGCCTCCACCCACCATGGCTCAGGTTCTTGCTCGGACGAAAGGTAACCGAATGGATCAAATGCGAATCCTCTAGGCTATTGCTCGGAATACTTCTACCCTCTCAGGCTTCTTTGGATCAGGAGGAGGTGGACATCAGCCGTGGGAAGGACTCTCGGAGTTCCTTCGCAGTTAGCCACTGACTTTCTCGCCGTTTGAAGACCCGCTTGACGTAGATGACTGGTTGCGTCGATCGAACAAAAGCTCAAGACCGCCAATGCCGGGATCATGAGAAGGCACTCTTTGCCTCTCATCAACTAGAAGGGCAAGACTCATGGTGGGAGAACTTCTTGCCATGCAGCCCGAGGCCGAGCCACACAGGGAGGAGTTTCAGATCGCCTTCGATGGGCTCACGCCCTCGCGGCTTGATGAAGTTGAAGAAGAAGGATTTTCTGTCGCTCAAGCAAGGGTGCAAATCAGTGATGGAGTATTTACATGAGTTCAACCACTTGGCTCGATATGCTCTAGAAGATGTGTCCACCGACGCTGGCAAGCAGGAAAAGTTCATGGTTGGTTTGTCCGAGGAACTACTGGACAAGCTGTCTATCGTTGACTTTCCCGACTTCCAGACATTGGTTGAAAAAGACATTGTCACTAAGTATAAGAGGAAAGCACTTGAAGAATCCCGCAAGCGCAAGTGGGAGGCGCAGAGATCAGCAGGTGGTAGCTATCCCCGTCCTCGTTTCGGGGAAGCCCTAGTGTCTCCGCCCCCAAGCTCCACCATCACCGAGGGCCGGCTTGCACCTCGCCTCTCTGGGTCCTTGTTTCAACCCACGCACCCGCAGACAAGAAGGAGGCCTCCGCAATCCAAATTGCCGAGGTCGTTTGTTTCTATTGCCATAACAAGGAACATTACGCCAATAGTGTCTCAGAAGAATGAAGTAGCCACTCGCCTAATTAGGGAAAGTGCAAGCGCAAGCGCAAGGTCATGGTCATCCCCACTGTAAGGTGGCCCAAAAGTTCAGAAGGTTGCTCGTGGTCGAGTCAACCATATCTCCGTTGAGGAAGCGCAGGAGGCACCCGACGTCATGTTGGGTACGCTTCTCGTCAATTCTCGCCCTGCTACAGTTTTATTCGATTCCGGAGCGTCACATTCTTTTATATTGCAATCCTTTGCTGCAAGTGGTGATATTCAAATTGCTGCTATGCATGTCCCTTTGATAATTCACTCCCCGGGGTCGGAAATGAGAGCTGAACTCGAGTGCTGGGATGTATCTATTAAGATTGAAGGAGTGTGGTTTCTGGCAAATCTTATCCTCCTCAAATCAGCAAATTTGGATATGATACTTGCCATGGATTGGTTATCCCAACACTTGGGACAAATTAATTGTGCCTTCATATGCCAAGTTCTTCTGGCGTGCAAGTTGGAATTGCGCCAAAATTGCAAGAGCCGCATCTCTTTACACTTGAAGCGAAGCCGACTCCAAAAATTCATGAAATAGTAGTGGTGTGTGATTTTGCAGATGTCTTTCCCGAAGAACTGCCTGGGATGCCGCCAACATGAGACATTGAATTCGTCATCGAGTTGTTGCTCAAGATCGCCTCGATCTCGAAGAAGCCATATCGGATGCCTCCAAATAAATTGGAGGAATTGAAGAAGCAACTTGGTGAACTTCTAGTGAAATGTTTCATTCGCCTAGTTCATCTTTGTGGGGCTGTCCGCAATCTTTGCGAAGAATAAGGACAAGACCTCGCGAATGTATGTTGGCTATCGCTCACTTAATGAGGTGATAGTGAAGAACAAGTACCCACCGCCCGGATTGATGAGCTTTTTGATCAATTGACCGAGCTCGTATTCTCCAAGATTGACTTGAGATTGAGCTATCATCATATCGATCATATCTAAAGATATTTGAAAGACGGCTTTCTACTCGCTATGGACTATACGAGTATACCGTCATATCTTTCGGCTTGACAAATGCTCTGCGCCTTTTCATGAATCTTATAAATATGGTATTCATAGAGTATTTGGTGGTTTTCATAGATGACATCCTCATCTACTCGAAGAATGATCAAGAGCATGCTCAACACCGCGATTAGTGTTGGAAAAGCTACGTGAGCACGGTTGGCGCGAAATTCAGCAAGTGTGAATTTTGGTTAAAGGAAGTGGCATTCTTGGACGATGTGCTCTCTTGGGGTAGCCCAAGTCAGTAACCGACGTGAAGAGTTTTCTCGGTTTAGCAAGATATTATCATCGATTTATCGAGAATTTCTCCAAAATCGTGAAGCCGATGACGGAGTTGCTCAAGAAGGACAAGAAATTTGAGTGGTCTACCGATTAGAAGAGTTTTCAAGAACTCAAGAAGTGATTGACCACACTCGAGTCCTTGTTCTACCCGATGTTTATCAAAGTTTTGATATCTATTGTGATGCTTCTCGTCAAGGACTCGGTTGTGTTCTTATGCAAGAAGGCAAGGTGGTGGCCTATGCATCAAGACAATTGAGACCTCATGAGCTTAATTATCCAACTCATGACTTAGAGCTAGTGTAGTGGTCCATGCACTAAAAATTTGACGACATTACCTTATTGGTAATCGTTGCGAGATGTATTTGGGCCACAAAAGGTTGAAATATTTGTTCAACCAACCGAATTTGAACCTTAGGCAAAGAAGGTTGTTGAGTTGATCAAAGATTATGAAATGGGTCTCCAATATCATCCGGGCAAGACTAATGTTGTTGCTGATGCACTAAGCCAAAAGGTTTATTGCAATATGTTGATGCTTATGACCAAAGAAACCGCCCTTCATGAAGAATTTCAGCACTCAACTTAGGAGTGGTTGAGCATAGTTTTTCATTGTCTTGGAAGTGCATCCAACATTGGAAGATCGATCAAGACCTTTCAAAGAATCGGGTAAAAGAGTGCGCCCAATCAAGAAAAACATGAAGAATGGGACAGCCAAGTGTTTCTCGGAAGATGACTGTGGTGTTGTGTGGTTCAGACAACGCCTTGTTGTTCTAAAGGACATAGAATTGTGGAATTTGATTCTCCACGAAGCCCATGATTCTCATTTGTCCATTCATCCCGGAGCCACAATTAAAGAAAGTGGAAAAGGGTATTAGAACGGCTTCCTTCATATGAAACTGGGCTATACTACACTAATATTAAGGCACCCGCAGCCTATACTGCCCTACAAATCGATGAAGCTCTGAACTTTTCTATCTCTCGGCATGATAGATTATGCCGCTACGCCTAGGTCTTAGAATGATGAGAAAGATAATGAGCAATTCACGGTGACATAACATAGATGTAAATAATTTCTCAAATCAGAAGATTTTATGTGCCCCGTGATGTGCCACCGAAAATTAATTACTAAACCTTCGCTCTCGAAAGTGAAGGATGAAGTCCTGCATTCCCGGACCGTATATAGGGAGACTTTTATGTCCTATCAAAGGCTGTGAGAGTCATTTAGGTATTTTATGGTGCTCATCTATGCTTCTCCAAAATGGTCGATGTATGTTTATTATCTATGAGAAATCATGCTTTTTGCCAAGCTAATCTTGCAGATAATTAAAACTACAAATAATTTCCCGATCATCATATGAAGTCCACCAGAATGGACAACGCCGGAGAATTTACTTCGAAGGTATTTGATGATTATTGCATGGAAATGAGAATTAATGTTGAGCATTTTGTACCGCATGTCCACACCCAGAATGGATTAGTAGAGGCATTAATTAAAAGGATTAAATTTATTGCCCAACCACTTTGCAAAACTGTAATTTACCAACTACATATTAGGGACACGTAGTCCTGCATGCAGCAACTCACATCAATTTTAGACCATCGGTATATAACATCCATTCACCTATGCAACTAGTGCAATGGTCAGCAGCGAAAATTTCTCATCTTCGCAGTTTTGGGTGCAAGGTTTATGTATCTATACCACCACCACAACGAACTACAATGGGTCCTCTCTGCAAGTATGGGATATACATTGGTTACGAGACAACATCCATAATCAGGTATTTGGACTATATGATAGGAGATTTGCATACTGCCCGATTCGCTGATAGTATTTTTGACGAGAATTTTTTCATGTCATTAGGGGAAGGAAATCAATCCCTTGATAAAAAATATCGAGAAATAACGTGGCAAGCCACGAGAATTCATGCACATGACCTGCGCATTAGCGAAGCAAATAGAGAAGTCCAAAAGATAATTGATTTGCAAGCATTAGCGAATCAATTGTCTAACCACTTTAGTGATTTGAAGAGCGTGACCGAGTCACATGTGCCTGCACGCAATGCACCGGAGAGGGTTGAAATACCGATGAAGGTATCCCTAATCCCGTCCTAAGGCCTCAGAAGTTCCCTAGAACTAGAATGGGAGCCAGTTGAGACCTGGCACCAGTATGGAACCTTCAGAAAAGGCCTACCAGATTTGAACATTCCTATGAAGGGAGATATCAGTATGGATGTGTGCGCACACATCAGAGCTGAAAAACTAAAGGACTTGCCCCCATAATTGGAAGCAGCAGTGGTCAAGTAGAAGTATTAGAAGAATCACCCCATGAAGGAATAGCTATAAACTTGGTGACCACGGGAAAATCTATGAAGAAGACAACAACCAATGTCGACATTTACTTTGCAAAGAAAATTGTTACAATCATCGATCTTGATCCAGAGCTCTGATCGCTCATGAATGTAATAAAAGATCGATTGAGAAGATTGAAGAAGGCAATCGAAACAAAATTATTGTCTCTGAATAAAAGAGAGGTGTTTGGGCTCAGTAAGCCACACGCTCCCCATGTGCACCTCAGAGGGCATAAGTGGGTATTTGTTCGAAAGATAAATGAAAAGAAGCAATGCTCGTTGCATAAGGTTTCACTCAACGTCCAGGATGTCATTATGAAGAAACCTATTCCCCGGTCATGCGCGAAACTACCTTTAGATATTTAATCAAAATGACAGTAAACTTGAATTTAGAAATGAAATTGATGGATGTGGTAACTACATACCTTTATGGAAATTTAGATTCAGACATTTATATATAGCTACCTGAATGTATCCCTGTCCCGAACCAAGACAGAGCAAATAGAAATCTGTAAAGTGTGAAACTCAGAAAGTCACTGTACGAACTTAAGCAATCAGGCAGGATGTGGTATAATCACTTAAAGCGACTTTCTATATAAGAAAGGCTACACGAACAATGAGAATAATTCCTCTATATTTATACGACGATCCCAGAATGGATTTTGTATAATCTCGATTAATACGAGATGATCCGAATATCACCGAACCCTAGAAGGTATTAAAGAAGAAAGCTCTTACTTGGAGTCGAGTTCAAATGAAAGATTTGAGTAAAACCAAATACTTGCGTTTGAGCATGCTCTGAACGGATATTAGTACATCACCAACCTACACTCAAAAGGTGTTAGAAAGGTTCGATTTTGAAAAGGCATACCCTTCTAAAGTGTCATTGGTCGAGATCTTTGCATCAAGATAAGAATCCGTACAAACCTAGAGAAGAGGGATGAAGTCCTAGGACCGAACTCCGTGCATTTAAGTACAATAGAAGCACTCATGTATTTAGTAAATCAGACTATACGGACATTACATTTGCCGTGAACATATTAGCAGGGTATAGTGCAGAACCTACCAAAAGGCATTGGCAGGGGGATAAAAAACATCTTCCGATACCTCCAAGGAAGCAAAGACCTTGATCTGTTCTATAAAAAGAACAAAGACCTGTCTATGAATGACTATACAGATGCTGGGTACCTGTTGGATCCGCATACAACCAAGTCGCAAACAGGCTATGTATTCCTATGTGGTGGAACTGCAATTTCATAGAAATCGTCTAAGCAAAGTCTTGTATCAACTTCGATGAACCACTCAGAAATCGTAGCACTGTAGGAGGCCTCACGAGAATGTGCTTGGCTTCGATGGGTGATTCAACATATCCAGTAGTCGTGTGGATTGAATACCGCGCAAACCCCCACTATTATCTATGAAGATAATGCAGCGTGTGTTGCACAAGTGCAGATAGGTTATGTGAAGAATCCTCTCACAAAGCATATCAACCCCAAGTTCTTATTTGCTCTTGAATTGCAAAAGATGGACGAAATTAAAGTATTGCATACTAAGTCATGTGAAAATCTTGCAGATTTATTCACTAAGTCACTTCCAGCATCTAGCTTTGAAAGGTGCATATGTGGAATTAGAATGATGAGACTTAGAGAAGTACATAATTCAGGGGGAGACGTGTCATGTACTCTTTCTCTAAATTTTTTCAACTGGGTTTTTATTGAGTTTTGATGAGGCATGAACATATGAGGATAGGTGCCCAAGAAGTCTTTGAAAACCATAGGCTCGGCCCATAGGTGGGCGCCTATCCAAAACCCTAACAGGTCTCTAGACTATAAATAGGGGTGCTAGTTATTGTAAAAGGCTGATCGCTTGATGAAGGAATAAAGAAGAAGAATCTGACCTACACCTTTGTCTCTCTGTGTGTTCAATCTACTATTTGTTCTTGTATCATTTGATGTGATTCTACATTTGTGTACGAGGTGATCGTTTAATGGACTCGCTAAATGACGGTTCCTCAACACAAACTATGCATGCAGTACAGGGAGAAGGTTTCAATGTATGGAAATAGAAGGCAGGAAGAGGTATGCAATACAAGGAAAGAAGGATGGAAATCATGTGTTTCCATTCTTTATGCCAGTTGCCAAAATGTGTGGGCCAACTCATCAGCTTATTAAATTCGAATAGGAGTTGGGCCTGTATGCTTGTTTGCTGAACTTTGAAACAAAGTCAGTTGTATGTTTATGTGTTTTAGTCCTGAACACCAATTAGGAAGTCACATGTGTGGAGTTTATGTTGGACGAGTATGAGTTGGGTGCGGTTCCCAATGATCGAACCAAGTAGGAGTCGGTCACTTTGGCCTATTTATTCTGTACAAGGGTTTTGTGAACCTCAGACCACGAATATCAATCTATTATTTTCAGAGAGCTATATGTTTGTTCTTCTCCCACGATGACACACAGGTTGCAACTAGAGAGAGGAATTAGGCCTTCTCTACCCCGTTGTTCTTGTTATTTCTTTTTTTTTTTTTTGTAGGAGCAACAACACGTCTACTTTGCGTGGTTGAGTAGACGAGGATCGAAGTGTGTGGTTGGGCGAATTTGAGTGTCGCAGGTTACACAGATCCAAGTTATCACAATCCTATGCCGTGAAGATTAGGCATCTCCCGTATCACCAGGGGTACACCTCGATCTAGTCGAAAGGTAAAAAGTACCACTTCGCACAAAACAAAGGGTATAGAAAGGCTGCTAGAGGTAGCCTCAACTAAAGAGAACAACACACCATGAAGCGAAGGGATCCAGGGAGCACCCACTTGAAGCCACCTCGCACGGAATGAAGGGGGTTCAGCGAACCTTCGCTTTGGGTTGGCCTTGCATGGAACAAAGGGACTCAAAGCTACTGGTTGACCGAGAGCACAATTGTGGTGGACTAGGTCCATGACGGCCCACCATGCACCGAGGGATACTCTTGAGAAGGTGCAAAGACCCTAAAACCCCTATAGCATAGAAAATGTTTAGAAGTAGAATTGTAATCTTCTATACCCCTATTGTAACACTATAAATAGCACTTTACCCTTGTTATTTGGGGAGGACTTTTGGACAATAAAGAGACATACTTAATACACTTTAATAATATTTCCCCATCATTGAGGACCTTCGTGGTTTCCCCCCTTCGCATTGTAGGGAGCCTGGGGTCCCCCTTCTCTGATGTCTAGTTCATAGCTTTGACAGCTATGTCTGGGAACGCAGCAGCTTGCCCTCGCAGACCCCTAGACGCGTTTTGCCCATCTAGAAGAAGAAGAAGAGAAGGGGCAGCCAGTGCTGGAAGAGGAACGGGCTAGGTTCGATCGAAGAGCAAATTGGATATGTCGCATGTTTTTTCTCCTCTCTCGACCGAAAATGATAATAATAGTATCGGTGTCCTACAACTAATAGTCACATTTTTGTAGTGTCTTTTGGCAAAGACACAAAATTTAGGTATCAACGGCCAATGACACAAAAGTTTGGTGTCCTATAACTAATTTTTCCTAGATACATCATGAATCAGTAGAAGCGAGTTGTCAAAGAAAGAAATAGATGAATTTTCCAGCACCGCAGAGAGGCACCAGTTGGGCTGCTGACTATTATCAAGGAAGAAGCCTCGGCATGGGCACTCAGTGGGGCAACCACGCCCAAGCCTACTTGCGTGGTGAGAATGTGACTCACTGTAGGAGAGACATAAGCGGGAGCCTCTCCCAAAGATAGGTGGTTGCTTGGCGTTAGGAGCGGCAACCCATCTTCTTTGTTGTTTAATCTTATTTTTGTAACCCTATATGATACGTTTTTCTCTTTAATGCAATAGCGGCACTCTCGCCGCTTCTCGAAAAAAAGATTTGGCCAAGATCTTAGCTAGAACCTTCCATTGGGAGTAGTTCATTAGAGATTAGCCATGGCAGTAGGGCTAATGACCTCATATGCAAAGAGAGCAATTTAAGTCATGTAGCTAACATGGCAGTAGGACTAATGACCTCATATTCAAAGAGAGCAATATAAGTAATGTACCTAACAGTAGATATAAATTGTAGGACTAGCATAGTTGGTAAAATTAAGAAGGTAGTACAGTGGATTTCTAGCACTAGTAAATCATAGTTATGATAAGCCTATCATTAGTAAATTCTGCTTCCCACTAATTATTGCATTAATATGACGTAGGCCCAAATAATTGTGAGAACAAAATGAAGGCTTTAGAAACCAAGTTAGTTTTCTTGCTGATTTAAGGGTTTAGGCACCAAGAGTAAACCAGAGAAATTAACAACTTGTTCTTAATAAACTTGTTCCTCACTAATTAGGACGTAACCATGTTTTAGGCCAAAATAATCTTGAGAACAAAAAGTAAGGCTTTGATCACCAGGTTTATTTGCATGCTAGAAATTAGACACTAGTGTTAACCAGTATAAAATTTTGATATAAGAAGGTATGTCCTTGCTTTGAACTAGCGTATCTAGTTGGGGATGGTTCAGTAGACTAGATCAGATTAGCAGAACAAGTATAAGAAGCTGGGTTATCCTTTAAATTTGATAGATTAGGTTGCTCAAGATTTCACCGTACGGTATCTTAAATCTGCCATGTAGGCAAAATGATAATGTGGCACTATAGTTAATGGAGAGAGAGGGTACTCTAGTATCTAATCTGGATACCGGTTCGATCTCGAAATCCAATGCATAAAATTTATTGTGATCAATCCCGTGCATTGGGAAGATCATGCATGTCTTGCTTTAGTACATACCACAAACAGATCATAATACTCAAATACTAGTAAAGATCATGCATGTAATTAAATGAAACAACCTAAGATACTATGGTAACCATAAGAAGCTATGCATTGAAAAGATAGTAGTATCCTAACACTCCTCATGCATTAAAAAAACTGCACTAAGATACTGCTCATTGGCAGCGGCCTTAGACCAAGTTTAAGTATATGAACAATAACTTGTGATTTTAACCACCCTAATGAGCATGCACACTTAAGCACCCCCTTAATTCAACAACAACAGAAGGCTCGAGCGTCGGCGTTAACCGCGACATGCAGCTCCATCAGGCTCGACTCAATTTTGCATCAGTATATCCTATTTTTCATAAGTCACATGTGATTAATTGAATGTGTTGCTTACGTGCATCCAGATCCAGTGCCAGGATTATGTGTAAAATAACCGAGTTTAATTTAGATCAAAAGGAGAAAAGGAAAAGGAAATGACGACCTGATTTCTCATTCACAACGATCTTGCCCTTAGGATGCATGAAACTTTGGAGAAAAGAAAAGATCTAATTAAGCACCGAGCAAGAAAATGCTTCATCAAAGGGAAAATTCAGTGGAACAGTACACTACCACAACTCTCCCATCGATTAACTTTGGAGATCGATGCACAAACAGTTAAGTGACTCATAAGCCAGACAATTAAGCACTCGTTCCTAATGCCATCTACCAATCAAGTGCAGTACGCAGAACAGGAAAAACTCAGCCGATCTTGCAACGTACGAAACATCAGAACTTACTGACACGATCGAATTAGCGCTCCCTGCAGCAAGAGTAAACTTAAAGATGCACGGTGGAAGCGATCACAGCTCGACGTCTTACTCCGACGACCCGTCAAACTACGGCCCCGCGGTGCCATTGTTGTACCTCCCAAACTGCGGCCCGACGGTGTCGCGGTACCTCATCCTCCGGTGCTCCCAGACGGCCGACGCGACGGCCTCGTGAGGGAACTCCGTGCAGCCCAGGAAGGGCACGCGGCGGCAGTCGCAGACAGGGCAGCGGATGTAGTAGCCCTCCCTGTAGTCCAAGTGCGCGAGCTCAACGTAGCATACGTCCCCGCCGGAGGCCACGACGGCGTCCGGGTCGGCGACGGGTAGGTGGGCGGGGTGGATGAGCCAGGCGTCCCCCTGCTTCTCAAGGGAACGCACGGTGCAGTAGGCGTGAATCGGGTCGTCCCGCCGGCCCTGGAGCTGCGCGTGGGCCACGGAGCGCGCGCGCATGTCGGAGTCGGCGTGGCACAGTGGGTGCGCGCACACCGATCGCCGGCCGCCGACTGGGTGGGTGCGGTCGATGGTGCCGTTGTACGGGTAGATGGCGCAGGTGGCGCACGTAAGCCCGTCGCAGTCGGCGTCCGGTGCTGCGCAGGCGCCGACGGGGGATGCCATGGCGGAGAGCACCACCAACGCGGCAAGGGGCGGCGGGAGGAAGGGGATGGCGAGCAGGGGCAGCGCGTCGAGCAGCGCCTTCTTGGTTGATGGGGTGGCGCGGCAGGTGCAGGTGACGCTGCCCGGTGCTGGCACGATGGCGTCGACGGCGGCGCCGCGCACGTGGACATGGGGTGGCGCGGTGTTGCCCTTGCTCGCGACGGCGAAGACGTCGAGACCGCGCGGCGGGGAGGCGTCGGACCGGGTCGGCGGGGAGGGCGGCGCCTGGTAGCTGTCGGGGTGGGAGGAGGCAGGCCGCCCGCCCCGTCGACACCACGGTAAGGACGGAAGCGTACGGTGGGAGGGCGGTGGTGATGTTGTCGGCGCGGTGGGGGTGGAAGAGGTGGAAGATGGTGGCGGCGGCGGCTGGCTCCAAGGTGGTGGTGTGGGGGAGGAGGGCGAGGCAGATGACGGCGAGGTGGAAGGGGCGTAGTACGGCCATGGCCATGGCCATGGATTAGGATGGATGGGAGCTCGGCGGGTTTTTGGTTGCGCTGGAAATGGGAGACGCGGAGAAGGCTGGTGTTGATGCTTCTTTATACGAGGGAAGGGGATGAAAATGGAAATGGGAATGGGAATGGGATTAGATGGATTGGAGGGTTGTTGTGCCGTACGTGCACCGAAATGACGCTTCTGCCCTAGGCTGGCACCGCCGAGCCAAGCGTCCCAATCCTGAGAGCCCCTCGCGCGCGTGAGGCTGTCCTGGCACGCTTTGCTTGGTTGTCGTCTTGCAGCCTAGATTTCGTAGCAAGCAAGTAGAGTGGGAACATGCAAATGAGACGGTCGGTCGTATATTGTGCTGATATATATATACATGCACAAGCAACGAGCAATTACTGTCTTTTCAGGATATTTACAGCCGTAGCGAGGTAATTATTACAAGTCTCATACATAGATTTAAAGCATTTTCAATAGTTTATTTATTATCATTTTTTAACTACGTTATATCAACAAAATTCTATGTGGAGGAGAGAGAGAAGATACGCCGCCTCTTCCGAAGAGATCATATATGACGTGAAACAAGATATGATACATTAATCCACTCTAGTTGACATGTAGGCCCATTTAAAAGGGAAATTATAAAATATAAATGTTGGGGAGTGTGTTAGACTATATATTAAAGATGTTATTCAAAGATGATATGACAAAGTTGTCGCCGTGTAGATCTAGGAGCAGCCGCGGGTGTGTGTTGCGGCACGGCGCAGAGCCAGCAGCTTGGGCTGTGTACATGTCCATGTGCGCCCAACATAACGGCGGCACAACTAACATGCATGTGCGTCGTGGCACCGTGGAAAGCAAGCACGCTTCCAAACTTAACGTTTCAGCTCCGAGTAAATAGCGTGTCGGGTTCCGTGCTACGCGTACGTCGCGGCATGAAACGGCCGGGTGCTTTAACCGGTCATCAGTACTCCTGCTGCAGCCTGCAAAAGCCTGATCGTATCAGCAGCGTCAGGTTCAGTGGATCAGAGGGCGCCGTGTCTACCCACTTGGTAATCTCTTTTGCGCCATCTGTCGTGACAAGAACCGGCAGCAAGTACAGCAAGATCACCAGAGCCGGGCCCTTGCCAAGTTGCCATCGCTCGTGCCAGCCTCGGTACGCTTCTTGCATTTGTCGTGCTGCGCACTAGTAAATACTACGGTCTGATGGTGCCAACTTAATTCTTCACACTACCATTATCTCATTCGGTCTCTCAAATTTCACCCATTTCGGTATAATACCTTTCCAAAAGGACCGCATTGGTATGTTAACAGTAAAATATGGTTCGAACAGAGAAATATGCTGATTTGGTGCAAGTGCCTGCATGCGTGATGACATCTCAAATGGATAATTCAGCTCGTCTCCATCCAAGTGTGTCGAAAAAGGACCAATTTACCCCCCTCAGGCATAAACCAGAGTACACTCTCTCTTTTTTGTTATTCTTGGACAGCTATAATAACTCAGTTTGAGAATACTCTTCCAAGGGAATATCATTTCATCGTATGAAGAGAAAAAAATAAACTTTGTCCAGTTCAACAATATTCAATTTAGTAGGTCTATACGCGACGCATCTTCAAGCTGCATGGTTAGAGCTTGTACCTACACAAAAGAGATTATGAGTTTGATTTCTTAAATTGTTTTCTTTATGCCTAGTACGGTCTTGGGCTGGTGCATGCGCGTGTGGAGCCCAAAAGAAAGGCCTCAAATGATCTCACCGAAATGAAATATGCCATCATGAGACGAGCAAGCCTGACGAATCGAGGCTAATCCGTCAAATACAGTTGAAGCATGCACCAACCATCACGCCGCGCGCCTGTACCACCATGGTACGAAGAGATTGGTGTTTTTTTCTCTCACCCTTCTTTGGCCTTTTTTTATATTTCAAAATGGTTCGGGCCGCAAACTATTTCGTAATGGCCCTTTGCTCAGCGTCGTTGTAACGTTCTCAAAAATCTTTAAGTTCCATTAGCTAAGTATATCATATGTTATGTGTGTAATTTATGGATTAATATAAAATTTTTGTTGTTATAATAAAGTTTGTCCAGAAATTTCAAACTTTTAACTTGAATTCTAGCTTTTATATGAATCCAAAAAATATGTGTTTAAAAGTTATTAGAAATAATTTATTTAAATACTAGATTATTGATCACGAATTAATATAACTTTTCATAAATTTTTATAAGTTATTTTGATTTCACCAAAAACCAAACCATTTCACTAATGCAGATTTGAAAATAATTTAATTACGACAATTTGAGTATGAACAACAAAGACATTTTAAGTAGGTTACATTTGTAGTGAGAATACTCACAAAAATTTTCGAATTTTTAGAATTTATTTACTATTTTAAATCGCTAAGTCAACTCGCTTGTATTTCGGTCAAAACTAAATCAAACCTAAAACCCTAGTCTGGACGGACCCGATCGCAACCTAGCTCAACCGCACCAATTAACTCCGGACCGAGTCGGACTCTAACTCAACCCACTCATGGCCACACTCGTTGGACCCATTTGCCACTCGGTCTGACTCAACCAGCTCGTTGCGCCGCTTTTCTTCAGCCTCTAATGAGTGGTACCCGCTTGTCAAGCCCGTCGTCATCCTCGCGCGGCTCGACCGTGCTGCGTTGGCACCGCACATGCATGCCACCGAGCTCCTTTTTGCCAACTCATCCTTCTCCGGCCGCCTTTGAGGCATTGCCTGGGCTTCATGAAGCTTCTGGGCCAACTCACTTCCTCCCTGTCACACCCTATCGCTCTCACTGCTCTCTTTTTCATTTCAGCTGAGGAAGAAGGTGAGTGAAGCGTCGCCGCTATGTTGTCGCACTCGAGTCCGCATCACCATCGTCGAACTCCACACTCAACGCCGCGCTCGTTTTGGCCAGTCCCAGCCCTTGTTGTCCACGGAGTTATCGGGAACAATCTCATCGTCCTCGCGTCCGGTGGCCATAGCCGCGAAGGTCACAGGCATTCCGGTGAGTTATCTTCCTTGCCGCTTAGTCCTTTGTGATCGCATCATCACGTTGAGTGTTTTGGCGAAATTAATTTGAGTTTGGTGCAACGTCGAGGGAATTAATCCATTGAGACCAAACAATCCAACAAGTTTAGCAAACTAAACAATTCTAATGATCAACCATTTCATTAATGTTCCACACTTCTTAATAACTCTATTGATTCCAATTAAGTGTAGTCATACTCCTGATCACAGTTCATCAAGAACTACTAGAGGATAACATCAAATTAATCAACTTCCCTTCCAAGGATCTTAGTTAAGATCGATTATGCACCACACTACAGATCCAACTTGATAACCCATAATATATCCATTAATTTCTTTGATTAAAACCTCTCACTTAACCACGAGAAGATATCGCTAAAGGGTTTAACATTTTTCTTTCATAAAAGAGAACCATTCAACTTCAACACTCAAAATACCCAAAAGGGACACATTGAGTCAAAGCTTTCACGCACTAAAGGACTTGCAAAAGGAAACTTTCATTATCCAAATCATCAAGTGAAATAAATGGATCATGTTTTCCAATAAAAAAGACAAAACTCAATACCAAGGTCAACCTTGACAATTAACCAAGTTCACAAATATAAGAATAACTCAGCAGTTGGGAAAACAATAATTGCTTTAAGGGACAAATTAAGCCAATAGAAACACATCAACCTTTCTCAAAGCAACCCATCAACCGCAATGAACTAATAACTCAAGAGAAATTCATCAACCACAACTGGTCAAAAGTTGACCAAATTCAAATTCAAGGAAGAAAACAACTTTTCTAAAGATACTCACTATCAACGTCTGTACTAAGATATCCGAGGTAACTACTTCACTATTCTCTTACCACGAACGGTGGTTAACCTGGTAAAGCCCAGGGCCACAACCACGACCTCAACCTCTCAACATCAACTATTATCACACATAACCAAGATAATCAATTAATTAGCAATCCTACTAAATTCATATCAGCAATCATCAATACGATATAACAGAAACATAAATGCAATGCAATAACCCAATCCCACCTACTGTGCTTAGTGTGTCAAGATTAATAATTCAAGTACCACGGACCTACAGCCCGCTTTGATACCAACTGTAATACCCCAGCCCAACATGAGCCTGGGCTGCTACTAAACTAATCATTTTAAGCAATTAAAACTAAGATGTTTCTCTAAAATTCTAAGAGAACCTTCTTTGTATAGATGACTATACTAGGAGGTTCTAAAGATCTAATATAACATCAATCAATATTCCAATCCTCCAATTTAAACTAATCTTCAAAGAACATCCAAGATATGCTAAACAACTAAAGCATAATCCAAAGGGTATCCAAAATCTTCTAATCAACTCTATTACAAATTATTCCAAGCATAATAAATAATTCTTTAAGCAGATTACTCAAATACTAAATCATCAATCCAATCTATTCAAATGTGAATGATTCGTGCCAATGTGCAACCACTCTTATGACTATTCCCTCCCATGCATGCCGTTCTTGTAAAGGGTACCAAACCACAAACAACAGCAAGAGTGAGTCCACAGACTCAACAAAGTACAAATTTTAAGACATTATAACACACAATTATAATATCAGCAACCATTCTCAAATCTTTACAATATAACATATCACATGCTTATGCAATGCACAATGCATCCTTTCTCTTTGACTCTCTTTGCATTTTACCGGTAATGCAGGGTATGCAACCGTCGATGCATACCCATGCATGTGCTCTCAAGCACAGAGACCAAAAGCCCATACTCCGCAAGTGTGGGGACCACAAGCCCACACTCCACAAGTGTGGGGACCACAAACCCGTCATATACATGACGGGGACCTCAAATAAATGCTTGGTCACCACATGACCAAGCCTCAAATATGATCATATCATGCACATGAATAATTACTCTATCATTCAAGCATACAACCCGTCTTGCAGGACATGGTTGACTTCGAGACTGGCCGCCGCCGCCGCCGCGAACAGCAAGGAGACAAAGGGAAGGGAGCGATGGACTGCCGAAACTAATGATTTTTGTTCCAATCGACTTTATTTCCATTCCAAAAAGGTGTATATGTATCGTAAGTGTATTTCGGTTTGTTGCATCGCATGATGTCGTTCTTTATGCATATAACCAAACCCTACACAGTGTAATTTGCAACTTGATTATAAAGTCTATTTCAATTACATAGCTGTGTTGTAAAGCCGATTTTAAATATCGTTCTCTTTTTGCATTCAATTCTTGGCGTAGCAAGGCGAGGAACAACATAAAATAAAGGTCCAAAAGGCGTGTTTCGAAGTAGGCACTAAATGGTCTTGACCCTAAGTGACAACGAGCACCGCCTATCATTGCAATAGGATGGAATGTGCTCGCTATTCATCCATCGGTCCATTCAAACTAACAACATCGAGATTCAAATAAGATCTACTACTTAGGATCGTGCATTCAGTTAGCACCGTTCAATTCTTGCTATCTCAAATCAGGTTTAAATTTTTTGGAACAGATGTCCGTGCAAAATCAAATGCTAAGAACGCTGTACATGGCCACATGAAACAGTGAACTTGTGCAATAAAATTTCATATTTCCTACCAAATGGTCCACATATCTTATGTAACAATCGAAGATTTCTTCATCTTAGAACACCTACAAAAATAATCCAAGATCATCACGCCAACTCGAAAAGGCTGCGTGACAAAGCGTGCTTGTCACGCCATGAGTCTGGACGTGACAACCTGTTGGAAATGTAGTCAATTTTAGGTATATTTTAATCCGTAAATTCAGCATATAAAACATGACATAAACATGCATGAGTGATCTATCAACGATGTATTCATATTCGCTAACGAGCAGTGCTAATGTAAACATCTATTAACATATTCATAGCGCATTTAAAGAAATACACCGTAAAAGTTTTCAATTTATACCCTCGGCGGGGCCATGTTAGAAACACGAGGCGCCGTTACCATCGATTGACATGATGGCCTATTCGATGTAGTCGATCGAGGCGTGATGCAGGCGAAGCTTGATGCGTGAAGATGTTCGCGGTGCGATTCATGAACGATTCACCACCGAAGTAGACGTCGCAGATTGAGTAGTCGCAACGATCGCTCCCAAAAACTTGATCGCCCGCCACCCGTGCGGGTACACAAGCGGACGAAGTTTCGAGGCCTACTCGCCCGAAACTTGTGCGCGCAAGGCTCTGGACCGGAGATGACAGAGAACAAAGAACAACACGTAACCAAGATACTCTTCTCCCTAATCCCTCGTATATAGTGGAGAGTTCTTTGTAACAACAAAAATGAAGAGGCGAGTAATCGCAGCCATTAGTCACTAGTAATCGCACCGAATTCTCGCCGAGTCGATGCTTTGATTTTCAAATAGATAAAGAAAAACGCGCGTGCATTCGATCACGCCGCACTTGCAGCACACACACACCCACACAGACCGCACGCAAGACCGCACGGCACGGCACGGCGAGGCGAAGCGAGCAGCGAGCAGCAGCGTGTATTGGCTCTCCAATTCCACAAGGGGTTACCACGTTCCACCTTTTAAAGTGGTGTAACTCCCATTCAATTCTCCATATGGGACTAAACAGTTTTTACACCTAGCATTAATAGTGGGCCTAGGAATTTCATTTGATTAATTGCTAAATTAAAATGGACCAAGCCCAATTAATCCAACAATCCCCACCAAATTTCAAGGCACACGAGAAATGCTCTCAGTTCTGCTGTTGTTTGATATACCAGTGTTTCGATGGAGACTGTTAAGTTGAACAACCATCTAGGAAAGGAGTTACACTCATCCACAACTGAACAATGGACTATGCCTTGAATTGACAGTTTTGTGCGAACAAGCTTTATCCAATTCCTTTACTAGTACTAAGTCGCTCAAGCATCCCTCCGTTGGAGCATATAAGTCATACTCCATGCCTATTCATGAGTATCTAGAAATCACCCAAATCTCATAGACCGTGACCAAAGAATCGAACTCATATAGGTGTGTTCCTTCTAAGATGTCTTGTAGGCCGACATCTACGCTTTAAATAAGCCACTCGGATCACATTGAGGTAAAAAACCAACCTGCCATACAGAATAGGAGAGAAGTGCATCACTAAAAAATGAGCCTTGTAAAGGTCTCTCCTCCCAGTCAACCAACAGCTTGTTTCACCATTCTACTTCACGGGATCTCCGATCACGAGAAAAAGTTACCACCGTGGTATGACTCATGTGGGTCTCAGCCCATCTCACTCGATGCACTATCTATCACATTACGTGATAAACCCTTTGTAAATTGGTCGGCAGATTATTAGTCGTATCGACATAGTCGGCGCTATCACTCCGGAGTTTTTGACTTTTCGACAGACTTCAACCGCCTCTTAACATGCCTAGATGACTTCATGTTGTCCTTAGAACTGTTCACCTTGATAATTACAATCGATTATCACAGTTAATCAGATAGCGGTATCGGTTTTCAACCACCCAAGCAAATCCATAAGGAGTTCACGGCCACTCGGCCTCAACGAGAGCGGTATCTAATCTTCGTGAGTTCGCCCATTGTTGACCTCGTTAAGATGGTCGCTTGCAAGACTTCCAGAAACAAAGACCACCTCCAAGTGTGAACACATATCCACTCGTGGCTTTTATCTCATCAAGATCGAGATCGGTTTGAATCACTATAGCCCTCCAAAGACCTTTGGGTACCCAAAGATAGTGAATGCCATAGCTCACGATTGCCTTTAGATAGTGCATTACTCTCTCAAGAGCACGCCATGATCATCTCCGGATTTGAAACAAACCGGCTTAGCTTGCTCACAAAGAAGCGAGATGTCGCCTCGTAGCACTAGCTAAATACATCAATGAGCCAATGATCTCGAGTATCTCAATTGATCCTTGTTATTCTTCGGTTTTCCTCAACAACACACTAGGATCATAAGGAGTAGAAGCGTGCTTGCGTCACTATAACCAAAGCGACTCAAGACCTTCTCCACATAGTGGGATTGCACGAGTGTAACCCCACCATCACCTCCTCTCGGTAGCTTAATGTTAAGAATCACATCACCCACTCCCAAATCTTTCATCTCAAAGCTCTTGGACAGAAAGTCCTTGACCTCCTCAATCATATTGAGGTTTGTCCCAAAAATCGAGATGTCATCAACATACAAGCACAAGATCACTCCTTCTCCCCCACCATAGCGATAGTACACACATCTGTCGGCTTCATTCACAACAAAGCTAGCAGATGTCAAAGTTCTGTCGAACTTCTCATGCCATTGCTTAGGTGCTTGCTTTAGGCCATACAAAGACTTTAACAACTTGCACACCTTTCCTTCTTGAACTTTTACCACAAACCCGTCTGGCTGATCCATATAAATCTCCTCCTCCAACTCTCCATTTAGGAAAGCTGTCTTAACGCCCATTTGATGAACGAGAAGACCATGAGAAGCGACCAGGCAAGTAGTACTCGAATTGTGGTCAATCAGCAACGGTGAATAAGTATCAAAGAAGTCCTCGCCTTCTTTCTCGGGTATAACCCTTGGCCACAAGCCTTGCCTTGTACTTTTCAATTGTACCATCGTGCCTAAGCTTTTTCTTGAAAACCCATTTACATCCTCTGTGTTTACACCCATAAGGACGATCAACGACCTCCCAAGTTCCATTAGACATAATAGAGTCCATCTCACTCCGCAGCTTCCTTCCAATAGTCGGCGTCGGGAGAAGAATATGCCTCTTCAATGGTTCTTGGAGTGTCATCCACGAGATATACAATGAAATCATCACCAAAAGACTTTGCAGTCCTTTGTCTTTTACTCTTTCGAGTAACTTCATTGTTATCCTCCTCGGGATTTTCCATGTGCGTTTGCTCAACATGTTCTATCGGCAGAAAAGAATCAAGGAAATTATAGGTTTTTGACTAGATGAGCTAGGTACATCACTATTCATAGGAAATTCATTCTCAAAAATGTAGCATCTCTCGATTCTATGATTATACCAACACGCATGTCGGTACTCAGATTTTATAATTAAGAACCTATAACCCACGTTGTGCATAGCATATCCAAGGAATATACAATCTACGGTTTTTGGTCCAAGTTTGCGCTTCTTGATAATTGGCACGTTAACTTTGGCCAAACATCCCCATGTGTAAATATGAGAGAGTCACTTCTTCTTTTCCCATTCCTCGAATGGTGTTACTTCTTTGTTCTTTGTAGGAACTCTATTCAGACATGACACGCGGTCAATATAGCCTCACCCACCATTCCTTAGAAAGTCCCGATGTCTAACATGGCGTTAACCAAATCAGTTAGAGTGCGATTCTTTCTTTCGGCAACCCCGTTTGATTCGGGAGAATAGGGAGGCGTCCTCTCATGAATAATTCCATATTCCTCGCAGAATAAAGTAAACTCATTAGAAAAATACTCTCCCCCACGATCAGACCTTACCCGCTTGATCTTCCTCTCAAGTTGGTTTTCTACCTCAGCTTTATAGATCTTAAAGTAATCCAACGCTTCATCTTTTGTTTTTAATAAGTACACGTAGCAAAATCTAGTGCAATCATCTATAAGCGTCATGAAATATTTCTTTCCACCTTTAGTCAGCACGCCATTCATCTCGCACAAATCGGAATGAATGAGTTCTATGATGCCAAATTCTCGCCTCTTTTGTTGCCTTTGTGAGGCTTGCGAGGTTGTTTCGATTGAACACACGATGGCACTTAGAACCTTTGACCAAAGTGAATTTGGGATTAAACTCATATTAGCTAAGCGCCATACACCCAAAATTAACATGACAAAGTCATGAATGCCAAATATTAGACTTATCATCATCGTTACACACATGGTTCACAACTTTATTACAAGAATCCATCAAAGAAAAACGGAACAAACCTCCGTTCTCATAGCCTTTACCAACAAATGTTCCATACTTAGACACGACACATTTATTGGACTCAAATGCAAGTTAAAACCATCTCTACACAAGAGAGATCGCCGACGAGATTCTTCTTTATGGAGGGACATGTCAGACGTTCTCACCGCACGGTCTTTCCCAAGTAAACTTCAGATCGACCGTACCAACACCATGAACAATTTGCATGCGATCCGCTCCCCATCAACAAGGAGCAACCTCGACCGACACGATAAGATGAAAACAAGGAAATATCAAGACAAACATGAATATTAGCACCAGTGTCAATCCACCACTCGGTGATTGACAAACGTAAAGAAGCAGAGGTAAATAATTACGTGCACTCCGATGTTCCTCCGTCACTAATAACCATGTTTGCAGACTTCTTCGCTTATCCTTGCGATCTGGACAATCCTTAGCCCAATGGCGGAATCACCGCACACAAAGCACCACCCTTTCCTTTGCCTTTCTTCTTAAACTCAAGAGTAGCCTTGGGCTTGACAAAAGGCTTATTTTTCTTCTTGTTGTGGAAAGCACGAGGATTCTTCTTCGCACCAAATTGGCGCTAGAACCTCCCTCGTGACAACTTTCTTGCCACAGTATCTTTTGCCCTCGCCTTCTCTTCAACACTAAGAGTGCCAATGAGATCAAGAACACTTGAACTCCCGCCTCTTGTGCTTTAGAGAGGTAGCAAAATCCGACCAAGAAAGCGGTAACTTGGCGATAATACCGCCACCACAAACTTGTCCCAGAACTTCGCACTTATTGTTCTCAAGCTCCTTTGCGATGCTCGAATCTCATGAGCTTGTTTCTACTACGTAATCGGTCATCGACCATCTTGTAGTCATAGAAGCGCTCCATGACATATGTACTCACTACCAAAGATCGAAACTCCGAACTTGGCCTCAAGTGCATCCCACATCTCTTTGCCGTAGGCAAATGCATGTACACATCCACAATGTTGTCCGCCAAGATGTTGACAAGTGCGTCGAAACAAGTTATCCGTGCATTGAACTTATGCTCATCCTCATCGAGCGAGAGGCTCACGGGCTTGCCTTGTGCAACATGAAAACATTCCATGGCAAGAAACCTACGATGATCGCGCTGCACGCCATCTCTTAAAATTTGAACCATCAAACGGAGGTGTAGCTTAGCGACGCAAAGCAAAGCCAACTACCGAAAAAGACCTATCAAGTTTTTGGATTGTTGGAAATGTAGTCAATTTTGGTATATTTTAATCCGTAAATTCAAAGATATAAAACATGACATAAACATGCATGAGTGATCTATCAACGATGTATTCATATTCGCTAATCTAACGAAAGCTAATGTAAACATCTATTAACATATTCATAGCGCATGTAAAGAAATACACCGAAAAGTTTTCAATTTATACCCTCGGGCGGGGCGATGTTAGAAACACCGAGGCACCGCTACCATCGATTGACATGATGGCCTATTCGATGTAGTCGATCGAGGCGTGATGCGGGACGAAGCTTGATGCAGAAGATGTTCGCAGAGGCAGTTCATGAACGATTCACCACCGTGAAGTAGACGTCGCAGATTGAGTAGTCGCTACTGATCGCTCCCCCAAAACTTGATCGCCTACCCGTGTAGGTACACAAACCGAAGTTCCGAGGCCTACTCGCCCGAAACTTGTGCGCGCAAGGCTCGACCGGAGATGACAGAGAACAACAACACGTAACCAGAGATACTCTTCTCCCTAATCCCTCGTATATAGTGGAGAGTTCTTTTGTAACAAAGAAAATGAAGAGGCGAAGAGTAACTGCACCATTAGTCACTAGTAATCGCGAATTCTTGCCAGAGTCGATCGTTTGATTTTCGAATAGATAAAGAAAAACGCGCCAGTATTCGACATGCTGCAAGACACGCACACACATCGCATCAAGATGCAGACTGCGACCAAGACCGCATCAAGACTGCGGCGGCGGCGAGCGAAGCGAGCGAAGGAAGCGCAGCGTGTATTGGCTCTCCAATTCCACAAGGGGTTACCATGTTCCACCTTTTAAAGTGGTGTAACTCCATTCAATTCTCCATATGGGACTAAGCAGTTTTACACCTAGCATTAATAGTGGGCCTAGGAATTTCATTTGATTAATTGCTAAATTAAAATGGACCAAGCCCAATTAATCCAACAACAACGGCCACATACGCCCTCCACGCCGCACAACGCTGGGATTTATGGCTGCGTGAGCATGTTTGACTACGCCGAGGACATTGACGTAACAGCGGTTTGGTCACACCACGCGTCATACCGTAGCTAAAGAGGTCAGAATTGAAAATAAAGTTGGTGAGTGTTAACTTTAAAATATTATTAAAAATGGATTAAATAAAAAAATTCTTCCTACTATGACTTGATTGGTACGAAATCCAAGCTGCAAGACGACCAGCAAGCGAAGCGTGCCGGCGTAGTCTCACACCGTCACACGACTACACGAGCTAGTGACGAGGTGTCTTCTTTTCCCGCGCGCGCCAACTCTGCATTGGCACGCTGGGCTCTGCGGGACAGCAGGGCAGCATAGTCATTTCGGCCTGCGTACGGCGCACAACAACCCCCCGATGTAATCCCATCCCCATCCCCTTCTATAAAACACAATGACACTGCCTTCTCCGCATCTCCCACGAGTCCCACCCAGCCAAAGGACGACTCCACGAGCACCCTTCCATCCCAATCCCACGGCCATGGCTTTGGCTGTGCTCTTCCACCTCGCGGTCGTCTGCCTCGCCCTCCTCCCCGGCCGCGCCACCAACATCACCACCGCCCTCCCACCGTACGCCTCCGTCCTTACCATAGCTCGGGACACGCCGTCGACGGGTACGGAATGGCCTGCCTCCACCCACCACCACCACGACGCGCCGACCCGGTTCGTCGCCTCCTCGCCGCGCGGCCTCGACGTCTCCGCCGTCGCGAGCAAGGGAACCACCGCGTCTCCTCCGACCGCTCCACCCACGCCTCCCCATGTCCACGCGCGTGCCGCCGCCGTCGACGCCATCGTACCGGCACCGGGCGGCGTCACGTGCACCTGCAGCGCCACCCGATCAACCAAGAAGGCGCTGCTCGACGCGCTGCCCCTGCTCACCATTCCCTTCCTCCCGCCGCCCCTGGCCGCTCTGGTGGCGCTCTCCTCCCTGCCGTCCCCCGCCGGCGCCTGCGCAGCACCGGACGCCGACTGCGACGGGCTTACGCACGCCACCTGCGCCGTCTACCCCTACAACGGCACCATCGACCGCACCAACCCAGTCGGCGGCCAGCGCTCGGTGTGCCCGCACCCACTCTGCGACGCCAACTCCGACATGCGCGCGCGCTCCGTGGCCGACGCGCAGCGCCAGGGCCGCCGGGACGACCCACTCCACGCCTACTGCGCCGTGAGCTCCCTCGAGAAGCAGGGAGGTGCCTGGATCCTTCACCCCGCCGCCCACCTACCCGTTGCCGACCCGGACGCAGCCGTGGCCTCCGGCGGCAACGTATGCTACGTCGAGCTCGCGCACTTGGGCTACAGGGAGGGCTACTACATCCGCTGCCCCGTCCGCGACTGCCGCCGCGTGCCCTTCGTGTCCTGCACGGAGTTTACCCACGAGGCCGTCGCGGCGGCCGTCTGGGAGCACCGGAGGATGACGTACCGCGACACCGTCGGGCCGCAGTTTGAGAGGTACAACCTGTTATGTATCTTTCGGATCGTCTAGGAGTAGATCTAGCGGGGTTTCATTTGAGGGTTCGAGTTCTTGAGAGGGAAGGGAGAGAGAGAGAGTACCGACCGTCCGTCGCGTTGGATGAAGAGCCGGCCATCGCTGGTTCGTTGGTGAGGTCTGCGCATCGGACAGCCGACGGTCGGGGAAGAAGAGCGGCGTCTCCTGGCGGCGACGCCTCTCTGGCAGCGGAGGTGGTGGCGGCGCTGCCCGGTGAAGAAGACGGCGATGGAGCTTCTTCCGTCACGCAAGCGTCCTCTAGATCGGTCTAGGGTTTGTGTCGGTGGGGTTTTGCGGCTCAGCGAACCTCGACTTGGAGCCGCGGCCCCACCCCTTTATATATTGCCTTGTATGACGGGGCCCACCACCAATAGATGGGTTGGGCACCCCGATCGTAGCGGATCAAGGCCCGATTAGCCGTTGGGCTAATTGGGAGAGATCAATCCAACATTCTCCCCTTGATCTCCTCTATGCTTTAACTTTAATTACTTTTGACTTTACTCATTCCATCACAGATTAGTGCATAGAACACGTCTCATCGTCACGGTCAATCACGATAGATTTAACAGTTACAATACACATCTCTATTCTGAAATAGTTACTTTAATCCTTTTGGGCCATCTTTTAGTTCAGGAATCATTGGCTTTCCCTTAAACCCATGCCGGCTATATGTTCTCTAAACACGTTGGGTGGTAAGCCTTTAGTAAGCGGATCCGCTAACATCTTTCTTGGTACTTATATGCTCAAGACTTATAATTTGATCCCGAACTTTATCTTTCACAACATAGTACTTTATGTCAATGTGTTTGGCGGCACCACTTGACTTATTGTTGTGGGCATACGTTATCTTGGGTTCATTATCGCGGTACAACTTAAGTGGTCTATTGATGTCGTCAACCACTTTCAAACCGGGTATGAACTTCTTTAGCAGTTCACCGCCCGTAGCCTCATAACATGCTACAAACTCGGCATACATTGTGGGCGATGTAGTGACGGTTTGCTTTGAGCTTTTCCACGATATAGCTCCTCCTGCGAGTGAACACATATCCGGATGTAGACTTTCTATCATCTCCGCAAAATCGAATCAGTATACCCCACTATATGGAGTAATCGATCTTCAGTATGTCATCATGAGGCCTTTTGTTCCTTGCAAATAACGCAAGACTTTCTTTATCAATTTCCAATGTTCTATTCGAGATTGCTCACGGAATCGCCAAGTAACCCGGTAACAAATGCTAAGTCGTATGTGTGCACACTTGAGCATCTTGTAAGCTTCCGACAATTTGAAGCATATGGAACCGCTTTCATTTGATCGATCTCATCTTGGTTCCTAGGGCATTGAAAATCCCCATATCGTCGCCCTTGACTATAGGTGCGGTGAAGGACTACATTTATGCATCCCAAATTTCTTTAAGACTTTCTCTATGTATGTCTTTTGTGATAGTCCCAATATCCCTTTGTTTCTATCTCGGTGAATTTCGATCCCTAGAACGAGCTAAGCTTCACCAAGATCTTTCATATCAAAGTTTGAGGACAAAACTTCTTTGTCTCGATGAGCAGTCGACATCACTACTAGCCAAGAGGATATCATCCACATCTGAGGATTAGGAAGATAAACTTCCCATCTTTAAACTTTGCATAAACACGCTTGTCCTCTACATTCTCTTTAAACCCAAATTTTCTTATTGTACTATCAAACTTCAAGTACCACTTTGTCTTGAAGCTTGCTTTAACCCATAAATCGATTTCTTTAGGCGGCATCCCATTCCTTCATTTCCTTCCATGACAAAACCTTTCGGTTGTGCCATGTAAACATTTTCCTCCAAATCCCCATTAAGAAATGCCGTCTTTACATCCATCTGATGTAACTCTAAATCATAATGTGCTACTAATGCCATTATGATTCTGAAGGAATCTTTACATGAGACTGGAGAAAAGGTCTCATTGTAATCAATCCCTTCTCTTTGCGTAAAGCCTTTTGCCACAAGTCGCGCTTTGTATCTTTCTACATTCCCTTGGGAGTCAAGCTTTGTCTTGTAGACCCATTTACAGCCTACTGTTTTGGCTCCTTTAGGAATAATTTCCAAGTCCCAGACTTTATTAGCCTTCATGGACCTCATTTCCTCTTCCATGGCCTCAAGCCATTTTGAAGAATTTTCGCTTCTCATGGCTTCTTCAAATGAGGTGGGATCATCCTCCATTTGAAATTCCTCTGTATGATAAATCTGATAATCATCAGAAATAGCTGATCTTCTTACTCTTTGAGACCTCCTCGGGGCCTCCTCACTTGGTACGTCTTCTGTTTGAGGCTGTTGTTGCTCCCCCTCATCTGTGGCAATGGGTTCTATAGGATCCTGAAGAACAGGTTCCTCATTTTCATTCATTGTTGCCACAGGAGGAACAATAACAGTCTCGGCACCACAGATGTCTTGCCGTCGGCTTGCAATGACAGCAGTAGTGTGAAGAATGGCTCTTGAATCATCGGAGCGGGCGATACGCCCGCTTCTCTTCAAGGTCAATCTCGAACTACCATGCTTCCCTCATTATTTCATCCTCTAAGAAGACAGCGTGTCTCGTTTCTACAAACTTTGTATATCCGTGCGACAAGAGAAACGAAAACCTTTTGACTTTTCGGGGTAGCCAATGAAATGGCAACTTCTTTATTTTGGGATCAAGCTTCCCAAGGTTTGGGTTAAATAATTTAGCCTCGGCAGACTCCCCCACACGTAAGTGGTTTAGTGAGGAACTCTTCACATCCACAACTCGCACGGTGTTTTGGGCACCGACTTACTAGGCACTCTGTTGAGAATATGAATGGCGGTTTTCAACGCCCATCCATAAACTCAATGGCGGTGTGGAATAGCTCATCATGCTTCGCACCATATCCATCGAGAATGCAGTTGCGTCTTTCACTACTCCATTTTGCTTGAGGTTCGCCAGTGTGGAATCTTGGGCCACTATGCCATTTTCCTGTAAAAACCTTGCAAAAGGTCCAGGAACTTGTCCATACGGGGTATGTCGACCGTAGTACTCCCCCCCACGGTCAGATCGGACTATCTTAATCTTTAAATCGTGTTGGTTTTCAACTTCAAATTTTAAATATCTTGAATTTATCCAAGGCTTCATTTCTTTCTTTGATTGGATAAATATATCCATAACGGGAGTAATCATCCGTGAATGTTATGAACGAGTCATAACCATCCACACTTTTCACAGGAAAAGGACCACAAATGTCTGTGTGAATAATTTGTAGAACTCCTGTGCTTCTTTTGGCGTCTTTCTTAATTTTCTTTACATATTTTCCTTTAATGCATTCTCTGCATTGTTCTAAGTCTGAGAACTCTAATAGAGGAAGAATTTCATTCTTAACTAGTCTTTCTATTCTCCCCCTCGAAATATGGCCTAAACAACAGTGCCATAATTTCGACGACGCATCTAGAGTTCTCTTTCGTTTCCTGTTTACATTCGTAGACAAGGATTCATTCACTTTCTCGCACGCGACGTTCCCTTTATCGCATACGACATTCACATCATCACATAATGATAACAAATAAAGCTCATTTTGTAAGATGGCAAGACCAACACATTCTTTATTAAACATTATTTCACACTTGCCATTTCCAAAATTACAATCATAACCATCTTTGTCCAAATTTGAAACACTAATCAAATTCCTCTGTAAAGAGGGAACATAAAGAACATCTCTAAGTAAAAGAGTGAAGCCATCAGCTAGCTCTAATGAAAGATCGCCAACGGCTTCAACTTCAGCTTGGACTCCATTTGCGACTTTAACGCATCTTTCTTTTCTTTGCATATTCTTCGTCGAACGGAATCCCTGTAAAGAATTAGCAACATGAACAGTTGCTCCTGAGTCAACCCACCAAGTAGATTTCGAATATTGTACATACAGGGATTCATTTATAAAGGTAATAATGTTCTCACCTTTCTTTGTCATTATCATCTTTAAGTAATCGGACAGTTCTTCTTGTAGTGTCCCGCCTTCTTGCAAATGAAGACACCGATCTTTGTCTCTCGCAAACTTATTCTGTTGAGGCCGATGGACGGTGGCTTTTCCCTTGTTCTTTGAGAAGGAGTTCTTTGTTGAAGTTCTTTTCTTGTTGTCCTTCACATAGTTGATGGAACCACCATGTGAGGATTTAATTCTTTCCTCCTCTTGCACACACATAGCTATGCACTTTTCTAAGTCCCATTTCTAAGTGCATGTTATAGTTGACAACAAAGGTGTCAAACTTTTCCCAAGAAGGAAGCAAAAATCAAATGAATAAGGAACTCATCCTTGAGAGCCAAATCCATTGGTTTAAGCTTGGATGCCAAATTGCTCATCCTTAGTATGTGCTCTCTTATGCCACTGCCACCACCAGAGTACCTTTCTGTCACAAGCTGCTTAATTAGCTGTGTAGCATAAGTCTTTGAAGAGCCAGTAAACTGACTCTTTATTTTCTCAAGGTACTGTGTGTGATGTCACACTCTGCGATTGAGCCTGCATTGCAGGCTCAATCGTGTTCTTTATCACAGCCATACATTTCTTGTTGGCTGTGGTCCATTTCTTATGCTCAAGGTCATAAGACATCTGTAAGGGAGCATGGTCCCTCTGTCTTTTCTGCCAAGCAGTGTCGTCCTCATTTTCTTTTCTCACTGGCGCCTCAGGCTCAGTGGGACGTGCTGTGGTGAGGACCCAGTCCACCTCAGCCAAGATAAACGCTAAGTCTATCTTTTTCTTCCACTCCCCATAGTTATCTCCTTTGAGAGGGGATCTCTTTGATACAACTCATCAAGTTGTATCCTCAAAATTTAGTTCAAATAAAGTGAGAACATATCAGAAAATTATATGCCTTATTTCCAACGTTGGTCAAAAATCGACATACAATTAAATCAATTTTATCTATACATTAAATCTACATCACCGTTGGGCATAAATAGAAATAATGCATAAAAACATCAATTATAAATTATAATATTGTTATTATCAACGTTGGTCAGAAAATAACAATATCATAATTCACAACAATTTTCAAAAAATTAAATTCTCCCGTTGGTTCGAATTTAATTGAAAGAGTAATCAAACATTAACTTTTGCAGCGGAAACTGTAATTATTCTAAAAAATAATTCATTATGCATAAGCATTATACTGTACACATTTAATCTCTGAAAAATTAACACGTTGGTGCAAAAATTACAGAGATTTGAATCAAATTCTATTCATCAATTAGGCTAGCACGGGCCGGGCGTGGCGGAGGTCTGTCGCGGAGGCTTAGGGCCGGGCGAGCGAAGTCTGGCGGCTCTCCGCGGCGACGCTCTCCGGCGGCCGGAGGTGGTGGCGGCGCTGCCCGGTGAAGAAGACGGCGATGGAGCTTCCGTCGCCGATCGCGCCCTCTAGATCGGTCTAGGGTTTGTGTCGGTGGGGTTTTGCGGCTCAGCGAACCTCGTGACTTGGAGCCGCGGCCCCCACCCCTTTATATATTCTTGCGAATATGACGGGGCCCACCACCAATAGATGGGTTTGGGCACCCCGATCGGCGCGGATCAAGGCCCGATTAGCCGTTGGGCTAATTGGGAGAGAGATCGAGCACCGTGGGGCGCAGCTTGATGACGGGTGGGATTACGACGCCGAAGTGTGATCGCTTCCACCATGCATCTTTTCTGCGGGGCGCTAGTTCGATGGATCGTGTCGATTAGTTCTTATGTTTCATATGTTGCAAGATCGGTGGGTTTTTCCGTTCTTCGTCGCACTTGATTGGTAGATGATGTTAGGAACGCAGTGCTTAATTGTCCGCTTATGAGTCACTTAACTGTTTGTGCATCGATCTCCAAAGTTAATCGATGGGAGAGTTGTGGTAGTAGATTGTTCCACTGGATTTTCGTGTCAGTTAGTTCATATGCTTGATATGTTGCAAGATGTATCGGTTAGAGTTTTTCTATTCTGCGTACTGGACTTGGTATGTGATGTTAGAAATGAGTGCTTAATTGGACAGCTTTATGCGTCCTGCACGTACATGATCCAAGTGTTAATTGCAGAGATGTGCTAGTAGCTGGTCTGTTCTATGAAGCGTTAACTTCTTCCTCCGTTCTTAACTAGAGCTTGTCCGTGTCAACGGAGGAAGAAGCACAGCACACGGCAATAGCCGGGCCGATGTGTTCATAGATGTGCCGGACAGTGAACAGTCCAACCGGCAATTACAACAACCAAATCTTATGGTTGGGAAAGATAAGATTACAATCTCCCATATACAAGATATTATCCTCTATACAACTTGTGAGTCAAGAAATACTCTAACAGGGACAAATTAATGTCGGTTCTTTGAGATTAATCCTCCTTGATGCACATCTCCAAGCGGCAACACCACGTGCATTCCCAATTCATCACGAAAATAGGAGATGCTGATGCAAATTGTAAACTTATGTTCAGCCTGAACGAGCTGAATGTTTGTCGTAGACGTCGACGGCGCTTTACCATTTATTTATTTATTTATTTATTTTTGGATTAGCTATTCAACACTCCAGTGTTTTTGTCATGTCCGAACAGTATTGAATTTTTGGACCAAAGATGGCCATGACAAGGATGGTGTGCAGGGATCAGAAGAATTGCTGAAAGGATTATGTGTGTTTTGTGAAAAGTCCTGCTGTGAGGAGCAGGGTTTATGTTGAATGAACTTGGAAGTTTTCTGTATTTTGTTTTCTGAAGAATCTTGCTTATAGACTCTCCTGGTGACCTTGTCTTGTATATTTTGGCCCTGGGGTGTCTGTCTGTCTGCTCGGGCGCTGCTTTTCGTTTGTCATTTGGCAAAATCTGGGATTTTGGGTTTTGTATCAGACTTCTGTTTTGATAATAAGCTCTCATCCTTCAACTAAAATAAGATGACGATAACCATTTCATCTTTTATATTTGTCAAGTAACATATTGAACTAACAAATTAAGTTACTGCATCTGTTCTTTTACACCGGTCTAAAAACTTTGTGTACTAGTGGTCCACGTTTTAAAATTTGAACTACATCTATTTTACCGAGTTAGTAGTGAGAGAAATATTTTTAAGCGGCGGTTAGTATAGGATTCTTTTGGAGAATGTTGTATGTTGGGTCATCTGTTTCATGTTTCCAATGTTGTTTCAACTACCTCTCTAGTCACAAAATGAAGTTGACCTAGAATACGTGCAATCAAATTGTATTAATTTTAACAAAAAATATTATCTAAAATTATGTATTTTGGATATCGAAAATGGTATGAGTAAAATTTTCATGAAAAATACACTCATAGTCGTGCATTTTATACCCTTTTTTCCCCCCAAAATATGACATAAAATTTGATCAAATGACATCTTGTGGACCTTTGAAAGTCAAAAACAACTTCAATTTTTTTTAAACTGGAGGGAGTATCTTATTGAATATGCATGTTATGTTCCAAGACAAAGTTGAGGGCATTGCATATCAGATTCATTGACTAGATCTAGACTTAAGACTCTTTTTGACCTAGCTCTAGCTCCGAGCTTTTCCGGTTTCAACTTCATTTCCAAAGCGGCTGGTGCCAAAAAAATATATGCTCAGATGAAAATCTAGCTCCGTATGAGACGAATAATATTTTCTAAAATATTATTCTATTGCTAAAATATTTACTTCACATTATTCGTTTTCCCAAATTAATTCGTCTCTAGCTCCGAGCTTTTCTGGTTTCAACTAAGGTCCTGTTTGGTAGAGCTTTAGATTCTCATTTTTCGGATTCTGCTCTTGATTCTCAGAGAATCCACTTCTCTGAGAATCTGGAGCTGTCTGTCGAAAACGTTTGGCTGGTAGGTTGGCTCCAAAAACCATATAAGGGAGGATTAGAGGTAAATAGACCATGTTACCCCTGACTGTAATAATTCAATTGTATGTGTCTTTCTCCTATGTATTTGTACACAAATTATAGAAAATTTCCCCCTAAACATGTTTAGACCATGTGAATGTATATACATTGTATATATACACAATGCCACTTACATTGCATTTACACTTCATGATGGATTACTGTGGATATCATGGGGATATGCTTGAGATCTTAGGATGATGTTACAATTGGCAATGTAAACTACGGTTTGTCGAAACACGCGTTTTCGGCAAAATTGAGAATCTTTGTCGGTCGGTCTTCGATCGGCCGTTGACGCTTGCGATCTGACCGGCCATTTTGGCGGTCGACCGCCCACCTCGAGTGGATTTTTGGCTAAGTCCCGGGGGCGGTCAGACCGGCCAAAGTGGCGGTCTGACTGGTTTTCACTTGTTTCATCGACCAACTGGTGGCGATGATTGTTGGGTTAGGTCAAGTTCATGGGTTTCATGGCATATGTGTTGCATGATGCATGTTTTGACTAACGTGGGTCAAGTTGTGAAGAACTTATTCTTGGATTCGATTTCTTTGTCTATTGATGTGCAGGTTGCTTGGAGGTCAATGACGGTCAACGGCGAGGATGATCGGGACTAGGCTTGGAAAGTCGTGGTCGAGAATGACCGGGATGCTTAGGGTGAGGTCAATAGAGTCAAGCATGGCGCAAGAGGACAAAGGTGACCGAATCAGGCGATTGATTACAGTTGAGTTGGATCAAGCGGTAGCGAGGTCGGTGCAAGTGCCATGGTGGTTTCGATGGGAGTCGGATGGAGAGACTTGCCAGCATGATGAGAGCCATTGGATCAACCTACACGTGGTGAAACATGGGAGGTGCTTCACGCATTGGGACTCGGTCTTTGCAAAAGATCGAGAAGGGTATTTTGGTAATTTCACCAAATACCGCTTGGTGACCTTTGCCAACTCACGGCGCAAGATGGCGCAAGGTGAAGAGGATTAGGTCAAGAGATGAAAACGGCGCTTTAAAAGGCGTGCGTATGTGTCCGTTTGTTTTGGGCCTTAATGGGAGCCCATGGGGTTCAATCTTCTAGAAGGTCTCGCCCACTATAAATAGAGGAGGAGGTGGCTGCACCCCTCAACCCTTTCATTGTGTTTGAAACCCTAGTTTGCTTAGGGAGAGAATTAGTGGAGGTTAGGGTTCTAGAGAGTTGGATTTGATTTCGTGCTTATGTATTGAGTCTTTGTCCTCCATTGATGGAGTGGTCAACCAATACCATATCAAATCAATCCAAAGAAAGTTCCCTCAAAGATGAGTCTATTTGCTTTCTTTATCTCTATTTGGTGATTTGTGGTCTTTCTTTAATCCGCGAGTTTTTGCTTGGTTTCTTACCTTGATCTAACTTGCTGTGACATGTGGGAACCCATCTAGGATCATCTTGATCATCAATCACCCATGAGCAAGTTTTTAGATCATATTTTCGTTTTGACTCGGTTTTTGAACCACCTTCGTTCAAACTGAAAAAGATAGGAACTTTGGTTTGGATCTTCACGATCTCCGATTGGAATAGGTTCCAAATATCTTTGAGAAAGTGTGTGTCAAGTTTCGTGGAGTTTGCCCTCACGAATCAAAAGTTAGATCGTTTTGAGCTTTGAGTTTTCGGGCTATTCTTCTGTTCTGGACGAAATCGGTCAGACCAAAGTTATAACGCCGATCAGACCGCCCCACCGATCGCCCATAAGCCACGGCCCCGACCGCCCTTTAGGGTTTGAACCTCGTTTGATCTTTTGCCTTGGGGATTTTGGTTTGGATTCAATACAAGTCTTCCGCTGTACTTGTAGATTGATCTTCATAGCTTCTATAGCTACTGGAGTGAGATTGGTGTTGAATCTGACCTTTGTGAAAAAGTGAGCGTGCTCCTATTCACCCCCCCTCTAGTCGCCTTTTCGGTCCAACAATTACAATTGTGTATAAGCAAAATTTGTACTGTTCACGCTGCAATAGATGAAGCTGGAGATATCGCATTCATATCGTATAAGTGTTCAAATGAAAATTTAATGATATTACATACAAGTATTTAAATGATAAATGAGTCATAACAAAAGACCACAAAAATTCACAAGTAATATGTCCATCATCCTGAATGAGCAATTGCACTTGCAAGGTCGTCACAAAAACTATTCATGGATGTAGCACTTGTTTGCGATGTTGACACATCCGATGCATCCTGAGAAATGACATATTTGGCATATCTTGATGGTATTGTGGGCACAAAATTAGGATCCCAATTGAACCTACGAAAATGCATGTCCAGCGAAGCATGTTCACGTATGAAGTTGCAAGAATGTGTGTACCATCGATAGCTCCAATACAGTCTTTGAAATATGGCCACATTCTTCGATCATTTCTAATTCTACTGTGAACCGTAGAGAAGTTTGGATCCTTTGGCCTCACAAAATCTTTAGACATTCGACCACGACCGCAAAACCTCATCAAACTTCACGCTAATTGTCTCACCTGAGAATGCTTGAACCGATTCATGCTCTTGGTTAGATTCACACCACCACATATGTATAGAGAAAAGAGCTAGTGCTTCAATTGAACTTGTATGCGTAGTTGATTTCAAATCATATGTACTCACCAAAAGATCATGTAGACTGTAAAAGATTGTAGCATTCATGCGGAACATGTGGTAGCTTTCTCCTAGAGTGGTCAAAGTTTCTTTTACCCACCCCATGCCACTAAGCCGTGAAGTCCTATGCTCATTCTTGTCGAAGTAGGTTGAGTAATAATTCTCCACGATAATTGTAGTAGCAGCGAGGTGACTTGACATGTCTTGCCACAAACGTAGCATCTGCACGTCACACTCATGTTCCTCATCTGATATATTACTCCCTTCACTATCGCTTTCAGAAGACGACATCTGTACATTAACATACAAAAAAACAACAACATAAATGGAAATTTAAAAATACATGAGTACGCATTAGGTCCAAATGACAGTATATAACTTGTGAAAAAAAATGTCTTATAATCCAAAAAAAGGTCTTACAGCCAATAGAGAAATAAAAAATAATAAAGGCGAATACAAGAATAAAAAAAGGTCTTATAATCCTAACGTTACAATCAATTTTCTATTTGCCATACTTAGCATCGTACTTCCTTTTGAGCCATTCAAATCGTACTTCACTATTGCGTAGGGTCATAAACATTTTCCTTTGCTCCTTCTTTAAAAAAATTTCAGATGCAATGAAGTGCTCATTGCTCCCATTAATAGCACCACACTCTTCAACCGATTCTATTACATCCTTGATGCTACCCACTGAGTTTTCCTCTTTTTTCTGTGCAAATGCTTCAAAAGATGCATGCGACTTCTCATTCAACTCAAGAATTCTTCTTAGTTGATCTTGCATGACCACCGAACCACTCTTTGGTTTCTTCCCCTTATCATTGCTAGGGCCGCAAGCTCTCTTTCCTTTCCTACCAATTGGTGATTCATCTTCACAATCACTATTATATTTGTCATCACACTCATCTTCTAGCTCTTTAATATCAATAGCTGTCGATGTACGTACAGGACTTTGAGGCAATGTTCCCATTGCAGGAGACCAATGGTCTTCACCGGTGTTGCGAATGTCGTCAAACATCTTAGGCAACAACTCCTCATTTTGAAGTCCAACCTTCTCAAACTTGGAACATCCTTTATATTCCTGTCAATGCCAAGTGTTACACGTTAAACCTTCACTAATAATAGAGTTAGGAGTGTACATTAATGCATTTAAAAAATAGATAATGAGTAATGACTTACTTTTTTTTAATTTATTCCACCGTTTGGCGGTAGCCTTTATTGTATTCTTTTCATGGTCCCAACCTAAGCCTGTCTCCTTTGTCCTCAACTTCCTCCAAATGTTGTAATCGTTCTTTAATTTATCCCATTTGTTCTTCAATTGCATCTTTTTGTATTGCAGCCCAGTCTTCTCTGCAAATTTTTGTATCACAAGACTATACACTGGGTTGTTCAAATGGGTATTAGGGTGATTGCCTACCTCTACTTGTTCAACGAACAACTCACACACTATCATAGTGTTCTCGTCGTTCCACTCAACGTTATCAGCCATCTGCATATTTTGCCCATAATTTTTGTTTAATAAATTGACATCAACAACAAGATATGGACACCTAGAACTATGGTCATACAAGCAGACACAAACTCAATGAATGACTCATACCAATCAGAAATACAGGGAACTGTTCATCTATTTTACTACTGAGAAGGCTGCAGAAAGACATGGTATTTTGTTGATGCAATGGACAAGATTCTAGGCAGGCTAGCATCCACCATTGCAGTTCATATCAGAGGAAAGAATGAGCCCACATACACTCCAAGTGTGGATATGGGGGCTTTTGTTGTTGTGGTATGTATGTTTTTTCCTCGAAATAGTTTACACTCCCCTCCAGCCCCCTTTCAAAAAGGTGAGTTCATAATATTAGCATGCATGAAGCACATCGTTTTTCAGAATGAAAAGGCAACAAGCACCAGGGGAGCATCTGAGCTTCTGCAAATTGTGTGGAAGCCCAGAGACACCCCCTCCACCCCTCTTTGACAAGTGGGAGCCATGTGGAAAAAAGAGGCAAAATTACTATCAAGCAAACCATGTTTGCTCCAATTGCAATTTCAAGTAATCAATCGAATCAACCAACCAACATGAGAGCAAGCATTCTTTTACTTCCTAGCCCATAGCCCATCAACCAAAATAGAGGACTCATTGTAGAATATCAATATGGTCAAAACATTAGCAGCGACACAACATATATGCTGATATTACAGGTTTAGCACCATAACCTCCAAATGCACCATATCTTGCTGCAAAAGAGGCAAGGACATGCTACTATGATTTTGATTTGCCATGCTGCATTTTCTTAATGTGTTGCTGACTGCTGAAGAACAATTGATAATAGAAGAGTATATTACCTTTGATGGGGGTCGAAGGTAACATACAAGCAAGTGATCAACTTTGATTGCAGCAAAATTGTTATTTTCCTTGTCACGCAGAATAAGTGGCTGCCTTCTTACAACCAGGTTCCCCCTGACAGAAACCAGAAAGAAAAGATAAATATATACAAACAAGAGCATGCATTTGTTAAGCTATAGCCACTACAATCCCCTGACAAAAGACAATTTGGCTATGGAAGGATCCTCACCTTGCACCAGAGTGTGATTTGATCGTTGGGCACAATACCCACTACAATCTGTTGTGGTCAACAAAAGGATTCTTTATCTGACAAGTGACAACAACCAGTCTATGTTAGTAAGTTACAGACAGTCTGCATATATGTAGCTTACATAATTTGAAGTAGCATGTCATTGATAATGATGATGCAATTCTCTCTTCCATTTCATATGTTGAGATCAAATATAAGTGCCATCGTATTGCGAATGTAAGCATTTACATAAATGCATAATTACATCGAACATGTGTACATCTACATCTGGAAACAGGGCACTGGCATGTATGAAGAAAGAGACATGGAGTCGTGAAGAAGAAAGTGATAACATAATCATCTGATGAATCTTTTGCCAGATGAACACGACAATCCCCAAATGCATGCACTGTTTTTATTTCTGAGGATGGCCAATGAGAAAGGGACAAGATTCGTTGTGGCTCACATTACACTGCATGCATGATTAATCACTACAGACAACACAAACACCAAACCCAACAATGACAAGATTAGGTTGAATAGGTTAGTTAGCGTTTTGATTAGTGGCTTGGATCCTTTTACTCTATGATCCTAATCATCATCCCCTTAATTTGATTAGTATACTATCTAGGCAAATTCATGGTGGGTTTGGTATTCATCACTTAAACATCACATGAAGGGGACTAGGGAGGAGTAGGGAGGGCAAGGGGTGCGGATGATGGCCTCTAGGGTTTTCAAGATCGGTGGTCACAAGCTCGGGGGCAGCAGTGCATGCGATGGAGGATCGGTGGAAATTTGCACGAGTGGGCCTCTAGGGTTTCGGAGTGGGCGGCTTCGTGCGTCGGCTGCAATAAGTCCGTCTTAAACAATGGTGTAGTTGATCAATGGCAAGGCTGAGGGCCGAGGCGCAATGAGGACCTGAGGCGACAGCAGTGGAGGCAAAGGCGATTCATGGCGATTTTGCCTCTGTCGCAAGAGCACGGGAAGGAAACGAGGGGTTGAGCAAGGTACGGGAGGGGGCCGCGCAGAGGAAATTCTAGGGGTTAGTTGAATGGCACTGTAGGTAAATATTTCAAACTTCAAAGGGTATTTTCGTTTCTGCAAGTTGGATTCTCACGAGAATCTCGGGAAGGTCGCTTCGCTTCTAGTTCATTTTCGAGACATCCTCGCATGAAGCGAAATCGATGGTTTTAAGAATCGAGGGTGTTTGAGTGCGACTCCACGAGAATCGATTGAGAATCTGGGAGTAGAAGCTGTACCAAACATGGCCTAACTCTACCTTCTCCAACTTCATTTCCAAAGCAGCTGGTGCCCAAAAAAAATGCTCAGATGAAAATCTAGTTCTGTACGAGACGAATTATATTTTTCTGAAAGATTCTTCTATTGTCAAAATATTCACTTCACATTATCCGTTTTCCCAAATTAATTCGTCTCGTCGCTTTAACCCATTCCATCTCGTGCCTTTGCACAACGGCGATGCAGACTTCGGTGGATTCATTCACATCCACTGACGAAGGATTCCTCGAAAAATTAAGGATTAATAGTTCCTTTTCCATTCGAAAAAGAATAGGAAAGGATGGTGAATAGAATTTTAACCAGGGATACACAAGGAGCGCAGACTGCACTCTGAAAGTTGCTAACTCTCGCGACGTGCGTCCATCCGAACCGCTCGATATCTGATCCAAAGGATAGAAACGTGGCCATATCCTCCCCAAGCACCCCACCCTTGCTAAGCACACCACCACCACCATGGTCTCCTCCCTCGTGCTCACCTGCAGCCACGCTCCGCTCCTCACGCTCCCCAAACCACCAAGACCCCTCATCGCAAGAATCACGGCCACCGCCGCCGTTAGCAAAGCCAAAGCCAATGCCCCTCTCTTCAGCTCTATGTGCCGGCGAGGAGGAACCGCTCGGCGCCGGGGTTGGGCCCAAATCTGTCGGGACTCCCCCCTCCAAGGCCCGCCTGATGTCGATTCTTCGGTACAGGAGCAAGAAAGCAAGAACGACGGAGCGGCGGCGGCCGTCCCCCAAATTGGAGCTGGTAGCGGCGGCGGCGGCGGCGGCGGCGGGCGGCTGAGCGACTGGACGACGTCCGTGCTGCTCTTCGGGATATGGGCGGGGCTCATGTACTACGTCTTCCAGCTCGCACCGAACCAGACGCCGGTACCTTCGGGCATACTCACACTCCTGTGTTCTCCCATGGGAATTTATCAATTGGCTACTGCTTGCTTTACGCTTTTGTGAATTTGTGACCCTGGTTGTATACGTATCAATGGCTATCCTAGGTCGTAATAGCACAAATTGGGACAGCTTGAGTCGTTTGAATTCTCACTAAATATGGCCTGTTCTTGACCATAGTAGGTTAGTGTGACTCCGGGGCTCCCTTGCTCCGCCTCCCGCCCGGATCCAGCTTCCGCCGAGCTGCCGCCGAGTTCCTCTTCCTCTGCTTTTGCCTCTGCTCCGGGCTGCGCCGTCCTGTTGCCGCCGTTGCCCGAGCTCGCACGCCGAGTTCCTCTGCTGCTGCCTCTACTCCGGGCTGCGCCCTCCTCTGCTGCTGCTCGGGATTCCGGTGCCTCGAGCCAGACAACCGGCGCCGCCTCCCCGAGCCCCGACGACCGGCGCTTTCCTCTGCTCCCGGAGTTGCTGCAGCATCCCTCTCTTGTGCCACCGCCGCCTGCTGCCTCTGCTGGAAGAAGTAGAACACAGAGGAAGTGGGCACGAAGACCTTCCTCTGCTGCTGCCTCTGCTGGAGCAAACAGAGGAAGCCTCTGCTGAGCAGCAACTTCCCGGCTTCGTCCTCATCTTCCGGACAGCAGCTTGTCGCTTCACTCCGGCATGCAGCGACCATCACAAGATGGCACCTCTGGAACCTCGAGCACGGGTTCCGAAGCCGCCGGTCACCTTCAACGGCATCAACTACCGCAAGTTCATCGTCCAGCACATGAGGATTTACCTACGGGGACAACGCCTGTGGGTCTACCTCATCGGCGAGCGGCCTTGCCCACCCCGTCCCATCCCGCCAACCGAGCCTGTTTTCCCTGCTGATGCTACTGAGGATGTTCAGCGGGTTGCGGTTGCCGCCTTTGAGGACGCGCTCGAGGAGCACCAGACGCAACTCCACGCCTACGAGGTGTGGAACGATGGGGATGCTAAGGCCTCCGCCATTGTGGTGGCCAGCATTGAGCCCGAGCACTCATCCGATGTGCTTGGGTTGTCTACGACCAAGGAGATGTGAGATCGTCTTCGTGCCCACTACGAGCCGAAGAGCGAGGCCTTGTACCTTTCTGCTCTTCGAGAGGAGCAGTCTCTCAAGCTGCAGGACGCCACCGTGGACGCTTTCTACCAGCAGTTGGCTGCGGTTTGGCGTTAGCTTGACTCTCTAGGGCCGGATGTCTGCCGGTCTTGCACCTGCTGTGTATGTCAGCAGGCTCACTTGGAGACTCGTCGCCTCTGCGAGTTCCTCACCCGCCTTCGTCCGGAGTATGAGGTGGCCCACTCGATTCTTCGATGAGAGACGGCCGCCCACCATATTGGAGGCTCTCGTTGCTATTTGGGTGAGGAAACTCATCTTCACACTGGCGAGGATTCTACAAGAGCCTCTTGGCCTTGGTTGTTCACACCTAGCACCGGTGCTTACACTGCCTCTGCCCGGGCCATGCCGCTGCCCACCGCCTTCATCTGGACTGCTTACGGGCATACTATCTATCTTGTCGCCGAAGAAGAAGGCTCGCCAAGTGGCCGTGCCGATGGTGAGGACTGGATCCTCGATCGAGTTCACGCCAGAGTTCCTTGGAGCGAACACCAGAGATGCTCACGTTGCTTCCACGCTTATGCTATACGCTTCAAAGACTAGGTTCTCTTGCTAGGTCTTCTAGTCCCGCACCATCACCTCCACCTTCAGGTATATTATCTCCTTGGATTCTTAATTCAGGTGCCTCTTTCCACATGACACCGGACTCCACTCATCTTACTTCTGCGAGACCACCTGATCTTCCTCTTAGAGTTCAGACTGCGGATGACACATCTCTTCATGTTGTAGGAAGATGCACTCTTTCTACTTTGTCTTTTCGTGTTCCTAGTGTATCTCATATTCCTGGTCTTACTATGCAACTTATGTTATTTGGTCAGATCACTGATCATGGCTGTCGCATCACTCTTGATTCTGACTCTTGTTGTGTCAGGATCGTCGTACGGGGATTCTAGTTGGGACTGGTCCTAGGCGCCATGATTCTCAGCGTCTTTGGGAGCTCGACTGGCTGCATCTTCTTTCCACTGCCTCCATCAGCCAGTCAGTACCACCGCCTTGGCTTCAGCTGCTTCTTCCACCACCACTTTTATCCAATGGCACTATTGGTTAGGTCATATTGGTGGTTCTCGTCTTTCGTCACTAGTAGGGAGTGGTGTTCTAGGTTCTGTTTCTGGTGGCACTGCTTTACATTGTATGGGTTGCAAGCTTGGCAAGCAGCTGCAACTCCCTTATCCCTCTAATGATTCTGAGTCTCAGTGTCCTTTTGATTTGATTCACTCTGATGTTTGGGGACCGGCTCCTTTCACTTCGAAAGGGGGTCATACCTATTATGTGATCTTTATTGATGATTATTTGAGATACACTTAGCTCTATCCTATGTCTTCTCGCAGTCAGTTTGAGTCGACCATTCGTAGTTTCCGTCCAGATTCTGCTGGTGAATATCTCTCCACTTCACTTCGTCGTGTTCTTCTTTGAAGCGGGGCACTCTCCTCGATATTCTTGTCCTCGTGCTCATGTTTAGAATGGTGTCATTGGCGTAATCTGTCATCTTCTTGAGACAGCTTATGTTCACATGCTTACTTCTCATGTCCCACCTCATTTTTGGGCTGAAACTGTCTCTACCACTACCTTTCTTATCAATTGGCAGCCCTCTTCTGCTCTCAAGGGATGCATCCCTTTTGAGCGTCTCACCGTTCGCCACCCTTTGATCTGATCACTTTCGTTGTTTGGTTGTATGCGCTCGTGCTTCTTCCACCTCATGAGCGCACCAAGCTGACTACTCAGTCGGTCGAGTGTGTTTTTCTTGGCTATAGCTCTTAGCATAAGGGTTATTGTTGATATGATCCTGTTGCTCGACGAATGAGGATCTCTCGAGAAGTCACTTTTGATGAGTCTCGTCCTTACTATCCTTGTTCCTCTGCCACCAGCTCTGCTTCATCTGAATCGCTCTCCTTTTTGACTTTTCCTGACACTTCGCCTCCTCCAGTTCGTGTCTTACCACCCTCGTCTTCTTCTTCTCAGTACCCACCATCTCCTCCACAACAGTCTCCTTCACCACCAGCTCTCCCATCTCCAGTTTCCTCACCTTCTCCGGAGGTTCCTACCAGCTCTTCTGTTGAGATCTCTCCTTTTCCGCTGCACTACTCTCGTCGTCCACTACTCTCGTCGTCCACGGTTTCCTCCTCCTCTAGTTGAGCCTTCTACTCCCTTCACTACTTTGTCGGACTATCAGGCCTCCTGAGCGTTACGGCATAGCAGCTGTTGCTCTTGTTGAGCCTACAACTTACCGTGAGGCTACTAGCCATCAGGAGTGGCAATAGGCGATGGCTAAGGAGATTGCTGCTCTGGAGCGCATCGGGACTTGGGGTCTTGTTCTCTACTGCCGTGTTACTCGATCACGTGCAAGTGGATATACAAGATTAAGACTCGCTCCGATGGCTCTCTTGAGCGCTACAAGGCTCGTCTTGTGGCCCGTGGTTTTCAGCAGGAGCATGGCCGTGACTATGATGAGATTTTTGCGTCTGTTGCTCACATGACCATTGTTCGGACCCTTCTAGCAGTTGCTTCTGTTTGCCAGTGGTCCATTTCTCAGCTGGACGTCAAGAATGCCTTCCTCAATGGCGAGCTGCATGAGGAGGTCTACATGCAGCCGCCCCTGAGTATTTTGTCCCTGATGGTATGGTGTATCGTCTTCGTCACTCTCTCTACGGGCTCAAGCAAGCTCCTCGAGCTTGGTTTGAGCGCTTCTCCTCTGTTGCCACTGAGTCTGGTTTCACTGCTAGTGACCATGACTCTGCTATCTTTGTTCACACCTCTCCTCGTGGTCGGACTCTTCTTCTTCTGTATGTTAATGATATGATCATCACTGGTGATGATCTTCGGCACATCGCTTTTGTGAAGAAGCATCTCAGTGGCAAGTTTTTGATGTCTGACATGGGTCTACTTCGCTACTTTCTTGGGATTGAGGTCACTTCTACACCTGAGGGCTACTACCACTCTCAGGAGAAGTACATTCAAAACCTTCTTGCTTTCAGCGCTTGTCTCATCGACAACAAGACGTGGACACTCCTATGGAGCTTGAGTTCACCTTCTACCTTGATGGAGAGCCGGCGAGGATCCCATTCGCTACCGCCACCTTATTGGTTGTCTTGTCTATCTTGGGATCACTCGACCGACATCTCTCGCCTGTTCACATTCTCGAACCAATTTGTTTGGCCCCACTCGGCCGCTCACTCATATCACCTTCTGCGTGTCCTTCGATATCTTCGTGGCACCATTTCTCGTCGCCTTTTCTTTCCTCGCTCCAGCTCCTTGCAGCTCAAGGTGCACTCTGATGCGATTTGGGCTAGTGATCACCGATCGTCGATCTCTCTCGCCCTCTTGTGTTTCTCTTGGATCCTCTCTGATTGCCTGGAAGACCAAAAAGCAAATAGCAGATTTCATTTCGAGTCTTGGTGAGTTGAGGGTTATGGCGCGTCGTTACGGTGAGGTTACTTGGTTACGGTGGCTCCTTTAGGATTTTCGTGTCTTTGTTATCGCGAAACCACTCTTTTGTCGGCAAAGACGATGCGATTAGTATTGCGCGAGATCCAATGAAGCATGAACTCACCAAGCACATTGGTGTTGATGCTTCCTATATGAGATCACAGGTGCAGGACCAGGTTGTGGCTCTTCAATACGTTCTTTCGGAGCTTCAGCTAGCTGACTTCTTCATGAAGGCACACACATGAGCTCAGAACCGTCTTTTCCTCTCCAAACTCAGTGTTGTTGATCCACCATGAGATTGAGAGGGGAGGGGGGTGTTATATATATATATATCTATATATATAGGGTGTTTTCTGCATATTGGCTACTTCTTTGTATCTGTATATATTGGCCCAATGGCCCCTTTGCAATACAACAAGCCCATTCCAACATTCCAACAACATCTACTGCGCTGAACATGTCGTTCACTGCTACCCCGCCAGATACCGCTACCCAATTCCCTCCCTTCTCACAAGATCAACGCATGCTCCACTCACATATCCCATCCCTCCCATCCACGCAATCCAAACACAACCATGTTTTAGGCGTTCCGCACTACCAGAAACTAGAATTTCCTAACTATGATGTCAAAGATGATCCATTGGCATAGATCAACCGGTGCGAGCAATTCTTCTGTGGTCAACGCACGGATGAGACCAACAAGGTTTGGTTGGCATCGTATCATCTCACTAGCATCGCTCAACACTAGTAATTCCAGTTGGAGCGCGGTACAAGCGTGCCTTCATGGTTGCGACTTAAAGAGCTTTGTAACCTACGTTTTGGCCCTCCAATCCGCAGCAACCCATTGGGCGCCCTCGCATGTTTGCCCTTCAGCAACTCGGTTCAAGATTACATCGACAAGTTCTTGGCGCTTCTATGTCGCACTGAAGCCCTCACACCAACACACCAGATGCAGCTCTTCACCTCAGGCCTCCCTGATCAACTGCGGATTGATGTCGAGCTCTAGAATCCAGCCAATCTGCTAGGGGCCAAGGCCCTCGGGATGGTCGTGCCCATATCTGCCGATCTTGCGTCGCGCCACGCCCGCTTGGCTCGGAGAGTTCGCGCAGACGGCTTCGCCGACACCACCAAGTTGGCCCCTCCGCCGTATCACTCCACCCGAGATGGCTGAATGGTGTAAGCGGGGCCTCTGCTTCAATTGCGATGAGCAATACGTCCTGGGACATCGTTGTGAGCGCCTCTTTTTCATTGAGGTTGATGACAACGAGGACGATGGCCCAACTGATGACACCGCAGATGACGCGATCCACACACCCACGGTGTCTCTTTACGCGATCATGGGCCTCTGGAGCATCCACGCCAATGAAACCATGCAGCTCCATGTCATCATCGGCACGACGGGCTTCATTGCACTCCTCGACTCAGGCTCCACACATAACTTCATTTGTGACAACACGGTTGCTCACGTAGGCTTAACACTAGAGCCGCGCCTAGGACTTCACGTTGAGGTCGCCAACGGCGATCATGTCACCAGCGGTGGGCTTTGCCGTGACATGGCTCTGCAAGTTGACGGCGAACACTTCAAGGTGGACGGCCTCGCTATTCCCCTTAGAGGCTTCGACATCGTCCTAGGCATATGGTGGCTCCGCACATTGGGGCCCATCTTGTGGGACTTCGACAATCTTTGCATGACATTCTGGCGTGACGGCCGCCGCATTACATGGCACGGCATGGCTGCATCGCGCCTGACCTCCGGGATGGTTTGCAGCACTAATGAAGACCCCTCGACACCCCATCGCGCGGTCGGAGGTCTCTTTGTGGAGCTGTCGGTCTTACGGTCTTGGCTTCTGGATCACCAGATTCATCTACTACCAGGTGCGGTCCCTGTAGCAGTCCGTCCGTATCGCTATCGGCACCTCTAGAAAGATGAATTGTTGTGACAATGTTCGGCGATGCTCCAACAAGGCACGATCCGTACCAGCAGCTTGGCATTCTCCTTACCGGTTCTCCCTGTCAAGAAAAACAACGGTTCGTGGAGCTTTTATGTCGATTATCGTGCTCTCAATAAGCTGACGGTAAAAGACAAGTTCCAATCCCGTTTGTCGACGAGCTCATCGATGAATTGTGTGGCGCCTGATTCTTCACCAAGCTTGATCTCCGCTTAGGTTAACATCAGGTGCGCATGCATCCTGCTGACGTGGAGAAGACTACTTTTTGGATGCATCATGGCCACTTCAAGTTCCTGGTGATGCCTTTTGGTCTCACCAATGAGCCAGTGACTTTTCAGGCCTTGATGAACGACATTCTACGACTGTATCTCTGCCGGTTTGTGCTTATTTTCTTTGACGATATTTTGATCTACAACTCTTCATGGTCCGAGCATCTATGTCATTTACGGATAGTCCTGCTACTCATGCGTCATCACCAACTGTCGTAGGGGCGACCCTATCGTCCCCATCGACTCGGTGAAGCCTACGAAGCCCCCCAAAGGCCACAAGCCGGGGCCCCCGAAGGTACCAGGTACCCCTTCGGAGGGATCCCAGAGCCTAAGAGAGGGCCCCCATGAGGCCTGGAGGGGCCAGCAAAATGGATGCTCTGGAGGCGGTGCGGAGGTATCCAGATCACCATGGGATCACCACAGCCCGAAGGCGAGCGCTGAGACCGCCTGGCGTAGGGGTGCTGCTGAAGAAGTGCCAAGGGCCCGCATACAGGTACACTCGGCGCAAGCAGCGAAGGAGGATGGCACCGCAGATTGAAGGCGTACCAACCGGATGGACTAAGACCAGGGAGGTCCACCATGAGCTGAAGGCTACACGTAGGGGGTGGAAAAGCCCCTGCAATTCCTACAGGCGTAGGACCTTTTTAGGGATAGATCTGTAATCTCATCTATCCTGTCGGAAGGCTATAAATAGCCACCTCCCCCCATGTAATAGCTCAAACCCGATTTTTGGGACAATTAATACATATTCACTCCTAACAATCGATCCCCTCTTCGAGGATCCCTCGGTCCCTCGCATGGACACCAGGGGTCCCTTTTTTCTTCTGTCTATTCTTTCTTGCTACGACACCAACTCTAGCTCAAGCGCCCCAAATGCGTTTTTGGCGCACCGACAGTGGCATACCTTGGCCATGTGATCTCCGCGGCTGGGGTCACCATGGATGAGGACAAGGTGGCCGCGATCAAGACTTGATCCGCACCCCTCTCCGCCCGAGTGTTACGCGACTTTCTCGGACTTGCAGGCTACTACCGCAAATTTATTCGCGATTTCGGCATTATCGCCACGCCGCTCACCAATCTCCTCAAGGAGTCCTTTCACTGGTCCCTGGAGGCCGACCAGGCTTTTCAGGCTTCCCACTATCCTGCAGCACCAATGGGTGAGCAAGTTGTTCGGCTACACCTTCACCGTTGAGCATCGTCTCGGTCATCTCAACACTGTGGTCGATGCTCTTTTTCGCCGCGACGCAGAATAGGCAGCGCCATGTGTACTGACTGGGCCTTCCTTCTCCTTGTTTGAAGATCTACGTCAAGAGGTCACTTCGTCAGCCAAATTGCAAGCAATCTGCACCCAAGTTCAGTCAAGCGCATTGGGTGTTCCATGGTCTCTAGACGATGGCCTCTTGTTGCGCAACGGTCGCATCTTTGTGCCGGCCTTCTCGCTATCCTTGCCGACCATCCTTGCCGTGGCACATGTCAGTCATGAGGGCATCCAGAAGATACTCCATCGGCTGCGCACGGATTTTTATATCCCTCGCGCTCAATAGGAGGTCCAGGACTTTGTGCGTGCTTGTGTGATGTGTCAGTGTAACAAAACTGAGCATCTTCATCCAACTTGCTTCAACCTCTGGACGTTCCTACGACAGTTTGGGCTGATATTTCTGTGGACTTCATCGAAGGGCTACACCAGCGTACACGGAAAATCGGTCATCATTTTCGTTATTGACCGTTTCTCCAAATACGCACATTTTGTTCCCTTGGGAGACCTGTACATTGTTGTCTCCATTGCACACGCTTTCTTCCACGACATTGTACGCCTCCACGGGTGTTGATGATCTAGTATCGATCTTCACGAATGAATATTCGGGTGTCTCCTAAATTAGAACCACATAGAGAATGACACAGGGATTTAGCAGGTTCAGACCTTCTCCGAAGATAATAACAACCCTACTCCTATGTTCTTGTATTGATTATACTGGTTACAATCAAGAAGAAGAAGAATTATGCCTAATGTCCCCTCCTGATCCTCTTCCCCAACGTCTACTGACATTAGCCTTTATATAGCGCACGAAGTGGTGGTAGTTTCTCCAGGCCAAGAGGCGCCTCGACGTTTGGTGTAACACGCACGTTGATGGAAGTTATTGTCAGGGTTATGACACCTCCACGTTGCTTGATAGTTATCGTTAGAGATAGAGACGCAATGCAGTTATTCTAGAGAATAACAACGTATACTAACTGCTCTGTGTCCTAAACATAGTGCATGAGATTCCCCGATTAATTAGGCCTACATGTCTGCAAGCTTTATCAATTATAGGGTGATCGTAGCTGACCTGGTCGTAGAAAGTTCTACGACCACAAGGTGGTTGTAGAAAGGCTTACGACCATGGCATGGTCGTAGAAAGGCTTACGACCATGGGGTGGTCGTAGGAAGACCACTCAGTTAAGTTTCTCCCTTATGAATATTAAAGGGTATACTTAAAATCAGTATAATGATATTGTCATCAATAATAAGAATTATAGATAAATAAATAATTGAGGATTATTAGATCCTCGTCAATGGAATTCCTTGATCAATTGTCAGTGACCGTGACCCAGTTTTCACAAGCAACTTTTGGCATGAATTATTCTGTCTCAAAGGTGTTCGCCTTCACATGAGCTCCGCTTTCCATCCTCAGTCAGATGGCCAAACAGAGGCAATCAATAAGGCTATTGCAATGTATCCGCGTTGCCTCACCGGGGATCGTCCACGACAATGGCTTGAGTGGTTGCCATGGGCCGAATATTGCTATGACACCTCTTACCATACGACCCTTCGCGATACACCCTTCAAAGTGATCTATGGTCGTAACCCTCCATCTTTGGCGACCTATGACACGGGCGCGGCTAAGGTGGTAGCCGTAGATGCTCAGCTTCGCGATCGTGATCAGTTTCTCAGTGACATACGTGATCGTCTCCTTCAGGCTCAGCAATACGCCATATACTACTATGACCAACACCATCGTGCCATTGCTTTTGAGATTGGTGATTAGGTGTGGTTGTGCCTTCTTTATCAGTAGACTGCTTCTCTTCCTAGCCGCAGTACAGGAAAATTGGGTCCTTGATATTATGGACCCTATCAAGTCTTGGAGTGCATTGGTATAGTGGTGTACCGTCTTCACCTTCCAGAGGGCACTCGTCTCCACAATGTGTTTCAGTCAGTCTTCTGTAGAAATATCACGGCATCCTACCAACTTCAATCGAACCTCCAGCATTACCGTCCATTGAGCATGGACGTGCACTTCCTATTCCCACCAAAGTCTTGAAAGCGTGTCTTCGTCATGATGTTTGGCATGTTCTCATCCAGTGGATTGGTCGTGATGCATCCGACACATCTTCGGAACAAGTCAAAGATTTCAAGGAATCTTATCCTGCATTTCAGCTCGAAGACGAGTTGTTTATCAAGGCAGGGAGAGATGTTATGTGGGGCATCCCCTACCACCAGTGTGCCCGTGCGCAAGGCCAGGATGGCAGCGGCCAGCGGTAGCCTTGCGGCGCAATAAGAGTTAGAGTCAATTAAAGAGATTGAGTTAGTTAGATATTAAGAGATTGAGTTAGTTACGTTCAGATTAGTAATGTCGTTCCTAATTTAGATATGATTGTTAAGGAGGATGTCTCTCTTTAAATAAGAGACAGCCACATCTATTTTGAGGCAATGAAATAAAAAATTCCCAAATCCCGGTCTCCCTTCTCTGTTTCCCGAATCCCCCTTCTCTTGCCGTGCACGCCGGCTTGCATCACGGCGCCTGGTTGCTGGAGCTACCGGCCGAAGCCACCCGTGAGCCACGATTATCCCCTTCGCAATTTAGGTCATAACACCAGTTCTGCTGGAAATCTTTGTCCATCGTTTCCACACTCTAAAGTTCAAAGTACTGACTTTTCTTGTTTGCTGCCATAGTTAGCTTTCTAAAATCGTGCCATCTTCAGGAGGGTCTCTAGTTCTTACATAGACAAATCACATGTTGGATATCTAAACCTTCATCTGTCTCATGTTAGATCTAAACCGCATGTAGGTTGGTGGCTGCCTGTGTTTTCAGCTTAAGGGGAAAATTACTGATTCTTCACTCTGTTCTGGTTGCAGTACAGAGACACATACTTCTTGCAGAAGCTTTGTAATCTGAAAGGTGATGATGGCTTTCGAATGAATGGAGTTCTTGTGTCTCTATGGTACATAATGGGCCTCTGGCCACTAGTGTACAGCATGTTGCTTCTTCCTACTGGCAGAAGGTAAATGGACCTGGAAATTTCAAGTCAACGCGATTTCATTTTGCTATCTGCTAGAGTTTCATCAAAGAACCATTTCATGTTTCATGTGTAATTTTACTTAAGTTTTTTATATATGTTTTAACTCATGTATTTATTTCAGAGTTTTAAAACAAAAAAATTACATTGTATTGCTGAACTAAGATGCTTACTATGGAATTTCATCAAAAGGTACTGTATTCATGCTGGTCATTATGTTAACATTATCATCTTCCAGTTTATCCTCTTTGGATTTGAAGTTATGCACCACCCTTGTTTCTTGGAAGAAAAACTAACAGGCACAATGTTATTGTGCACATGTACACACGCACGTACGCAAGACACATGTGTGGGCTAATGGACCTGTCACATTTCAATCATTCAGTGAATTGCATATTTACATCCATTTGATCATAGCGGCCTTTGCATTACATAACAAGTACTATGTTGTAGAATCATGGTACTTGTTAGCTTTTTTATCTTATGGATTTACTACAATCTCACAAATATAAGAGTAAATATCTTTGTGACGTTGTCAAAGAGAAGTGAGCTTTCTTTATGATTATGATGAATTTGGAACAGGCTACTAAATGGACAGTGATTTTGAAACTTTAAAACTTGATAAACCTATTTGCAAAATTTGGCAGAAACCAGCACTGTTTTGCATGTTCTAGTCATGAATTTGCACTAGCCGCTTGCTTCTGCTCTGCTTTTCTTGGTCTGCACTCTACACATGAAAACAAACAAAAGAATATAATGTTAGTAGCATCTTTTTTTTTTACAATACTATCTTTTCTTTAGAATTGCTTCACTGTATTTTTCATGTTACAGTAAAATTGTATTGCAGTTCAAAAAGCAAGATTCCTGTCTGGCCATTCCTTGTTCTATCATGCATTGGGGGAGCATATGCTTTGATTCCTTACTTTGTTCTATGGAAGCCTCCTCCACCTCCCATTGATGAAGATGAAATTGGACAATGGCCATTAAAATTTCTTGAATCAAAATTAACTGCCGGAGTATGTTCTAGTTTTACTGTTGTTTACATTCTCAAATTTTTCTGTAAAGTAGCTTGAGTTATAAATGATGTATCTTTGAAATCCTAGCTGGTCCACTTTCCTAATTGTTGACAAGATTTCTTTCCAATCATGTTGCAGGTAATATTTGCTGTGGGCCTTGGACTAATTATATATGCAGGCAAAGCTGGTGGTGATGATTGGCAGGAATTCATTCGATACTTTAGAGAGAGCAAGTTTGTAAGTTCTACAGCATGACTCAATCCTGAGCCAAAAAAAAGAGAGCTCAAGACGGCATAATCTATAGTAAAATTTCTGTGATCCAATGCAACTTTCATGTTTTTTACACATATCATATATATTCTCAGTTTTGTCTAGTGACAATTGTAAAGTTGTTGCAATTACACACCTCTGAACCTGAAGCCATCACTTTTAGCCAACCATCTAGTTTATTATGTTTAATACTGAATGCATGAAACAATTTTAACACAATAAATACTTGCGTTTGTTCCAATTTAGTTTTGAAGCCTGTGATGTAGGTACATTGAAAAAAATGCAACACAGGTAAGTTTAAAGTGGACAAAGCACAGACAAACATGTGCAAAAATTTAAAAAGTATAAATAGGCTCTCATTTTATTTTCTCTATTTTCTACCATCCCAAGCTTCTGAGTGTCTTGTTCCGTGGATCATGTGATAATTTGACTTTGTATGGTTGCCGTAGATTGAAATGGAATAAATATCTATGGTTTCGAAAAGCAAGAAGGTTTTAAGGTCAAACTAATTTCCATTTGTTTCATTCATGTATCAGATCCATGCCACCTGCCTTGATTTTTGTTTGCTCTCCGCGTTCTCACCATTTTGGGTCTACAATGATATGACAGCAAGGAGATTGTAAGGACGTTGGTTCTAATGCTTAACTTTGTGTTGAAAACTCACATGAATAACTTTGCACCTTGCCTGATGCAAACATAAGAAAAACATGCATCAGATGTCATCCTCACTGAATTATCATTTGGTTGACAGGAAAAATGGTTCTTGGCTTCTGCCACTGGCACTTATCCCTTTTGTTGGACCCTCATTGTATCTTCTGCTGCGTCCATCGCTCTCTTCTCTGCTGGTGGTTTCCACTTCCTCATCTGATGAACCACAGAAATAACTGGTATCTAGCTGAGCACTAATGAAGATCTTTGTTGTGAGCAAATGATATATGGATAAAAAGGTCGATTAAGAACCAATTCTGGCAATTGGATTTGTCAGCTTTAGGTATCGATCTGGAGCAATTCCACAAATTTGACATGTCATTACAGTATTCAACTTGGAAAGGAGGTCTGGAGAATGGAGACGTTTATCAGCATCATCAGCAATTCTGCATGTGAATGCCTCACAAATTTCTCAACAGTGAAGCTCGTCGAGTAACCAGCAATGTTTGAATCTCTGACGAACAATCTACATTCTGTAATGTATGTATACAATGAACTGCTAGGACATTAAGCTGCTATGTGTTATTTCTGTATAAATTTTTTTGATCTTGTGACAGTGGTCCATATGTAAGAAGCCAGAATGCTGGTACATAATCCTGACTAAGAGGCTACACCGCTACACATTTCTGGTTACAACCAAAGAAAGTGCTAAAAAAGACTTGGGGGAGCAACTGCACTCAGAGCACCCAGTGCAAAATGTATTTACTGTTCTATCCTTCCATTTCAAGTAGGCAATATCAGTAATGTTATGGACCAGGGATTGATTGCTCTCCATGCTTTGCGTGGATTATATTGGACCTTTCGCTTCTTGTTACCTCCAAAGTCCAAACTCAACATTTCAGTTAAGTTATAGAGTAACATTTTTATCATTCCCTGAACATAAAAGGTTATCTGACAACCAACAAGATGCATCATCCAAACCTTAAATTGAGCAGAGTCAAGGAGAATGAAGTACACAAGTTAGATAATGAAAAGGAAAACAAGTGTAATGTTTATATGATTACATCCTCTGTTCTTCAGTTCAATGTGAGCTCAGCAAGCCCATTTTTTCTATAGAAAAACTGATCAAAACCACTCAAATCTTCAGAACTTCACCCTATCAGAGAACAAGTTTTTTTGCCACATCTAATCCTGTCGCATTGCATAGTTTTGCATGCTCACGTGCATCCATGCTTAATGGTAGCATGCATATATACCCATATATGCATGTAGCACATACTGACATTCACATCAGGAATTAACATTTAGCAACCTAATCAATTAAGGGAACTGGAAGCCGCCGCCGCGCGCACCGCCTGTGGAGTTGGCCTCCGGCGGGCTGATGGCGACCCAGAGCAGGGAGACGGTGATGGAGATGAGGCCCGACCAGACGAAGACGATTGTGGGCGTCTTGCCGCGGCGGCCCATGAGCCCCTTGGCGAAGGGGTAGAGGTGGGCGAGCACCCAGAAGCTGAAGAAGCCGCCGCCGATGAACTTGCCCCACCGCGGGTTGTCGCTGTAGACGGTCCGCGCGAAGGCGAAGGCGATGGCGATGATGTTCACCATGCCGATGGTGATGGGCGGGATGAGCAGCGACGACCACTTGACGATGTAGAGGTCCGCGAAGATGTCCTCGTTCTCGTCCGCCGACGCCTTCGCCGTCAGCGTGAAGGAGATCTCGATCCCGGCCATCACCTTCAGCAGCCCTTGCACCACCGCGTACAGGTGCGCGCTCGTACCTGCGATCGCCAAAGAATTAATTGCCCAAACACACACTATGTTACTCACATTATGAACGATGATATGCAAGGTTGCCAGTATCGGGATCGTCGGATTGTTTTCGTGTTGAAATCCTAGGATGGTATCATAGGATCGTAAAGCGAGCGAGAGGGAGTGTTCATCTGTAGGATAAAGTGCGTGCCTGAGATGAGCCAGAACTGCTCGTTGCGCCACCAGTCCTCGAGGGCGATGCCGGACCACTTGACCTCGAGGACGCCGAGGGCGATGAGGGTGATGGTGATGGTGAGGAGGTAGAGGAGGAAGGCGACGTTGAGCGTCTGCACGATGAAGAAGCCGGAGAAGAGGAGAGCGCCGGGATGAAGCAGTAGACGAGCAGGAAGATGGAGGTGAAGGGGTAGATGCCGACGTTGAGGTACGCCACCCGCTGCAGGAACATGAGCTTCCGCGACGCCAGGAACGCGTTGTTCCGCGAGAAGAAGATCTCCACCGACCCCGTCGCCCACCGCAACACCTGATCATCGAAACAACATGTACGTAACCATGGATGGGATGGGACTAGGCACTAGGTAGCCGCAAATCCCGCGCAATTGCACAAAGTAGTGTAGCTATGTAGTAACGAATTGTTTGTTTGAACCTGGTGGAGTCGGTCGGTGAGGTTGATGGGGGCGCTGCCGAGGAAGGCGTCGCGCTTGGTGATGCAGTAGACAGAGCGCCAGCCGCGGTTGTGCATCCGGTAGCCGGTGACGACGTCCTCGGTGACGGAGCCGTAGATCCAGCCGACGCGGTCGCCCCACTCGGTCTTGTCCTCGTACCAGCAGGAGATGACGGACACGGCCTCGGCGACGGTGGGCGGGTCGAGCGGCAGGCGGGGCACGGTGAGCGCGCCCGGCGGGCGGCCGTGCAGCACGGCCGGGTGGTCGGCGATCGGGCGCGCCTGGAACTCGGCGACGGGGATGGACGCCAGCATCGCGGACGAGTTGCCGAACCTCTTGGGCACGAGCTGCGCCGTGAGCTCGGCGTCGAAGTCCTCCGCCTTGAGCGACTGCGTGTCCGACTCCGGGTCCTTGAACAGCGTCACCTTCTTCTTCTTGAACAGCCAGCCGGTGTACTCCGCCGTGCGCGGCGGGTCGAAGCCGTAGAGCGCGAACCGGCGGAACATGCAGCCGGTGCCGACGTACATGGGCCCCTGGAGACCGTCGAGCGCACGCATGTTGCCGTCGAAGAAGACGGTGTTGTGGTTGGCGTAGCGGTCGGAGCGGTCGATGCCCTCGAAGCGCTGCGGGAACTGGATGTAGCAGATGCGCTCGCCGCCGCGGTCCATCATGAAGCACATGGCCTCGCGGATGGCCTGCGCGTTGTTGATGTAGTGGTCGCAGTCGAAGTTGAGGATGAAGGGCCCGTTCGACATCACGGCGGAGCACCGCACCAGCGCGTTCATGGCGCCCGCCTTCTTGTTGTGGTCGTAGCCCGGCCGCTTCTCCCGCGACATGTACACCAGCATCGGCAGCCGGATGTCCACGTCGCTGAAGTCGATGAGCTGCTCCTCGTCGTGCATCCCGTACAGCGGGTCCGGCGACGGCGGCTTCAGCATCACCTGCCATGCCATATTGCCATGTGACAGGTGTTCAAAACAAGTAATCACGCCAATTGATGCATGGCAAGAGCCAAACGCAAATGATCTATGTGATGATGATGTGCCTGTAGGATGCCGGCGTGGTTGCCCTTTGCGTGATCAGGGAGGACACGGCCCAGGTGCCCGGCCAGTGTGTGCCATCGGCCATCCACGTCGCCTTCTTGACCTTGGGCTGCTCGGCCGGGTCGGCGCCGGTCTCACGGAGGTGCTTGAGCATCTTCATGTCCTCGCGGGCGTTGAAGGCATCGGAGCGCCGGCGTATGGAGTCTGGGAGGCCGTTGATGCGCACCTTGAACTCGTCGTACTCGCGCTTCACCTTGCGGCGCTCCTTCACGAAGTCCGACCGCCGCTTGCCCTTCGTCGGGTCGCCCTTGATGCTGAAGTAGCTGTCCGGGTTGCGCGGCTCGATGTCGTGCTTCTTGCAGAAGGGTACCCAGATGTTGGCGAAGCTCGCCGCCTCCGCCATCGCCTCGAATGTGAGCAGCGCGCCGCCGTCGTCGGACACGTAGCAGGCGAGCTTCTCCACCGGGTAGTCCACGGCCAGGATGGACAGGATGGTGTTGGCCGTGGTGAGCACCGGCTCCTTCTCCGGGTCGGCCGTTGACACGAACACGTCCAGCCCCGGCAGGTCGGACCGGCCGTGCGGGTTGGACGGCGACGGCGTCTCAAACTTCTCCTTCAGCACGGCGAGGTCCGTGCTGCGGTTGATGGGGTTCACCTTGGGGAGCATGTCAAGCAGCCACGAGAAGGCGAACCAGAGCTCGCAGACGATGGACATGCCCCAGAGCCAGAGCGCCTCCATGTTGGGGTTGCGGATGCGCCACGTGAGGTAGAAAAGGAGCACGAACAGCCGGATCACGATGAAGATCCGGTACGGGCTGATGATCGACGCCGGCATCGGTATCTTGCGGGTCAGCGGCTTGAACGGCTTCTGGTTGATGTCCGGGATGCCGCCGTCGCCGCCCAGGCCGTCGTCGTCCAGGTCATCGTCGTACGTGCCGCCCTTGGGCCAGAACGCGTTGCCGTAGCCGTAGGTGCCGGAGCTCTCGAAGAGCCACCGGTTGTGGTCGAACTCGCCGTTCTGGTTCCGGGCGAGCAGGGACTTGTTGGTGTTGAGGCCGCCCGGCGCCGGGAGGTGGAGCTTCCCCGACGACACGTCGTGCGGGTCGTCCTCGGCGTACTCACCGATCTTGTAGTGCTCCTTGCACCCGGGGCAGATGCACCCGTCCTTCTGCGCGTCAAGGTAGCAGTCACGGCAGATCTTGAACCTGCCACGATGCACATTTGTAGTAACACCGATCTCCACATGCATCAATACTTCTAAAAATAGTGTTGTATTTGTTATCTAACCCGGGCTGCTGGGCATATATAATGCGAGATGCTTATATATGAGTGCTTAAAGAAAGAGAATATAATCACATCATCAAGCATCTATATAAAAGTCATTTCCTTCAATACAAACATCTCTTTTGTAAGTGCTTAGATGATTGTATTATCTATTAATTATATATAGTTATAAATATAAGCACCGGTGTCTAATCAAACATCGATGCTACAAAATAAACACTTTATCTTTCCTACGTGGCAAGAAAAATCAGTTTTTCTTTGCAAAACACCTCTCTAAACACATGCATTGTACATGCTCTAATACTTATATATATGAACAAAAATACAATTGTATTTTTCAGTACTACTGATAGCTCTCATATATATATATATATAATTAATTTATCTTTGTTATGATTTAGATCCACCATAATCGATGGTATAGATCTTTCTTTTTTCTCTCCGATTAACATGATAATTTCTACGATAACTTCGTTTTCTTCAGTTTTAATTTAATAATAATAATATATAGATAGATTAAACGATTTAGGATCATGCAGTTTTCTCGACAACATTTGATTCCACATTGATCGGACATATATAGCATCGTGTGTTTGTGCAATCAATTGCGCGTACCTACACTCGCAGGGGTCGATGTCCTCGCCGCGCTCGTTGCGCATGACCTTGCCGTCGCAGGCTGGCATGGCGCAGCTGGAGCCCTTGGCGCCGGCCATCTGCGGGTGGGTGACCTCGGACTCGATGACCTTGTCCATGAGGTGGGCGCGCGTGACGCTGTTGAACCCGCCGGTGAAGAGCGAGTTGGAGACGTACTGCTCCTCGGCCTTCATTGCGACGGACGCCGGCTCCGCGCCGTCCATCATGGGCTGGTTGTCCGGCGTCGGCGGGATCTGCACCGTGTAGTTGGTGTAGTCCGCCGCTAGCTCGCCCTCCATATCGATGTCCTCCCGGGACAGGCTCAAGTACCGCCCGCTCGACGTCCGCCGCGCGAACTTCACCGTCTGCCCCGAGGACCCCCGTGAGCCGCCCGTCGACCCGCCGCCGCCCGAGTTCCGGATCGCCTTCTTCACCGGCGTGTTCGACATCTTCAACTCTCTCTCTCTCTCTCTCTCTCTCGTTAGGGGTACGTGCTAGCCTGCGTGCCTTGTGCTTGCTACGCGCATGGCTCGATCACTTGAACGTCGCCACAGATGCGCGCTCGTCCATGGCGAGCTGCTTGCGGTGGTTTGGAAACGAAGTATTGAGGCGAGAAGGGGAGGGATATGAGGAGAGGAGGGTCGCTTGCGTGGTGGTCGTTGTGATGAAGACTTGGTCTCGTGCATGGAGCAGAGCTGTCTATTTCGAGGACGGGGTGGAGAGAGCTAGCCGGCTTTAGTGGAGAGCTTGTGGTGAAGGAGATGGCTCTGTGCCTCTGCGGTGGTTGGTGGTTGTCTCAGCAGAAGAAGAACAAGGCCACAAGGGGAGAATGAAAATAAGCGCGGCAATGTATATTCAACATTTTCTTGTAAATTTTTGTATCACATCCGATGTGATTGTGCCTGATTCTTGTACGAATAGAACTTTTTCCAGTGAATTTCCTACGAAAATTGCTACGAACTTTGAAAAAAAAAAACTAGTATGGTAAAAATGGCTCTTCCCGGTGTCTCCACTCAAGAATTTTTTTTTTAAAAAAATAACCTAGTTTTTATTTTGAAATACAATAATATATCTATCTTTTTTTATAGAAATAATAATCATGTCGTCAACCGTTGAGCAACTAGTCTAAGTCGCTTCAGCGGTGGAGCGACTTTGACACTTATTGCTTAATTATTGGTTCAAGTGTACATAGGCGCTCAATTAGCAGAGCATACATTGTACACCGTTAGGCGACAAAGTGTCGAGTCACTCAACCGTTGAGTAACTTGGACTAGTTGCCTAACGGTTGAGTGACAAATAATTATTTCTGTAAAACAAAAAAAAGATAGGTATATTACTATATTTCGAATAAAAACTAAGTTATATATATATTTTTAAAAAATTCTCCTCAAGCCCTTAGCCTTCCAAGCTAACCATGTGGGTTCGATTCCCGCTACACAGTTTCTTGACAAAGGTTCGATGATATATGGATATGGAAAATATAAGATTCTCGATCCTAACGGGAAAAGGAAGGGAACAGATACCCAATATGATTCTTGGGAGGAACATTCCATAATGGTTTTGGTCCTCTATGCTCTTTTTTACGTGTTCTTAGTTCTATTCATCTTCTTTGATTATTTTAAACAAGAATCTAATAAACTAGAATTGAGTGGAAAAGAGGAGAAGAAATGGTAAATGGAGATGATCGACTAACCAGAGACATTTAGGATCCTCTTTACATCAGGTAAATCCATCGGGTCCTGTCTGCTTCTCCATTTAAGTTACGACTCTTTGTTTCTTGCTTCTCTCAAGCCGTAGGGAAAAGCCTGATGAACTTTAAAAATACATCTCACTCTTTGTCTATGGCTCGGACTTCATGATAAGTGGGGGAAGAAAGAAAACATCTTCCCCAACTTCTTTGTTCAGAATTGAACAAAAAAGAAAGGGATTTATGGGGGCAGTGCTGCTCCCTATATCTCCTAGTGTATATAGTAAGAATAATCAAACTATTCCTTACAGCAGTCTGGGACACTTACGTCCTTGCAAAACAAATAATGATCATTGTAGTCGTAATCGTAGAATACGACTCTAATCCAAATACATGTATTTGTCTCATACACTACGGGAATTGGCCTAGAATCTGGCATATGGCCCAATTCAAGGCGAGGGTACTGGTGCCGCGATGGGCATGTGTGACAGCGGCAGGTCAATTGACCCCCACATCATTTTTGAAATAGCCCATGTATCTACTGAAAATTACAACGAAATTTCAAAAGTAGTATATAGACCATTCAGATGATTAAACCTTAATAAGCATACGCCAATAGCCGGTGCGCCTCTGTACATAACTTTGGTGTTCCTCATCGTAATATATGTGTCCCCACAAGACTTTCCGCTGGCGGTTTCAAAAAATGAGAAGAAAAAAAAAACCTACGCACCAAAAAAAATTGACCCATAATTGTTGAAGGAGTCTGGCTCCGCGAGACCACCACAGATCCCAGTAGACACTCACCTTTTCTTTTGAGATTACCAAGAGAGACCAAGTCGGTCCCGGTGGGTGGGTTGCTCGATGACAACCATGAACCATCGTCACTCAGGCCTGCCAAATGGGCCGTTCGGCCTGACATGACACAGGTCTGGCTAAGCATAGCCTGTTTTCGCTCATGTACCATTCGTGCTGTGTCGGGCCGACCCACGTGTCGTGTCGGGTCGGTTCACGGGCCGGAGTGTCGGTCTAGACATGGTCTGTCGGGTATTCATGCCGTGCTGGGTTGGTCCGAGCCTGTTTGGCCCGTCGAGTAAGATCTGGCCTGTTTGGTCCATTTGGCCCATCGAAAAAAATCCAAAAAAATCCAAAAAATTTAGAAAAATATGTAGAATTCAGAAGTAGACATAAAAATTTAAAAAAATGAGACAATCATATTGAAAATGTAATAAAGAGCTTTATTAATGTCCAACTGGCTGCCTTGTTAAAACATTCGCCAAGTAAAAAACTCAAAATGAGAAAACCTTGGCAAAGGAAAAAGAGTACAACCTATAGCTCTACAATTGTACATACATGATACATCTTTGTTTTATGTGTCGGTGTCATTGTCTAAATACAGATTTTCGAACACCTCCGACAACTCTGGATTTTCCACAGAGTGTTGTGTTCGTGAATCAGTTTGTTCCCAATCCTTCACAGTTAGAAGGATCTCCACTATCTTACTTGTGAGACTTGTTCTTCTCTCCTCCAATATCCTTTCAGAAAGACTGAATGCAGACTCGGAGGAAACCGTAGAGACAGGAACAATTAACACATCACGTGCAAGTATGGATAGCACGGGATATGTTATGGGCTTGCCACCATTGCAAGATGTCAAAGCCTTCTGAGTTGAAATCCACCGTATCGCTGTCCAGATAGGTGGATAGTTCTCCGCTCCTTGTGGGTCTTGGCTGAGCATGCGTTGGTGTAGAAGAAGAAGAAGAAGAAGAAGAAGCCCTGGACCTGGACCTGGACCTGGAGGAAGAGGCACCGAAGATCGCGCCCCACATATTTGTCTTCCTACTTGAGGTGGGGGCTACTGGAGGTCGTTGCGAATAGACTCCCGGAACCCATTTTCATACCTTTGGTAAACCTCGTATATGAGAGAACGAACTTCGCAAAATAGTTAGTATAGTCTAGCCCGTAGCATCACTAAGAAGATCAAGTACGATTACCAAATGCATCAATTTTAGCCCTAGGATCTAAAAAGAAATGCAAATGCATATAGGTAAGGATTTCTCTCCAATATTTAAGGTATTTAGATTTCATGGAAACAACGACATCGCGTAAAACTATGTCATTTTCAAACATTTTCAATTGAGTAGCAATCCGTAAAATAGTATGCACAATGATAGGAGATGTTGGATAGTAGATAGTGGACAAAGCAACAGTTGCCTCATAAAAAATTTCTAAAAACGACAGTGCCTTCTCAGCAACGAACAAATGTTGCTCGATTAATAGCATAGTACCGTCAGTGCTAGGAGGATAGTGCGTTTGAATAAATACAGAAAAAGTGCTCTTGTATGGTAAAAGATTCTTAAGCATGATGTAAGTAGAGTTCTACCTTACCTCCATGTCCAAACCGAACATTCTTGGATGCACACCCATCGCCCTGCAGAAATTCTTATATTGTGCTATTCTAGAAAGAAATCGCATCGCGAAAAGCTTTAATATACGGACTCAACCTCTTCAAATCACATTTGACTATAAGGTTGATAATATGACAAGCGCATCGTTGATGTAGTAGGAAGGAATCAGCATATGTACTCAACACTGGAGTAAGAATGTCCATAGCCCTAGAGTTTGAAGCGGCGTTGTCTAAAGTAATTGCGAATATTTTGTCTGTAAGACTAAAGTCTTCCACGACTTTGATAATACAGTTCGCAATATTCTCCCCCGTGTGTGCTACATCAATTAATTTCAAAGCTATAATCCTTTTCTCCATTACCCAATCGTCATTAATATAATGCTTAACTACACTAAGGTAATCCTCTCTGGCTCGACCACTCCATATGTCCCGAGGTGAGGCCCTTTGAAAATGTGCACGCGTGCTAAATAGTTCCTTTATTTTATTACGGCGTTTATTATAGTATTTCACAAGATCTCTAGTTGTTGTTCTGTTTAGAAAGCGAAGTAAATCTAGGATTATCGCGATCCTAATGTAATTTTGGAAAAGCAGACTCACCAAAGCCTAACGGTAAATCCTCGAAGCAATTAAGCAGCGAGAGATTGGCGGGCTACCTAAGGATCGTAGTCCTAGCTAGATACCGCATCGTCGGGGTTGTATTGCATTGCGTCGCCTCATCGCCAATCCTTGCTTGGTTCGATACCTTGTAGCACGTCTAATCAAGTGCCTCATTCCACCTATAGACTTTGCAGACAATCCATGGCGACAAATTTTACAAATAGCATATGGTACCTCATTTTCCGTTGCGTCTTGCTTGGTTATCCTGTCGAAATTCTCCCACACTCCGATGTAGACGGCCTCGACCTCTTTGCTCGGTTCTTGGTTGAGCTCGATCTTGACGTGGAGCCCGATGACGAACTCCACCTTGCTCCTCGGTGAAACCTCCGGTTGGTTTGAGGCGACGCGATAGCCTCCATAGACGCAATTTCGTCAGATGAAAGTCCGAACTCACTAAGAGCAAAGCTATCGTAAGGACCGCCCATAACTAAAACCGCAAAATCGAAAATAACACTATTACTACTTTAATCTTAGCATACCAATAACTAACAATAAAAGTATTAAAAATAGTATTGTACCTCTTTCAGCGACTTTCGATTTAAAATTGAAATTTCCAAATTTTGGCACAATTTTTGAATTTTGCCAAATTAGCTCAACACGGATTTGAATTTGCACAACACGATTTCAAAGAGAGAATAGAGAATGAAGGGTGCTGAATGAGGGGGTATGGTGCCTATTTATAGAAAAAATTCAGAATTTTTTTAATTTTTTTTTGCTATTTTTTAAGCCCCCCAAGATAAAAAACGGTAAAAAAAAGTGCTAATTCCTTATATGCCACCGAAAGTTGGCTTCATCCCTTATATGCCACTCACTGTGTTATTGACATGTGGGCCCTGACCCCACATGTCAATGACACAATTAGGGATTGAGGCCAAATTTCAGTGGCATATAAGGAATTAATCCCAAAAAAAAAATCTCTCAACGGCCGAATTTTTCGGGGCGTGTCGTGCCGGGCACGGCCCACGGGCACGACATGGCCCGATCGCCCCTGCGCCCTTCTTCTTCCCCCAAACCCCTAGCGTCGCCCCTCGTCGACCCCGCCGCCTCCTCGCCGTCGATGACCCCGCCGCCTCCTCACCTCCGGCCTCTCCGCGACCCCGCCGCCTCCTCGGTCCTCACCACAACCCCGCCACCTCCTCGGTCCTTGCCATGACCCCGTCGCCTTGGAGCCTCCTCGCCTCATGCCCGTCGCTGCCTCGGCGACCTCTGCCGCCTCGTCGGCGCCTCCTTGGCTGGGCTCTGTCTTGTGCGCCACTGCCCGGCTCCTCGCCTCCTCTCGTCCCGCCGCCCACGTTGTTGCATGCGACTCGTGCGACAGCGACGCCCTCCTCCTCCTCCGCTCGGGCTCGGTGGACCGCCCAAGACACGTGTGGCAGACGACGCCCTCCTCCTCCCCCTCGCTCTGGTGGACCACGTGCACCGCGGTCGCCCGCCTCCCCTCGCTTTGGCACCGCCACCTCGGCCCTCTGCCTCCTCGGTCCCGTAGCCCACGAGCCACAGCCGTGCCTCCGGGCGGCCGTGCAGTACTGCACGCCTGACAGCCTTGTTCATGCCATCGGGCCGCCCACCATCTTGAGATGGCGGCTGAGCCGCGGCAGGGTCTCGTCTTGGGGCGGCCTGACGCCCATGAACGATGCGGGCCGTGCCGTGCTTGGGCCGGGCCTACAATGTCGTGTTTCATGCCGGCCCGGTAGGCCCGGCCCATTTGGCCAACTCTATCATCATTGAACCAATGCCCAGAATCCATCAATTCAGGACTTAACCAATATCTTATAACCGTCATCCTTCGGTTAACCCCACAAGGGGAGATATTGAGCCCGCTTCTCCTGCAGGTTCGACCACACCTTCGCAGGGTTCACCTTCGACTGGAGACGGTTATAACCTGGAATTCCTCTTCCTAGAGGGGATCGTCACAAGTCAAGAGGCACTGTCTCTCGACCACACCTGGAGTTAGGAGGACTCAGACGCAAGTCCAGGTAATAGCATCCAAGAGGTCTTTGTCCTCTCCGCAGTTCCTAATCTCTCTCAAAGAGGCAGGATTGGGGATGCTTCACATCGCACATTAACTTCGGGCTCTCTTGGTGATGGCGAGGACGCCTCCGACGATGAAAAGGATCACCACCTTCATGAGCGTGGTCGAAATCATAGAAATGGTCACTCTCCACTGAGGCATACTTCGGTAGACTAAGATGTGGATGATCCGAGACCATCCGAAGGAGAAGAATTGCAACCTAGAGAAATTTACCTGGACGCATCCAATATCGGTCAGAGGAAGCTCAAGAACTTTAGCGGATAAATGATTTGATTGAAAACCCAACTCAAGAGTTTGGACAAGCACCAAGCTACGACCTCTTTGTTGGAGAGATCACATGAAGACTTCGGGATACGATGGTCATGCTTGAGCAAACTCGGTGACACCATTCTGGAAGTCGTATCGGAACTACTCCGTCAAACGCCAGTTGTTCGAATGACTCTCCTCGTAGAGAACGATAAGGCAACAGGTCTGGTTATTCTCCTAACCACGACTCCAGTCAGAGGAGAGTCCTTCGAACAACCGGTGATCGACAAGTCCCTAGAGGAAGTGGTCGTTCACCACTTCTTCCGAGGAATTTGCAACAGCAGATGGAATACGTGGAGTATTACCATCGTAGGACTAAAACCTATGATAGGCCAGGTCCACCTGCCATTGGATATCATCGCGTACAATCGCTTGGTGATTTCAACTCTTCTTTTCCGCAAAGGAGGCATCATGACATTATTACCGGATGCTGGGCGTTTTCGTCCAACCTTCGAGTAGTCCACTGACCACCATGATTTCGACCGGCAAATATGGAGAAATTTGATGGGTCACAAAATCCCATTGAGTTTCTTCAAATCTACACCACCACTAACTGAGAAGCAGTAGGAGGAGAGAACGTCATGGCTAACTACCTTCCTACTGTGTTTGAAGGATCTACTCATTCGTGGTTGTTAAATCTGCCGCATGAATTGATCTACTCCTGGCAGCACCTCTGTGATCTACTACTGGCTAACTTACAGGGTACTTACAACTATCCTAGAAAGGAGGATGATCTGCACAAAATACGATAGAGTTCTCATGAGACCATGTGCTAGTTTATCATGCGTTTTGGTCCGGTTTGTAACTCAATTCCTGAAGTTTCTAACTCTTCTATCATCAGAGCATTTAAACAGGGAGTCCACAGTCGAAGGATCACAGAGGATATCGCTTTAAATCTTTCTGCTATCGTCACCGAGCTTTTTGAGATGGTCGACCGTTATGCAACTATTGCAGAAGTGGTCGAGTGGAATCGTACCATTGATCGAGATGATAAAGACACTCGAGAAACAGACGAAAGTAGCAAGAAGAAGAACAAAAAGGCCAAGAAATCCAAGAGCAAGACTAAAGGCCAAAAGCCTTAAATCGAGAGCTCTAAAGAGGTATTGGCCATAAGCGGTAAGGAGCCTCGGAGCTCCAAACTGTACTCCAATCGGGGCAAAGGCAAACACCCTGAACAGAAGAATGATAAGCCTAGGTTGTGTCCTTTCCACAAAAATGATGGACACGATCTTGGCCATTGCTAATTCTTTTAGCGAAAACTCGAAGATTACTACATTGGCAAAGGACCACTTCCTACACTCGAAGAGGTAGGACAAACAAGTGATCGAAAGTGGTCAGACGGCGATGAGGAGATGCTGTTTCAAGAACCAGAACACACCATCGATCATATCTATGGAGGATCTCCGGCATTCGAGTCAAAACGACAGCTCAAAGCTGTGGAACATGAGGTAAACTCTATCAACCATCCTCTTGTCAATAAGGTACCTAAGTGGTCAAAAATCACCATCTCTTTTGAGAAAGGTGACTGTCTGATCCTTCCTACTCAACCTGGCCGATTTCCGATCGTGGTCGAGCCCACCATCAACAACTGTCGAGTAAATCGTGCGTTAATTGATGGTGGGAGTTCGCTGAACATACTCTTCACGAGTACTCTGGACGAAATACAAGCTCCTTGGACAAAGGAAAAACCAGTACAATACTCATTTCATGGGATCGTATCGGGGTCTTCAGCTAAACCTATTGGTCAAGTGTCTCTTCCTGTAACATTTGGTTCTCCAAATAATTTCAGGACAGAGAAAATCTCCTTTAATGTGGTCAACTTCAACACGGCATACAATGCCATACTCAGTCGACTAACTCCGGCATGATTCCTAATGACTGCTCATTATGGTTATCAATGTCTTAAGATGCCCGCTCTCAAAGGAGTAATCACAGTCCACTGTGATAAAAAGATAACACTTACATGCGACCGTAAGTCTTTCGAGATGGTTGGCCAAATACCAACTCGAGAAGCAAGCAAGGGGCAGCCTTCGACCAAGCAATCGAAGCCTAAAGTTGTACCAAAGCCGAATGACCAAGTCAAAGAGATTCCACTAAATACAGAGGAGCCTTCGAATACCGTTCACATCGGAGTCACTTCCGATCCTACATAGGAAAATGTCCTTGTCACCTTCCTCCAAGCAAACGCAGATGTTGATGATCTAGTTGTAAAAAAACATTAAGCACCTATGTTGATGATCTAGTCGTAAAAAAACATCAAGCGCCTTAATCATATTTTCAACCTGAAAGAAACATTCGACAACCTCACAAAACACTATTTTAAACTCAATCCTGGTAAGTGTGTATTTGTAGTCTCTTCGGGAAAGTTGCTTGAATTCCTTATCTCTGCATGAGGAATCAAAGCAAACCCTAAAAAGATAAGAGCTATTGAACAAATGTGCCCTCCAACCACAAAGAAAGATGCATGGCGGCTTTTAAGTCGTTTAATCGCATGATTGAGAGAAAAATGATTTCCTTTCTTTAAACTTCGTAGGAAACATGAGGGTTTCGAATGGTCAGAGGAGACAAACAATGCCTTCGAGGATGTTAAGAGGTATCTTATGAGTGCTCCTGTTCTGGTTTCTCCGAAATCAGAAGAGACACTCCTAATATATCTAGCTGCTACGTCACAAGCAATGAGCGTAGTACTGGTTGCAAAACGTGAAAACATCCAATGACTAGTTTACTATGTTAGCGAAGTTTTACACAAACCTAAGGAGTGATACCCTCAGGTCCAGAAACTTCTATATGCCCTCTTTATGTCTTCGAGGAAACCGATGCACTATTTTCAGGCACACAAGATAATTGTGTCGTTTGAGTTTCTCTTAGGAGAGGTCTTCCAGAATAGGGAAGCAATGGGGCTCATGGAAAAATGGTCGGCTGAACTTGGGGAGTTCAACCTCCATTTTATGTCCCGAACAGCCATTAAATCCTAGGTCTTGGTAGACTTTATCGTCGAATGGACAAATCCTAAACCTGTTCAGGATCCCTAGTACGAATCTCACGACCAGTGGACAATGTACTTTAATGGGTCACTTACGCTAAGTGGCTCGGGACTAGGGTGGTCCTATAATCTCCTACAAGAGAAACCTTTAAGTATGCAATTCAGTTAAACTTTCTTGCTACTAACAATGTGACAGAATTGGCTAGCATACAAGCGTCAAAAGCGCTCGGGATTCGACAACTACTAGTGAGAGGATACTCTCAACTAGTCGTGAATCAAGTCGGAAAAGAGTATCAGTGCTCCAATACGACCATGTCTCAGTACCTATCGGAAGTCAGGAAGCTAGAAAAACATTTTTTTCAATTTTGAGTTGTAATATATCCCTCAAAAGTATAATTTCCTCGTTGACCAGTTAGCTCAAATAGCTTCTTCTTGATCACAAGTACCAAAAGGAGTCTTCTTGGAACAGCTCTAGAAGCCGTCCCTAGTCGAAACACCAGAGACATCTCCCATTAAGACAGTCTCCCTAGAATATGAAGATACCTAGATGAACCCTATCTATGAGTATCTTCAAAAGGGCACAACACCAAATGACGATCTTCAAGATGGTCGTTTATCCCGTAAGGCCAAAATGTATATTTTGGTCGAATGAGTCCTCTACAAGCGAGAAACTCAAGGGGTTCTCATGCAATGCATATCGCAAAGAGAAGAATTACAACTCCTTCAAGAGATACATGGAGACATATGTGCGACTCATGCTTCCTACAGAACGTGGGTCGGAAAAGCTTTTCGACAAGGTTTCTGTTGGACAACAGCCCCCAATGATGCTAAAGAGCTGGTTAAGAAGTGTGTACAATGCCAGTTTCATAGCAGGCAAGTACACCAACCGGCTCAAGCATTACAAATCATACCTCTTTCTTGGCCTTTTGTAACTTGGAGTCTTGTTATCCTAGGACTGTTCCCAAAAGCACTGGGGGTTTCAAGTTCCTTTTTGTGGCTATTGATACGTTCACAAAATGGATCAAGGCCAAACCTATGACTAGAATAACAATAGAGGCAACAAAGAAATTTGTGATTGATGAGGATCTAATAATCCTCATTTAATTATTTATTCGTAATTCATATTATAGATAGCGATATCTTTATATTACTCGCAAGTATACCCCTTACCATTCATAAGGGAGAAGTTTAATCGAGTGGTCGTGAGTCCTATTATGACCACCCCCTAGTCGTAAGCCTTTTCTATGACTAGTCTCTAGTTGTAAGCTTTCCTACGACTCGCCTTAGGTTGTGAGCCTTCTTTACGAGCACCTTGTGGTCATAAGTCTTTCCACAACCTAGTCGGTTACGACCACCCTGTCATAGATAACGCCTACAGATATGTGGGGCCCAGTCAAATTAGGGAGTCTTATACGTCGTGTTTAACACATGGGGCAGTTAACATACGTTGTTATTCTCTATGAATAACTGCATGTTTTATACCTCTGTATCTGACAATAACTACCTAGTGATGTGGGGAAGTTATTTCTCTAACAGCAACCTCCACCAGCGGTTCATCATTTGGAATGTTGGGATGTCTCTTGGCTTGGAGGGCCTGCCACCTCTCCATGCGCTATATAAAGGATGAAGTTGGTGGACATAAGGAGGACAAGTTCAAAGGCAATCTAGAGCACAAGACATTAGGCGTTAGTCTTCCTCTTGATTGTAAACAACACACTCAATACATCCACACAGGAGTAGGGTTATTATTCTCTCCGGAGAAGACCTAAATCTGTATAAAATATCTGTGTCATTCTCTGTGTGGTTCTAATCCTAGGAGATCCCCTGAAACAAACAATCATACGTAAGATCAGTACTAGATCACCGATAGTTGGCGCCGACCGTGGGGACTTTACGGTGATTCCTAGTCAACAAGTTCTCTTTATTTCCTCAACTTTGATGCTTCTATGGCAGGAGAGTGGGACGAGAAGAATTGGTTCGACCTAGCCAACTACGCAGGACTCGACATGTATGCCTGCTACGAATATGAGTAGAGTATTATTTCATCTGATGGTAATGCCGCCTCTAGGGATCTTTCACCAGATCCAGGAGATCATACCATGGACAGAGTTGAGGAGGGATCCTTTTCACCCACAACAGTATGTCCAAATGAGGAACCAGATTCCTTAGAGGGCAAGGGTTCACTCAACCATAATCCGGACTGCACCAAGGTGGGCACAGAACATACCGAAGGTTCCCCCTCCAAATGTTCGAGTCCACCTAAGGTAGTCTGACCTAGCGCAGCAAGTCTAGGAAGCCATCATTATGAGACTCTATCAGCATCTAGTAGTCATAACTCTTTAGTTACCCCCGCAAAGGATACGGGGGAGCTTGCTTTTCCTGCAAATTCGATCACACCCACGCAGGGCACACCTACGAACGGAGACGGTTATAACCCAGAATTCCCCTTCTTGGAGGGGATTGCTCCAAGTTGCAAGGCACTATCATTCAACTACTCCTCAAGCCAGAAGGCCTGTCACATCCCCAAGTTAATAAAGAGGATTACTATGCATCTCATGAGCATGCATCATTGTTTTCATGTATTTACATTATATATTGCACTTGGAAAATCTTAAAACACAATGTTAAACCTACACTTCAAATTACACTCCAATTTTAAACCAAAGAAAATGCTACTAAAGTTAATCTGAAATAATTTATTCAAATACTACATTAATTATCATGAATTAATATAATTTTTCCTAGATTTTTGGGATTAGTTTTAACCTCAAAAATTCTAACACAATCTAACAACCTAATTTAATTTTGAATTTAAAATGCACAAAATATAACATGAACAGAGGGGTTTCAAATTTTATATGGGTATTAGGTCATCCCAGGAACACCTCTGAATTATTTTAGCTTTTCAGGAATTTTATTTCTATTTTTAGTGACCTAGTCAAAGTAGCAGTTTAGATTTCAAAATCAATCAACCAAGTTTAACTAGGGCTTTTATGGACCGTCCGATCTTAATTGAGCGGCTCATACGCGTGGTCCGATCCACACCGGGTTAGCCCAAAAGCAACTAGGGCAAATTTGGGCCGTCCGATGGAAAAACAACGCCCCAGATCGCGTGACCGCTCGGGTGGTCCGAACGTTCACTCGCGTTTGGACCGTCCAATGCGAAATTAACGATCCAGATCAAATGGGTTGTTCGGACCATCCAAACATGCTGTGATTGTGGATCGTTGGATCTTAATCAGATCGTCGAGACGCATGGTCCAAACGTCCCACTCGCACGCGTGCCGTTTTGTTTCACTAGCAAGGTGGGCCCGCTTGTCAGTTTCTTCTCTTTCCCTTCGTTGGCACGCTCGCAGAGCTCTTTCGCCACACGGCCGCAACGTCCTGAACTGCTCCGTCACCACCGTGAGCCACCACCCATGGCAACCAATCCTGGAACTCCTTCGTTTAACGCCGCCTCCATCTCCGTCATTCACTGAGGATAATACCCCTTCCTTGTCATCCATTTTCGCCATCTTTCCTCTCGGTGGCTGAGGAAGGAGAAGCTCTCTCATGTGCATTGCTCGGGTAAGCTTCAACTGGGTAATGCCATTCTCTTTCTCGTTCAATGCCTTTTCCATTTTGGTTATACTCATCTCCTACGGTTGTTTGTAGTGTTCAATCCAACTCAGTGCCATTAGGGTTGTTCAGAGCACGCTCCCGAAGACACCAAGGGGTCTTCATCGTCTCCAGTGAGTTCCTTGCTCCGTCTTTCATGTTATCTCGTGTCATTTAGCATGACAATGAGAACCCCTCACTCAATTTTGATAATGCACGACAGGATTGAGGTGAATTGAAGTTCTTCCCATTTCGGCCGGAGAACTAACTTTTCATCTCCCACTTGATTCAGTAAGCCATTGTTCGATTCCTTGCGCCTATATCATGCTCTTAAGGTCCTTGAGCTATCCCGAGCCTTCACTCGTCCTAAATCTGCTCAAGGTCACCTCTCCACACGATGTCGCCTCCGTCATCTTCTTCGACGCTGGCTAAGCTTCAAGCTGCTCTAAGCCTCTCTGAGGACCCATTTAGCTCAGGTAGCTTCCTTATAGTCCTTAGAAGCTTGGGAACCCGCTTCTTTGAACGCTGTGGAGCTTGTTTGTGTTGTGCATGATTGCCGTAGTTGTAGTGCCGCCCATCTTCGGCTAGCCGCCGCTACAGGTCACCTCAGGCATCGTTGCCACTTCTACTAGGTGCGCAACACTATTGCACATCTAATCCAGTCCTTGGCTGGCTCCACCACGGTGCGTAGCGCCGGCGAGCCGTCGGGCAAACAAGCGAACACATTGTCGTACGTGGACAAGAACAGTAGCAAGGTCATTAGGCGTAAGCGGTAATCATTAGCATTTAATGGTTGCCTTAGCAAAAGTAATATGTCACTAACACGTGGGACCGCGCACAGAAATCTGAGGTGTTAGTGAAAGCCATTGAGTGGCTAACAAGTGGGCCTAGCCACTTTAGCGCTGTGCGCCATGCGCATACACCCGTAGACTCAGTCCATGGGATCGAATCACTGACTTTAGAGCCCTACTTGTCAGTTCGCAGTTTCAATTGGGAGTTTAAATGGAAAATGAAGTATTCACTGGACCCCAGCCATCAGCGTTTGTGGCTAGCACAGCGGTGAGTAAGAAAAGCATTAAAAGCTTTAATAAATTCGAAGTCTATTAATTTGTACACTGAAAATTCTATTAAACTTCAAAAATACATAACTAAATCATCTCAACTCCAAAATGAATGAAACCAGTGCTGATAATTTTAAATTTTAATGAAATTTATATTAAAATTGGTTTTGAACTTGTCTCTTGTCACAGCCCAAAGTTCTGTTACCAATTTAAAATTAATTAAAATTATTATTTTATTGGATTTTCTGAAATTTGAAAGAGTTTGATTGCTTTATTGGAATTTCTGAAGTTTTAAAAGTCAAAAATGAAATTTATTAAAGTTTTGAAGTTTAATTTAAGTTAAAGTTGAAAAGTAAAAATTTAAATAATTTTACGGAATTTTTAAAAGCTTTTCCTAATTATTTTAAAGCCAAAATAAATTATGTGCAAAAACTATTACCATTTAAGTTGGAATGATTTTTATTAAGTTCAAAATAATTCTAGAAATTTTTGAGAATTGTTTTAGAATTTTTGGACTCTATTTGTTATCTACTAAAATCTATTTTGACTTGTTGTGTAATCTGAATTAATTTCGAAAATTAATAAAAAAAAACTTCCCATCGGTCACCCATCCAGGGATTGCTCCAAGGAGCTGCACACTCCGTGCAAAGTCTTAACATGCATGTGCTAGCCACTTGCCCTTTTGCTTTCAATTAACACATACCAACTTTAATTCCATTTATTCCTCTTTCCTATCTTCTTCTTCCTCCACCATTTTTCATCTTCTCTGTTTGGGTTTTTCTCCGTGAAGCAAACTCATGGCCGACCATCTTCGAGTTGCCTCCATGGCCGACCCCACCTCGGCCGCCACTCCCGCCACCACACCACCTTCCCTTGCCCTTCCTCCCTTTTCTTCTTGTGGTCCGGTGAACACATGCGCGCATTTAACCTCCATTAAAGCCATCACAAGCTCTTTAAAGCTTCCGTTTCTTCACCGTTTCCTTGCGCATTCAAGAGAAATAATGCCCCACTTCCTTACCACCTCCACTGCAGCCATCATTTTCCACTTTAAATGCTTTAATGTTGCATTTGCACCGCCGTTCTCTCCGGCATGTAACAATTGCCCCCTCAAACTCCTGGCCTTCCTTGCCCTATAAAAGGAGCTCCTCGACACATAAATTCACCCACTCCCCATTCCTGCTTTGCATCTCCTCTCCCGAGAGCTCTAGAACCCAGTACTACTTCTCCCTCCTTGAACTCCGGTGAGCATTTTCCGTCAAAGCGGTGGGAGTCGGCTTCACGATTCTTTGCGGCGGCTCCACCGAAGTCAACACCAACCTCGCTCACCTCCCCTCACCAGAGAACCACCCTCCATGGCCGCCACCTTCCTCCGGGATGCACCATGCTCTTCGTGGTGTTCGGTAACCCCCGAATATATCCACCATTACAGTCATCATCTGTACCTCCCCTCGTCTATATGCTCCTCTTGCAAATTGGCAAATGGGAGGCCGCAGACCTGTAGTTCTGGATCATACATGCCAGCTCTTACACTTCAATGATGCTCTCATTTGGAATGATTCCATTGCATGGCGCTGAGTTTTGCCCAAACAAAGCTTACATTCACGTTGCATGCACAGTGCCATAATCATCTAGTCCATCCTTGAGTTTTGTTCATGATCGGTCACTTCTTGATCTTGTTCTTGTTTGGATGCATAGCCATTTTCTTTCCCTTCTGTCAGTAGAAAAGAAAGTGAACAATGCATTTCCAACATATCTCTCCTCCGTTCTCTCTCCTCGGTCACTCATTTCCGAGCGACTATGTCGCCGCGTGCCCCTCGGCTTCCTCTACATATCCTTGGAATTCGGCCCTCAATCTCGCCACCAAAGCAAAAATTTTCCATAAGCGGCCCAATCACATTCTATAAATGCGTTTCCGGTGCGTCGTTGATTCCCCGACGACACCGCCCACGTCGTTAACCGCCTCGCATAGCGCTCTACGCAGTGCTCCCTTCCTTTTCCCTGAAACACCCCCGGCTCATCGGTGCTACTATTCATCCGACACTATTTTGCTGCGCCGCCGTAGCACCGGACCTCCGCCGATGACGCGACCACCACCATTGGGTCCGTCTAGTTCCCGGGATTCCATTTTTGTGCTTCGCCGGCCGCCACCCCTTTCCTCTCGCCCGGCGTCGCCATTTCTCCATGCACTTGGTTACTATTCACGTTGCATGGTAGCTACTGATGCCATGCAAGCACATACATTTTTTTTATTTAAACTTCTACAATTTAGTTCGTTGTCATCTGAACTCCAAATCAACAGTTCTTTCTCCTAAATTCATCTAAATTCATTATCTACTTTCAGTATTTATTTTGTAATTTTTGGATTTTTATTTGGATTTTATTTGAATATTATTTGAATTAGGATCGTTTACGGCGTATAGATTTAAACGACTTTGACGACGGATTTCAACGCCGTTTGAGAATAATCCATTAAGCAAGGCAAGTTACATTCTTGATCATATTTGCACCTATTATTTAAAATTATATAATTCTGTTTTAAATTATTCTTGCATGCTTATTTACATTCAAGTAATTTAAATTCTGTTTTAAGCTTTATAGTTATTCCCAATGCCTTTGTATGTCTAATTATTGTCAAGAGAGGTGGTATGGATAATTTTATCGAATGCAACATATTTTGAAGTTAGAATTTGATGGGTTTGGATAATAAAAGGAGATTGTACATGGATGTGTGAAGTTAGAGAAAGATTGTTAATAGATAACACATGTTGAATTACTGAAATAGGTGATTATTGGTATTGGATTATGGAAATAGATTGTTATTAATGATCGGATTGTGGTATTATTAGAGTTATATGATTGTTGGATATTAGATGTCAATAATAGACATAGATTATTATTGGATTATTGGATATTGGATTGAATGATGTTGGATTATTAGAAATACATGATTATTATGGTTGGATTGTAGAAATAAATAATTATTGGATATCGGATTTTAGTGGTAGATTGTTGTTGATGTTGGATTAATAAAGAATGGATGATAGACATATACTATAGTCAAATCTTGAATTATTGATGTTGGATTCTAGAAATAGATTGTCATTAGATATCGATTATCTAAAAATTGATTATAGGATTACATAGTCATTGGATTGATATTGAATTAGTAGAAAATAATTTATTAAGGAATAATGGATTGATAGATATCGGATTAGAAAATTAGAGTATAGTTAAATATTTGGATCAATTGAAGTTGGATCATAGAAATAGACCTATATGGTGTAGATTGGACTAATGGATATTGGATTCTTTGAAGATTGGATTATCACAATCTTGATGGTTTACATCTTGATCTCGTTCTTGACAAGTCTTGGACATTTAACCCTCACCTAGATAAAATCTAGTTGATACAATAGTATGAACTAGAGCATTTTGAGAAAGATTATGCTTAGCAATGCTTAGACCCAAAATGTTTGATTTGGGAAACTTTCACCAAAAATCAAATATTGTTTAAGAATCTATGGCATTGGTTTGTCATGGAAGTTTTGTCGTAAATGAATCGAGAAAAATAAAATAAAATTATGGTTTGTACTTGGGCGAAATGGTTGTTTGGATGGTGCATGTTAATGCACGGATCGAAGTCATTTCCATGATCGAGGCCCATGAGTTTTGTGGAAAGTCGCCCAAGTCGAGTTGAGGACCGGCCTCTGGCGTTCCTTTGCTATGCCTATAATGGGCTATGCCTCACCGTACAACCACATGTCCTCGAGAATGGGGCGTAGGACACAGCTAATTAATTTGTAAAGTTCCACATGGTTGATCCTGTTTATGCGTGGGCGGTCTTTCATGGCCATTTCTTTTGACAAAGTCTTTCATGACTATTGTTCCCACCTGGCGCAAGAGGGGGCTAGGAACTCTGCGGATTTCTATTCCAATGGGGGCGAAACCTTAGCGAGGGGAAACTGCGGTGGAATGGCGCATTGTAAAGGCCTTGGCACGTGCTCTAGACCTGCTTACCTAAGGTAGTGGCGGTGGCATAGATATATGCTTGGGATAAACTAGAGAATTCGTGTCTTGTGGGTAAAGTGTACAACCTCTGCAGAGTGTAAAACTATTGAATAGCGCGTCATGATCATGGACATGCTAGCAAAGCCACTCAAAGTTAGACTTGGATTTTGATTTCAAAAGACTTTATCAAATGGTTTATTTAAATGGGAATTGGGCGGGAAGCCATGTGATAGGAGGTATCCTTCACCATTCATGTGTGAATGTTATCGACTATAAAATTGATTTAGAAAATGAATTTTAGTTATTGTGTAAACTGCTTTGGAACTTAGTACAAGTATTTACGAGAAAATCTTTGTTTTATGCAAATTCAACCATATTAAGCTTTCCTTTGAGATATCCATATATGCATGTCATTACATTACTTGCGGTGTAACTTGCGAGCACGGTAGTTGTGCTCATTCTTGCTTAATGCAAACAATTTCAGAGGAGAAGGACTTTGCCACGGTGTGGATCTCGACGACTAGGCGCTTCCCGGTCGATTGCACGTGGCGTATTAAGCTGGACTCTACTACATCTTCGTCTTCCATTGTGTTTATTTTATTGTTGGCTTGTAAGCCCTGTTGTAACAAACTCTGTTGATTATTAATAAAGTTATGCGATTTATGGATGTTACCATATTTGTTTAAGCTGTGTGAACTAGCTCTTGATCATGGGACTAGTTCGAAATGCCTGAGGATTTGGGGCGTTAATCCGGGTCTTACATCTCTATAGCGAGAGAATATTATTTTGGAAAGTGATCCATAAACCTACTATTTTTACAATAGAAAAAGGGCTGATAACTTTAAAAATGCATAACTAATTCATAAAAACTCCAAATGAGAAGAACCCAAATGTTTTGGACTTGTAATATTATTCTCTAATTATATTTATAATCCTTGTATCCCCTACTACTCTACAAATTTTGACCAAATAATTAAATTACATAAACTATGGCTTATTGGAACCTGAAAGTCGAATTGCTATTACTTTCACATAAGAACTCCAAATGGAATAATTCTTTCATCTATTTTTGTCTAAAATCATGCACTAGCCACTGTAGAAAAAATATGCATTTTTTAGCACTTTGATTTTTTAAGTATTTCTCGGTGTTTATCGATATCATTAATTCTATAGATTCCGAGGCTATCGATATTGACTAAACGCGCTCGAGAGTGAACAACTGATTTACCAGCAAGGCAAGCATCATTTGACTTTCTTTTGCATCATATTTGATCCTAGTTTTGGTTAAGTTAGTGCAATAATAATTGCTTGCATGCTATTTTGATAATGCCGCTTTTTTTGTGATGTGTAGAATAGTTACATCCTATTCATTGAGGTTAATCTTGAATTACTCCAGTACCACATGCTTAAGATAGGAATGTGTGAATTATATTGTTCAAGTTTTCTTAGCCATGCAAGTATAGAAACGATAGTTTGATTGTCGGGAATAACCCGACAATTATGGGAAACACACATTTTCGTATTTGTTTTATGAAATAATTTTTGTTATTTTAAATTAGTTTTGGGGTCTGGACAAGTGCTTGCTAGTGATGGTGCCTTCATGCACGAGATTGGGTATGTGGTTGTCTTGTCCGGACCATTAAGGACCCAACTTTGGTAACGTCGTTGATTCAAGTACACTCATGCTACCACACGTGGGATATGGGTAGTGTACGGTCAAGTATGTTGGAGTACGGGTAGGCTACAATAGCAACAAATCAAAAATTTCTACCACGTATACCAGGAAGCTAAGCAAGTAGATGATCACAGATCATTACCACCAGACGCGCAGAGCAGCGGAAGAAGAGTTGGAGCAGCCTGGTCCAACGTAGAGCATGTCGATGTAGTGGTCATAGCCGATCGTCCAGCGTCAAGCACGTTGGTGCGGTGGTCATGGTCGATCGTCTCCTCCAGCGACCTCTGTAATTCCTTATGAAGATCGCGGATCGTCCTTAAGCGCAACAGCAACCGCAGTAGCGCCTCTATGGTATCCACACGTCCAGGGAAGGAACAACCATGTGCCGGTGTGCTAGCACCAAGTCGCACGGTAGAGCTCTCAGGAAGATAGTGGCTAGGGTTTCGGTGGAATAACTCAACTCACGACTTTCGTGTGTCTCGTCTGTTACGTTCACCCACCTTTTTCCCAACAGCCTCATGCATCTCCTTATATAGTACTCGTGACGGACCCTATCCGAACACGTTTGATGAATCGTATTCATACTGGTTTGTTCCAACCCATTAAGTGTGTGACCCGTTAGGTTCATGCGTAATCGGTTGTGACTCGGAAACCCTTTCCGACCACGAGTCGTTAGTGGTTCCTAGCAGGATATAACGATTCCCAAATACACACAAATTATATCGGACGAACCTTAATGCAATATGATCTACGACCAGGTCCTCATCACTTACGACCAGGTCCTATCTCTATCGATCGATTAGTATTTGGTCATGACCGATTCATAACTCCCACGACCGGTTTCGACCATTACGTGGTTATGTTAGACCGGTCCACGACTAGTGTATCTTCATACGACCGATCAATCGGTCGAACTAAGCACACCTAAATGTATTCTCCCTTTTCCTCACGATGTCTAGTTGAACTCGGTGATATGTTGTGTCATCCATGGACTTGTTCAATACTTTCTCGTCGAGTGTCGAGATAACTTCATGTGGTGAACACTTGACCACTAGTGGCATGGCCATACACTTTCTTTATCCGACCACATCGAGGGGCCGAGACATCTCTCTGTTATGTTTGGAGGGGCAAGTCCCATATCCGACCAGCCACATCCCTCCACATGTTTCATAGCATACCCGAAGCTACCTTTATAACTACCCAGTTACGGGTAGCGTTTGGCAACCCCTAAGAGTGATATTACACATGTAGGGAACCATGCTGATCTCAGGTCTAAGGATTATTCATCATCATTGCTTGAGACTAACTGACGACACATAGAATCATAACAATCTCAACAGTGTCTCAAAGTGGGTCAATCCAACCCCATGTTCTCCAACATGTGTTCACATTATTGATTCGATATCCCTATATCCATGACCAGTGAAACATGATCATCAATCAATACATGTGCTGGTCGTATAGTCACTAGTGCCCCGTCCAGTGACATTCGACCAGAGATACTTTTAGAATGATATCATCATAAGTTAAAAGAGCTTCACCAACAAGTCACATACTTGTTAATCTTTATAACCAATGATTCAATCAAGGAACAGAATAACACTTATTCAACAACTCATAAACATATACGTGATACAATCATCTCTATGATTGCCTCCAGGGCATATCACCAACAAAGTAGGGGGAAGGTTTTATTGGGTGAAGTCTCATGGTGGTGTAAGGGCACTTGTGTTGATCATTTGTCCGTACGAGCCGGGGTAATTTTCTATAGTGTGCATGGGAGCACCATTTTTCATTATTTACATTACCTCGGTATTTCCAATACAACTTGTGAGCCCCCTAGCAAGTGCTATCAGACGCTTGTACTAGGTACAGAAGCATCTCATGTGGGGGACCTAACTCAATAGAACTTTCTTGCCAAAAATGGCTGTATCTCGATTCTCCCCGGCTAGCATACCAAAGGAAGTGTGTTATTATTCCGGAGGCTTACGGGCTAGTCGAGTCGTGTGGGTAAAGTAGTACACCTTTGTAGAGTTTAAACTATTCGAATAGCCGTGTCCATGGTTATGGGCAACCGCTTGACTTCAAGAGTTACTATCGTTAGACTTTGTATTTAAGTTGTGGGTAAACTCGGTATTCGATATGAATGGGATGCTCATGCATTTTGTTGTATCAAAGTGGGCTGCCACTTTGGTGTTTGTTTGATTTATTTATTATTCAATGTACTACTTATTCACATACTTTACTTCTACTTCAAATCTGTTTAAAAATGGCAATTGATAAACTGGAATGTGTAGGTTGAAAATTGTTGCGTCTTTCGCAAAACTAAGCCATTATGTGCCATCCTTTGGAACAACCTCTAGCATAACTAATTTTTATTTGTGTAAGACTTGCGAGTACATTTGTACTCAATCCGGATGCTGCAATTTTAGGTGAGGAAGACGTTGAGCCCGATGAGCTCGTTGGTGTCGATTTAGGCGACACTAACGAGTAGTGCTATTATTTAACTCTCAGTTGGTTGCCGATGGGTTATGGGGCATACCATGCTGGACTTTTGGTTTATTTATTTGCTTCCACTGTTACTTTATGATCTTATTTGAGTTTGGTCGGTCAGCCATTTGTAATAGCTGTAGACTTGAACTATTATGTTGTATGTCTTTTGAACTATGAATGTATGAATGTTGTATGGATGTGATCAATGCTATATGTGAGTTTGGGGCATGTTGGTCGCTGCTCTTGGGAGCCAACATGATCTCATGCTCGTTGTTCGTGGCTTCCAATTTAACTCACTAGGTGTAGTACTTGGACTGTTGGAGAACCGATTATCATGTAGTACTCGTAGAGGTACAGTATGCATGATCGTCAGGGCTCTAGTTATCGGTCAAGCCTCTCGCTTGGATGGAGTTAAGTTGGAATCCATTCACACGAGAGACCCAGTGTTATCTCCATAAGGCCGGGATTGCCTTGGTCTTATGGAAATAACTCGAGGGGTCCCCACAAGGCCTTAGGCTCAAGTGGAGGTCATAACCAGGAGGTCTTCGTCCTCTCCTCAGATGATAGTCGCTCTCCTAAAGGCGGGACTGAGGATGCTCCCCACCGATCACACACTGTGACCTCTCGTGGCAAAGGCGAGGAGACCTTCAGCGATGAATAGGATCAATACTCTGATGAGCATGGGAGAAATTTTAGAAATGATTGCTCTCCATTAAGGCGAGCTCAAGCAACTTCAGATGTGGAAGATCCTGAGACTGTCCGGAGAAGACGAATTGCGACCCGAAGGACTTTGCCTGGGCGCATTCAGTATCGATCAAAGGACGCTCGAGAACTTCAATATATAAATGACCTGTTTGAGAATCCAACTCAAGATGTACTCAAGGGGTTTTCATGTGATGCATATCGCAGAGAGAAGGATTAAACCTCCTTCACGACATACATGGGGATGTCTGTGGAACTAACGCTTCTTACAGAACACTAGTTGGAAAAGACTTTCGATAAGGGTTTTATTGGCCAACCGCCCTTCATGATGCTAAAAAGATGGTTAAAAAGTGTGTACAATACCAGTTTCATAGCACGCAAATACGCCAACCGACTCAGGTATTGCAAACTATACCTCTATCTTGGCCTTTTGCTACCCAGGGTCTCGACATCCTAGGGCCATTGCAAAACGCACCAGGGGGCTTTGATTTCATTTTTGTGGCTATTGATACGTTCACAAAATAGATCGAAGCAGAACCTATAACTGGGATAACAATGGAAGCTGCTAAAAGGTTCATAATGAGAAGCGTGATTACTCGATTTAGTGTTCTAAGTCAAATAATTACATATAATGGTAAACAATTTTCGAGCGCAAAATTTCAAGAATTTTGCAATGAATTAGGTACCAAGTTGTGTTATGCTTCTGTTGCCCACCACAAAGCAATGGGATAGTCGAAAGTGCGAATGGCCAAATTATGCAGGGCATCAATACTCGAGTCTTCGACCAACTTATAAAGTGCTTAGGGGCTTGGGTACAAGAATTACCCTCAGTATTATGGGCAGTTCGCACGATCGCTAGTCAGGCTACAGGTGAGACACCTTTTTTTTCTAGTTTTTAGAGCCGAAGCCATGCTTCCACCAGAACTAAAGATCAGGTCAACAAGGGTCGAAAACTTCAACGATTCTAACCAGGAACAACTTCAAGGAAATAACATCAACCTACTCGAAGAGAAAAGGAATCAAGCCTTAATCCGTTCGGCAGTCTACCAACAAGCCCTGCGCAAATACTACGATCGTAAGGTCCAACCTCGCCCTTGCTGTAGGTGACTTGGTATTAAAAAAGATTCAATCCCAATCTAATCGGAACAGACTTTCCCCCAAGTGGGAAGGTCCTTACACGATGGTCGAAGTTACACGACCATGTTCGGTATGATTAGCAATGGAAGATGGCCAAGTCCTCTCTAATTTTGGAACATCGACCAATTACGTAAGTTTTATGTGTAACTTCTTACTCTTTCAATAAAGTTTTAGTTCCTTTCAATCTTTATTGTCTTGAATTGAGTAGTGCTTTTATGATTTTCTCGATCGTTTTTTAAAAACATTCAGTTTTCTTTACACTGATCGAAGGAGGGTAACTCCACTAGTTGGAGTCTTTCCTCTTTGCACATGGTCCTACCCACTAGAAGGAACTTCCTAGTGTAAACTCATTCCTAACTTTTGCTGCCAACACAAAGATACTGAGTTCCATAAAATCTGGTCGAAATCATTTCTAGCCAGCTCTTTTTAACTTAGTTTATTTCTTCGTTAATTTTGAAAAAAAATTAGGTGGAATATACTTTTATAGTTTGTTCGATTGCTTTTAGTAAACTCAATACATTCCAACTGGTCGGAGAAAGACACAACACCTAGTTGAAGTCTCTCCTCTCTGCATGTGGTCTTGCCCACTAGAAGGAAGTTTCTAGCGTTGTACTATTTCTAACTCTTGCTATCAGTGCAAACCTATTGAGTTCACTAGAATGGTCGAACGAATTTTTACGGCACTCTAGTCGTTTATCCAACTCATGTTGACGCTCTCGATTTGAATAATATGGTTGGAGAACGTAACTCCACTAGTCGAAGTCTTTCCTTTTTGCATGTGGTCCTGCCCACTAGAAGGAACTTCCTAGTGTTCATCTGTTACTAACTCTCGCAGCTGATACATGATAATCGAGATCGACAACTAAAGTCGGAGAAACCTTTTTAAAGCTAACCCTTTTCACACTATATACTTAGTTTATGTAAATAAACTAAGCAAATAGTCGGGGGCTAGGGTAAAGTTATTAATATGACTTCAATTCTTAGTCTTAAATTTAATTTCCTTTTTCTATTTATTGTCTTATGAGTTACTAACTACTCGACAAGATAATTTGCAGGAAAAGGAAGATTTGTATTAAAAAACAAAAGCTTGTTTTTACAGGTTTCCTATTACAAACTATTTTGATGAAGGAGATCCAATTTGCATCTCCTCTGCGACCTTCTGGCTGACTGGCTTCACTTCTTCAATCAGTCGTGTTGCTTCTGCTTCAGAGCAGTCGAAATCGGCCTCGATTGCTTGAAGATTGAGATTATGGTCATGTGTCTTAAGCTTTGCCAAGGCATAGCTCACTGCACTTTCGACCGCCTCTCTAATTGAGTCAGCCTGGTTGATCTTCATAGTAGTAATTAACTCCTCTAAAGTTCTGAATTGTTGTCTAATGGCACTCGTATGGGCAATCATGATGTCTTCAAGAGTAGTAACCTCCTTAGCACCAAGCCCACCGTGTACATTATTCAGGAGAGAAATATTGTCTTTAAGGTTGATCTTCATCGACTTTATTTCCTCCTAACTACGAGTTGACTGTTTGCTTTGCAAACAGAGTGAGATTAATCAGAATAATACCCCTCAAAAGACTGGTTAACGAGACTAGTCGTAGGTAAAGTTTTTCTTACCTACTAGTCGAGAGTCAAGCCGCTTGACTTCGTTGTCGTGGGAGGCAACATCCTTTGTGCATTGCTCTTCCCACGACTTTATCTTTTGGTATTTGTCTTTGCCGATATGAGAAAGCTCGTTGACAACTAAGGTCTTTGATTCAACCTCGGTTTGGAGCTTTCCCATTTCGACCTCTTTTTCTGAAAAGAAATAAGAGTTAGAAAATAAAAAGAAAGTCATTATCATAAGCAGTCTTAAGTTGAGAACTTACTGTTTATCTCATTATGCAACTCGCTGTTTGAAGAATTTACCTCCTGAAGTTTCTTCAGCATGTCTTCTTTTCCTTTCCTTAGCTTATTCGTCTCAACTTTTTGTAGTCGAGTGAATCAGCCAGAGTCTTTTCATCACTTTTAAACCTACAAAGGTTAAAATCGACATGAGAACTGGACAAATGGTCGAAATACAAAAGACTACATGTGACAGTAACTTACCATCTCTCTGCCTGCTAGTAGAGTTTGGCTTTCTGCTATCTTAGCAGCACAAGTTGCCTGTTGTATTCACCAATAGTGACAACTTGTTCCAAAGCCCTCTGAATGAAGGAGGACAGTGAGGTGCAAGAAGAAAAATCAAATATGTAATTGTTTGATATCGAATACTTACATTGATGGTTGATCGAGCAAAACTGGCGTACACCCTCTGGGGATCTTTCAATTTGTCGATGTCTTTGACTTTGTCCGACCATATTTCTTGAAGACGCTCGTCATCAAAAAATATTCTCCCTATTAGGAATATCCTTGGGGTGTGGGACTCGGTCACGAGATCTAAAAAAAGAATACCCCACGATGATTGCTGGGCCAAAGAACTCAGAGAAAAAGTTTAAGTACTCTTCTTCGTCTTCGTTGCTTAAATCAGCGTCTCTTCCTTGAGGCCCGGAAGGAATGTCCTCCACGACTCCTTTTCCGGCCAGTGGCCGGAGGTTCCTCCTATGTCTTGCCCAGAAGCTTTCGGTGATTGAAGGACCAAGTCCCTTGTCCTATTATTGATATCATCAATAACCGGCTCGATCACCGTAGAAACTGGGATCTTCCGCCATCTTCGCCTCTGCATCCATGACCACTTCGGTGGTCGTAGTAGCTTCAACGGCAGTACCCTCCTCCACCACAGAGACAGTGGTCGATCCCTCGACCACCTCTACTGTTATCTCCTTGATTGTAGAAGAAATAACAATAGGCTTCTCGATAGAAGCGTCCTTGGGTGTTGGAGGAGCAGGACTAAAATTTTAGAAAAGAAAAAACAGGTCAAGATGGTAAAGAACATAAGGTAAATGGTATCCTTATACTTTTGTTTTTTACATACCTTAGCTTTCTGGCTTTAATTGTAAATCCAGAAGAGGCCTTCCCTAGGAAAGGTTTCTTTCTCTTCTTCTCTTCGACCGCCTCAATCCTCACGACACTTTCAGCCTTTGGGGGGCTCTCAGTGCCATGAGATTGGGATGTCAGGGCTTCTTCGACCACGTCCAGTCGAAGACCTTGTTGAGAGCTCGGGTCCTCTACGACCACGTCTGGTCGTAGCTCTTGAACGAGAGCCAAAGCTTCCGAAGCTTCTTGCCCCTCTTGGTGGTCAGAACTTGTTTCGATCACCTTAGGGGGCAGCGCTTGACTCGACCTTGGTTTCTGCTGATGCAGCAATGTCCTTCACAAAAGATACAAAGCACTTCCAGTTCTCCTTTTCTAATCACTTGACAAAGCCATGAAAGGCAAAAACTAAAAAAGCCTTATTGTCGTAGTAGAATAGTACCTTAGTCTTGGGGGCTTTGGGAGCAGGAAATTTGACCGGTCCTCTTTTCTATGTATCGATCACGTCTGCAAAGAATTTCTTGATGGGACTGGTCGGAGGAGGAGCAGAGCTTGAGCCTCCGACTTTCTTGTTGACGGCCCTCACAAGACGACGCCTTTTGGCCGGAGGAACTTTGTCTTTCTCTGGCCCTGTTTCGACAATCTTCGATTCGACCTCTTTGTCGTCTCAACGATCTGCCATACCTACTTTCTATGATAAAAAGAAAAAGAATATTACTCGATAGTCGAGATCTACGACCACATAGTCCTAAAGAAAAAAAAAATCAACTCTTGGTTACCTTTAGGCGTTACTCTATTTCCTTTGCGGATACGACCGCCAAGATTCGAGGAACCCCTGTCATTGTAGATGGTGGAGCTTTCTCACAAACGAATTTGACTCGGACGTCAATCTCTTTTTGAGAGAGATCTACAATGGTAAAGAAACTGCTCAAAATTGAATAGAAACGAGCTGAGTTGAAAGATACCTTCCTCGAAATCTCTGGTCGGATCTTTAGGCCCCGAGTACCTCCACATGGGACGTACTCGTTTCTTCAAAGGGCCTTCGCGGCGGTTGGTTGCCCTCTATGGTAATTTGTCGCGGGGCGTTGGCGTACTTCGCACCGGTGCATGACCGTCAAACGAGGGCAGGGGCCACTCGTGGAGTACGCCCAAAGTGGGGTCATGACTAAATGTACTACCAATATTATGTAAATATTAATTTTTGTACGACTAACATCATGCTTGTGTCCATTTTTTATCTCATTTGTTGTTGTTGCGCGTACGACTAACCTTGTGCGAGACTTAGCATCATGACACCCCACACATCATGTAGACCAAACAAATGAGTAGACCCTACCGAAATGACACGTACGTTGGCGCCAATAGAATCCAAGGCCAACTCTGCATTCTCTGCCAAAAAAAATTAAAAAGCCAACTCCTGTCGCCATTTCAATTGGCAACGGAAACTTTTCATCATTTCAATTGGCGACAAGAACTTTTCGCCATTTCATATGGCAACTTAAGTCTTTGACACTGTTTTGCTGGCGACAAGGCTTCTGTCGCCATTCTAAATGGTGACAGAAGCTAATGGAATGGCGACAGAAGTTTATTTTTGTAATTTCATTAAATAAGTATTTATTTCTGTAATTCTATTTTCAAAATGTATTATTTTAAAATAATTCCATACTAGTAGCCCCCATCAATCGATCGATCGATCAATCAATCCATCGGCTGAGTATCTAGACGGGCCGGACCATGGGTTCGAGCCCAAGACTGCAACGAGCGTCGTTTTCTCTCGGGGCGACCTGACAATTGCACGTACATGATTGAAACGACCCGTATGGGGCTAAACTATGGAAGCATGTCAACCTTGGTAGCATAGAAAAATACCTGGTACATATGGAAGCATGTCAATCGGGAACAAAATAACTTTTATTCTATAACTTATAGATATAGATGTGATATAATCATCTCTATGATTGTTTCTAGGGTATATCAACAGCACTTTTTAGAGATTTGCTAAACAACATTCGACTGTTTTCTTTTGTCAAAATAGTCAAATTTTTATCCGTCCGATATGCTTTGAGATTTACACTTTTTCTCATATGATGAATTTGGTCCTAATTTATTATGATTTTTTGTGAACATAACGGATTCACTACATTGCCGTATTTGGTTGGTATAGAATTTTCATTTTTTTTGTCTTTGTTTGTGCTCAATATCTCAAAGTATACGTTTGATTTGAAATCATGCGATGGAAATATGAGTTATTAAGACTTTCGATAATAATTACAGTGACCAAGAACAAAAGTTACAATAATAAAGCATCAGTAATTTATGTATAATAAAATTATAACTGTTATAGGAAGAGAAAATAGTTAAATCTTTCATAGACGGACCCCACTTTTTACACCCTACTCCTAAGGCAGAAAAGGTAAATGCGTATTGTAAAGGTGCGATGTAAAGGCAAGATATGTAGATTGTTGGATTGATGTGTGTGCGTTCTTCTGAAGCCCTTTCTAACCCCCCCCCCCAGCCTATACTTGTCAAGCCGTCGTAGAGTCTGTATCTTAATCACTTCATCTTTGTAGTTGTAGTTGGATCCAGCTTACCATCCATAGTCGCATCTGTCTCCAGTTTAAACCGAGAGTAAATCCAATCATCAATATCTATCCCTTGTGTCCAGGGGATTCATTCTTGACCGAACCGACCTGTTGTATCGACTATTGGTAATGGCATTGGCTAGTTCTAGTCCAACCAATGATGCACGGACACGGATACGTCGACACGACACCGACACAGGAATTCGTCATTTTTCCAAAAATATTGATACGGCGACACGGCTATATATATTTAAATAATAAGAATAAATTACACATATGTATCATTTTTTATGTTTCTTCATGTTTGTCGAACTGAAATTTTGTAACGTGTAAAATAAACTCGAATATGTACCTCTCAAAGATGATCCTTGCTTCTTCATTCTTCTTGCAGTCAATTCATGGATCATGATATGTTCAATTGTTCGTATGAATACCATTTTCAGAAATCATAATTCCATAAACTTGGGAAAAGAAGTAACATGATCAGCAAGAGTTGCAAGAATATAAAGATAACATATATACTTGATTTTTGAACAATCAAAGGCTCAAAGCAATAGAGCAACTACAATTGATAAGCGATAAAAATTAACAAGCAGCCAAGTTCAAACATAGAAACTTAAATGCATAGTTCAACCAAAAGCAAGGTGCCACTAGGCAACAGCCCAACATAGAAGTGGTTCAACTTAAGTTACATAACAAAATCAAATTCCAGTGGCAAGACTAAATAAAAGACATCATGAGATGGGACTCTTAGTCTTCCACTTCATCCTCATTTTCTTCTTCGATCATCACAGTAGAAGACTCATCTTCAAACAACACACTCTTTAACTCTGGTTCTTCTACAGAGAGTTGAGCAACTTCGAGAATGCCAACACTAGTTAAAGATTCAAAGCTATCTCCTCCCACATCCCACATTCTAGTTGCTCCTGTTTTATATGCTTCAGTTCTTCTTAATAGAAGTCTTAAATTGTTATGCACAAATACCAAATCTTCAAAGACTTTCAGAGTTAATTTGTTTCTTTGCATCTTTCTTGATGAAGCTATATGTGCTCAGATTTCTTTCACAATAAGAAGATGAAGCGGTTGGTTAACCAATTTGAGAGCCAAACTTTGTAGCACAGGAACGGATTGTCCATGATTTGCCCACCAATTCATTAGATCAAGGATCCATCTGTCATAAATAGAATCAAAGTCATTGAATTCTCCAGAACAAGCGGAAAATCTTGCATATTCTTCTTTTACTTTCTTAAAATCTTCAAGCACAGGGAAGAACTTTTTGAAGCACTTCATTCTCATTTGTGAAATCTCAAGATCCTTGTGTGTGTGTGTGTGGGGGGGACACGGCCAACACCAACACCAACACCTTCTTGACTGATCCACTTCTCACTATAATATCTACAAAGAAAAATGGATTAGAACTTTGTGAAACTGAAGTGTTAGCAAAAGCAAAAGGAAGATTTGTAGTTCACCTTGGATTGAGTGAATGTGCCAAACAATGGAGTGGAGTGTTGCCTTTTGTCCAACGATCAACCAATATGCTTTGAACAACCGAGTAAAATGTGGACTCCTCATTGTCTTCCTTACCTTCATGCCTATATATCACTTTCTTTACATTCTCAATCATTGCATCCCACATCTCATAAATTAGATGAAGGCATGGTGTGTCGGTGTCCGCCACATGAATCATTTCATAGATTGGCTCAGTGAATTCAACAATGTAGTTCACCTTGTCCCACCACACATCATTGAGTACTAGTTCTCTAATGGTTTGTGCCAACCCTCTATTGTCATCTCTATATGTCTCCCATTGGTCACTAATCACCATGTTTTGGAGAGCCCTCTTGACCATGCAAAACCGCTTCAACATAACCACAATTGAGGCAAACCTCGTCTCAGCAATAGCAAGTAACTTCAGCTTGCTAAACTCATTGAACATTGATAGCCTCATGCCATGGTTCATTATAAAATTCTTAATCATATTAGCATCTTCAGATATCTCAGTTATCCAATGGCACTCATGAAAGATTAATTCTTCATCATCAGTTCTTGGCATTTTAGCAGCACAAATACTCTTAAGAGCAAGATTGAGAGTATGAACAACACAAGGAGTCCAAAAAATATGAGTGTACTTCTGTTGAACAATCAAATCCGCACATTTGCAATTTGCAGCATTGTCAGTGATGACTTGGACAACACTTTTTGCACCCACTTCTTCAATAACAGCAATCAACTTCTCAGAAATGTACTCCTTTGTCTTCACCTCGCCTTCAGCATTGATAGCTCGCAAGAACATCGGTGCACCCTCAGAAATAGCGAGAAAGTTAATGAGAGGTCACCTCTGCGCATCTGACCATCCATCTAAACAAATGGTGACACCCTTTTCAGGCCACGTGCTCCGCGTATGCTCCAATAAGGTCTCAATGTGAGTCCTTTCTTGTTGAAGAAGTGTAGTCCTCAACTTGTTGTACCCAGGTGGGACATAACCAGCAAGCTTACCATGGCTTGTAGCAAAGGTGTACGACTATTGAACATGTGGATATCTTGCTAGATTGAAAGATAATCCTGTAAATTTCACATAACCAAAGTTAGTTGAATGCATATGGTAAGTTGGATAAAATTGAAACAATGATTTCAAGTTGATTGCATACCTCCAGAGTAAAACATCCTTGCAATTTGTGCATCCAGTTGATTGTGCAATTCCAGGGCCTAAGCTTTCTCTAATGGTGAAGTAGGTCCCCTCCGCTTCTTATTCCCCAACATAGCCGAGTCCATGCTTGATGAAGAAACACTAGCACTAACACCGCCCACCCTCTCGACAGTTGATGGTGGCAAGGGCACATCTCTTGGCCTTGTTTTTGCTTGTTCATCCTCGGCCTTTGCAACTTCACTTTTAAGCTGAGCAAGAATATGTACTGTCACCTTAGGACATACCTTGATTCCACCATTAGTAATTTTTATCAAGTGCGCCTCGACTCTAGAGTAGCTACTAGTGCCAACATATTTGCAATACTTGCATATCCATTTCACATTTCCTCTCCCCTTGACCACCCTTGTCTACAACGTCAACATGATTCCTTAATGGAGGTTTGAACCTATTGTTGGTTTGCTCCTCTCTAGCACTAGAATTATCGATTTCCATTTTTCTAAAATGATGAAAACAAGCAATCAGTAACATACTAACATATTAACATGAGAACAAGCATCAATGCATCATTTATGTACTGATGCTATGCTTGTGATACATAAATGAATTAATGCATTGATGCTTGTGTACTGATGCTAAGTCTCACTGTCTCAGTGTATCACAAGTCTCAAGCAATTAAGCAAAGCATCAGTACACATGCAGCCTCCAATCCTCCATTCTGGACTAACATACATACTAATTAGTAATTACTAACTACTAAGTATGTCACTCACTCGGTCTATCACAAGCAAAGCCAAAGCATCACCATCAGTACACAACTTCACCTGAGGCTGGAGCTGCAGCGTGAGGGAGTACCGGAGGTTCGGAGCTGGCGGCGCGAGGCGAGGGAGGATCGGAGCCAATGCCATGCCGCGAGGGAGGACTGGCGGCGACGCGACAGGCCAGAGGAGGACCAGAGCTGATCGTGGCGGACGGAGGAGGAGCTGCGGAGCTGGATCCGGCGGCAGCGACAGAGGAGGAGCCGTCGAGCTAGAGGTCGAGCGAGGGAGGAGGAGCGCCATCGAGTGGAGGCGCGCGAGGAGGAGGAGCTCGCCGAGTGGAGGTCGCGCGAGGGAGGAGGAGCTGCCGGGCTAGAGGTCACACGAGGGAGGACCGGAGCTGGATCCGGCGGCGCGACCCTCCCGAGCTTGATCCGGCGGCACGGCAAGCCGGCGGCGCAGAGAGGCCGACGGGTGTGGGCTTCACGCGTGCGGGAGGCAGCGCCGCAGCGGCTTTGCTTCGGTGTGGGAGGCAGCCGGCTTTGCTTCAGTGCGGGACTAGAGGCAAGAAAACCTAGCATTCACTGTGTCTGGGCTGGGCCGTGTCCTCGTACGTGTCGGACACGTGGCCACGACGTGTCCGACACGTATCGAGAATTTTAAAAATTAAAATTTATTATAAAAGTCGCTGATACTCCGTCGACACGTGTCGGAGACATGTCCGACACGTCATTTGACACGGATACGGCAGTTTTCCCAAGTGTCCGTGCTTCAGAGAGTCCAACAGCTTCTACTCGGTCAAATTTTGGTGCCAACAAACTATCCACAAGACAGATTTTGTGCTTCCCTTCCATCGATTATACTTTTATAAGCATGAAATATCAACTTGCATGAATTAAAACATTGCATACACATAAATGCAAATATAAAACATGAACACGAAAAACTATAAATACACTATTCAACTCATGAACTAAAGATTACAACAAGTTTAATTTCTAATTCTATTCTTGATTAATTCAGGCTCGAAAATTTTTAGTGTTTTATATATCAATACCATCCTAAACATACCATGAGTTGACTCATAAATGGATAACTTGTGGGTAAGGCACACCTGCTTTATTCCCAATTTGTGCTTCCTCTAACGGCTCTTAGTCCTGTTCTTGCTAGCATCTGCTTCACTCATGAGGATGGAATAACCCTGTTGTTTCTCCATTTCCTGCTATTGCTTCTCTTGTGACCTCTGCGACCCTTGGAAAAATCAAAGTAAATTCCAATCCGGACACAACAACGGGTAGAGAAAGGAAGCGGGCATGAAGTGTACCCAGTCAGAAGGAGCGGACCTAGAAACTGCAGCACACATCTCAACGTAGATGAGAGGGCTTAAAAACAACTGAAACGAGTTAAGAAAACATGTGACGGTTTATTAGCAAAACTGATCAAACATATGGACAATATGACTATGATAACCAATTGCAACCTTTGTACTAGTTTTATGTATTTTATTCACTCTTGTGGCTGCCAATCCAAACATTGAGAAGAACACACATCATAAATTCTAGTGTAGTGTTGCCAGTTTGTGACCCTAGGCGCAAACATTGCGCACACCAACGTGAGCATAAAATAACAGTGTGAACTGTGGAGTGTAAATACTGTAAAAATGTGTTACAACTTACAACTTATACTGCACACATGGCCAAGAAGAACCATCTACGTGAACTCGGCGAGCTCGTTTGCGAACGTGGTAGTGTGCGGCTCCACGACGCAGCGGAGCATGAGCCAGATGCCGCGCTTGGGCGTCGGTGGCCGGAGGTACATCGCTGACACGATGATGTTGTCAGGGCTCCTTATTGGACTACACTGTGGGCCGTGGAGAGTCTGTGGCTGTCGCCCAAGGAGGAGGATGTGTTGAGTACAAAAGCAGCTGCTGCAGCAGGGAGAAGGCATCGATGAACAGATCGACAACTTTGAACCCCGGCTTCACTTTCCTTCTGTTCCTTCTTCCTTTCTAATTCCTCTTGCTATTCCCTTGGGCCTTCTAATTCTTCTAATTCTCCCTGTAATCTTCTCAATCCTTCCTCTGTCCTCGCAAATTTCCTCAATTTGTACTGTCACTTGTGCCAAGTAATGGAGGTTGCTAACAGATGTTGACGTCATTGTTCAGCGTGAACACGTACCCCGGCTCGCCGAAGACGTAGTCCTCGTTGATCCCGATGCGGCTCCAGTTTGACACCGTGACCATGCCGTAGTCCAGTGGCACGTTGTAGTGGTCGTCCTTGGCGCTGCCGCGCATCCAGTCGGCAAACCACAGGGCAAGTGCCTACCGCATCACGCCGACCACCTCCGCCAGTGCCGCCTCTCGGATGGCCTTGTTGGTGCGGGTGATCCACACTAGGTACATGCAGTTTCCGTAGTAGCCATCCAAAGACGGAAGCACACCGTGGAGGAGGTGCCGCGTGCTGGCAGCAAAGCCGAGCTGGACCTCGGCTATTGGATCGATCAAACAACAGAGAACTTTGCTCGATCTTTCGGTTTTTCATCCAAGGAAAACGATCTGCTAGTCCTTTGCTTCGGGAGACCAGATGGTCCTTATTCCTGTCCTCGCGACATGATTCGATGTGACTGGCCCTGGAACAGCTACGCTTGAAGCAGCGTCATGCACGTAGCAACTTCTTTGCTCTCCTGCTGGTTCCTATACGCGTATACATGAAGGGCAACACAACAAAAAGCAGCACCTCTGTTCTCTATTGTTCCCATGTGATGTGAGCTCTTTGGTTGTCTTCATGTTAGTAGCGCATGTCCTCTTTCTTGTCTTTCCTCTCTGCTTGTCTTCATGTTAGCAGCGCATGTCCACTTTCTTGTCTTTCCTCTCTGCTTGAGAACGTCTATGCTTCTTCTTGTGATAGCAGCACCCTGCTGCACTTCTTTTCTCTGGAAAGAACGAACGAATACAAAATGTATCGGGAGCACACTCCTCTTGTTGTATTTTATTTCTTGTTTTTCAACTCCTCTTCTCATCATTTACATCAAGCACAGGATCCTTTATATACACACGCACGCACGCAATATCCCATGCCGACTCGGATTCTATTCTTCTTCTACTCAGATACGGAATAGAAACAAAAAAGGAAACTAATAAAATATCAAGAAACGAGATTAACTCTAACAATCACCCCCTTAATCTTGTTTCTTCACCTTGATCACGTTGATCTTCTCTCTCATCTGAACTTCCAAGTCTTTCTCTTTTACTTGTACTCCCGTGTGTCGTTCCTTCCTGGGCTGATACCGTCCTACCACCTGCACTTGCTCCATCCTGAGCCACGCACAAACCAACGTTTGCCACGTCTCGTACCTGGATTGAACTTGTCCTTCCTTGCACACCCGCCTGGGCTGGAGCACCTACTCCCACGACCGCCCGGGCTTCGTCATTACCTGAGCCTCTCGCTGCCCTCTCTTGGACCAAGTCTATCCACTTTCCCATGTACATCTCAGCTAAGGCTACACCGCCTCTTCCTCCTATGTCAACTTCGTGTACACCGCGCCCTTCATGCGCATGGGACTCATCGCCCCCTGCAGCGCCCTGTGCACCTTGCTACACACCGTCTGGACCTCCCAAGGCTCCGCCTGCTGCGCCTCCTGCGCCAACTGCGTGCAACTCCTAGGTCCCGCCATGTCCTTGGCCAATATCTAAGTTCCACTCTAGCTCCTCCAGTCTGTCCTTCACACAAACTGGTTTACAAGTTTTCAGGGAAATTTTGTACAACCGGTTCGGGGATCTTTTCACCATCATCAACAGATCTTTATTCTTGTCATAGACACGCAAGAACTCATCTTGCAACACCACCCTGCACCCCCGTTCTGCCAACTGCCCGAGACTAAGTATGTTGTTACACATACTTGGTATATAATAGATTTTAGTCAGCATCCTCTGATCGTCGTTCTTGCATCGTAAGAGCAATGATCCTTTGCCTCTTATTTATACCGTGGAGCCGTCGCCAAACTTGATTTTCCCCGAAATCTTTTCGTCGAGTTCATGGAACATGGAGCGATCTCCCATCATGTGATTGCTTGCTCCATTGTCCAAGTACCACTCATCAGTATGATCGTGATTTTCTCCCTCCGTGCGTAGTTTAGGGACTACGTTCTCCTCGTTCAACATCACCATGACTGGCGCCTTGTTGACACCTAAGGAGAGAAGCAGGGTAGGATGGTCGTCTTCATTTTCATAGTTTCGGATGAGGCTTACCACCTCGTTCTTCTTCTTGTTTCGGCAATCCGAAGCATAGTGCCCATACTTGTCACAGTTGAAGCACTTTATGTGGTTGCGGCACTCTGACGCGTAGTGATCGTATTTATCACGTTTAAAACATTTGATATGTGACTTATCACGAAATCTATCACCATCGTCTTGCCCAGCCTTGTCTTCATGGCCACCTTTGCTGCCCTTGCTGGTCGCCTCGCCCGTGCCCGCGCTCACTCTCGCGACTTCTTGATGAGCCACGGTCGTCCTCTTCCGATGATCCCCTATGAAACCGTCTGTCATCGTTTCTTGTATCTCCCTTTAACAGCAATGCCTGCTCGTTATGGGACTGATACCTTTGCTCGTTACGGGATTGATACCCCTTTAGTAGCTCCTCATGCACCTTGAGGGAACCGGTGATCTCCTCGATCTTCTTTTCCTCTAGATCCGAGGAGTACATGAGCGTGGTGATGACAGGTACGAACTTTTCTGGTAGCACGCACATGTATTTCTTTACTGCCACAGATTCCTCCATCTTATCGCCGAGAGAGACAATCTAATTGTACAATGAAGATAGCTTACCGGCGAACTCGTCCACCGACTGGGTTTCTCCCACCTGGAGATTCTCAAACTCAGGGTGCAAATTCTGGAGCCGCACCTCCTTCACACGATCAACTCCCTCGTGCATCTTTTGAAGTGTCACCCACACCTCACGTGCTGTCTCTTTGCCGATGAGCTATCACATCATGGAGTCTGGCACTGCCTGGTAGATGATGGCCAAAGCCGTCTGGTCTACCTTGTCGTCCACCTCCTTGTCTTTCGCCTTTGGATCGACTGCACCCCAGACTCCCTGGGCGCGTATGTTTGCCTTCATCTTCATAGCCCACACCGGGTAATTGTCGGTCATCAGGACAGGATATAGGAGGGAGAACGGCCCATCCCGGGTCTTTGCCTTGTCGCCCATGATCTTCAGGTGTCACCAAGATCAGAACGCTCTGATACCAACTGTTAGATCGATCAAACAACAGAGAACTTTGCTCGATCTTTCGGTTTTTCGTCCAGGGAAAACGATCTGCTGGTCCTTTGCTTCGGGAGACCAGATGGTCCTTGTTCTTGTCCTTGCGACGTGATTCGACGTGACTGGCCCTAGAATAGCTACGCTTGAAGCAGCGTCACGCATGTAGCAACTTCTTTGCTCTCTTGCTGGTTCCTATACGCATATACATGAAGGACAACACAATAAAAAATAGCACCTCTGTTCTCTATTGTTCCCACGTGATGTGAGCTCTTTGGTTGTCTTGATGTTAGTAGCGCATGTCCTCTTTCTTGTCTTTCCTCTCTGCTTGAGAATGTCTATGCTTCTTCTTGTGATAGCAGCACCCCGCTACACTTCTTTTCTATGGAAAGAACGAACGAATACAAAACGAAACACCAAACGATTGTATCGGGAGCACGCACCTCTTTTTGTATTTTATTTCTTGTTTTTCAACTCCTCTTCTCATCGTTTACATCAAGCACAGGGTCCTTTATATACTCACGCACGCACGCAATATCCCATGCCGACTCGGACTCTATTCTTCTTCTACTCAGATACGGAATAGAAACCAAAAAGGAAACTAATAAAATATCAAGAAACGAGATTAACTCTAACATCGGCGGCGTCGGGGAGCACCACCGCCAGCGCGCGGTGCACTTGAACACCACGGCCATCACCGCGTCATTGGTGGAGCAGGCCTACCCGCCCGTCGTGGCCTTGAACTCGTCCTTGATGCGCGCGATGCTCTCCTGCGAGATCTCGGCCATCTTGGTCACAAAGCTGAACGACGGCGATGGCCCGTGCGGCGGTTGGGGGTCCGGGATGGCATCGCGGTCCCACACCAGGGTCACCGACGCTGCTGGGAGCCCCGCACCAGCTCGCCCGCCACCTTCAGGAACTGCGCAACCCCCTGACCGTCGAACACAAGTGGGTGGAGCAGACCCCCCCCCCAAAAAAAAGGCACCAGGTGGTTCAAGCAAAAAAAAACAAAGGTCATCACACTACCTTGAATCGATGGTAACCTCATGAAGACAGACACCCCGAATGAACCAATCCCGGATGGGGTCCGGCGACCAACCACAAACGGGATCCGAGAACTAACCATAGATGGGGTCCAAGGACCAACCTTGGCGAGGCACAATCCGGGGTAGCCATGCGGCAAGGTCCCATCAACATCCGCATACATGGCGGGTCTACTTGACGTGATGGACGGAACTATCCTGGCGCAAGTTAAGCCCCGAGGGTTTCACATATGTCCTCCTCCTCTATATAAATAGGTTACCTTGTAAATTGGGAGGGGAGGCCAATTGTAACTTCTACCACCTATATGCAATACATCCGTATGACCTCGTTGGTGTGTGATTCTCATTGAGACCCCCTTCGCACACTTGGCAATCAACGCGTCCGACCGGAGATACCACAAGTGAACCGTTCGATCTCGTATCGATAACGGCATGTCGTCCATTGAAGAATCTAGACCCGCCATTATGTGTTAATGGAGTTTTGGTTATTAATGACAAATCTATTTTTGAGACTAACACTCTTATTGATATATCTATTGTTTAGTCTCAGCTTGGATATAAAAGGAAAATCCAAACAGGTATGCATTCATTTTGATAAATCTAATTGTGAGACTAACATGTTTATTGATATACCTATTGCTTAGTCTCAAATTGGATATAAAGGTGAAAATCAAAGAGGTATGCATTCTACATTATATTTCTATATATTGTTGCATTCCTCGGATCCAAAATATAGGATGAATTCCACCAAAAGTCTAACTTGAATATGTGCATATGTTCTTATTACACATTTGTGTATGCACACCTTTAGGGGGAGTTCACACTATGTTTTGTGGTTTCATTAGTATTGATCCATATTCCCGTTTCCACATATATTAAGGATCTTTACTTTGAAACATATCCTTGAGTATATATAACTTGTGTAGTTAATATATTCATATGAATATATGAGACTTGTGTAGATCATACATGCTCATATATCCTTTGAGTATATACAACTTGTGTAGTTCATATATACTCATACCAATCTACATTCAATTATTTGTAATTGAAGTGGTTGTCATCAATTACCAAAGAGGGAAAGATTGTGGTATCTTGTCCCACCATTATGAGTTAATGGTATGTTGTGGTAATTAATGACAATCACGTTGTGGAACTAACATTTTCCATGAGTTGGATGAATAGGTTGTGTTCCATGAGGATGGAGACTTTAGATGATATCATGAGTTGATTGTCATCAAGTCAAGACTCGGGATAAAGGAAATCATCATGTGTTGATGATGTTCAAGTCAGAATACCGAAGTGAAGAAAAACATCATGTGTTGATGATATTGAAGAGCTTGGAGTAAAGGATGCATCATGTGTTGATGTGTATCAAGTTCAAGAAGAGGAGATGATCATGAGTTGATCATCAAGTCAAAAGAAGACCCATCATGTGTTGATGGAAGTCAAGTAAAGGGTGCATCATGTGTTGATGCATATCAAGACTTGGGATGGAGGATGTCATCATGTGTTGATGAGCGTCAAGTCAAGATCCCGAAGCGAAACTTCATCATGTGTTGATAAAGGTCAAGTGAAGAACTCATCATTTGTTGATGAGAATTCAAGTCAAGAACCCGGACTTGAAGTAAGGATGTGCGTCATCAAGCTTCAAGTGGTTGCTCAAGGCAAAGGTATGACTAGCTAGGGCTAAGGATGTGTTCCTAGTCTTTTACCGGTCTCGGTGTTTGGTTGGGAGACCGGATTGCTAGTATAGGTTTGCCGTACTATTAAGAGGGGTCTTGTCTAGTAGCTTGAGTCTCATCATGTGTTGATTGCTCAATCTTGCTTGCTCTAGCTCTCCGTGGCATGATGCATTTAATCCTTGTAGCATGTGACTATGCTTTGCAAATGGTTGAAGTCCATGTACCTACTCTTTGTGGCATGATCTAAGTTTGCAAATGTGTTTTGCAAATTGTTGGGTTTCATGCATTTTCCCTTGGCATGGTCTAAGATTGCTTGTTGCTAATACTTTGGACTTAGACCATGGTAGTGGCTCTTTGAGTTGTGCTTTTGATTTGATAAAATGTGTTTGAGATCAAATCAAATAGGTGGGTTGTGTAGCCCTCTGAATAAGCTTTCCATAGAGTCCAAGATCACTCAATTCGACATCGAGTCAAAAGTTATGACCGTTTTCGAGTGTCGCCTCGTCTGAAATCCAAGGCCGGATCGACCGCCCACATGCTGTGGTCCGACCGCCCACATGCTCGTGGACTGACCGCCCTTGTAAGGCCGGTCAACATTTTCAGAGGGCATATTTTTCGGTTTTCTTGCACCGGAAGGCCGGATCGACGGGGTCCGGTCGAGCCGGACCTCGTGAGGGCGGACTGATCGAATTGCATCTAACGGCTATTTTTATAGCCGTTAATCTTTAGGCCGGACCGACCGGCCCTATGCTCATGATCCGACGGGTTTCGATTTTCGCAGATTCTCCTCCAACGGCTAGTTTTTGTGTGTGGGCTATAAATACTCACCTTGGCCGGTTGGAGGGCAACTCTTGGCATCCCATTTCACTCTCTTGAGCTAGTGTGAGCTTCTCCTCTCCATTGTGCATGTGTTGCACCTTGTGAGCAAGGAGAGAGGTCTCTAGTTGCATGTGTTGCATCTAGAGGTGGATTTCAGATCCACTTGAGCTTGTGCATTCGTTGCACGTGGTGAGAGTCAAGCAAGGGCTTGGCTTATTACTCTTAGTGTTTGCCGACACCTAGACGGCGTGGAGGCGTCGTGGACCGGTGATCTTCTCAAGAAGCTTGTGAGAAGGCCGGCGTGTTGTGAAGGTTGAGCTCACCTACCCCGAAAGGGAAAGAGCTACCACTAGTGGAATCGAGGTGTTTGGCTTAATTAGTGGAGCCGGTCCAATTAGTTTGGGCTTACCTCAACGTGGATTAGGGAGACCGCAAGTCTCCGATCACCACAGTAAAACATCGCCGTGTCAATTGTGGTTTGCATTCTTGTGATTTACATATTGCAATTTATATTCCTTGTATTAAATTGCTTATTTATTGTGTATGAATGCTTGCTTGCTTTGTGCTATTCATATTGCAAATTGAATTGATTACAAGTCATATGCTTAATTGTTACTCTTATCATTAGACTTGTATTGTTGGTGCACTTAGGTGAACCTAGTTGATTTAGGCTTTAATTGTGCAAAACCGTATTTGTATTAGCTTCCGCATTAGAAATCGGTTTTAGCAAAAAAAAAGTTTTTAAAACGCCTATTCACCCCCCCTCTAGTCGGCCTCCTCGATCTTACAAGTGGTATCAGAGATTGGTCTCTCATTTATTAGACTTAACCGTCTAGAGAGTAAAGGATGGCGACTAGAGATTTAGTGCACCTTGGTGAAGCACCTCTATTTGATGGCACAAATTATGCTCATTGGAAAATCCGCATGTCATGTTATTTTAAGACCATGGGCCTAAATATATGGCGGATTGTAGATGTTGGCTTTTCTCCTCCATTGGATCAACTTGCTCCAACAAATGAGGAAGAGAAATGCTTACATCTCGACGCTCAAGCAATTAATGCTTTATTTAGTGCTTTGAGTGTAGAGATATTCAATGAAGTATGCGATCTCAAGAATGCTAATGAGATGTGGACACAACTTCAAGTTCATTATGAAAAGTCCACTTCCACAAATGAGGATTGCATACAAGAGTGGACGTCGGGAGAAGAATGCTCAATCTCCAACTCTGATGAGGAAGAGTCCACAAGCCCCTCCACATCAACCTCTAGCTCCGACGATGATGACATATCAATTCCATCAACATCGCCTCATTGCTTTATGGCTAAAGGTAATAAAAAGGTAAATGACTTTGAGCCTTCATATGATGAGTTGATGGACATGGTTGAAGAGCTAAATGATTATATAGGAAAGGAGAAATCAAGATTTAAAGTTTTGAAGAAAGATTATGATCTACTTCAAAATAACTATGATGTTCTAAAAGATGAACATGAAACCCTTCTCCTAAATGATCTCAAAAAGTCTAATGTGGATATTGGAATTACTTGTGATTTAATAGATGATATGCCTTGTGAAATTGCTAATTCTTGCATTTCATCTAAAGTTAATATATCCACATCTTGTGATGACTTAATTGATATGCCTTGTTGCTCTAAATTAAATGCTCCTATTACCTCTATGTCTTGTGAGACTAACCTTGTAGAGGAAAACAAAAAACTCAAGGCCCAAGTCGCAAATTTGAAAAATGATTTGGATAAAAGCTATAAAGGAAAAGCCACTCTTGATGAAATATTAAGCAAGCAACAAAGTATGAACGACAAGAGTGGGATTGGCTTCACTCCTTTCAAGAAGGAGAATAGCAAGACAAGACACAACGCAAGACACACAAGGAAAAATATCAAATGTCTTGGTTGTCATGAAAAGGGTCATATTGCCTTCGTATGCCCTAACAAGAAAAATGACAAAGGAGGACTTGGTCTTACCGCCAAGAAGAAGGTGAAGAGCGTCCCAAAGCAAAATAGAAAACAATTCAACAATGTCAAGTGCTTTGGATGTAAGAAGAATGGTCACATTGCCTCAGTGTGCCCAAATCAAATGGATGACAAGTCAATGTCATCAAAGAAGAGGCAAACCGGAATTGAGCAAGATAAGAAGACATCAAAGGGAAGCAAAAGCCCTACTTGCTACAATTGCCGGGAAAAAGAACATTTTAGTAAGGAATGTCCCAAATGTATCACTCCTAAGCCAATTATTTATAATAATCATTATTTGCTTAGGAAAGATAAAAATAGCAACGTGTTTGCTAGGAATGTTAGCTCACATAAAACTATTGTTAGGGCCATTTGGGTGCCTAAATCTATTGTGACTAACATTCAAGGACCCAACCGAGTGTGGGTACCAAAAGGTGCTTAAATGTTAAATAGGTACTTGGAGAAGCATTGGAGGTTTGGCTCACTCATAAAGAGGTGGATTCCATCATATGCAAAATATGGAGCCAAGCTTGAGGACGATCACTTAATATCATAAACCAATGCTATCTCGGTAACAAGTATTTACATTGAAGTATCTAGCCCTTTATACCTTGTGTAGGTTGCATTCATGAAAGTCTTATAAAAAAGGGTGTTCTTACTCTGGTGCTAAATCTTTATTGTTGAAATCTTGAGCAAGAAAGTAGTGGCACATTAAGGGGGAGTGCTAAATCATGATCATGTATACTACATCCCAAAATGTGCCCAAAAAATTAAGTGTTAGCATTGTTTTTCAAAAATTAGCCATTTAGCCAAAAGTCAAAATCTTGAAATTATTAGTATAACCTTTGAAAAACTAATTGCAAAATGTATACAAATGCTTCTCAAAGGTTTACCAAAGGTTTTGGTTCAAGAAAAACCTATTTTAAAAGAAAATGAGTTTCTAGCCAAAATTGTAGATCTTAGTTTCTTGTTTTTGACCTAAACTAGATTTTGGTGTAAAATCTATTCTAAAAAGAATTTGACAATTGTCCCAAAAGAAAAATCCTAGAGTTGGCTATTCTAAACATTTTTGGTATTCAAAATATTTCCAAAAGACCAACTCATCAAAAGTTATTTGAATTTGAAACTCATCCAAAATACTAGTTTGACCTAAGTGGTCACTTTCTAGCACTTAAGTGAGTTTCGCCATATGAGCCAAAATTATTCACATGAATAGGTCCATAATGGTATTCATGACTCATACATACAATTGGTTGCTCAAAATATCTTTGTTTGCTCAATTTGGCTCTTTTTGTGAAATGTATAGAAAATACTATTTCAATTGGAAAAACTAAAGCTTAATTTATAAAAACTATTTGAAAGTTGGATTTCTAAAGTCTATATTAGTTGGAAATGCTCCAAATATCTTTATTTGGATGTTTGTGTGACAATTTGGAGCAATGTACAACAAATCCATCTTTTCTCCCATTTTCAGATCTAAAATTCTGTCGGTTTGGCCAGTAAAAGGGTCGATCGCCATTCATTCCCATTCTCGATTGCGTGTCCCTGCCTAACCGTGAATTTGCCACCGGTCTGACCGGACCTGGAGATTTTGGCTGATTTGATCATATTTGTCGATTTCAATTCTTTGCAGCCACTCCCTTGCTCCCTCAAGTCAAGATGTATATTGCAATCCTTGCAAGCTACTCACTACTATTTGTCCTTGATTGCAAATGCAATTATTCAAGTGGTATTCTTTTCAATAATAGCTTCTTATAATCATCTTGACATCGGCAAGATTCATTCATTCTAAATCCTTTTGGCTGCCTCCTCAAGTCAAGTTGATCCTTGTTATCCTTGCAAGCTACCCTCATATACTTTGTTGACTCCATATGTCATTTTGATCGCATTGTGATATGTTTATCATTCAAGTGGTAGCACCTTTTGATCACCTTGACCTCGGCATGGGATTCATATTACTTGTTTTTACAAGTGGTATTCTCTTAAATGATATCATCTTATCCCTTCTTGTAATATCCTTCAAGTGGTATCAAGTGATATCTATTTCATTCCTTGCCGATCAAATCTTTTCAAACCAAGCTCTCTCTGATACCTCCGATATATGATATTTTTTTTTAAAAAAAAATGGTATCTCTCCAAGTGTCTACAAAGGGAATTAATTATTGGTATCATCTTTTCTCTCAAGTGGATTCTCTCTTTCTCTCTTTTCTTTGGATGCTTTCTTTAAAGATCTTTGCAAGAGAAGTTCAAGCACCTTGAGAGTTCAAGTTTTGTCGACGATGTTCTCTACAAGTGGTATCAACATGTGGATTTACAAGTGGTATCTACGAGTATTATTTACAAGTAGTATCAACATGTATTACCAACAAGTATCGTCGACTCATGGTATCAACAAGCTGAAGTTCAAGGAGTATCTTTCAAGTATAATCTTCATAGAGATATAAAGACATTGGGGAGAATGTTTTGTGCTTAATATCAAAGAGAGAGATTTTGGATGCAAATTAAGGATCAAATGGAAGAGGATGAAGTCATTATGAATTTTGAATGGATATATTTCAAAGAGATAACAAAGAGGGAGATATGGACTGGATGAAGAAAGCTTTTGTGTATCAAAAACAAAGAAAAGATTGGACGAAGAAAACTTTTGTGTGTCAAATGAGTATCTTCAAGAGCAACCTTTGTGTAAGGGGGAGCTTTTCCTAAAAGGAGTTTTTCTTAGCAAAAATGAAAAACGTTTTAGTCTTTGTTTAAAATAGGTAAACTCTTATATGGGAAAACTAATTTGCATTTTGTTCAAAATGGTTACGGATCTTGTGAATGCATGTTTTTCATTCTCATTTGCTTCATTTGGTATTCTTGGAGTGACATTGTTAATGATATGCAAGTTTAGCTTTTTAAAGAGCCTCTTTGGTCAAAAGTAAAAAAATTTTGCTTAAAAGGTTCAAATTTGTGAAAAACTAGATAAGAGTACTTAAATATGTATTTTAAATGCTTTCAAATGCTTTTGAAGTAAAAATTCCTATTTTAGAAAACAAATAGCAAATTTGACCTCAAAATGATCTTATATGATCTTGATTTTGAATTAAACGACATATTTTCATAAATCAAAATCTATTGAGTTTTTGAAAAAGTTGTCAATACCAAACTCGTAGGTTTGGTCATTTCACACATTTCTCTAGTTCAAAGTTTTTACAAAAGACCAACCGTTGAAAAGTTAAATTGATTTGAAGTTCGCCGAAAAACTAGTGTTAACCCGAAATAACATATTCTTGCATATAGTGAGTTTGGCTATTTGAACCGGATTTCTTTGTGTATCTTGGCTTGAAATAGTATTTATAACTCATATAAGGCCAAGGAAGTGAAAAATTCCACGGAATTCAAAGAAGTTTGTATTTTGAGCCTTTAATGCAAAATCATTCTCTTTATTTGCCTACAAAGTGCATTTTGCCATATCATTTGAAAGAAAGTTCTTTTTTCAAAAATTCTTTTTGGAAAACTTTTTAATTAGTCCAAAGTTCAAATCTGGATATTTTCAAAGAATTTGGACCTTGTTTGAAAAGGTTTTACCTTTCTTCTCTCGTTAAGCAAAATTCATGCCTTCAATGCAAAATTTGACATATCTTTTAAATGGAGACTCCTTTTTCAAAAATTCTTGTTGGAAAAGTTTCATAGGAGTCTAAAGTTAATTCTGCATAATTTAAAATCTTTTAGACTTGATTTGAAAAAGTTTTGACTTTTTCTCTCTTTGTCCAAATGCTGAAATTTTAGAATTTTGCATTGTTTTGAGCTGATTTGAGATTTTTATATCTCCAAATTGGTTCATATTTTGAGGAATAAATACTGATGACTTTTTGTCCTCTGTAGTTGATCTTCTATGATAAATTTTCTCAGATTTATTGGGACTGTTTTAGCATATTTTTCAGCTATCTTTGAAGCTTAAATGGAATGTCAAAATCTGAAAAACCTGAAATTTTCAGATTTTTGAAACTTTGTGATTTTCACAACTTCAAAATGGTTGACATTTGGTTAAGCCTTCCAAAATTAAAAGTGTGTGTATCTTCAAGGGCTAGCTCCATGATTTATTTCAGATTTTTCGGAGTTTGCTTCCATGCACTTTCATATGCTCATTATGATTTCATGCCAAAAGGGAGAGAATATTTTTCAATTGGTATCAGCTTGGTCTTTCATAAAATGTTTATTGAAAAATTTCAAGTGGATGAGTATGTGTTCCAAATATCATCTCCTTTAGTTAAACTCAAATATAACTCATTTCAAGTGTTTTACTCTTTTCAGCCATAAAAGAGGAATTTGTGGAAATATTTTGCGATCTCAAAAGGGGGAGAATGCTATATGCTCAAAATAAAATGAGTTTAATTGCCAAGCTCTTTCTTTTGCAACATCTTTATATTGGCTTGAATTTATTTTGGATTATTTTGGTGTTTAATGCCAAAAAGGGGAGAATATTTATATGATCAATGCAACATATTTTGGATTCTCTCTTGTATTTTCATCTTCTCATGCATGTTAATCTCATATGCATAGTGCTTGAAGTTTCAAATTGCTTAGTGATATGCATGGATATAGTTAAATAGCTTAAATTCCTACCTTGTGATGATTTATATCCAAATATTGTTATTGATCAAGGATTTGTCATCAATCACCAAAAAGGGGGAGATTGAAGAATCTAGACCCGCCATTATGTGTTAATGGAGTTTTGGTTATTAATGACAAATCTATTTTTGAGACTAACACTCTTATTGATATATCTATTGTTTAGTCTCAGCTTGGATATAAAAGGAAAAATCCAAACAGGTATGCATTCATTTTGATAAATCTAATTGTGAGACTAACATGTTTATTGATATACCTATTGCTTAGTCTCAAATTGGATATAAAGATGAAAATCAAAGAGGTATGCATTCTACATTATATTTCTATATATTGTTGCATTCCTCGGATCCAAAATATAGGATGAATTCCACCAAAAGTCTAACTTGAATATGTGCATATGTTCTTATTACACATTTGTGTATGCACACCTTTAGGGGGAGTTCACACTATGTTTTGTGGTTTCATTAGTATTGATCCATATTCCCGTTTCCACATATATTAAGGATCTTTACTTTGAAACATATCCTTGAGTATATATAACTTGTGTAGTTAATATATTCATATGAATATATGAGACTTGTGTAGATCATACATGCTCATATATCCTTTGAGTATATACAACTTGTGTAGTTCATATATACTCATACCAATCTACATTCAATTATTTGTAATTGAAGTGGTTGTCATCAATTACCAAAGAGGGAAAGATTGTGGTATCTTGTCCCACCATTATGAGTTAATGGTATGTTGTGGTAATTAATGACAATCACGTTAATGGAACTAACATTTTCCATGAGTTGGATGAATAGGTTGTGTTCCATGAGGATGGAGACTTTAGATGATATCATGAGTTGATTGTCATCAAGTCAAGACTCGGGATAAAGGAAATCATCATGTGTTGATGATGTTCAAGTCGAATACCAAGTGAAGAAAAACATCATGTGTTGATGATATTGAAGAGCTTGGAGTAAAGGATGCATCATGTGTTGATGTGTATCAAGTTCAAGAAGAGGAGATGATCATGAGTTGATCATCAAGTCAAAAGAAGACCCATCATGTGTTGATGGAAGTCAAGTAAAGGGTGCATCATGTGTTGATGCATATCAAGACTCGGGATGGAGGATGTCATCATGTGTTGATGAGCGTCAAGTCAAGATCCCGAAGCGAAACTTCATCATGTGTTGATAAAGGTCAAGTGAAGAACTCATCATTTGTTGATGAGCATTCAAGTCAAGAACCCGGACTTGAAGTAAGGATGTGCGTCATTAAGCTTCAAGTGGTTGCTCAAGGCAAAGGTATGACTAGCTAGGGCTAAGGATGTGTTCCTAGTCTTTTACCGGTCTCGGTGTTTGGTTGGGAGACCGGATTGCTAGTATAGGTTTGCCGTACTATTAAGAGGGGTCTTGTCTAGTAGCTTGAGTCTCATCATATGTTGATTGCTCAATCTTGCTTGCTCTAGCTCTCCGTGGCATGATGCTATTATTTGCGAATGTGTTTTGCAAATAACCGAGGCTCATGCATTTAATCCTTGTAGCATGTGACTATGCTTTGCAAATGTGTTTTACAAATGGTTGAAGTCCATGTACCTACTCTTTGTGGCATGATCTAAGTTTGCAAATGTGTTTTGTAAATTGTTGGGTTTCATGCATTTTCCCTTGGCATGGTCTAAGATTGCTTGTTGCTAATACTTTGGACTTAGACCATGGTAGTGGCTCTTTGGAGTTGTGCTTTTTGATTTGATAAAATGTGTTTGAAATCAAATCAAATAGGTGGGTTGTGTAGCCCTCTGAATAAGCTTTCCATAGAGTCCAAGATCACTCAATTCCAACATCGGAGTCAAAAGTTATGACCGTTTTTCCGAGTGTCGTCTGTGCTGAAATCCAAGGCCGGACTGACCGCCCACATGCCTGCGGTCTGACCGCCCACATGCCTGCGGACTGACCGCCCTTGTAAGGCCGGTCAACATTTTCCAGAGGGCATATTTTTCGGTTTTCTTGCACCCGGAAGGCCCGGACTGACCGGGGGTCCGGTCAGACCGGACCCTGTGAGGGCGGATTGACCGGGAAATTGCATCTAACGGCTATTTTTATAGCCGTTGCACTGTAGGCCGGACTGACCGGCCCTATGCCTGCGGTCTGACCGGGTTTCCCCGATTTTCACTAGATTCTCCTCCAACGGCTAGTTTTTGTGTGTGGGCTATAAATACTCACCTTGGCCTGTTGGAGGGCAACCCTTTGGCATCCCATTTCACTCTCTTGAGCTAGTGTGAGCTTCCCCTCTCCATTGTGCATGTGTTGCACCTTGTGAGCAAGGAGAGAGGTCTCTAGTTGCATGTGTTGCATCTAGAGGTGGATTTCAGATCCACTTGAGCTTGTGCATTCGTTGCACGTGGTGAGAGTGAAGCAAGGGGCTTGGCTTATTACTCTTGGTGTTTGCCGACACCTAGACGGCGTGGAGGCGTCGTGGACCGGTGATCTTCTCAAGAAGCTTGTGAGAAGGCCGGCGTGTTGTGAAGGTTGAGCTCACCTACCCGGAGCGGGAAAGAGCTACCACTAGTGGAATCGAGGTGTTTGGCTTAATTGTGGAGCCGGTCCAATTAGTTTGGGCTTACCTCAACGTGGATTAGGGGAGACCGGCAAGTCTCCGATCACCACGGTAAAACATCGCCGTGTCAATTGTGATTTGCATTCTTGTGATTTACATATTGCAATTTATATTCCTTGTATTAAATTGCTTATTTATTGTGTATGAATGCTTGCTTGCTTTGTGCTATTCATATTGCTAATTGAATTGATTACAAGTCATATGCTTAATTGTTACTCTTATCATTAGACTTGTATTGTTGGTGCACTTAGGTGAACCTAGTTGATTTAGGCTTTAATTGTGCAAAACCATATTTGTATTAGCTTCCGCATTAGAAATCGGTTTTAGCCAAAGAAGTTTTTAAAACGCCTATTCACCCCCCCCTCTAGTCGGCCTCCTCGATCTTACATCCATAGGGACCATAATGAGAAGCTACAAGTTCGTAACTCACCTCGGCCTCGTCCCACCATGGACCGGGTCCGGGCTCACCTCAATATGCTTTAGCTAGGACTCGAACCTTGTGCCTCCTGCGTGTGTAGCTCCTAGCCTCCTTCGTCTAGCCAAGCGAACAAAGGTTCAGTCGCGCCACCTGAGGGCCATGGGACCATGGCCGGCCTCCGGTGATTCCATCTTCAACTTCACCCCCGTCAATGACTCCCACACCGTTGCGACGAACAACTCCTCGTTCCACCTCGTCGACGCCAAGCTGCCGCCGTGCCACCCCTGCTTCGGCCCCAAGTGGCGCTTGCCAGGCGAGCCCGTGGCGGCGACGCCCTTAGGGACGCGGGACACGGCTGCCGGTCAGAATACAAGAGCTGTGCTGGCCCAACTTCCACCACGAGACGTCGTTTCCACCTGGCCTGATGTCGATGCCACCGCCGCCACGTAAGGCCCGATCGACCGGGTTTCCCATGAGCCGGTAACGGCGTGCTATGGCGCTGTTCAAGATACCAACCAAGGCAATAAAAGAGCAAGGGCCTGCCTCCAACTAGAGCAAACAAGCACCTTATTCTTTCGCATCTCACCAAACCAGTCCACATTTTTTTTAATTTGGCCCCGTGTTACCACCTTAATTCCAAAAAGAGCCCGCTAAAGATCAAATTTACGAATCTGGCCCCCTGCCGAGCGCAGAATTGCGAGACGCCTACACGTGGCACATCCCGCGCTCTGGGGGCGCGGAAAGCCAGTGCCCAACAATGCAGGCCAGGCTGGCGTGGAAGGAAGCGGCGTAGAATGAATGGTGGCGGGCCCAGCCACCTTCCGCGCCCCTGGAGCGCGACAACTTTGCACTGCCATTACGGGGGATGTGCATTGCATTAGCCAATGCATTAGCCATTAATGGGAGCATTCACTGCATGCATGCATTCCGCTCTACGTGAGCGCGGAAGGCAACCGCACCTTGGTTCTGTGCCCGTCTGGTTGGGTTTGTTCCGTGCCCATGTAGCCTCCTGTGCCGGCCATTGGCTTTCCGTGTCCCCCGAGCGCGGGATGGTAATTCCTCGCTCTGCAGATGGCCAGATTCACAAATTTGATGCCAAGGAGGCTAATTTTGGAACTAAGGTGGCAGCATGGAGCCAAATTAAAAAGAATTCTCTTCTCCCAAGGTCACCAAACAAGCACGCACACACACGTCAGCATAGCAGATATTTTGGTGCGCACACACATGTTGCTACTACTACTTGCTTCTTGCTCCTCGAGCCAATCACAGTGTGCAGAGCTCCAAGTCCGCACACCAAAAGCACCATCCTAAACCAATTCATTTGGTCCCTTGGCCAATTCCCTCGCTTCCCTTCCATGGCTTGCCCTCTCCGCCGTCTATGATCGCCCCAGCGCCTCCTCCATGTGGCCACCTCCGCACACCACACCCCCTGGTGTCGCACCGTCGTGTGTCACCCCCTCCGTGCCCCCTGGCGTCATGCCACTGTCCGCGTGCCCACGGTGTCGTGCCGCCGTGTGCCACCCCCTCCGTGCTTCCACCTCTACGCCCCCCTCGGGGATCCCGTCGACCTCGTGTGTGGCCACTTCCTTAGGCCGGCTTCGCCCCGCAAGCCTCGGGCGCAACCGACCAAGTCCACGGCACCTCGCGTCTGCTTCATGCTCGTGGGCCTCGCGTGCGCCACGCCCTCTGGGAGTCTACCAGCCTCACGTGCGGTCACCTCCTCGCGTCGGCTTCTCCCCACACGCCTTGGACTACCCTGACCCAGTCCGCGCGGGCACCTCCACGCGCCTGCTTCACCCCGCTAGCCATGCCTCCACCGCGGAAGCCTCCAACCTAGTCCGCGCGCTCCCTCAGCGCCGCATCCCTACTCCGCGCCCGACGCTAATCCGCGCCGTGCCATTCCCCCCTCCTCGGCCATCTTCGCGTCCACGCGCTCTTGACTCGTCTTGAGCCCACACCGCCGCGCCACGGCCAACTCCGCACCCTTGCTGGACTCGGACGCCACGCTGCGCCTACCGCCCAAGACCGCCACAAGCCAGACTCCTCTGTCTGCCGCACCCTAGTCCATGCCGTGTTGCAGGTAACGCGCAACCAGCAGAGCGGCCGCGCCAACACTGCGTGCGTGATGCGACTCGACCGCCTCCACCTGAACCCCCTGCGCTCGACCAGAACGCCCCCAAATTCTGGGACCGTTAAACTCTCCATAACCGCACAGGATGTGTAGTTGCGAAGTAAGCAGTGTCTCAAGCAAACTTTCGATTACAACAAAAATCAACATTTTATTATACAATTATAAGGCTTAACAGTCAGTTTTAACACTGACACGGGCATCGAAGCCCAAATTTAATATAATACATGACAAAAGAACTTCAAACCACGGGCACGCTTGAGCGCGGTCGAGACCTAATAACAGTAGTCGCTGCCATCCGTAGGTCCATAAAATCCTGTTCATCATGAACCTCTGCATTTTCCCAAGTCTCCTCTGTAGATGATTTGTAGATTGCAAGAATGAGTACAACTTCCGTACTCAACAAGCCACATAGAAAAGCTAAATACATGTAAGGAGTTCAAAGGATGGTTAGGGTTTACCTTAACAGGCATATGTGAATGCATTTTACAGTTAAAGCAGTTTATATTTAAAACAGTAAAACAATAATAGATAATAACATCAGGGGTTTCTCAACAAACCAAAAACCAACTTACCATCTCAAAAACTCTACTTATGCCTCATGTACTAGAATCACCCATTAACACAGCTTCATTAACCGGAAGCACGGCGTATTCGAATACGTTTAATTATACACTCTACAGAGTTGCCCAACTTTACCCATAAGATATCTCATACTCATATTGTCATGCAATATACACGCAACACTTTAGCGTGCGATTGAGTTGAGATAACAAAGCCTTTTCACTGCTCAACCTTTTTAGCCTCTACCTGGTAGGTCTAAATCCATACAGCCCTCGGGAGACCACCGGCCAATAGTGGAATTTGTGTCCCGATGCTGACAGGCCCATACCGTTGTGTAGACCAACAAGTATCCCTTGCTGGCCTACTCCTGTCCCATTCTCGATACTGTAGATATTCAATCAGCTGAACAGTGTACTAAGCTAAGCAGTAATGAACACACCTGTGGTTGAGCGATTTTCTGTGTCTATTACGGTGACACAAGGTTCTCGTCCTTACTTGTCTCACAATGAGGCGATGGACCAACACCACCATGTGGCTGTCCATCCTGCAGGCCTCACCCTTGACCCACTTTTTCACAAGTCTATTGGGTTGTCCAACTTCCGACACAACCCTCAACTCTCCACCACAACCATTGGCGAACCGCCAATACTTTTTTGATTGATAAATACATTTGTGTGACAAAGCTACTCATATAGCTAATATTTTATGTGAACTTGTCAAGGTGAATATGGCCTACAAGTGTTAGGTGGGTTTGTATGTGGGGTAATAGGATTTAACTAATTGTCTTGGCATTCAAGAGTATTATTTCAATAATTAAAGTAATTGGCACACATATAATAATGAAAGTAATAATAAGTATATGTAATGTGGGTTCAAAATGTTCAAGGAATGAGACTTGCCTTCTTGCACAAACTCCTATTGACACTGGTCTTGTTTGGCGTCTTCTGGAGCCTGGTCGTCAAAATCGTGGCCTAACTAGAAGCAATACAATAAAATAAACCAAGTAAAATCCGGCTCGACAAGGAATGAGCTGGGAACAACATGCAAGTAAATAAAATCGAAAAAGAAACATAAAGGAAGCTTGGTGTGGAGGGTAGGTATTTATTCGGTGTTTCAATTGGACTGAACAGAGTTGTGAGATTTGGATCCAAATACAACAAAAATATAGAAAAGAGATAATAAATCCTATAGAAAGGTAAAAGATTTATTGGGAGCTTGGTATAGCTGAACGGAGTCAAGAATGGGTTTTCTGGGCTTGAGACAGTCAGAATGGACATAAAATGTCAAATTAGGGTTTCGATGAATAGTGTTAATTTTTTTCTTTGTTCATGCTTTTAAAAAAAAGATCATGAACAGTAATTAGCCACTAAACTTAATTAAGAAACAAGAATCTAATTTACTGTTTGAACAGTAAACTAGATGAACAGCGTTTGGGCTGAAAAGAATGAACAATGTTTTTGGGTTTTTTGGGTGAATAGTAAAAGAACTACTGTGCATTGAACAGTATTGGGCCGAAAATGGTTGAACAGTAAATGGCCAAGCCCATTTGGCTATGCCGGCCTGAAGGCCCAACCGGCCTAACCGGCTTGGCCTTAAAGGCTCGAGGACGCCGGTGCAGAAGGCAGGCGCCTCAACAGCGCCTGTAGAGGGAGCGAGGCGACGAAATTGGCGGCGCTCCGCACAGAGGAAGAGGGAAGGCGGAGGGGCTAGCGGCGCTTCGGCAGCGGTGGCGGCTGATGGCGAAGGGGAGAGACGCAGGGCTTGAGGTAAGTCTTCTTACCTTTTTGCACGGGCTGGAGTTTTTGGCTGGGATTGCGGTGGTGGCGATAGCTCTTGAAATCCGGCCGACGCTAGGAGGGGAGGGGTTAGGGGAGGTGCAGAGGTGGGGATGAGGAAGAGTGGGAGCCGGGGTGGCCTTTCATAGGGTAGAGAAGGCGGTGGGAGCAGGGCGCGGTGTGGGCGGCGGCATGGGCATCGCATGAGCGAAGAGTGAGGTGGCGGCATGGGCGGGGCGAGGTGGCGCTAGGGACGGCGCCGCATTAAAGGCGAGCGATGACACGTGCGGCGGGGAGCGCTTGGGCGGTGCCGGTAGGGAGAGGTGGCGGCATGGGCGGGCGTGGTGGTGTCATGTTGTAGGGGCGCGGGCCGGTTTTGATGGCGAGGCAGTGGCCCGGGAGGTGGTGATGGCCGACGGCAATGGCGCCAAAGGAGGCAACGTCGGGCGGTGATGTCGCAGGGAGCACGAAGGGCAGAGGCGCCGGGAGGGAAAGGCGCCACCGAGAGAGGAAAGGCGGATTTTCCCTAAAAGGAAAGCGGATTTCGAAGGAAATTTGCTGAATTGGGTAAGATTCAAATTCAAACTGAAAAACTTCAAAAAATTTCAAAACCTGGAATTTTTGGTTTGTTTCAGACCCGTACCCCATCTGAACGTTCCCTGGACCGCTCTCTGCACCGCACCCTTGCCTCGGCTCCATCCGGCTCCTCTCTGCTCACGCTCTCTTCTTCTCCTCTCTACCTCCTACCCCCGACTATCTTCATGCCGCCTTAGCACCCCTCTTCCTAGCGGTCGGCTCCATGCCGCACCCCTCCTAGCGATCGTCTCCTCGATGGATTGGCTTCTGTTGAGCTTCTCTTCGTCTGATAGTGTCTCCTCGACTAGGGCTACTCCTAACTCGACAGAGTCACCTTGGCGAGCCCCAACGCGCCTCGATGGCTCGGCCTCGACTTGGTTCAACTCAGCCCCGACAACGTTGCCTCGACCGACCTTCGCTTCACCTTGATATTGTCTCCTCTATTAGGGGCTCCTCCTAGCTCGATGGAGTCACCTTGGCGAGCCCCAACACGCCTCGATGAACCGGCTTCGGCGTGGTTCAACTCAGCCTCGACAGCGTTGCCTCGACCGAGCTTCGCTTCAACTCGATGGTGTCTCCTCGACTAGAGGCTCCTCATACCTCGACGGAGTCAATTCCATGAGCCCCAACACGCCTCGATGGCTCGGCCTCGGTGTGGTTCAACTTGTCCTTGACGGCGTTGCCTTAACCGACCTTCGCTTTACCTCGATGTTGTCTCCTCAACTAGGGGCTCCCCCTAGCTCAACGAAGTCACCTCGGCGAGCCCCAACATGCCTCGATGGCTTGGCCTCGGTGTGGTTGTCGGGACCCAAATATGCAAATCTAGACACTCTATATATACTACACTAGTCCAAGATCATGCTAGTGCACGCAGTGGTAACATCGATGAAATACCATTCCATATACAAAGATAACTACAGAATAGACAAATAACAATAATTATCAGAGTAATGACTTAAGGTCAAAGCTTACAATTAATATGTAGCGGAAGGAAATGAAATAACTTCAGTGAAGCCCATCTATATGTCCACAGGCAATCGACTAGGGTAGCGTGACCTAGTTCTCCACGATCCTTGAAGTAGACGATCAATGGACCAAGTTTTTTCGATGGAAGACAGTGACGTTCTGGCCTCTCCACCATCACGAAGCTCTCTCGAGCTCCGTCTCAAGCGCTAAGTTTTTTCGATGGGAGACGACGACGTTTCGGCCCCTCCACAACCACAAAGTACTCTCGAGCCTTGTCTTGAGTGCTATGTTTTTTCGATGGGATACGGCGACGTTCCAGCCTCTCCACAACCACAAAGTGCTCTCAAGCCTCGTGTCAAGCACTAAGTTATTTTGATGGGAGATGACGACATTCCAGCCACTGCACGACCACAAAGCGCTCTCGAGCCCTGTCTCGAGCGCTAAGTTTTTTTTGATAGGAGATGGGGTAATAACTTACCCCCTCAACAAGAACTAGCCAACAAGTTAGAAAAATTAGCTCCTTCCGTCCAAGGCCACGTCTGAGTTAGCTGACTACTCCCTGCCTCGCGGTCAACTCCTCGGTGAGTCGAGCACTCCTCGCATTGTAGGGCATACCTCAATGAGTTGAGCACTCCTCGCTCCATACGCCACACCTCAACGAGTCGACTACCTTGCATTCAGGTGCATATCTCCCCACCTTGAAGGTAACTCGAGTGAGTCGAGAACTTCTCACAAAGTCATGCCTCAGGCAAGCCAAGTATCCGACGCTTTAATGCACATGTCCTCCTTATCACTCAAACCCCGACTCCAACTACAAGCGTTGCGGCGTACACCTACTCACACCATGGGAGACTCCTTGGCGATCGAGTCGATTAACACGCGCTTCGGTGCATGTCTACTCGCTCCATAGGCAACCCACCAACCTCGAGTGCTTCGGGCCTTAGCGCACCCCTCTAGTCGCTAGGTCAATTCACCTAGCTAGGGACAACACTCTTCAATGGATTCACCTTGACATGGTACAACTTGACCTCAACCACACTCTCTCGACTGAACCCATCTCGACTCTATTGGAGTCTCCTCAATTAAGTGACCCCCCTTTGATTGGTGGTTGTACCTTAGCGAGCGCTAACACGTCGCCTCGGTGTGGTGTGATCATCCTCGAGAGCACTCCCTTTGCTGAACATAGCTTCGCATCTAGTGTTGCTCGCTTCGTAGGCCAAGCCTTCGTGAGCTAAGCACATGGTGCCCCAGTGCATGCCATCTCGTTCCGCACGCCATGTCTCGGTGAGTCAAGCAAATAACACCCTAGTGCACATCCCCTCACCACGAGAGCTAAGCCTCATTAGCTTGGCCCTGGGCACGCGTTGACCTTGCACATCTCGGTGCATTGACGTACATCGACCGATTGCATCTCAATGTGTGGCCCATCTTAGTATAGCCCATCGAGCTCAGTCGGTTGACGATAGCAAGACTGTCGACCTCTCGCTTTTAAAGCCACCATCGCACCTTCAACAAGAGGTCTGTAACGTCCCAAAATTTGGCTTTTCAAAAATCTTTTGAGTAGTTTAGGTCCCTGAAAAATTTCACCAATTTTATTTGAGTTAATAAAGCTTAATTGGGAATTTCCTAAATTAAAAATATTTAATTTGACTAATCTAAACATCAATTAAATAAAAACCTTTGTTATTTGGCTTCCTTGTGTTCCAAAGATTTTTCTGATATTTTCGAGATTTTTGGATTTGTTTGCTATTTATTTGGCCTCCTTAATTTTTGGGATTTTCTTTAATTCCGAAAATATCTTCTTTCTCTCTCCTACCCACATGCTATAGTATCCCGTATGTTATCGTTCACGATCGAGATCACCGGCGAACAAACAGGAGTTCCAAGATGCGTGTTTGTTTCAAACTCAAATTTCTAAATTCCATATCTTCCTCTACGGTGTATATAAAAGCGAACCGTTTGCGTCTACACGTCCGTCTTGATCTCCTCTTTCAATCCCCTAAATTGGTTTCCTCCAAACCAATCTATTTTCATCGCCATCTGCATAATACTGAGCTCTCCCCAAAGGTCTTCTCCGGCGAGTTGCGCCTTCATTCGACGTCCCTTTGCCGAACCGCTTCTCTGGCGTTAACCGGCGTCGTCGTCCTCTACGTCATGGTACCACCCACTTCACCCGAAGATCGCCGGAGCCATGTCAAGCTGTAAAGTCAAACCGCGTTCGTCGCGTTGCTCGCTTCCTCGGTGAGTTTTTCCAAAATCCGATTGCACCATCGCGTCCGGCTCGTCGTTTCCTTTCTGTTTTGCCCTTCACCATCGCCGAAGTCGCCTCGGCCACCGCCACGCCAGGCGCCTAAATTGACATTATCTTTGTTGCGTTCATGGTCCTGTGCATCGTTCAGTACTCCGGTGGAATTCCTTTCTTCTCTTTCTCTGTTGAACCGAAGCCTCAAATCTCCATCTATTCTTTGCTTTTCCATCTCAATTCCAAAAATCTGCCATGCCATGCCAATTCCATGCACATGAACCGACCGGCAGCTTCCTGTTCCCTCTATCTATTGATTTTCTTCTCTATTGTTTATGCTCATCTGTTGATTCCTCTGCTAGTCTTTCGTATGATTAATTCTTTTCCCTAATCCTTGCTTCCCATCTCTGTGCTAAGAATCCAAGTCGCCATCTGCGGGTGCCGAGCCACGGCGCCCTGCATTATTCTGTTTGATGTCCAGCGTAGCTTTCTTGTCCGAGTTGCTCTGGTTCATCCTTATCATTGTAGGGTTCCTTTCGTCCTCCAACCCAGCCGATAATTCAAGTGCAAGCATAACTATGTTGATCCTCCTCTTAATCCTTTCTCTGTTGTTTTTGCTTGCCAATTCCTTGCCGCAAGATCAAGCTGTGAAGATGTGCTTTGGTTCTTCTCTGGAACCGACAGCAGCTCCTGTGCTCTGTTGTTGGTTTCGGTTTTATGCTATGCTCCTACGTCTTTTCCTTTCTCTGATGAGTAAAGATCAAGTATCCTCTCTACTCTCTATCTTGTTCCCTAATCCTTGTTGCCATGTCATTGCCGAAGCCCTATGTGCATGAACAGGCCGACGCCGCTATTTCTTGTTGCTCCGTTCTCTGTTCAATTCGGTGGCTTCTTGTTGATCTTTTTCTCCTTGTCTCCTTCTTTCTCTGTTGTGTGGGCCCTTCATGCCATACCATCCATCAAAATAAGAACAAGTCTATCTCTTGTACGTGGACCCCACTTGTCATCTAAGCCATATATATCTATCTCTCTCTCTTACATGTAGACCCCACATGTCATCCACCCAATTCAAAACCCTAATTATTTTTCTCTCTTACATGCGGGTCCCGCATGTCAGTCAACCTTTGGTCAAACCCTAGCCATGAGCTTGGTCCACCATGGACTAGCATATCTCTGTGGACCTGGTCCATAGATCAGTGGCCCACATGTCAACCCCTAATCCTACTTTCGGAAATTCATCTAATTTCTGAAATCCGTTTATCCAGTTGGCCCCATATGTCATTCACTACCTTTGTTCTCTCTCACCTACCAGTGGACCCCACTTGTAAGTCTCCAATTCTGTTTCTTTATTTTAATCTGAAGGAATGTTCTCTGAATATTCTTTTCTCTATTCATTCCATCATTTCCTGTTATTCTTCCGAGAGCTCATATCTTTTGAATCCGAACTCCGATTGAGTCCATTCAAATTCCTAAATTCATCTCAATTCCAGATCTATTTATCTGAGATTATTATTTAATTTTTGGAGTTTATTTGCTCTCTGTTGTTTATTTATTTGGTTTATTTGCTTGTTTGCGAGTAGACGTTGATACTTCGGGAAGTTTTGATCAAGAAGGAGCTGAAGATCAAGACAGTAGAAGATTAAAGATAAATAAAGATTATCATTGCTATAGCAAGGCAAATTATACGTTTGATCATATTGAACCCAGTTTTCAAAAGTTATATTGATTTAAAGTATTGCATTTACTTTAATTATTTATTTCAATGCTTTTGGGATTAGTTAATATCCAATCTGTTATGACCTCCTTGTCTAATTGTATGCCATAATCTTTTGTCACCCTAGTTTGGTTTATTTAGTTGGTGCTATTGTATTACCAACGTGGGTTGGTTAGATGTGATTAGATTTGCTTAGCTATGCTACGAGTCATCATCTTATGTAAGTTGCAAATATAAACTTGACTAAGTGACTATGGAACTATGTAATAAAAACTGTGTGTACTATGTGCTATTACTCGTTGATGGCATATGTTGCACCTAACCAACAGGGTGGGAAAAGGTTTTAGACGGAGGCAAGTGGACTGTGTGTTATTTTGGTGGAGCTATGTGCGTGGGCTTAATAACCTGTGCGCATAGGGATTTGCAATCTAATTGAAAGTTTTGCCTTGGTCAATTAAGGACTTAACTTTGTGCGCCAATGAACTGAGCCTCTTGTACAACCACATGCAGTATGGGACGGCCTAACTTAGTAAGTTATGGATTCTTGACATTGGTGCTCGTGAAGTAGGTTAAATTTGTGTGCATGGGTGGAGGTATGCTACCAAGTAGTCACATCACGGGCGGTTCGCCGTGTCCACATCCAACGGTGTGTGTCGGATGACTTCTGTGTGGGGTTGTCGGCGGTTTGTAAGCTTTTGGGAGTGTCAATGTTAAGATGAAGTTTCAAACGTTTTGTTACGATTAGTGCTAGCTACACTAGTTGTATCTTGTGGGTAAAGTGTACAACCTCTGCAGAGTGTTAATCAATCTATTGAATAGCCGCGTCCGAGGTCATGGACATGCTCGGGATTTCACACGAGGGGTAGTTTTCATGAAAACCTTGGGAAGGGAGCTGTGTGACTTAAGTCATATGGCTATGTGAATAACTTGTTTAAGCTATGTGTCTTTGTGAAATAAAACTGTCAAATTATTATTATCTATTTGTTTTGAATTATGCTTTCAATCTATTACTTGTATTCAAATTGCAAATGCTGCATTTCTGCAAAAGAACCACAGAAGCCATTCCTTTGGAATAAGCTCATCTATAATTTGCATTCGTGGTTTGACTTGCAGTCTAGATGTGTACTCATGCTTGCTTTAATAAATCAGCAGAGGTGAAGGAATCGCTAGTCAACAAGGTCTACTTCAAGGATCGTGGAGAACTAGGTCGCGACCCGATCGATTGCTGTGGGCATATGGATGGGCTTCACTGAAGTTATTCTGTTTCATTCCGCTGCAGTTTCATTGAGCTATTTGCCCCTCTGAAGCATTAATTGTAAGCTTTGACCATAAGGTCTTTACTCTGATGTTTATTGTTATTTGCTTATTTATAGCTATCTTTGTATATAGAAATGATATTTCACTGATGTTGCCACTGTGTGCACTAGCGTGATCCTGGACTAGTGCAATATACACAGAGAGTCCAGAATTACATATTTTGGGTCCCTACAAGGTCCACCCATGCACATCTTGACGATCCGCACACAATGGCCCGTTCACTTGAGGGCTCCACGCGTCTTGGACTAACAAGTTAGCCACACTCATTGCTGTGTGTTCACACGAATCAACCTCGCACACATCGACATTCTGTTGCTCCTCGAGGGCTAAGGCTCGGCCACACCCAAACGAGTCGAGCTTGGCACTTCAACTCATACCTTCACACCTCAAAATTCATGAGTCAAGAACTCCTCCACGTTACTTCAGCGTCTCGGCCAGCCAACACATGATGCCATGACTGTATGTGACTCCGCACCCTTTTTCATGCGACGGTGACCCCTAGACATGACCTGAAATTGTCCTAGTGGAGCAGTGACCCTTTGGTGAAGACCAACGGAACCCACCTCAAGGTGCACGCCCAACTCGTCGCCTTGAATTCCCATGAGTGCTAAGGTAAATTAATATAGTTTTGGAGTGCACCGCGGGTTATTAGTGGAATCATCGACCTGATGCTGCGCGCCGACCCATTTTATAAGTCGGTGCACCGGCCCAGGCGGTGGTTGACGACCACCTGGATCGGTAAGGGGCTACTGTTGAGGAAGGGTCCCTGTCCTGTGCAACCTCGTGAATGCATGACACCCCGGACGGGGTCCGAAGACCAACCTCAAACGGGGTCCGGAGGGCAACTCCGGACGTGGTCCGAGGGCCAACCATGGACGGGGGTCCAAGGACCAACCTCGGCAAGGCGTGACACATCAGCGAACCCACCCCGGACCTGGTCCAGAGTAGCCACACGGCGAGGTCCCGTCGACACCCGCATACGTGGTGGGGCCTACTTGACGCGGTGGACGGAACGACCCCTGGAGCAAGCTAAGCCCCGAGGGCAATGATGTAACTTCACTGATCTCCCCCTCCTCTATATAAATAGGACCCCTTTGTAATGGGGAGGAGGAGGCCAATTGTAACTTCTACCACCCATATGCAAATACATCTATACGACCCCATTGGTGAGTGATTCTTGTTGATGTCCCCTTCGTACCCTCGGCGATCGACACATCCGACCGGGGGTGTCATAAGTTTACTGTCCGATATAGTATCGACGACAAGTGGAAACCATCCTATCCATGTAAACTCTATGCATTGTACAGACTCCATAAAAAATAAGATTCACTTGTCTGCCCATCGATCTGAAACAATCTGAATCACATTGATACTTTTGATTTCAGTAACAATCCTGTCACATACTAATCGCATTCCTCAAAAATACCAATCCTATCGCAAGAATGACAGCTTCAAAAAAAGCTAAAACAACTTAATCATCTTGCAGTGATCATGTTTCCCTAAAGGTAATCATCATCCAGAACTCACCATGCATGACCGATGGTCGCCAGCCAGGTGGATCTAGGCCTCTGGCGGGGTAGGCTATAGCCCGAGGCCTAGCAAAAATTGCAATGAATATTTTTTTTTGATATAGGCCCACAAATTGAGAGCAACCATTTAGCCCAAGGCCCAGCCAATTCACGCTGCCCACGCCTCCTCCCCACTCCCACCACCACCACTAGTGGCGGTCCAGACCTAATCCTCCTCCCTTTGCCCAACCGTCCCCATCCAACACAGTGCCTCCAGGCTCCAGGGCTCCCTCAACGTAATGCCTCCGAGGCTCCCTACCAATGACGGCGGCACCGTCGTCGTCCTCATTGACGTCACCGAGGCCCGCGGCCACGTTGCTGACGATCTCGGGATCTTCTTCAACACAGATGTGCACACAGCACACCGAATTAAAATTTGAGGTAATAAGGTCAGGTGTATGTCTAAATGTGATTTGTGTAGTGTGAGGTAGTGTAGATATGGACCATAGTCACCATATGGTTGTGGACTTGTAGTTCTTGCATTTATGTGGAAATGAGACAGCTCTCTTCAGGACTCGGGAGCATTGTGCAGTGTGCGGATATGGACCAAATGGTTGTAGACTTGTAGTTGCTTGACTTATACTGCTTTGGTTCCTTAGTGCAAAATTAACTTGTTGCCTGCATATTGTTAATAAGTGCATTGCTTATTTAGGAATCAGAGATACAAAATGAAGAGGAGCGAGACATTGTTATCTTATTTTCCAATACAAACACAACAATCCAACCTATCTCTTCTCAAAATAGTTGGAACTGGAGCTAGTCACAACGAGCAAATCAATCCTCATGTTGAACTTAGTCCAGATGATGTAGTTGTCGATCCCGGGCTTCGAAAATCAATTGAGGAGTTGGATGTTAAAATTAGGAATACTACTAGAAGGGAGTATTTACAATTCGTACCATGCCAACCAAGTGGACATAAATTCCCATGGAAAGATCAGGAAGGTCAAAAGAGGAGATTTCAGGGTCATGGTTCAAAATGTATGATTGGTTAGAATACAGTGTTGCTCAAGATGCGTCCTTTTGTTTTTATTGTTATCTCTTTAAGTAGCAAAGAGCTAAAAACTTTGGTGTTGATGCCTTCACAAAGGTATGGTTTAGTTATTGGAAGAATGAAATTCAATCTTTTGATGATCATGCTGGTAAAGTCAATAGTGCTCACAATAAAGCAAGAAGACATTGTGAGGCTTTTAAAAAATCAGAGGCAAGGTGTGGATTATGTGATGGCTACTACCACCAAGAAGGATGAGGAAGAATATAGAGCGCGTCTTACTATTATGCTAGGCATTGCAAAATTTCTTCTATTGCAAGCTCTTACTTTTGTGGACATGATGAGTCATCTAGCTCAAACAATAGAGGGAACTTTTTAGAAATGCTTAAATGGTATAAAGAGAAGGATGAAAATACTGCATAATTGCTTGATAATGCTCCTGAGAATTATTTAATGACTTCACACCATATAGAAAAGCAGTTGTGCAAAGCTTGTGCAGAAGAGATCACCAAAACCATTATTGATGATATTGGAGACATATTTGCAAGCATTAAAGATGATAAGATTTTGAAGCGTTTTCAAGGAATAAGGTCACGTAAGAAACAACTATCTCGCGCTAGAGGTAAGTTAGGTTCTTACAAATCTAAAATTCATGTTCTTTGTATTTAATCATACCTCTGTTTGATTTATTTTTTTATGTTGTCTTTGTAGGTTCTGGCTATCTGGTACTTGTCCAACTATTGAGGAAGAAATGGTGGGCTAGGTTAGAGATGAAATCTTCGTTATTTAGGTCTCAATTTGTATCTTGAAGATGCTATATCATTTATGTTTTGCCATGTTTTTATTATTATATTTTATGTTGAAGTATTTTTGGTAAAATTTTATGTCAATGAAGCATTTGTGGCTTATTTTTTTGTTATGTCTTAGTGTGGGTAGAAATTAGCGGTAGTTTTAATATGTTAGCCTATTAGAATTTAGCTCGAGATGTGATCAAATCCTAGGCGTGCGGCTGGTTGCCAGCATTGGCGTGCATGAACTCGAACGCCTCAAAGGGCACCGGAGATGAACGTAGTGCCCGCTTGCCATGTCGTGCCACCGCATCCTTAATGTCCTTCAATAACTCTGGCCTGTGCTGGCGAGAGCACCACCTCGCTGCAGCCTCAATGTTTGACCATCATGGCTCACCGCGCCACTTGAGCCACCTTGCATAACGACCCAACACCGATGCAATACTTTCAGCTCCTCCCTCCATTATGACTTGGCATTTCTTCGAACACCTAGCGGGCGTCAGCAGGCGGGCACCAGCTTGCGCACCGCATCCTTGATGGCCATCAGCGACTCCCTGGCCTTCGCAGGCGAGATCGCCTCCCTTGCTGTGTTCGAACCCAAACCTTCATGGTGACGGCGGCATTTCACCGAACACCTGTCAAGCGTCAACCCCAGGAACCGCTTCCTTGCACTGAGTAGGTCCGATCGGTCGCTGCTCGCTCCCGATGCCATGGAGATATCCCATCTGCATGGCACGCCACGCCATGCTTGCCAGAGACGCAACACTTGGCGGGAGCGTGCTGCTCTTCTCGCATGGCAGCTTCATGGCGGGCGCCGGGCGGGGCGTGGAGCATGGAAGCGCGCGGTAGGCGCGGAGAAGAGCAACCAGAGGAGGATGCCACCAATCCACAGGAACAGCGTGGCAAACAGCGAGACAGGGCAAGAACACCACCACTGAAGAATACAAACTTTACTCGATTCCATTAATTCAAATGGCAGTTGAAAGAATCTACAGAGCTCAATTACAAGAACAGGGCACATCGCATCCTCTAACTTATCGACTTAGATACTACAAAAAAGGTCTAAGCATTCTGCAAGAAGAGGACACGTTCTCTGATTACAGCAAAAGAAAACGAAACTTTCTTCAGGACTCGACTAGAGCACGGCGAGGTAGTAGTACTCCTCCCCGCCGGCATCAACCCACGCCTCCTCTGCCTCGCCTTCTGCTCCGGCCACATCCAGCGCTGCCTCTTCGCGGCTGCAGCCATGCTCCTCTTCAGCGACGACGATGGTGGCGCCGCGGGAGGAGGAGGAGGAGGAAGAAGCGGGGCCTCGCCGGCGGCGCAGGGAGAGGCTGCGCTCCAGGACCGCCGACGACCATCCACAAGCGTCGGCCTCCTCGCGCGGAACTAGAGCATCCTCGTCGCGGGCTCTCTTCGCGGCGCAGACGCGCCTGCGAGCGAGGTCGACGGGGTCGTCGGCCGCCACGATGGTGATGGCGCCGTCGATGGCGAACCAGGCGTTCGCGCGCACGAGCGGGGTCCCGCCGTCGGCCATGCTCGGCGGCGGCGGAAACGAGACCGGGATCGACAGAGGGAGAGAGCGGAAGAGCACGAGATCGAGAGAACGGAAAGCTCAAGCGGCGGAATCGAATCGAAAGGGAGCGAATGATTGGGATCAGATCGGCAGCGGAGGGCGGGGTTTATCGATTTGGCTTTCTTGGTCGGTACGGCAACGAGTCCGCATCGAATACGGACGAGATGGCGCTAGGTGACCTAGGTCAGTTCTTTTATAAGGCGGTGCGGGTGCGATCCGCCTCGGGTCGCTGCGGATTGGAGCTCGGCTGGCTGCGCCCAGTGGATTTTCCTTTTGTTTTGTAATAATAATAAATAATTACCTTCTAGCGTTTTTTCTACTGTATAAATACAGGAAGTACGATGTAACATCCCAACCCTTTGACTTCTTTTAGAATCTTTAAAATTTAAATTTCATCTCTGAATTTGCTTGAATTAATTGAATTTTCGAAATCTGAAAAGAATTCAATTTGTTTAATTAAACATTAGTTTTGAGTTGAAATTATTTTATTTTAGTTCAGCGTAATAAATGCATCTCAAAAACCAGAAACGAATTTAACATTAAAAAAAAGCCTCAAGGACTCACTTGGACATGGCCTATTTGGACATGGACATCCATTAGCAATAGGTCCAATAAGCACTGGTGATGAGTTATTGTCAACCTGGTTTGAGTGTTTGGCGAGTTTTATTTTGAAGTTTGCTGAATTCCAGAAGAAAAAAACCACAAGTTTCAATTTTGCAGACTGTCCGCGCGTCAATGGCAGACTGTCCGTGTGTCATATGGACTAAGTTAGTCACTGAAGCGTGTAATCATCTACATGTCCGCCGTCGCGAGCGAGGACACTACCACATCGACGCAGACTAGTCCAGTCCACCCGCACCTTCCCATGTCCATATGCGCGCCGCGGCTGCGACGCCACTGTACCTTCACCGGGCGAGGTCACCTGAAGCGCCAGTCAACCAACCAAGAAGGTGCTGCTTGATGCGCGGCCCCTGCTCACCATCCCATTCCTCCTCCTGCCCCTAGCCACGCTGGTGGCGCTCTTCTCCCTGGTCATTATTTTACAAATTCTACTCCAAATTCTTCATGTTTCATGATATGAAACTGCCAAATATGTGATTTATTTGCACTAACCCTTGCAACAAGTAGTGTTTTTCACCGAAGTATACGTTTTGCTACATACGCCGAAATTATGTCCGAATATCATTTTTTGAAAAAATATATGGAGACTTTATAAGCCAAGAGCACAGTGTAGACTGAGCACGCCAGCAGAGGCGCGACGCCAACTTGGTCCAAGCTCAAATGAGCAAGACAGAGCCAAGAGCGTGGAGCAGGCTGATCCGATAACATCGACTTCAATGTGCTAGGGTAAAAACAAATTTTTACCCCCACATTGGAGATGCTATGAGCACGTGGGTTCAATTCAGAGTTGCTGGGAACCGAGATCAACTATGAGCAAGAGCAACTCTCCAACTGACTGTAAAATGGAACCGTTGCGATAGCCTACCAGTTTGTGCTTCCATGCGTTTGAAGTGCAAGTACTCCGCAGCTCCACTCAACAGCAGCATAGGCATAGCCGCATAGCATAGTGGTTATACACATCAAAACATCAAAAATCCAAGAAGGTATTTTCAGACTCCCAGAACATCTGAAGAACAGTTACTTCTATGCATATCCTGATACATTATGGGAGAAGGGGGAAAGATGCCTTGAATGGCACTGCTTTTATTGTTCTTATGATCTCCTCACGCCCTGATCTGGTGATTCCGGCATGTAAGTAACCGAGTGCCTGGTGCTCGCCAATGATGCCCCACCGTACACAGCGCATCTATCTGCAGGGCAACGCAAACAGAATCAATTATCAATGACAAAAGTATCAAAATCTAAAGTACTCTCCAATATACCCAAGTGCATGGCTTCCAAACATGCAAGTTCCAACTCGATTTTTTTTTGCTTTTATCCTATTTGGTTTACTAAGTTTTAGAAATGTTTCATAGTTTTTGAAGCAAAGCTTTACTGACAGCATCCAACGAGGTGTGTGTGTAAAAGGAGACAACTTACTTCATATAACTGTTCCACTAGGGAGCAAAGCGTCCTTGATCACGGTGACAATGCCGCTTTTGATGAAGTATCCATCTGTCTCTCTTGCAGCTTCTTGGACATTGTCAACATTGATTATCTACAAAACCAACGAGCCACTTAAGAAACATCATTACCTAAAACAATGCGTTGCACGTAATCTTATGTTTAGTAGAATATTGGAGATCAAAATAACCATTGTAATGCAATGGGGAAAAAAATGCAATGTTCTTGTTTTTTCTTATGAATTACAATTCAAAAAGGCTAAACTTTAAATGAATAAACTCCTGGTCATGAGAAGGTGAGAACAATCAAATGCATCAGCAGGTCCATCAAACGATGGAAATAGTTAGAAGCAGAAAAACAACTGGATCTGAATAATGGCAGGTGTTTTTGAATGAATCTTGAATGGTGCATGCTTATGCTTATGAAAACGGCTTTTGAGCAGCACTGCAACACGTACTGATATCTTGCTCTGCATTTTCACTGTTTTATCTATTTTTTTACGATAAAAAAGTGACATATGACTAGCTGACACTTCTTTCTTGTTGAAAACAGAACTTAGTTAGATTTGCTCACTTAAATCCAGGTACAATGGCAAACAGAAGATTCATCTAGTCAAAGATAAGTGTATAGCAGTCATAATATATAAGCTATCTTCCAAGAAAAATGATAAAATGTCATGCAAGTCGAAATTTATTTCAGTGAAGTTACCTTCTTTTTTTACAAACAGTGCAGAAACTGACAGGAGATAATAGGACATATCCAGTATTATAATTTATCAACAACAAAAAAATACAGAAACCAATAGATGCTTAACAGTAAGCATATCAATTTGGATACCTTCACATTGTCTCCAATACGAGCATTCTTGTCAATGATTGCTCTTCTGATGTGTGAATTCTTCCCAATGCCAATGGGAATGGCACCTTTTCAGCAAGGAGTTGCTTGTCAGCTTCGGTCTGGTGAACCCAAAAAAAAAGAATGAAGGAGGAGTTCTCTCATTATTGACAGCAACATATTAAACTTCCACTTATTTTACCTCGTAGTAGTCGGCACCCATTAGCAAAGAGTCCTCTATTATTGCACCTTCAGATATGCAGGACCGGAGTCCAACTACTGAATGGTGTATCTTGCAGTTCTACACGGACATAAAGCAAGGCATCACGAATTTAAAAGCCTTTATTAGTTGCAGCATGAAAAATTGCTTTGTAGGAGAGATAAAAAAACATAGCCCATATAGGACTATAGAAGGCCTTAAAATATGTTATGGCGAAAGGAAACAATCAATATAGTCAATAAATTAGCACACCAAGAGCTCAACTATAAGACTACTTACTTTAATAACACACCCTTCACCAATAACACTGTCTGTCACGTCAGCATCAAGAACCTTTGAAGGAGGTAAGTGTCGAGGTTGTGTGTAAATTGGAGCAGAACGGTCATAGAAACTGCATTCGTATTGAAGGCATAAATTAAATCAGAAGGGAGTAATTCTAAGAATTCACATGCACGACCTTTTGTAATCTTGGGCTGCAGCAAGGTGAAAAGTGAAAGCATACCTGAAATCTGGTATTGGCTTTTTGGTTATTCCCAAATTTGCGTTATAGAATGCCTCGATGGTACCAATATCTTCCCAGTAGCCATCATACAAGTAAGCTTGTACCTGCAGACAACACTAACAGACCCTTAAGCAGCAAATATTGCACATGACCAACAACTATGCATGCCAAATTGAAGTGCCTATAAATTATTAAAGTATCTATGTTTTGAAAAAGAAATTTATTAGAGAATCAACATACGGCATGATGGTGTTTTTGTGAAAGAAGGTCAAATGCTAGAAATAATGAAAGCAACATCAATAAACTGAAGAAAACAAACAACTAAAAACTCAATGAGCTTTGCATACCCTCATTCCAATGTTTGTTGCACCTGGAATAACCTCACTTCCAAAGTCATTGGATCCAGGGAACTGTTCGCGGAGGAGCTGAAGCATTACATTTTTGCTAATAACGTAGATACCCATGCTAGCAATATAAGGCATTTCTTTAGCCCTCACATCATCAAGGCCAAGTATGGTGGTGTCAACCTACAAGATCAAAAAAAGGCAGCAGCATGATGAAAAGGCATTTTACAGAGAGTTTTTGATGTGCAATAAATGATAGTTGACAATAGTATGTATCAGACTATCTAGAAAGGCACAGCATTAGTGTACCATCATTGCTTTCAACTGCTCTCCTTTTGGTTTTTCTGCAAATTCAATTATCCTCCCTTCTTCATCGATTTTCATAAGGCCAAATGCAGTTGCACGTTTCTCATCCATCGGCAGTGCGGCAACGGTAACATCAGCATCTGTTTCTCTGTGTGCCTGGATAAACTTTTCATAGTCCATCCTGTACAGGTGGTCTCCAGCAAGAATTAGAAACTCCATAACATTATGCTCTTCAAATAGCCACAAGTACTGCCTTACAGCGTCTGCTGTACCCTGAGATAAGAAGATAAAAGAAAATCAGTACTCTACATAAGCTAGCATGGAATCCTAACAACACTTTTATGTAGATAAGTATGAATTTTGTTAACATATAATAGTACACTTCATGGTCATCTTCAGTAACCAACTGGAATGCTGTGTGTTGTCTATGGATTACAAATTTGAACGAGTGAGAAAAATAGCACTAAAGATTAGGGAGCAGACTACATATGAAAAATAGATTCGAATGTGCTAGTTATTTTTAGGAAATACACAGCATTATGTACCCATGTTTACTGCAAAAATCTGGCACAAAAAATTGGGCCACGACTATGTGTTATAGTTATCCAGCAAAGTAAGGTCTATGACTGGTTTGGGAAAAACTAGTAGAACTGTGCAACTGTATGGTCTAGCACTCAAAATCTAAAGAAGAAATCCTGATGCATATTAAGTTATAGCCCATGAATCATAGTTTGATCTAATTTGTTTACTGATAAACAATTATCACTGGCTAATGCTCATAAGAATTATAAGCAAAGTTGCAGAACTAGTCATTTACCTAAAGTAATTGGCAATTCTAGTCGTTCAGGACTGGATCCTGGTAAAATAACAGGTTTATGCAAATGTACTTAACATCAATTTGTAAGAAGTTTTGAGCATCTCTAATTCTCTAGTTGAGCTTAGAATCATATTGTAATAGAACTTAACGATAATATTAAAAAATATGGACAAATAAAATAAAAATATATATTTTGCTAGTTTCCAACTGACTCTTCTGAATTATGTCTATCAAGGTTTTGTGAAAAAGAATATTGTTTTTTTTGTGAGAAACTGATTGTGATTCTGATCTCTGGAAGGTTGACCCTGTGTTTTCCGCAGACAGCTTTGGGATTCGCGCATGACCGTAAAATGATATGCACATAAGCACTTTTATAAAGGAATTATAAAGTTGATCTTTAAAATGCCAACATGAGACAAAAAAAATCAAAAGAAACAAATGTGAAGTGTAATAATTTGAAGACTACTAAATCAATTGATAGCATTAGTTTTTCTGATTTTTGTGAGGGCTTTGGATTGGAGCGAACAACATATCTCTAATGCTCCTGGGTAGATGAATGGCACATTTCACATTACAGTAAACACATAACATTGATTAAGAATTTGAGATACCTGAAACCAGTTAGGATTATCTGGGCTCTGCTGTGCAGCAAGGACTTCGACGAACCCTTCATTCTTGTACCCTCCAATGTTGCTCCCGTAGGCTCTTGAGAGGTGACGGTTGAGAGAAGCGGAGTTGAATTGTGTCAGCACATAGATCTTCGATATGTTACTATTCAGACAATTGCTGACAGGGATGTCAATAAGCCTGTAGTTGGCACCCAGTGGCACCGCCGGCTTGGCACGCTTCTTCGTCAGGGGATACAATCTAGTCCCTGCGCCACCTCCAAGAATGATTCCAAGAACACTCTGCACCAACAAAAGTAACACATCAATTGCCTATAGCAAAGTCAATCCAACAAAGAATGAGTAGAACAATGACAGAAGACAGTTCGGTAATTTTGAATTTATCACTCCCCAGTCCCCAGAAACCAATAGCATATGAGACCATACAATGATTAAACAACAGAGAACATTCAATGATCATGATCCATGTACCATTGAAAATCCTCTATCAAAACCCAATAACTATAACCATTTGAGAATAAAAGTGATTAAACTAGAAAGAATGATCCAAGTTCTTGATCTGATTGCCCAATAGTTTGACCCACATGCCATGGACCATGACGACTTCTTGATCAATTTCTTATGGGCTCACACCCACAAACACTTATTAAGTGAGCCTCTCAACAACTAACGCTCTACAATTGCCACATTTACTGGAACCTAGTAGAAATAAATAATCAGCAGCCATGGAAATGGACACGTGAAAATACAAGACGACGATCACATTTGCGCATCTAAATTAACAACGAAATAATGATAAAAGGTCTTTCCCGCACGTTCAAATTTTCATCAGGAAACACAAATGCTCCCCAGGACACAACGGATCAGAGCAGCGAGATAGGTAGGCTAGGCGCCAAGAAGCGCCGCGTTTCTCCCCACGAGGCGGCGGCGCGCGTACCGTGCTGGCGTCGGGATCGAGGCAGGTCTGGGAACTCTTGGAGTCAGACACCGCGCGCGGGGGAAGACGAACGGCCGCCGCGCCGCCGCCGCCGCGGCAGCCACCCGCGCGGCCGCCGGCCCCGCGGCGCGCGGAGGAGGCGGAGGGGTCGCCGGAGGTGGAGGCGGCGCCTGCGGCGGAGGCGTGGTGCGGGGGATCAGGGTCATGGAGTGGGAGGCGATGGCAGCCATCGCCATTGCGGTGGCGAGCTGGAGTCACGGGATCCTGTGGCGCCGCGAGGGAGACGAGCGTGGAGAGAGATCAGAAATGAGGCCACCAGTGGAGACTGGAGATATAGTCTGATAGTGAGTGGTGTAGCCTCGTGTGGGTGTGGCTGTGTGAATTTAGCTGGTTTTTAGAGATCATTTTCTTTATTTTTTATTTTGTTTTTTTAGAGAGGAGATTCTCCTGTTTCTGTGATGGGATTGTCTGCATTGAGCAGGTGGCACTTTTGGAATGACCATGATGTCCTCTTGTGGGAGGCTGTGCCAAAAATGGCTTCCGTTGATGGTGATGACGAGGGGGCTTTTGTTTGGCAGACGTTCTACTGGAAATAGTTTATTTTATTTTATTTTGGTAATTGGTTTTAGAATATCTACAATAGTTTATTTTTTTAGCTTATTACTAAGATGAGATAGAATACTCAATCTAATAAAAAAAACCAGTATTTCAATAGATTGTTTCTTGAGTTTGTATCTAATATTTTAATTGCTACAAATGTGCATGACCCACAAAACAAGTTTTTAGTAACAGACAAGTCTCCAACAAGTATTTTGTTGTTTTTTGTGCTTTGGTATCAACAACTTGGTTGTTTCTTCATCTAGTAACAAGTCCACCTTCTTTCCTCACCATCTCTTTTTAACATCATCTAAATGCTGATGTGTTCATTCTTTAATAATAAGTGATATAGACTATTGTAGATGCTCTCAATCACTATTACTGGTGCAGCAGGATTTGTACCATAAACATAAATTTGTGCAATTCAAGCAATTTCACATTTAGGCCGCACGAGATATCATGAAAAGTTGAAATATCAACAAATATTTCATATCAGTATATATCTCAAGACTTAAAGATCAAATAATGAGCAGTTTCGTGAAATCAAAACATTCGACATTTATAACTTCGGAGTTCAGACTACACATAATGGATTTCGTACATAAGTATCACTAAATATAAAATAGAAACTCACCTCATTAACATTGGGATTGGGATTTGTGTGCTTGGTGATCATAGGATCCTTGGAATCGGCTTTGTCGCGCTTTGAATGTTGTTGCTCACTGGCAACATTGGAGGGTGAGGGGAAGACTTTAGATGCCAAAGGAACATCCATCGTTGCAACTAAGGAGTAATTAAGAACCTAGATGAACAGGCGATCAAAGTAATAGGTACTCTACTGTATGAGTTCACTTTTAAAGTGTTATGAAATATCTTCTCTTATTTATAAGTGCACCCTGTAGGCGTGACAAAATTGGTTTGCGTGCTAACGAGAGGTGTATCAAGCTGTACGTAAAGTTTGTTCTCACATACAATTTGCGTTAAGTTTTTTCCATCCCGAAAGAAAATGTGCCGTTTTTGTCGTACTAAGTGTAATTTTATGGTTTTATAAACAAAAAACACATTTCTTAACGTGAAGAAACTAGTTTGCTCTGAAAAGTGTAGCATGTCATACAAATTACAACTATAAGGCTTATTGGCATGCAAAATATGTTGCGGTACGCCTCCAAATTGTGTTGTCATAAAAGTGCATGTCATGTAAATTACAGCTATAGCTTTTCGAAATAGCTGTATCGTGTGTTCCAAAACGTGAGGTGGTTGTGGTACAGTCCAAGGAATAAGAGGGCAAGCCATAAAAGCATATATGTTCAGACGTAAAAATAATGCAAATGTGTGTAACAAGTGAAGTGTGCAAACAATGTATGGTTATTGGAAACGTGTGGTCAAAATGCTTTTTAAAGTTAGGCTTTACATCTGTCATGCCTTTCAGAAATAGTTTATACTTGCCATATGGCATAGAAAAGCCACAAAAAGCTGTTGGCTGCAATAAGATTGATAATACACAACCATAATCTAAGTGAATAAAGTTATAATGAATTAGAAGGTAAAATCATCCAGCAAGAATGTTGTGGTTGTAATGAATTTAATAGCAAAGCATTTTTGTTGAAGTTTTTTAGTCTTATATGATGAATATTACTGGATCAACTATAAACATAAACATCACTAAGATTTGCTTTTGTAAAATACATTTCATTACCAAAGTTATATGATTTAATAAGATACTTCCTCTGTTCTTTTCTACTTTACGCTTTTTTATTTTCCATGGTCTCCGAGATATGACTTTGATTGTTAATTTTTATAACTTTACATTAAGATATACTAATAAAATTATAATATTATAAAAGTACTTTTAATGAAAAATCTAATGATATACTTTTCATATAATAAATCTAGATAGTTTTAAACCTATTGGTGGTCAAACTTTAGAAAGTTTGATGATATGGATTCTAGGACGTCAAGTTAAATAGAACAAAGGGAGTATGTAGTATGGGATAAAAACTCAGTGAGATTTAATGATGCCAAACATTTACATGTTCCCAAATCATTCCTAATCCTGGGCAAACTATATCAAAACTTAAGGTCTACAAAAATGATCAGCGAACATATAAATACCGATTTATCATGGGACACACCCAAATTGTACATGATGGAACCATGTCGCCTTATTTGTATAGGCTAAATCAATGCAGAGACAAAACCAAAATTGAATCTCCATCCAATCGATTTAGGACATCATCGAAAAATGTAACAAAGAGAATAAAACAAAAAAATCCATCATAAGTTTGCAATTTAAGTAGATAAGTTCGTGGATATGACATTATTTGATTTCCCAGCATGGTTGCATATTTTTGTAATATGCCAAAATAATTCTAAAGAACATCTAAGATATAATAGCACAACATATCGCTTCAGCTTGAAATGAATAAGCTCATGAGCTCGCCCCAACTCTTGAAACCGTGTGCAATGCCGGGGGCGCCTAGCAATGTACCGTTTGGTGGATCCAATGGAAGCCATATAAGCAGGAGCGAGCATGTGGCCCTCGGGAGTGATATGGCCCACGTGGCAAAAGGACGCACATGTGGCCCGCTACCACTCGCGAAGCCTCGGATCTCCCTCGTGATCGATGCACGGACGCTCCGAGAACCGGACACGACTTTTGACGCAGGGAAATCCACACTGCACTGCATGCTATCCAGTGTCCACCGTCTCTCTCACTCTGCCTCTCCTTTCTTTTGTTGAACGAATATGCTTCGCCCTCCGGACAGATGCCGATTGACCCCTGACGTGAGCCAACGTACGAATTGGTGTCGAACTTGTCACTTACCTCACGCGTTAGCGCCACAATTAAGGATTTCACAAATTTTCATTCGCATACTAGTTAAGTTTCCGTGTGTTAAACATCTCATGAGTGTAATAATTTATTAATTAAAGTAGATATAATATATCTCAATTCATCAAGACGCATGGAGCAAAGCAGAAGAGTTGAGGGCAGAGAGGAGGAAGTGAGACTCGTCCAGATCCAGATGATGGAGCGGTGACAAGGGACACCTTGAGCTCATTATTTTCTTCTATAAGGTTAGTCTCAACAAGCATAGAAAAAATAGAAGCACCTAAATTTGAGCAACAAGGTTCATCTAGTAAATCATTACATGAAGTGGATATATTGATTTTAGATGAATTGCATGAGATAGGAGCAATACATGGCAAATCATCTAATAGATCACATGTAATCCCTATATCCACTTTAGACTTTTTAAGCTCATTTAGGAGAAGGATTTCATGTTTATTCTTTAGAACATCATAATTATTTTGAAGCAAGTTAAATTCTTTCTTCAAAACTTTGAATTTTGAAACCTCATTTCTCATAAAATCATTTTGCTCTTCTAGCATATCTATCAACTCATCATATGAAGGTTCATTATTATCATCATCAATATATACCTTCTTTTTACCTTTTGCCATAAAGTAATGAGGCGATGTTGATGGAGTTGATATGTCATCGTCGTCGGAGCTAGAAGTTGATGTGGAGAGGCTTGTAGACTCTTCATCGTCGAAGTTAGAGATTGAGCATTCTTCTCCCGACGTTCACTCTTGTATGCACTCATCATTGGTGGAGGTGCTTATGGATTCATCGTCGTCGAAGTTGGAGATTGAGCATTCTTCTCCCGACAACCTCTCTTCTATGCAATCATCCTTGGTTGAGGTGGATATTTCATAATAGACTTGAAGATATGTCCACATCTCATGAACATTTTTTAGATCGCATACGGCGTAGAACACATCTACACTCAAAGCACTAAATAAAGCGTTAATTGCTAGAGCGTCGAGATGTAGGCATTTCTCTTCCGCATTTGTTGGAGCAAGATGATCCAATGGAGGAGAAAAGCCAACATCTACAATCCGCCATATATTTAGGCCCATGACCTTAAAATAACATGACATGCGGATTTTCCAATGAGCATAATTTGTGCCATCAAATTGAGGTACTTCACCTAGGTGCACTCTATCTCTAGTCACCATCCTTTACTCTCTAGACGGTTAAGTCTAATAAATGATAGACCAAGCTCTGATACCACTTGTTAGATCGAGGAGGCCGACTAGGGGGGGTGAATAGGCGTTTTAAAAATTTCTTTGGCTAAAACCGATTTCTAATGCGGAAGCTAATACAAATACGGTTTTGCACAATTAAATCCTAAATCAACTAGGTTTACCTAAGTGAACCAACAATACAAGTCTATTGATAAATTAATATAGCAATTAAACAGAGACTTGTAAGCAATTCAATTTAATCAATGTAAATAGCACAAAGCTAGGCAAGCATTCATCCACAATGAAAACAATTTAATACAAAGAATATAAATTGCACAATGTAAATCACAAGAATGCAAACCACAATTGACACAGGGATGTTTTTCCGTGGTGTTCAGAGACTTACCGGTCTCCCCTAATTCACGTTGAGGCAAGCCCAAACTAATTGGAGTGGCTCCACGAATTGAGCACTCGCCTCGAGGTAAGTCCAACCACTTTGATCGGTTCCAAACCAACCAACACCTTGCTCCATAGGGTTGCTCTTTCCTCTACTCCGGAGATGGCGAGCACCAAGCCACTCACAAACCGCCCAGGTCTTCTCACAATCTTCTTTGAGAAGCTCACCGGCGCAACAACGCCACCACGCCGTCTAGGTGTCGGCAAACACCAAGAGTAACAAATCTTAGACCCTCACTTGACCTAATCAAGTGTCTAAGCTCAAGTGGATACACAATCCACTACCTAAGGCAACACATGCACTTAGGGTTTGCCTCTCAAGCTCACTAAGTGCAACACATGCACAAATGAGAGTAGCGGGCTTGCTCTTAGCTCAATAGAATGAGTGGGAACTCCAACACTCGCCAAAGAACCACCCACACATGGCCAAGGTGGGTATTTATAGCCCACACACAAAAACTAGCCGTTGTGGAAAAGTCTGCAAAAAATCAGCAGGCGCGGTTCAACCGCCAACTAGGAATCGGTACAACCGCACTCCTTCCAATGGTTATAAAACTAGCCGTTGGGCACTAGTTTGATATAATCGCCAACACACATTTGGTACAACCGCCGCCGGTTGAACCGCGATTGACGTGTGTGGTACAACCGATCGTAGGGTCTCCAAATCTGTTGAAACGACATGCTCTCTGGAAAATATGAACCGCCATAGAAAAATCGGTACAACCGCATCGCGCTTCAACCGTTTTACAAATGTGGTTCAACCGATTTCCAAAGAGAGCTCCGAGTCGAAATGACATCGGTTCTGCTTTTCTTGAACCGCCATCTGGAAATCAGAACAACCAATTTTCGGTCAAACCGCACCAAAAATCCGGTTGAACCACCCAATACACGTCGGTACAACCGATTTTCCAGAGAAAACAGCAGCTTGCATTTCCTTTTCAATCTCAACTTTGCAAAACACATTTGCAAAAGATATTAAATGCAAACAAGGGTTCAAAGGCAAGATTCTCAACAAGTTGTAAAACACATTTGCCAACTTATAGAATCACACTACAAGGAATAAGGTATATGGACTTACACCATTTGCAAAACACATTCGCAAACTTAAGTCATATGCTACAAGGATTATCCATGAGCCACAACTATTTGCAAAACACATTCACAAATATTGGCAACATGTTAAGGTGAGTTAGAGCAAACACAATGAGCTATCAACACATGACTAACTCAAGCTACTAGTCAAAGATCCCTCTTAATAGTATGGTATCCTATACTAGCAATCCGGTCTCCCAACCAAACACCGAGACCGGTAAAATACTAGGAACACATCCTTAACCCTAGCTAGTCATACATTTGCCTTGCGCAACCACTTGAAGCTTGATAACGCACATCTTCACTTCAAGTCCAGGTCCTTGACTTGAATATTCATCAACACATGATGAGTTCTTCACTTGACCTTCATCAATGCATGATGAAGCTTCACTTCGGGATCTTGACTTGATGCTCATCAACACATGATGACATCCTCCATCCCGAGTCTTGATATGCATCAACACATGATGCACTCTTCACTTGGCCTCCATCAACATATGATGGACCTTTACTTGACTTGGTGATCAACACATGATCATCTCCTCTTCTTGAACATCATCGACACACGATAATTTCCTTCACTTGACTTGATGATCAACTCATGATGGAACTCCTCTTGACTTGATGACTATCAACACATGATGTCATCCCAAGTCTTCATCACTATGGAACATAACCTATTCATCCAACTCATGAAAATGTTAGTTCCACAATATGATTATCATTAATTACCACATCATACCATTAACTCATAATGGTGAGACAAGATACCACAATCTTTCCTCTTTGGTAATTGATGATAACCACTTCAATAACAAATAATTGAATGTAGATTGGTATGAGTATATCGCACTACACAAGTTGTATATACTCATATGAATATATATATCTACACAAGTTATATACACTCAAAGGATATATGAGCACACATGTCTCATATACACACAAGAATATATTAACTACACAAGTTATATATATTCAAGGATATGTGAGTACACATAAACTACACAAGTTATGGTATACTCACATATAAGTATATTTAGACTACACAAGTCTTATATATATACATGAATATATTAACTATACAAGTTAAATATATTCAAGGATATGTGAGTACACATGAACTACACAAGTTATGTTATACTCACATATAAGTATATTTAGACTACACAAGTCTTATATACTCACATGAATATATTAACTACACAAGTCTCATATATACTCATATGAATATATTAACTATGCAAGTTAAATATATTCAAAGGATATGTTTCAAAGTAAAGATCCCAAATATATGTGGAAACAGGAATATGGATCAATACTAATGAAACCTCAAAATATAGAATGAACTCCCCCTATATGTGTGCATACATGAATATGTAATGGAAACATATGCACATATTTAGGTTAATCTTTGGTGGGGTTCAACCTATATTTTGGATCCGAGGAATGCAACAAAGTATAAGAACTATGAAGTCGAATGCATACCTCTTTTGTTCTTTATATCCAAACGAGACTAATCATGAGATAAGACAAATAGAATAGTTAGTCTCACAAATAGATTTATCATTATAAATGCATACCTGTTTGGATTTTTCTTTTGTTTATCCAATGAATTGGATTTGTCATTAATCACATGCATGCCTTTATGTTATCACCTTTATATCCAAATGAGACTACACAATATGTATATCAATAAAAGTGTTAGCCTTACAATTAGATTTGTCATTAATCACCAAACCCCATTAACACATAATGGTAGGTCTAGATCCTTCAGCGCGGAGCAGAGTAGAAAAGCAGGGGTGGAGGCGAGGCGGAGAGGAGGAAGCGCAGGCGATGCAGCGAGAGAAGAAGTAGGGAGCGCACAATGCGACAAGATAGTTTGTCGATAATGTGGCCCACATGTCAAGAAAAGAGATAGGAGTGGGAGGACGGGAGGATGGGCGACTACCAATTCTAGTTTTTAAATAGTAGAGATAAAGAATTAATCTAATATAAAAGTGATTTTTTTTGCTATATCCACCTCGTGGTTGTACACAAAACATTCCTAACCCTCGATCGATTGGATCTAATGGTCAATGCACGTTTCATATCCCGCCATCCATAGTGAATTATAGCCATTGATCTTTGTGATCCGATGGCCTAGATTCATTTTATATCCCGCCAACATTAATACATTGTTATTACTCATAAAAGGAGAGTCGCTAGCTTTGCTATATGCAATTATGCACCCCCCTCCCCACCACCACCCAAATTGTGTTCCTAGTTGATTTATAACAAAGATTGTTAAAATCACAATCATAATTGTAGAATCACACGATTCTACGATCCCAAAACACCAATACGACTCAAATCGCACCCTGAATCGTACCTAATAGGATCGTGGTAGAATCACGATCCTAGTCGTAGAATCGTGTAGAATCATACATCACCTTAGATTACGAAAGACTTAAGTGTTTGGTTGTGTCATATCTCTCAATTCAAATTGTATGGTAAGTACTTAGTAGTTAATAGATTAGACATTAAGATTCAGAGGTTTGCAATAATAAAAATTAATTTGATTATTTATTTATTTTACTTTTTATGTAAAATGCCGGTTAATGACAAAGGTGACAAAAATCACTATTAGTCCACGTAATGACATGGAATAAAAACTGCAATGCTAATCGTGAATAAGATAGAAATTTGTTAATAAAAGTAGACGCCAGATAACCAAATAAACACTCATATTACTCTTAGAATACACGGTAAATAAAAAAAATGTGTTTTTTCGATAAAATCAAGTAGGATATTAGATTCTACGATTCTATCCTAGAATGCGATCCTACCAGAGCATTTCCGATCTAATTCATGATCACAATTCTGACCTCCTTGTTTATAACCGAGTGATTAATGTAATCGAATGACAACCATCCGATTGTCCCTAATTTAAACTTACACTTCCTCCCTTCAATTTGAATAGGATTATATATCTGGTACAATATATATTACAATGGATATAGTGGTCACATAATGGTAGGTCTAGATCCTTCAGCGCGGAGTAGAGTAGAAAAGCAGGGGTGGAGGCGAGGCGGAGAGGAGGAATCGCACCGAGAGAAGAAGTAGGGAGCGCACAATGCAACAAGATAGTTTGCTGATAATGTGACCCACATGTTAGTAAAAAGAGATAGGAGTGGGAGGACGGGGAGGATGGACGACTACCAATTCTAGTTTTTAAATAGTAGAGATAAAGAATTAATCTAATATAAAAGTGATTTTTTTTGCTATATCCACCTCATGGTTGTTGTACACAGAACATTCCTAACCCTCTGATCGATTGGATCTAATGGTCAATGTACGTTCCATATCCTGCCATCCAAAGTGAATTATAGCCATTGATCTTTGTGATCCGATGGCCTAGATTCATTATATATCCTGCCAACATTAATACATTGTTATTACTCATAAAAAGGAGAGTCGCTAGCTTTGCTATATGCAATTATGCACCCCCCCCCAAAAAAAAGTGTTCCTAGTTGATTTATAACCAAGATTGTTTAAATCACAATCATAATTGTAGAATCACACGATTCTACGATCCCAAAACACTAATACGACTCAAATCGCATCCTGAATCGTACCTGCTAGAATAGTGGTAGAATCACGATCCTAGTCGTGGAATCACACATCATCTTAGATTATGAAAGACTTAAGTGTTTGGTTGTGTCATATCTCTCAATTCAAATTGTATGGTAAGTACTTAGTAGTTAATAGATTAGACATTAAGATTCAGAGGTTTGCAATAATAAAAATTAATTTGATTATTTATTTATTTTAATTTTTATGTAAAATGGCTGGTTAATGACAAAGTTGATAAAATCACTATTAGTCCACGTAATGACATGGAATCAAAACTGCAATGCTAATCGTGAATAAGATAGAAATTTATTAATAAAATTAGACGCTAGATAACCAAATAAACATTCATATTACTCTTGGAATACATGGTAAATAAAAAAATGTGTTTTTCGATAGAATCAAATATTATATTAGATTCTACGATTCTATCTAGAATACGATTCTACTGGAGCATCTCCGATTTAATTCATGATCACGATTCTGACCACCTTATTTATAACCACCTTATTTATAACCGAGTGATTAATGTAATCAAATGACAGCCATCCTATTGTCCCTAATTTAAACTTACACTTCCTCCCTTCAATTTGAATAGGATTATATATCTGGTACAATATATATTACAATGGATATAGTTTCTAAATTTAAATATGATTATATATCTAGCACAATATACATCGGGGGAAAACGTGCATTGCACGATTACAGTTCTATATGTATGGAGCGTAAACATCATCTATTTTGGATTGAAGGTGGTAATAAAAAAAGCAATGGCCGAAGTTGCGTAGTGAGACCGTGTGATGTCCAATACGTGTGTATGAGATTCCAACAAGAAAGTGTTATTTAAACTATATCTAGCGTGATTAAGAATGCAAATAGCCTGGAAGCTGTGATCCCCGACAAATTCTCGATACCGTGCACACCTGTTTTGAGAAACGATGGTAATGAAAAAGGTGTCGCTGTCTCGAAGAAAGTTGTGTACAGATGTATCCCCTCGTATTTTCCATCGTCCATTTGCTCAACCTCACGTGGTAGTTACCCCTTCCCCTTTCCAAAACCAGTGATGCAGATTGTTTGACGATGCTAACAGGAGCCCACATACTCAAAAAACCTTGGTTGAACATCACAACATATACTACCATGTTTCTGTCAGTCGTCAACATAATACTAGCACGGTAGCATGACAAATAGAAAAGTTCCAAGCATCTCTGGTTTGACCAGCCAAGCACATTCAGGTTCTCAGCGACTAACAAGATGGCAACACCCAGCTAGGAATAACTTAATTATTGTTCTAAGCAGATAAATCAGAGTATACCACTGATGATCATCATTGATCGAGCCAACCCCAATACAGGAGTTATTTTTATCTTTCAAGATCAACATCACTAATTTACAACTCTAAGCACCCAAAATACATCATCAGTATTTTGGGTGCTTAGGATCAGCATCGGTGATCGGTCGCTCCTCCTCCGTGGCTTCGAGATGACGGCGAGGATCCCGTATGGGGCGCTCCCACAGAAGTTTCCCGAAGAAGCATACGTGTTGGGCCGATCCTCCGTCCCGACGGTCATGGCGTACACGTGTTGCGAAGGGATGTTGATCGGACCAACTCGTCGGGGGTGGGTGGAGGTCCAACGGCGTCAATTGGCGTCTCGCACGAGGCGGCGCGAGCGCAGTTGGATGGGCTTTCGCTGGATGCAGCACGACAGAAGCGGGGCGATGGGCCGGCCCATCGCTTTGGCACCTCCATTGAAGACATTTTCTCTCGCTCCTGGCGTTGTATTCCAGCCAATTCGTGGCAGTGGATCCCCAAACTAGCTTGCATCGGCGATCTAGGGTTTCCTGCCACATCTCGAGAGGTGAGGCGATTGGGGGCGACGGCGAAAGTTGTTGGCAGAAATAGGGATCCGCCGCCTCTATCTCGTTCATTTGTCGAAGCTGTGAGGGGCGATACGATGGATAGGGGTCGGGAAAGGGGAAGGTTTCCCCGCCGCTTTGGAGGGGATGACCGCAACTGGAATAGAGGGAAGTGAAGTTTTCCCGAAGAGTGGATGGAGGAAGATGACATGTTGGGGGAAGACGAATTGAGGGAGAAACTTTGTCATGACCATGAGCAAAAGAGAAGGAGTCATGAGATCCAACAAGGTAACAGATCTGGTACGCAAGGGGGTGCTCGTGATGGGGATCGTTCTCGTTTTGATTCTCATTTTGGTGGTTCGGTAGAGGTACTTTTGATCAGGGTTTGGGTCGGCATAATGATTTTCGTAAAGAGTTTCCTAGCAGAGATGGGGGTGGTCCTCGGTTTGATTTACCAGGAGCTGGTGATTCCAGAGGAGGAACTGGTGGATGGGGGTCTAAACCGAGAGTGGTTCCTAGAGATCCAAGCAGGTGCTGTCAAAGGGATGATAGCAAAAAAGGTTGGGATGACATTGGACCAAACACAGGGGTGCTTAGATCTGAAGACCGGGGGACTTGTTTCCGTTGTTTACAGTCAGGGCATCACCAAGCCAGATGCACCAATCCCCCTAAGTGTTACAAGTGCAAAAAAATTGGGCACACGACATCCGGTTGTCCGGAGGATGTGGTTTTCAAGGTCTGAAATTATGAGGTTTTGGCATCCTGGTCAAGGTTTTATAGTTTACATCGGCGGGCTTCTGGATGTCCGATCAACAGGAGGTTGTAGGGGTGTTGCGCATTCTAGAAGGGGTGGCTTCTGTTGACAAGATTGAAGTGGAACTGAAACGCCTAATCCAAGCCAACTGGGATTGGAAGGTTAAGAAAATATCAGAGACTGAATTTGGGGTGATTTTTCCTTCCAAAGAGATGCTGAATACTTGGTCCAAGGCTAGAAGCGTGGAACTAGCTTTGCATTCTATTAAAGCTAAAATTGATAAATCTGATATGGACCCAGAGGCTTCTTCTTTCCTTTCTTCTGCCTGGGTCAAGGTGTCAGGGATTCCTTCTTTCGCTAGAACTGTGGATGCAGTTAAAGCAATAGCTAGTACGGTGGGAGAACCTGTGGAGGTGGATGAACTAAGCCTGAAGAGAACTGATCCTGTGAGGGTGAAAGTACTCAGTAGAGATCCCGTTAATATCAATTGCTTTGTTGAGATCTTTATAAAGTCAATGGGTTATGAAATCAAATTTGAATCTGAAGGGGGGTGTTAACAAGAAAAAAGGAGCTCCGGTATATGATCACTTTCATAAGGGGCGCGATCATAAGAAAAAAGATGATGATGATGAGAAAGATGAGGAGTCAGAAGGTAGTAGTCGTAACTCGGCTTGGGAAAAAATGGTGGAGAAGTTAGGAGGTGAATCTCATCAATCAACTGTGCGAGAAAAATGGGGATGGCAAAGGAAAACGGTTGGGAATCAACAAAAGATCTTGACTCTATAGAAAATGAAATCTGTGAGGTCTCGAAGAGGGTTGTTCCACAGTCAAGCTCTAGCCATTGTGCCAATCTCTTTTAGTTTGCACGGTGAACATGTTGACTTGAAGGATCGGGAGAGATACTAAGCTTCACATTACTAAAGGAGATCCGTCGTCGAATTTGTTGAAGGAGATACTAATATTGAGAATGATGCAATTGTGATCCACTCTTACGAAGGTGCGTCTTTGTCATCGCCTTCACTTTGGCCTTGCCTCACTTATCCTGATTGTAAACAAAAGGCTGAGGAGATCCATCAGACTGCTATCCCAGAAGAGCCTCCGTTTCATGATCCTCGGTTAAACCAACTGAGCTTGGTGCGTGGTCCTAATTCTGATGATTTGGTTGACAATGGGAATGGCAAAGAGATTAGTGAGGAAGTCAGATCGCAGATTAACAGTGCTTCTAGAAGAAATGAATCTATGAGCGATTTAAGGGGTGAGAGTTCTAAAGCTGTGGAGTGGATTTCTTACAAGAAAAAAGGGAGGAAAACTAGTTTCAAAGATCCTGTGATGGCTACAAGGAAGAGCTCCAGGATCAAGGCATGCCTATTCAGAAAAAGGCTTCTCTATTAAAATCTATTCACAATCTGGACAACCAAGGTATGATCTCTAACAACTCTTTTACTATTTTGAATGATACTCCTGTATCTTATCTTGAAAAGGTAGCTTCTGTTTGTGGTATTAAGTTGGGTGATACGGAGAAAGATGTTGCTACGGTGATTTCAGCCATGCAGGCTCAGGAGATGGCTAGGGTAGCTATTTCAAAGGCTGAACTTGAATCCAAAAAGACTGAATTGCAGAATAAAAATAGACCTGATGGGGGTGTTTCTAGTGTTAATGAACCCATCCTTAACAAAGAGATGACTTATACAAGGGATATTGGTGGCAACAGAGGGGTGAATAGAGACAGTGCTGGGGTGAAAATGGACTGTACCTCTTCTAAATCAGTGTGATTTATGAGGATTCTTTTTTGGAACATAAGAGGTCTGGGTAAACCTGCAAGGAGAAGGCAGCTTAACGAGTTAATTCTCAAGGAGAAATTTGAAGCTATTGGGGTGCAAGAAACACTTAAGCAAAACTTTACTATTACAGAGCTGAAGGAGTTATCAGGGGGAGCTGCTTTCATTAGGCACTGGGTTCCTGCTCAAGGTCACTCTGGAGGCTTGCTTCTTGGGGTGAAATCTGATCTGCTGGAAGTTGAAGGGAGAGATCAAGGTAGATTTTTTGTTAGTATGACTGTGAGACATAGGATCACTAATTTCAGATGGGAGTTGATCAATGTCTATGGCCCTGCTCAACATATCTGGTCTCTGGATTTTCTAGGGGAAATGACTACTAAATGCGAAAATTCTAGTCTCCCTTTGGTTATGAGGGATGACTTTAATTTGATAAGGAAAGCGGATGATAAAAGTTCAGATTGTATTAATCAGATTCTGGTGGACCATTTTAATGATTTTATTGCTATGAATAGGCTTATGGAGATTAAGAGGGGTGGTCCGAAGTACACTTGGACGAACATGCAGAGTTATCCTATTATGGTGGAATTGGACAGAATTTTTGTCACCACAGATTGGGAAGCTAAGTACCCCCTTTGTTCAGCTTACAGCTTAATCAAAGTTGGCTCAGACTACAGACCTATAGTTTTGAACTTAGGGGACAAGGAGAAAAGAGTTCTCAAGAGATTTCATTTTGAGAAATCCTGGTTCGGACAAGATAACTTTAGAGAGTTAATCTGCAGCAAATGGGGTGAGCTTAGCATAAAATGACCGGTTCAGGCCTACTCTTTGGACAAGTGGACTGGAACTTTAGCTTCTCTAAGGAAATTCCTTAGAGGTTGGAATGCTAATAGTAAGGGGGACATCTCAAGAAGAAAGAAAGATCTGATTGAGCATATTAAAAATATGGATGAGTTGGAGGAGCAGATGGGGTTGAATGCAGATCAGTGGACTGGAAGATATAAAGCTAAGAGCTCTCTGGAAGAGATTTATGATCTTGAGGAGAAACATTGGCAGCAGAGAGGGAATGAGAAGTGGTTACTGCAAGGGGACTCTAATACAAAGTTTTTCCACATCTGTGCAAATGGTAGAAAGAGGAAAAATCTAATTCTAAGCTTGGATGATGATGGGGTTTGTCTAACTGATGAGACTGATATAAAGGATCACATTTACAAATTCTATAAAAGCTTGTTTGGGATGGAAAATGACAAGAATATCTCTCTGGTAGATAATTTCTGGTTGGGAAAAAGGCAAGTGATAGATGAGGACAATTCGAACTTAACCAAGATGTTCTCCGAAAAAGAGGTTTGGGAGGTTATTAAAGATCTTCCAGCTGATTCAGCGCTAGGTCCTGATGGTTTTCCTTCTGCTTTTTTATAAAGCTTTTTTGGGGGTGCTTAAAGAGGTCTTTATGGGGATAGTTCAGGATTTTTATGAGGGTAATCTTGATCTCAAAAGACTGAATTATGGGGTGATTGTTTTGATTCCCAAAATTAAGTAAGCTAATACTGTTAAACAATTTAGGCCCATTTGTTTGCTTAATGTCAGCTTCAAGATTATTACCAAACTGCTGGCTGTTAGACTAGGTGATATAGCTAACTCTGTAATTAGTGACTGTCAAACTGCTTTCATTAAGGGGAGGAGTATTTTGGATGGGGTGCTTTCTCTACATGAGATCCTGCATGAGGTTAGAACTTCCAAGAAAAAAGGTGTGCTTATGAAATTAGACTTTGAGAAGGCATATGACAAGGCTCATTGGAGTTTCTTGGAAAATGTTATGAAAGGTAAAGGTTTTGCGGATCGTTGGATTAATTGGGTGATGAGCTCAGTTGTAGGAGGCAAAGTGAGCATTAATGTGAAGGGAGAGGTTGGTTCCTATTTTACTACCCACAGGGGTCTAAGGCAAGGAGATCCTCTTTCTCTTTTGCTCTTTAATCTCACAGCGGATACCCTAGCAGCTTTGATTGAAAAGGCTCAAAACTCGGGGCTGATTAAAGGTTTAGTGTCTCATCTGATTCCAGGGAGTGTCCCTATCCTTCAATACGCTGACGATAGCATTCTGATGATCGATTGTGATGAGAGATATATTTTACATCTTAAATTTCTTCTCTATTGCTTTGAATGGCTTTCGGGCTTGAAAATTAATTATCATAAGAGCGAAGTGTATGTGCTAGGGGTGGACAAGGAGGAGGCTATTAGAGTTTCTCACATGCTCAATTGTAAGCTGGGACAGTTACCTATGACATATTTGGGGATTGCGATCAGTGATAGAAAACTTAACAAAAGAACAGGGGAAAAGGTTCTTAGCAAAATGACCAAGAGATTGGACAACTGGAGAAATAATCTTCTTTCTACAAGGGGGGGGGGAGATTTGTCTGGTGAGCAGTTTAGCTTGAGCCTTCCAATGTACACTATGGGGTTTTACAGATTGAATGAGGAGATTCATAGGAAAATGGATTCTATTAAGCTAGATTCTTTTGGAGAGGAGCGAATGATAACTTCAAATATCACATGGTGAATTGGAAAGCGGTGTGCGGAGACCAAAAGATTTTGGTGGCTTAGGGGTTTTGGATACTAGATTAATGAATGAATGCCTTTTAAGTAAGTGGTTCTGGAAAATTTCCTTAGCCAAAAAATGAAATTTGGTGTCGTCTCCTCAAAGCTAAATATTTCCCAAGTGGTGCCATTAGAGATAGTAGGTTTGTCAGAGGTTCTCAATTTTGGAAAGCTCTTCATAGAGTGAAGCATTTGTTTCAAAAAGGTTCTATTCACAGAGTTGGAGATGGGGCTAATACCTGCTTCTGGACAGATGTCTGGGTAGACAATTGCCCCCTCAAGATTACATATGCTAATTTGTTTAATATCTGTTCTAACCCTGACATCAGTGTGATTGCTGTATGGTCGATAATGAATGGCAAATTGACTTCACCAGACAATTTGGTGAGGCCGAGACAGAATCTTGGAATCTGCTGAAGAATGAGATGCAGGAGGTAAGTCTTGACAATGAATCTGACAAGATTATCTGGGGTTTGGAGAACTCGGGGTGTTTCTCTGTCAAGTCTCTCTATCGCCATATTTCTTTCGGGGGGAGGATTATTAGCAATACTCAGAGGCTGTGGAAGAGTAAACTCCCTCTGAAGGTAAAAATTTTCATTTGGTTGCTAGAACAAGACAGATTGCAGACGACAGTTAATCTTAAGCTGAGAATGTGAAAAGGTAATGAAAACTGTGTTCTTTGTGGGGTGAAAGAGAACTCCAATCATATCTTCTTTACTTGTGTCCTAGCAACTTTCGTTTGGACCTGGGTCAAGGGGCGTATGAATTGGGAAAGGATCCCAACTTCCTTGGTTGACTTTCAACACTTCTGGTTAGGGCGGGGTGCTAACAGCTATCACATTACCCTTTTCAGTTTTGCAGTTTTTGCGTGGACGCTCTGGAAAATTCGCAACAAAATGGCTATTGAGAAGTCTTTTCCTAAGCAGCCGCTTGCAGTTGTATTCAAATCACTATCTTGTTTGCAGAGATGGAGATTACTGCTCAAGGAGAAGGAGCACCAGGAGCTTGATGCTGTGATTAAATCGGTCGAAGACTAGATGATAACTTTTGCTTCTGATCATGCTCTTTAAGTCGTTTTTTGTTTGTAGCTCCAGTCTGGACAAAGCTGGGTTGTGATTGTATAAAGCGGTTTCAGTCTGTTAGTAGCGCCTCTTGTTAGGTTGTTTCGGTAGTTCTGTGCTTGTTTGTTAGCTGGTAACCCCAGCCGTTCTGTACTCTTCTATTAGCTTTTATAAAAGCTGGGATTTATTTCCCGTTTCAAAAAAAAAAAAAAATCATCGCAAGACCCTTTTGTGATTAACAAAAAAGAAATTATACACCTCTGTTTCATGGCAAAATTTCTGAGCCTGCTCTGAAAAGCGAGTGAACTGCGCTGCGGCATTTAAAAGAACACGACCCAACGAATTTTCGATCCATTTTCTGTAAAGAATACAGTACACCTTGATGCACACCACAGCACTGCCGCACGGAAATTGGTAACCGTGTGATGTAAGGCTCTCTCAGCATGTAGGATATGAATAGGTACAAGCTGCAAGTTGGATCGCAATCATCTCCAGCCTCAAATGTAACAGCATGCCCTTTCAGTCCTTACCGAAGCATGTCAAGAAAAGTTGCTCTTTGTACTTAAATGCTTCTTTGCCTTCAAGATCTCTTCAGCCGCTGCAGTTCTGCTAATTGAATGATCTCTCCAATTGTAATTTTTGCATTAATCCAGAGGTAACCAGGCAGCTACTTGTCGAGGCATCATCTAATGCTCAAGTTGTTCATACCATCCACCACATGCACACTTCCATTCAAAGACAAACCCTCTTCATCCTTTGTTTTTACTTGCTGGCTTGGCAGACCATTTTCTGGTGCAATATCCAAACTATGGTTGACAGAGTTTGTTGTGATGGCACTCATAGTACCTCCAAAGTATGTACAGTAAGGAAATTATTCAGCACACCGTGCTTTCCACCCTATAGAAATAGCAAGTTTAATTCTGACTGAGATCAAGTTATCACTATTCATTAGCAAACATGTTTGATATTACGTATATTCTGGTATCCATAATCTAGTAGTACTGTAAACAAATGGATGTTACGCCCAGTTGCATCGCCTGCATCTCCACCATTATAACAGATTAACAGTAGTTCTCATCAAATTAGCATTAGTAGCAAAAAAATGTAAGCATGTCATTGGGGCAATACTAAGTGTAAGAAATGGCAAACAATGATAAATACGTCAAAACAGTCAAATTAAAATTGAGAGATCTGGCAATACTGAAACTTACTTTCTGCAGCACCTTGTTCACCGAAGACTGTCTTAAGCAATCGATGAACTCTAATACAATCTTGAATCTTCCCTTCTTTGACAGGACCAAGTACACCATTTCTGTTTACATGTTCGGAAAATGTGACGTCAACGAATATAGCAGCTAAATTAAGAATAGATGTTATGTATACTTATTTTGTTATTTACCCAGATACTGTGTTATTTACTGACTCTTCAATTAATCCAATTGCCTGAAGCTTCTTCTCTGGCTCTAAAAGGTACATCATTTCTGCAGCTGCCACTCTGCATCAAAGAATCTGCCAAAAAAAATTTATAGGATTTATTCAAAATAAAATACACCAACTTAAAAGAGTCTTAACAGTCAAATACTAAAATAATTACCATTGTGCTTCTCAAGGAAACTTCTGTTTACTTCCACAAGAGACTTCCCCTCTAACTGCTTGAAAGGTGAACCACTGGTCAAGAAAGATGACATAAGCAGATAGTAACAGATTAATCATCAGCTTAAAACCTTAAGCCAGGCCTTTCAGCTTCCAAAACATTCCAGATTAGCTTCTCAGAATCTGTTCCTGGAGCTGGAAGACTGCTTATCTTGTGGAAGAACCTTATCTACAAAATTCAAATCATGCGGTCAACAATATGTACAGAAATGAAGTGGCAGCGCTCTCCTCTTTTTTCATAATGTGCTCGTTAGTCTATGAATTTTCCTCTTCTTTTGGGCAATATTTTCTTTTAAAGCAGATCCCCTGAAGAAGCAACTCTCTCAGGCCAACATGTGAAGAAGAACATAGATATTACAAGAAAAAGAGAAAGACAGCTTGACTATACGATACAAAGAAGTGCACAATCAGAAACACATATCGGCAGTTAAGCAGATAGCATTCAGTCTATGCATGCCTGTTGGCTGTTGCCACTTACCAGGTGCAAGAAGAGCAAATTGGTAAATATCGTTGAGCAAGTTAGAAAAGGGCAACCCAACAAATACAAAGTCCACAACCTGCGGATTACTAGTAATAGTTCTATAAAATGATTAAAATCAGAACTCCGTAAGCATAACAGGAATTGACCACCTTGCTAAACTAGTAACCACAAAGTAAAAATCCGTCAACATCACTCGAGAATAATGATAACCAGCTTCAAATCATCGTTAACTAGTGTTCTACTAATTTGCATTGAATCAAGCAAGTACAGTATGCAATAAATTTATGAGAAGCTCCGAGCTCAAGATCCACCAATTAAATAACTAGAGCGCAAAAACCCTGCATCTCCCACAAGTAAAATACTTTATTTATCAAATACCAAGGGCCAGGAAGCAATTCTGAATTCGTGCCTAAAATACATTTCTTCAGGGAATCCTAATAGCAAATCATCCCTCAAGGTCTAAGAAATCCTTTTGCTAATCAATTTCATACAAGAACAAAACTGGAATGGTGCGGCAATTTTCATTAGACCAAAGGCCCATCCTAAAATTGTACATTTAGGTCACTAAAGTGCATTTAGTGTCTCAATAGATGGTCACAAACACACACGCTGGTAACTTGCATTGACATGGCACTCCACATGGCAATACATGCTGACGTGGCACCCCACCAACCCCTCCTATTTGGATGTAACCCCCTCCTCTATTGGGGCCTGGTTATAAGTGAGAGAGAGAGAGAGAGAGAGAAGTTATTCTCTGTATGAAATGAGCAGGAGGAATGAAACGGCCATGGTGTTACGTTGCGAGTCCGGCAACTCTCCGACTGTAGTGGGTGGGCGGCTTCTTGTGACGGGGATGAAGGGGACGATGGGAACCTGAGGGTGGTGTCTGCAACGGTGGAGAAAGACGGTAGCGGCCGGCGGCGGTGTTGGATGTGGCGACTACAATGGTGTTCGTGGTGGGGTGAACCGGTGGTGGATCGACAAAAATTACTGAGGAGAATGGTAGAGGAGGTGGTTGGGACCGGGGAGCATGCAGGTGGAAAGATTTGCGGAGAAACACACAGGATGAAGAGATCGGGCGAGTTCTCACCTCACCGGAGTTGGAGAGGAAGACACGGCCGGCGGTGCTCCCGTGCGTTTCAGCCAAAACTGAGAAATGGTTGTGGAAATGATCAACTGGGAGGTTTGATGTGCGAGTTTGGTTCCCTTGGCCTAGGGATTTGGCAGGCCTCCGACTCTGAGCTCCACAAACAATCAACTCAACTCTTGCAAATTAATCAAGACACATACATGCAGTAGATCGACAATAGTCATTTCTCCACAAGCTTAGGCGGTGAGCTCCTCCTCCTTGTGCCTCTCGATGACGAGGTCCGACTGGGTGGGGGTAAGCGGCGCAGGTCCTTGCCGAAGACGACAGGTCCACCTCGCCGGAGACGAACTTGCCGGCACACGAGGAGCAGGACGTCGTGCAGCAGGTGTAGGGCGGGTGCGCAACGTAGAGGTTGCTTCATGCCGTGGCCATCGTATCGCGGTGGTGCTTGGCTCTGGTAGCGCTAAGCTGGCCAGCTAGGTAGACGAGAGAGGAGAGATTAGAGTTTAGAGATGGAGTGGATGGGAGAAAGATGTTCATAGGCCGGTTTTTTTAAAATGAAATTTTGCTCTGGACACATGTTCATAGGCCTGAAGTGGCAATGCCACGTGTGCATGAGATGCCAATGTGTACGTGACCACCTAATGATCCACTAATCGCACATCGGTGATCCAAACGTGCATTTTGAGAGTGCCATAACCCAACTGACACATCTGAACAAGTTTAATGAGCCGCAATGCATTTTACTCTTAAAAAAACACTCTCTGGGACCCATTGCAAGGTGCTCAACAGTTCAACTCATACAAAACAGTTAAAATGGCTATCGCATCATTACACCATTGTCATGAAAAGGCAAAAATAATGTTTTCTATAATCAACCAAAAACAAACAGTTAATGACATATGAAAGAACAGCTCAACTGCAAGAATCATTTTTTTATACTCACCAGACACCGATGGCTATCTGGATTACTTTCATCCAATCTTATCAGTTGTTTGACAGCCTGAGAAAGGAAAGATATATTAACAAACAGAAACAAAACTGAAAACAATACAAGGCAAGGACAACATACTTGGAAGTGCATATGTATTCTACAAAGTTCACATTGCTGATATACTTCCGCTGTTTAAAAAAATAGTTTAAGGAAAAAAATCTTTTAAAAGAATTTGTATATAAATAATGAAATAAAGTCCAACAAATATACATTTCAAAAACAGAAAAAGTAAGGCTAGTGGTTGGGGGAGGGTTCAAACATGCTACCTCCGCAATGTTTCAGTCAAATTTAAACCGATAACGTAAAAACAAAAAATGACAGCCAGTGGCAAGTGGCACCCGCATGTCAAGGACCATTGCCTATATAATTTCCCTCCCTCTCAGCACCTCCCATTGGCTGCTGTTTCTGAGAAACAGGAGGTCCCATAAGTCAGTGGCTGTCTTTTACAATTCTTTTAAGTTTCCGTTTGAAATTAAAAGAAATGTAACAGCAGGAGTCTTTAAAACTGAAAACAGAACAAACATGCAGCGGCAGGGGGCTAGATATCTTAAGGTAAAAGTAATGGATACCATGATAACCATAGAAGAAATCACATTTCCCATACCTGAAATGCAAGTAATTTTTTTTGCTTTCTCATGTTGAGTTCAAATGAAAGTATGTGGGTTTCTAATGAGTCCGACGAGTTATTCTGGAGAAGCTTCAAATATTTTGTAGCTTCTGCAAGTGGATCTTCAACCTACACAATAACAAATACATTTTTTTATAGAAAGGAAGTAACAACTCCCGACCTCTGCACCAACTAAGGATGCATACAGTCAAATAGGCACCCAAATTCGTCTAGAAGAGGACTAGAACCTGAGTGGTGGGAGTGTACATCCACACATTCCCACCAACTGAGCTAGGCTTAGTTCCTACAATAACAAATACATGAAAACCAAGACTACTTTGTTGTAAATTCCATGTGTACAAATTAAGTCTAAGACAGGTCAGTGGTCACGGACTAATACCTGCAGTAACTTTTCATCATGTTTCTCTTCAGCCTCCTTGTTAGATTTAATCTTGTTTAGAAAGTATTTGTTTCCGTTTCAGTTTAGATTTCTAAGTTTAGGAAGTTGAGTCCGTTTCGGTTTTGAAGTTGAGTCCAAGAAGAAGTCCTTCTCTAGGTGTGCGTGTGTATAAAAGGCCAAGACTGGCTGCATTGTAGATGAGAAGAAGCGAGTTGAGGAAGAAATAAAATACCAAAAGAGGAGCACCTTGCTCCGAAAGAATCGATCTGTGTCTCTTGTCTCGTGTTGTTTGTTTTCTCGGTTGGAAAGCACACAGGCGAGGCGCTACTTTCCAGAGCTACTTCACATAGAAACAACACGAACAAGAGAGGTCTTTGTTCCATCAAGAGTCAAGACCATACCAGTCTTTGCTTGCTTTTTTTATCAAGTCACGTCGTGGTTCTCTTTGGTGGCTTTGCTTCAAGATAACCAAGGAGGCAAGGGCACTAGTTACATCACGTGAAGAAGCGCTGCTTGGAGGAAGTGCAAGAGGGTATAAAGTTAGGTCTAGAGCCCTGTAACGGTTGAGTTGGATTGAAGAGAAGAAAATTTTCTAACAAGTGGTATCAGAGTCTATTAATCTTGGTGCTATCTGAAGATCATGAACGACAAGGCGAAGACCCGGGATGGGCCGATCTCCCTCCTATATCCTGTCCTGACGACCGACAATTATCCGGTGTGGGCTATGAAGATGAAGGCGAACATACGCGCCCAGGGAGTCTGGGGTGCAGTCGATCCGAAGGCAAAGGACAATGAGGTGGACGACAAGGTAGACCAGACGGCTTTGGCCATCATCTACCGGCGGTGCAGACTCCATGATCGCGGCGGCTCGCCGGCAAGGAGGCAAGACGTGAGGCGTGGGTGGCGCTTCAAAAGATGCACGAGGGAATTGATCGTGTGAAGGAGGTCGGCTCGAATTTGCATACCGAAGTTCGAGAATCTCCGGATGGGAGAAACCGAAGTCGGTGGACGAGTTCGCCGTAAGTTGTCTTCATTGTATAATCAAATTGTCTCTCTCGGCGACAAGATGGAGGAATCCGTGGTAGTGAAGAAGTACCTGCGCGTGCTACCAGAAAAGTTTGTACCTGTCGTCACCACGCTCATGTACTCCCCGGATCTGGAGCAAAAGAAGATCGAGGAGATCACCGGTTCCCTCAAGGCACATGAGGAGCTACTGAAGGGGTATAAATCCCGTAACGAGCAAAGGTATCAGTCCCATAACGAGCAGGCGTTGCTAGTAAAGAGAGATACAAGAAACAATAGCAGACGATTTGGCAGAGGTGGCCGTGAAGACAAGGTTGGGCAAGGCGATGGTGACAGATCCCGTGATAAGTCACATATCAAATGTTTCAAATGTGATAAGTATGGTCACTACGCATTGGAGTGCCGCAGCCACATAAAGTGCTTCAACTGTGACAAGTATGGGCACTATGCTTCAATTGCGAAACAAGAAGAAGAACGAGGAGGTAAACCTCATCCAAAGTCGTGAAGATGAAGACAGACGATCCTACCTCGCTTCTCTCCTTATGTGTCAACAAGGCGCCGATCATGGTGATGTTGAGCGAGGAGAACGTACTTCCTAAACTATGCACGGAGGAGGAAATCACGATCATCTTGATGAGTGGTACTTGGACGATGAGAGCAAGCAATCATATGACGGAGATCGCTCCATGTTCCATGAGCTCGACGAGAAGATTTGGGAGAAATAAAGTTTGGCAATGGCTCTACGGTACAAATAAAAGGCAAAGGTACAATGTTGTTGCGATGCAAGAACGGTGATCGAAGATCTTTGATATTTTCTTTATACCAAGTTTGTGCAACAACATACTCGATCTCGGCGGTTAGCGTAAGCGGGGGTGTAGGGTGGAGTGCAGGTGAGTTCTTGCGTGTCTCGACAAGAACAAAGATCTGTTGATGAAGGTAAAGATCCCCAAACCGGTTGTACAAAATTTCTCGAAAACTTGTAAGTCGGTTTGTGTGAAGGACGATCTGGAGAGCAGTGGAACTTAGATAACGGTCAAGAACATGGCGGAACCAGAGTAGCACGATTGGCGTAGGAGGCGCGATGGCGGAGTCTCAAGAGGAGATCGAGACGGTCTTGCAAACAAGGCGCTGAGGGCTGCGAGGCGGTGAGTCCCACGCGCATAAAGGGCGCGGTGTACACAAAGTTGACGTAGGAGGAAGAGGCAGTGTAGCCTCAGCTAAGATGTGTCTTGAGGAAAGGCGGACTTGGTCCAAGAGAGAAAAGCGGAAGGCTCGGGTAATGATGAAACCGAGGTGGTCGTGGGAGCAGTGCTCCGGCCGAACAAGCGTGCAAGGAAGGGCGAGTTTAGTCCAGTACGAGGCGCGCAAGCGTTGGTTTGTGTATGGCTCGGGATGGAGTAAGCAAAGCGGTAGGCGGTGTCGGTCCAGAAGGAAGCGGCAGACGGAGTCGGAGTAAAAGAGGAAGACTTGAAAGTTCAAAATGCATGAAAAGATCAGGATGATCAAGATGAAGAAACAAGATTAAGGGGGTGATTGTTAGATTTAATCTTGTTTAGAAAGTATTTGTTTCCGTTTCAGTTTAGATTTCTAAGTTTAGGAAGTTGAGTTCGTTTCGGTTTTGAAGTTGAGTCCAAGAAGAAGTCCTTCTCTAGGTGTGCGTGTGTATAAAAGGCCAAGACTGGCTGCATTGTAGATGAGAAGAAGCAGAGTTGAGGAAGAAATAAAAATACCAAAAAGAGGAGCACTGCTCCCGAAAGAATCGATCTGTGTCTCTTGTCTCGTGTTGTTTGTTTTCTCCGGTGGAAAGCACACAGGGGCCAGGCGCTACTTTCCAGGGGCTACTTCACATAGAAACAACACGAACAAGAGAGGTGCTGTTCCATCAAGTGTCAAGACCATACCAGGTGCTGCTTGCTTTTTTTTATCAAGTCACGTCGCGGTTCCTGCTGGTGGCTTTGCTTCAAGATAACCAAGGGAGGCAAGGGCACTAGTTACATCACGTGAAGAAGCGCTGCTTGGAGGAAGTGCAAGAGGGTATAAAGTTAGGTCTAGAGCCCTGTAACGGTTGAGTTGGATTGAAGAGAAGGAAAATTTCTAACACTCCTGGACTTGTTTGAGGAGAAATCAGAAGAAGAAAAAAGGCTCATGGTGGTATCTCCAGCTTCAGGGCTGACCTTTAGAGATTACCTTTTTAGCACGAGCTTCTGCCTTTTTCTTCTTTTGCCTCAATTTCTTCCTCTGAGCAGGTGGCAATTTTGACATCTCATCACTCTCCTCGTTACATGATTTTGATGGAGAATCATGCAATTTTATATAAGACCTACAGTTTACATTGCAGTTGCAAACACTTATGAAATTTCTTGAATGAAAGCACAACATAGTGAAATAGCATCAAACATTATAAAACTAATAACCTATCACCTGATAGCACCTGCTGCAGCCTTGTGGAAATATTCATGAGCATGCAAACGATCTTGAAACTTCAGCATAGAAACATATGCTCTAAGCGTCATTTTACGTAAGCAATATGAGTGGAAATCAAACTGATCTTCAGTCATACCAGCATAATGCTTCTCAACAGCCAAGAAATTCTTTAGGGCCCTGCCGAGATCACCTTGACGATAATAACTCTCACCAGAAGCAAGCTCATACCTTCAAGATGAAAAGAGAAGATATCAAGTTTGAGAGAGGGAGGGGGAGAGCGATTTTTTCTTCTTTTTGAGGAAGAGATGGGAGTAGCACGCACCACATGCATTGCATGTCATGCAGATTATTATGCTGATCCCTGTCTTTTGTGAATAAAGCAACAATCTTTTCAGATAAGCCAACCTTCAACATGAAACAGTTTAGCTAACACAATTTGCAAATATAACTTCAGAGGGAGATAATGAAGTAAGACAGAAATTGATCGGGTTGTTTAGGTAAGCAAAGGGTTGATAAAAAATAAAGCAGTAAATCTCATGACTGGAGGCTGAAAATCATTTATTCAAAATAGGAACAACAAATGTACGGATAACATGAGGTTGCATGTTTCACATATGACAATACCTGGTCAGCTTGAAGCATCTGCATAACACATTCACTGTTTAAACAGCGATCTGCAAGATCCATGGACCTTGCTTCATCTGCCAATGCTGCTGCTGCTGAGAGATTGCCAGCATGTTGCAATATCTTCCCCTGAAAAGCAAAGAAAGTGCGGTCAAGGATTGACATGTTGATAAGAACAGTATCATTTAATTTTACCAATGAAAATTTACATCAACTTTGGGCCATTCGGGTTAGTAATACAAAATTACTGACCCATTATAGAATGGCCCAAACTAGAAACACTACTAGATTTTGTCAGATATGCTACAGAGGTAAACAGGACTGAAAGTATCCAAATAAAGCCCATTTAATTGGAGGAAAGAAAAGGTTGCATCGAAGGGAATATGAACAAAATGGATACAGAGGTCGCAATTTTAACAGGCATGGAACAACTTGAGATGTTAAATTAAACCCAAACCAAAAGACTAATCTAAACATCTATAAGGGGCAAACACCATAAGGACCAAGTGAAAATAGACTTTTCATTAACTTCAGAGAGTAACAGCACTCATGAGGCCATTACCAATGCCAGTACTAGAATAATAGTTCATTCCTAGTGAACCCGTGAAAGTGTAAACCTGATAAACACAAAAGCATACAGAGAAAGAAGGATTTTTTGTGTTTGGGAGGGAAGAGTGGACACCTTGATGGAGTATAAGTCAATTACAGTCAGTGTGTGTTCAATAGCCTCATCGATTTTTGCTAGAGCAAGATCATATTGCCCCCGTCTATCATAATGCTGCACCATATAGTAAAAGAAGAATACATGACTAAACAAGATATATAAGGCAAAAGTTCATACAGGAAGAACAAAAATTACAAAAGGACACAAAATTCAAACCTGAGAAACCAAAAACAAAGTCCAAATGAGGGTGGAAGGAGGTTCCATTTGTGCACTGCAATAGAAAACAGTTATGTCAAACTCATCAACAGTATTCTAAATCTGAATCAAGATATGCCACCAGTAATAATGCATGACTAAATTTAGTCAAATATGAAGATAACATAGCAGGTAGTTTTCCATAAAAGAACATGATTTACAAGTAACAAAAGAAGGAAAAACTGTATGTTATAACTTAATGAAAGCAGACAAATGTTTGGAAGTGCTAGCGCTAGCACCAATTCAAAAGAAAAAGTAGGATCACAAGTATATTTTGCATTATTTGACATTATATTTTCCATGCCAAGTCTAGTTTCTACTGAATCTCTCCTCAATAATAATTCATAAGCATTTGATACATTCAGAAACCAAACTGTGCTATTGTGCTCAGCTACCAGTTTTCTAGTCTTCGTAAGAGGATTTTGATTAAGGGGGTGTTTCATTCACTACTACACTTTACCATACATGCAGTTTTATGAATTGAAATTGTAATCTCACCTTTTCCTTTCCTTTTTTTTTTCGGGATTGACATATTTATCACACCAGTTCATATGCAATTGCCAAAATATCACTCCATATCTCACTGGCATGTGGCCCACATGCCAGTGAGACATAGAGTGACATTTTGGCAATAGCACATGAACTTAATAGCACATCTTCAATAATCCCTTACAGTAATGGTCATATGCTAAGGATTACCTTCCCAGATTGTATCCTGAAGTCCTAACTGAATCTTCAAGCTTAAGAAACAATTGTTCCAATATGTTTGCCTAGGAAAGATTGAGAATACGATGACATACTGGTGCTGTATGATTGAGCAGTATTGAGAAGGGGGGGCATGTACTGTGTTTGAGTTATACCTTGCCAGGGTGTTCATACAAAGGGCTTAGGTCAAAGAACAACGAAGGAACTCCCTGAAACATTTGATACACAAGAGAACCCATCGAATAAAATCATAAAAAATGTTATGATCTGTATACTAGGGAAGGAAATTTCTAACTAGAAACTAAACAAGAAGAAAACATTAATGACAAAACAAGGAACCTATATTGACTAAACAAACTTTTTTCTCATTAATTTTACCTTGGTTAAAAATGGTCTGACATAGTTGTCTGCTGCCTCCTGAAATTTATCACCTTCTAGGAAATCCAAAGGTATGCGCTGTTGGAGGGAAAGCAATATACGGTAAGACATAAGTATGAAAAATAACCATAATATGCAGAAGGAAAGAGAAATATATTACAAGCTAGTAGGCAAACCCACAATGCTACTTGGCTCTAGAATTTCCAATAGAAAAACAATGCTAGCAAGAAGAGATCATTACTATCATATCCTTAAACAAAGCAATCGTCTCAGCCAAAAGGATAGCTGCCCAATTTACAATTGTATACAAATATACACAGGAAGATATCTATCAATTAATTGTTCTGTGCTCATACCAAAGATACCCCATGAGGGGCAAAGTAGCAAACAATAAATAAAAGGAAGTGCAATGCAAACAGACCAGAACCAAACATAAAGTACCTTAACCGCAGATGACCAACCATATTGCTCCTTCAGTGATTTGTACAATGCACACAAACGTCCAACTTCATTAGCAGAATATTGGCCATTGACAGAGTATAGGCCAAGGCATTTTTGCATTGCTGTGAAGTACCTGAGTAAAAGCAATGAAAATCAATTCATTCCTCAACTATCAAAGAGTATACCTGTAGATGATGAGGACATCCCATTGAATTACACTTGTATACTTGCATAACAGCACCTACACCTCAATAGAGCAATGATAAGGTTAATCCTACACTTGAGAGTTCATTAATTTATGAAATGACTTCGATGTTGCCTAGCTATTATTCACCGCCGCCCTCCAGCTGCCGCCGCCTGATTTTTCAGGAAAAACCGAGGACGCTCTATTTCGACCCGAGTGGCCGTCGTCCTCATGCCTCCACCCCGACGCGTCGCCGGATCCGGATCCCAACCGATCCTGCCGACGGGATCCCGCCGCCCCGACGCCGTGGTCCTCTGATGCTTGGGGCCGCTGCCTCCACCGAGCGCCGCCTCCACCGCTTGCGGAGCCCGCCTCTGCCTCCACCGAGTGGCGCCCGACTCCCCAAGCGCCGCCTCCACCGCTTGCGGAGCAGCGCCCGCCTCTGCCTCCACCGAGCGAGCACCACCTCCCCTACTCGCGGAGCCTCCTCCTCTGTCGCTGCTGGTAGTTGAGCGGGCGGCGGAACAGCGTGCTGTGCGCGCGTCTCTGTTGCTCGGGGCCGCCGCCTCCTATGCCCCCGCGTCTGCTGCTCGGAGCCGCCTCCATTGCAGACGCTGGCCAACCCAAAGTTGCCACACACTCTAACCAACTGAGCTATCTAGGGAAAGCGGCGTGGAAGCTTGCATGGTCTCCCACGGTGGCAACTGGCAAGCTCTGGTGGGTGAATTTCGCCACGGGCCTCCTCGTCTGCGATCCGTTCGCCGATGAGCCGGACATGGAGTATGTTCCACTCCCGAAGAGCGACGTGAGGCATGATCACGGTTGCTCCTACTGCTCTGAGAGCAAGCTCGGCACCGTCGTCGCAGCAGGGCGTGCCGCCAACGCAAGCGGTTGCTTCCCCTGCAGCCGCGACCATGGGTGGGTACAGGGGTCCCTAGTCTGGCCTCTCTGGCCCGAGCCGCCGCTGTTCTAGAGCTGCCACCGAGCCACTACCCCGAGCGCCGCCACCGAAGCTCGCCTCCTCGTGAGCTACTCCACCGAGCGCCGCCACCGCCCCTGCCTCAGGGTTTGCTCTTCTGCTCTTGCTTCTCAGCGGTCCTCGCCGCCTCCACCTCCCTCGTCCAGTACTTTTGTCTCCACGATCTTGGACTCTGGGGTTTATTTTCACATGATACCAGATTCTATTAGTCTCACTTCTGTGAGTCCCACATCTCTTCCTTTCACTATTCAAACTACAGATATTACCTCTCTTCCTATTACAGGACGAGGCATCATTTCCACTTCTTTTTGTGTTTCTGTCATCTCTCATGTTCTCAAGCTTATTATGCAGCTTATGTCGGCCGATCAGATCACTGACCATGACTGCCGTGTTATTCTTGAGTCCGATTCTTGTTGTGTCCAGGACCGTTGCACAGGGACTCTTCTTGGTGCTGACCCTCGGCATCGTGATTTGCAGCGTCTTTTGGAGCTTGACTAGTTGCACCTTCCTTCCGCTGTCTCCACCGGCCAGTCGGTAACTACATGTCTCTGTTTTTACTGCGTCCTCTACTGCTTCCTTTGCTCAGTGGCACTATCGTTTGGATCATCTATGCGGATCGCATCTGTCTTCTCTAGTAGGTCGTGGTCTTCTTGGGTCTATCTCTGGTGACACCTATTTACCTTGTATGGGTTGCAAGCTTGGCAAACAGTTACAGCTTCGCTATCCCTTCGGTGATTGTCTCGGCTCGTCCTTTTGATCTTATTCACTCCGACATTTAGGGTTTGGCTCCCTTTGTTTCGAAAGGGGGTCATCGATACTATGTGATCTTTATTGATGATTATTCTCGTCATACTTGAATCTACTTCATGTCCTCTCGCAGTCAAGTTCTCTATATTTACTAGAGTTTTGGCATCATGGTTCGCACTCAGTTTGATTTGGCCATTCGTGTTTTCCGTGCTGATTCTGTTGGCGAGTACTTATCTGCTACTTTGCACCGCTTTCTCGCTGAGCAGGGTACTCTTCCCCAGTACTCTTTTCCTGGTACTCACGCTCAGAACGGTGTCTCTGAGCGTAAGCATCATCACTTTCTTGAGACCACTCGCGCTCTTATGCTTGTCTATTCTGTTCCACCTCACTTCTGGGCTGAGGCTGTCTCTACTGCTGCTTTCCTCATCAACATGCAGCCTTCCACTGCTCTTTAGGGTTCTACTCCTATCGAGCATCTCTCTGATCAGGCTCACCAATCTGATCACCTTCATTTATTTGGTTTATGCATTTCGTGCTTCTTCCACCTTGTGAGCACACCAAAGTCGACCTTTCGATGAGTTTAGTATGTTTTTCTTGGCTCTGATCTTGAACATAACAGTTATTCTTTGCTCGACCTGCTTTCACGGATGAGGATCTCTCGGGATGTTACCTTCAATGAGTCCCGGCCTTACTACCCTCGTCCCTCCACTATCAGCTTAGAGTCTGTTGTTGAGTCGATCTCCTTTCTAACTTTTCCTGACACTCAACTTTCCACTTCTGTTTCGCTTCCGCCTCCACCTTCTTCGCTTCCCTCTCCTCTGGCTCCACTTGTTCCCCCAACGCCAGTGTTTCATTGCAGCTCTTTTGTTGAGATTCTACCCTTTCCTCTGCACTACTCTCACCGTCCTCGGCCTACTCCTTCTCCAGTTGAGCCTTCATCTTTGTTGAGCCCTGTTCCCAGCTCTCCTTCGTCCTTACTGGGTCCTGCTCCGCCTTCTCCTCCCAGATACGATCTTCATGATCGTCACACTATCAGGCCACCTGACCGCTACGGTTTCGCAGCCGGTACTCTTTCTGAGCCTATAATCTACCGTGAGGCTGCTTCTCACCCTGAGTGGTAGCTTGCGATGTCTGAGGAGATTGGTGCTTTGGAGCGTACTGGCACTTGGGATCTTGTGCCCTTATCTGCGTGTCACTCTCATCACGTGCAAGTGGGTGTACAAGATCAAAACCCGCTCGGATGGTTCTCTTGAGCGCTACAAGGCTTGTCTTATGCTGCGTGGTTTTCAGCAGGAGTATGGTCGTGACCAGGGATCAAAATCCCGCCGGTTATTGGCCGGTAACCGGTAGTTTTATCGGTGGGTATCAGGATCCAAAATTTCGACCGAAAATTTTCAAATTTCGATTCAAATTCAAAATCCTGGTGGTTAGATCCCAAATTCAAATTTATTCAGATGAAATTCGACTGAGTTTTTCTTGGGATTTCGGTTCTGCGCCGTGAATAGGATAATGTTCTCGAGCGAGATTTTGCACGATCTGGGTTTCTTGATCCTTGGTCGTGACTATGATGAGACCTTCGCTCCTAACACCCACATGACCACTATTCGCACTCTTCTTGCTGTGGCCTCCGATAGTGGCCCATTTGTCAGCTGGACATCAAGAATGTCTTTCTCAATAGCGAGCTACGTGAGGTCTACATGCAGCCACCCTTGGGTATTTTGTCCCTACTGGTATGGTTTGTCTCCTTCGCCGTTCTCTTTATGGCCTCAAGCAAGCCCCTCGTGCTTGGTTTGACCGCTTCTCCTCTGTTGTCACTGCTGCCGGCTTCTCCGCTAGTGATCATGACCCTGCCCTCTTTGTACACACCTCTCCTCGGGGTCGAATGCTCCTCCTCTGTGGATGATACGATCACTACTGGGGACAACTCTCAATACAATGATTTTGTGAAGGAGCATCTCAGTGAGCAGTTCTTGATGTCTGATTTTGGTCATCTTCGTTACTTCCTTGGGATTGAGGTCACTTCCACGCCTGAGGGCTACTACCTCTCCCAAGAGAAGTACATTCAGGATATCCTTTCTCACGCTTGTCTCACTAATCTGCGTATGGTAGACACTCCTATAGAGCTTAGTGTTCACTTTCGGCCCACTAATGAGGAGCCTCTTGAGGATCCTACTCACTATCGTCATCTTGTCGGGAGCCTTGTCTACCTTGGGATCACTTGACCTGACATTTCTCACCCTGTCCACATTTTGAGTTAGTTCGTTTCTGCTCCTACTCAGCTCCACTATAGTCACCCTCTTCGTGTTCTGCGGTATTTTCGTGGGACCATCAGTCGTCACATTCTTTCCTCATTCCAGCCCTTTGCAGCTGCAGGCGTACTCGGATGCGACCTAGGCTAGCGATCCTTCTTATCGCCGATCTCTTTCTGTCTATTGTGTTTTCCTTGGCACCTCTTTGATTGCCTGGAAGACCAAGAAGCGGATTGTTGTTTCCCGTTCGAGTATTGAGGCTAAGTTACGAGCTATGGTGGCGTTGACAGCTGAGATCACTTGGCTTCGGTGGTCACTTGAGGATTGTGGTGTTTCAGCTTCTGCATCGACTCCTCTAATCGGATAATACTGGTGCGATCAACATTACTCGAGATCCAGTGAAGCATGAGCTCACCAAGCATATTGGAGTTGATACTTCGTTCATGAGATCGCAGGTGCAGGACCAAGTTATTTCTCTTCAGTATGTGTATTCGGAGCTTCAGTTAGCAGATTTCTTCATCAAGGCACATTTCTTCATCAAGGCACAGACTAGAGCTCAGCACAGCTTCTATCTCTCCAAACTTAGTGTTATTGATCCACCATGAGTTTGAGGGGTGTTATATATGACTTGTATAGGGTGTTCTTTGCATATTTCCATACATATGTAACTTGTATATGTTGGCTTTTAGCCCCATTGGAATGGATGGGAGTTGATTCCAACAAGGAAGTCATCAAAATCTGTTGAATTCAGGCATATAATGATGTCTGATAAATCATAAGGCTTATCCAAGTTGACATAGAATAAACAATATCATAACAAATTTACATTAATAACAAAAAATCAGTGAATATATGCAATATTGCAATGAAAGATGAGAAAACAAAAAACCCACTTGTAGTTATCAGGATTTATAAAGAGTAGGGATCTGTATATTTTCTCAGCTTCCTCAAAAAGGCCATGTTTCAACAAAATGGACGCCATATGTTCCTTGAATGATAACTTATCTACCTAGTAAACAAAACTAATATGATACTCAAATGTTGCTCAAATAAATACAACCTAAATGTTAACCTAGTATTTTTTTTTACAAAAAAATCTACATTAAAAGATGTGACTTACAATTTTGCCCTCCTTTTTGTGCATTTCTTCAAGGGCTCTATCCAGCATCCCACATTCCTCAAGCAATGAAATCTGCAAAGCAATGTTATCAATATATAAGAGAAATAAGAGTCAGTTACATAATATAGGCTATTTTTTATCTTGAGAAATTAGCAGCAGAGCATGGAAACTGGGAGAAGTGTGTCATGGGGGAAAAAAATCTTAACCTTATACAGAAGCATCTCACTGTGTTCATTGTTAAGTGTATTGTATATTCTACTCTCTCTCTCTTGGCCCATGTGGCCCTTGTAGCCCATGAGGCCCATGTATCTGTCTATATATATCCCCTTCATTAATGAATAAGATGCATAGTTGTGAATAGCAAACCCTAGCTTCATCTTATCTAACATGGTATCAGAGCAATCTCCAACCCTAACCTTAATTCCATAGCCGCCGTCGACTGTGCTGAGCTTCCTCTGCCGTGGGCCGGCGTGCCCGAGCCGCTACTCGGCCGTGTCATCGTCGCCTGGACCCCCCGAGCCGCCAAGCTGCCTTGGATCCGCGCCGCCGCTCCTCCCTTGAGCTCATCCTCCCGGATCTGCGCTCCCGACACCGGCCCCGAGCTCCGCGCCCCAGATCAGTCCGTAACTGATCGAACTAAGCGACCTACTCGTATATTCTCCCTTTGCCTCACGATGTCTGGTTGAACTCTAGGTGAGATGTTGTGTCATCCATGGACTGTTCAATACTTTCTCGATCGAGTGTTGGATAACTTCACGTGGTCGAACACTTCGACCACTAGTGGCATAGCCATGCACTTACTTTATCCGACCACAACAAGGGGTCCAGAGACATCTCTCCTGTTATGTTACGAGGGGCAAATCCCATATCCGACCAGTCATATTCATCTGCATGTTTCATAGCATACCCGAAAGCCACCTTTATAACTACCCAGTTACGAGTAGCGATTGGCAACCCCTAAGAGTGCTATTACGCATGTAGGAAACCATGCTGATCTCAGGTATAAGAATTATACATCATCATTGCTTGAGACCAACTAACGACACATAGAATCATAACAATCTCAATAGTGTCTCAAGGTGGGTCAATCCAACCCCATGTTCTCTAACATGTGTTCACATTATTGATTCGATATCCCTATACCCATGACCGGTGAAACATGATCATCAATCAATACAATGTGCCGGTCAATAGAGTCAATAGTGTTCCGACCAATGACATCCGACCAGGGATCTATTTAGAATAACATCATATAAGTTAAAAGAGTTTCACCAACAAGTCACATACTTGTTAATCTTCATGACCAATGATTCATTCAAGGAACATGATAACATATTATCCAATATTATGAATATAATGAAATATAATAATCTCTATGATTGCCTCTATGACATATTTCCAACACTATAATCATTGCCACGTAGGATTTTTGCGGACGTGGATGAAAAAGAATGAAGAGAGAGAAAGATGATGTCTACAATTCTGTAGCCGACTATAGCATAAGAAACAAGAAAAGCATTAAAAGAATATGTGTTCTATAAAGACAACTAAAAAGACAGCAGCCGTTTGTACCATTGTATGAGTTGTTTTTAGTGTTGTCTATAGGTGACATGGAGAGTTGCTATAGACAGCAGCTATCTATACCATTGTACATGCCCTTAGAGCACATTTAGCGTATTAAATCGATGTCGATTTAAAGTTATGTCACATAAGAGCATGTACAATGGTATGCATATTCTTGTCTATAGCAATTCTCCATATCACCAGAGACGATACTAAAAACAGCTCATACAATGGGTTGTGGTGATCTGATCATTTCTGAGTTGTAGACAACACACAATCTTTCAATGATTTTCTTGGTTCTGGTGCTACAGTCGGCTACAGGATTTTAGATAGCGCATTTCTCTCTATTTATTCTCTTTCATCCACACCAGCTTAAATCCTATGTGGCATAGGCTATAGACAGCTGATGTAAGCCCATTGTACACGACCTAAGTATTCTAGAAAAGGAAGGAGGCGGAAACCCTACCGTTTCTCATATGAGTTATTTAATGCTTTAAATCGATTCCTAAGTAGAGTCCAGTTCCATGCATTTTTTTTTGTTAGAATCGACCCCTCCAATGCATTGAATCGATTCAATGCCTTCTTTCTCTTCATTTGAACCGCCTAAAACACAACATTGGAGATGGTCTTAGAGCCAACATGGGCCATGGGCCATGGGCCATTGTCCCTCTAGCAATTAAATTTTGTTCTAGAAGAAGTATACAGTGGTAGTATTTAGTTAGCCCCATGTACTATACATGGCCACCCTACGAGTTTTTGGTCGTATTAGCATATTTATGAAAACGGCTTTTGTCGTGCAGGATTTGCAAAAATAATGTCTCGTTTGCACAACGACCATGCGGTTTTCCTAATGAGACGACAAGTAGCAAAAACCACACGCATGGCCCCCGTGTGGTGTCGACGTTGCTTGCACGGCTTTCTTTCTCCCCATTTGGTTAGCTATTAAACATGAACTACACTATCTGTCATCTGGATTATCATCTCCAAAATCACTCTTTGGTTTTGGATGGTCGAGGGCATTCATGCCTTTCCCTCTCTCCAAAATCATCTGTCATCTGGATAACACATTAATTTGGAATGAAAAATGAACTACGCAAATACATAGTCCGAGCTGGATTTCCGGTGGGGTTTCATGATTTCATCAGAGACATAACATCACCATTAGGATCGAAGGCGGGGTGTGGCTTCCGGCCGTGGCGCGCCTTGGTTGGACCGTGTAACACCCGAGGTTCACGTTCACAATACTCTAAAACACCTTATCATATCAATATTTTTCAGATGATAACACGTAATTTCATTCCAAAAATGTATTATCAAGACGTGTGATGCGAGTGATTGGATGTTGGCGTGGCAGCTCCGAAAAGTGCTAATTTGACATCAACAAAAAAACTATGCATTCATGGCTTTCTCTCTCTCCAAAATCATTTGTCTTCTGAATTATTTGATTTATCCCATACCATTATTAATCATGCATGCAGGCTCTTAACTAGGTCTCTGAATTTTTCTTACGAAGAGCTAGCTAGCATGGAATCATGCATGTCTCAACTAACCATATGCATGCACCATATATTATTTTAAGTGTCGGTGGGAACATGTTTCATGTACTTTTATTTAGATAATACTACATTAAGCATGCTAGAGTATTACACAACGTTTTTGACTAATCAATCTTTTGGGATTTAATTAATAGGTCAGGATAACACAAGCCGTGAATGCAGAGTTTTTTTTTTGCCAAATTGGCACTTTTTGGAGCTACATTAGCACTAATGGCGGTCTCGGCGCCTTTGTTATAGCGCGAGCGAGGAAGAGTGTGAGCGAAGAGTCTCACTCGCTTCCTCAAAATTTATAGCATGAGCGAGACAAAATCACACGCCGCTAATGACGGGAGGGATTCATTTTGCGCGGGCGCATGGACGCGATTGAAAGACAGTGAGGCGATAGAAAGAAAAGGGAATAAAGGGGAGATTCTCGGTCACATCGCGTGTGTCTAGTTTTGTGGCATGCACCAGCTACTTAGTGTGTCCAATTTACTGCAGTTAACAGTTTGTTCAGTTGAAGGAAAGCGCGTCCGTCCACCCGTCTGACGGACACCACGCAAACTAGACACACGCGATGTGACTGAGAATCTCCCCTTTATTCCCTTTTCTTTCTATCGCCTCATTGTCTTTCAATCACGTCCATGCGCCTGCACAAAAATGAATCCCTCCCATCATTAGCGGCGCACGATTTAGTCTCGCTCGAGCTATAAATTCCGAGGAAGCGAGCGAGAATTTTTGCTCACACTCTTCCTCACTCGCGCTATAAAAAAAGGCGCCGAGAGCGCCATTAGTGCTAATGCAGCTCCAAAAAGTGCTAATTCGGCAAAAAAAAAACTTTGCATTCACGACTTGTGTTATCCTGGCCCATTAATTAAATCCCAAAAGATTGATTAGTCAGAAATGTCGTATAATACTCAAGCATGCTTAATCTAGTATTACCTAAATAAAGGTACATGAAACATGTTCCTACCAGGCACTTAAAATAATATATGGTGCATGCATATGGTTAGTTGAGACATGCATAATTCCATGCTAGCTAGCTCATCGTAAGAAAAATTCAGAGACCTAGTTAAGAGCCTACATGCATGATTAATAATGGTCTGGGATAAATCAAATAATCCAGATGACAGAAGATTTTGGAGAGAGAGAAAGCCGTGAATGCAGAGTTTTTTTTTGCCGAATTAGCACTTTTTGGAGCTGCCACACCAACACGAATCACTCGCGTCACACGTCTCGATAATACATTTTTGAATGAAATTACGTGTAATCATCTTAAAAATATTGTTTGATATGATCAGGTGTTTCAGAGTATTGTGAACGTGAACCTCAAGTGTTACACGGTCTAGCCAAGGCGCGCCACGGCCGGAAGCCATACCCCGCCTTCGATCCCTAATGGCGATGTTATGTCTCTGATGAAATCACGAAACCCCACCGGAAATCCAGCTCAGACTATGTATTTGCGTAGTTCATTTTTCATTCCTTAATTTGCACGTAGTTCAGGATGGGTTAGTGAATTAATGTGTTATCCAGATGACATATGATTTTGGAGAGAGAGAGCTGTGAGTTCAGGATGGGTTAGTGAATTAATGTGTTATCCAGATGACATATGATTTTGGAGAGAGAGAGCTGTGAATGCCCTCGACCGTCCAGAACCAAAGAGTGATGTTGGAGATGATAATCCAAATGACAGATAATGTAGTTCATGTTTAATAGCTGACCAAATGGAGAGAGAGAAAGCATGCAACGTCTACACCGCACGGTGACCATGCAGTATCTAGCCGTGCACGTCTACACCGTACGGTGGCCATGCAGTATCCAACCTAACCACACGGTGGCCGTGCGGTGTCCCCTCGGCCGCACGGTGGCCATACGATTTTTACTACGTGTTGTCTCAATGGGAAAACCGCACGGTAGCCGTGCAGATGAGGTGTCATTTTTTTGCAAATCCTACCCGACAGGAGCCATTTTCGCTAATACGTTCGACAAATATGCCCATACAGCCAAAAACTCCACCCCTGCACCTCGAGATGCCCATTGTATACTAATACAACATAGTCTGCTCTAACTTCTTTCCTAGTAGACCATGAGTCCATGACCAAAGTCCATTTTATTACTCTTGTCCACTGATTTAGTCAACAATTTATCTTGATCAGACGTAACATTTTATAAGCTAAATGTGGACAAGATCAACCTACAATTCTTCAGAGCCTATAAATTCTACCATATCACAATAGTATCATTTAGCACTTAAATAGTTTTGAATTTGCATTAGCCCTTGGCCCCCTTCATATTTGGCTCCAGCTCTGCCACTAGAGAAGGTGTCAGGAGGGAAGAGTCACTGCACGGTGGGACCAGGTCGTCAGTGATGCTTTGGATATAGGCGATGGTGATTTTTTTTTTATAGATGGAATGATAGATGGTGATGGTTTTACTTTGTTCGAGTTGCCAATTGTGATGTGGAATCGAGTGGGATTAGCTAGGGCAATGGAGTCATTATTTAATTATGACGTTTAATGGGATCAAATCCTATCACATCTTTAAGCTACCATTAGACTTTTACTTAATTTTTTTTATATATTATGGTTTTTTAAAAAATAAATCTATGGGTCCAATCAAATGTAACTGCGCCCCTATACATTGGTTTTGGATCCACTCGCTTACAATATTTTTCTATAAAGGTTGCTATATTGGGCAAAGCAATTTCACGGTTCAATTCCGTGCAAAGTGGTCATGTATGGCGTACTACATACCGTGATTGTAACCGATAAAATTTACATGTTGGTTCATTTCATTTATGTAAATAGAGCCATAAGAATATCTCCATGGAGCAACTAGCATCCAGATGTACGATGAGAAGCTTCCAATCGTACGCTCTGACACAACATATGTAAACAATAGGTGCAACAATTTTAATCCATGTATGCAACAAAATACACAAATAACAATACAATGACGAGAAAAAAAAAGGATATGGAAAAATATCATATTCTTACCGAAATTGCATGAAACCATCAATATAGAACCTAGATGTGCTTTACAACTAATTCAAATATCCCAATCAAACAAATTTCGATGTTACAACATTGCAATATTTGAAAATAACAGTGGCAACATCCGAAAATAATTGTTGCAATATTTTTTACTAATTCAAATATCTCAATCAAACAAATTTCGATGTTACAACATTGCAACATTTGAAAATAATAGTGGCAATATCCAAAAATAATTGTCGCAATATTTTTGGAACAATGATGCAACAAATAGACATCCATACCGCAACAAAAAAAAAACTCTTGTGCGACAAATCAAAAACACCCAATACTACAGGAAGCCTCATCACAGACGGTTCGGAACCGTCACACAGACGGTTTCCGAACTGTCTGTATTTGTATATCTGTGATAACAGGGGTTATCACAGACGGTTCAAAAACCGTCTGTGATACGAATAACACAGACGGTTCTTTGTTAAAACCGTCTGTGAAGGTGCGTATCACAGATGGTTTCCATTAAAAACCATCTGTGATACGCACCTTCACAGACGGTTTTAACAAAGAACCATCTATGTTAGTTCATTACCCTAACCACCTTTTTTTTTTAATTTTTGGCTAGCCACAGGAATTGCTTGTCATGCCCTCTGAAAACAAGCATGCAGAAAATAGATACATCACAGATAATCAATTTTTGACAACTCAAAGTGATCATTACTCAAAATAAATTACAAAAAAATTTGTTCAAGTATTCTCGCTATAGTTACAATTGGATTACAATTGAATCATTTGTTTACACGTGGTTGAGAGGTACTGACGGGGTGAAACTCTGCGTCCGCGACGGAGTGAAAGTCTCCGTTGGGGTTAATGATATCTCTCTTGATGAAGTCGCAGAGCTTCTCTCGAACGTCCACGATCTCGCTCGCAACGAGTACATCTGATTCTATCGTCAAGCCCTGTCGCTAGCAAGAGTAAAGTGGTAAGCATATATATTTAAATTTATAATTCGGAAATAATTATTTGAGATTGACAAACACAGGGATCCTTCGTCTTAGCATTAATGATTTGCATATGATGGCAAGCGTAGAATGCACATAGCTCATCGCTTTTTTCTTTGGCGGACCGCAAAAATAGAATTACATATATAGGTATAGTCAGTTCGAGACGCATTATTACAAAGTATGATATAGCATTATTGTGTTGTAGCGCGTACCGAAAATCGCGTCCTGTGTGTCAGTGTGTCCTTCGATCCCCCCTTGTATAGTCCTCCATCGCGAACATAGGTTTGAACGACCTACATGATTCCAAAAAGTTATCCTCGGCCATTTCAAACGAAGGAAGACTACAATAGAGTTATGTATGGAGGAAATGAGCATACTTGTTGAGTATTCCTGTCAGAATGCTGAAGTCGTGCTCGTTGCTGATTAGGGAATCAAGGTATATTACATTGTTCCTCTTTGGTATAATGACTAAAAGGATCCAGTGGTTCGTACTCATGTATGTTGCTATAGTCATTAAACCTAAGTTCGTGCTGCGTATAAAGTACAAATGAAATTTATATAGCAAGTAGTGAAGCACTTACCCCTAGTTGTAGGGCACCACTATGTAGTCCTTGTTGTCCTGACGAAGCAATCCCACCGTTATGTAGTTCTCGACGAAGGATGCATCTGCTTCGATGGTTTGCATAGAGACACGTGTGGGTCGAGGAAACCCACTGGTTTGGAACATTCCCAAGCTTTTTTCATCATGTATCTATACATAAGCAATGAGTTGTGATATTTATCGGTATTACGTGAATGCAGAACTTGATTGTACACACACTTAAAGTGTCCAACATCGTAGAAGCGAGGCGTCGAGGGCAACGAGGTTGAATAGGTCGTACAAGTCGTTGAAGCCCACGACGAAGTGGTCCGACCCATTGAAGAAATGCTCATTCTTGTACTTGACGGTGATTCCAGTATCGCACCCCTTCTCTTTGGTCTTCCGCATGTACCAGGCATGCAAAGCCTGACAAGCTAGTCCACTGCGGAGTAATTCTGTGTTGGAGCACAACGGTTTTCCGATGGAGTACTTCCCGGAGTTGGTAGGCGCCTTAATGTTCATCGATTTCGATTTGGCCTTAACGATTGGTAGCGTCTTCCTGCGAGACGACTTGGGAATCGATACGGCGACACGCTTTTCTTGTTCCTTCAGTATCTCTCTACGGGAACCGATACGACGGTACGCTTTTCTTGTTCCTTCGACGACTTCTCTACGGGAACCGATACGGTGGTACGCTTTTTTTGTTCCTTCGGTGTCTTCTCTACGGGAACCGATAAGGTGGCCTTCTGGGGTGAAGGATGATGAGGTGGAGTCATCGAGGGTCCCGTTGGAGAGGAATGGTCGTGTCGAGATCGCGGCCTTCTTTGGGTCGAGCGATGTCCTTCTTGGGCCTTTGGATAAAAATGTGCATGGCATCCCCTAGTGTTCTGATGTCTTCGTTCGGGCGAATCTCCAGTGGGATGGCCATAAAATTGTCATGTACCATGTCCACCTGGACCCTGGCGTAACCCTCGCCACCGGGCACCGTCTTTGCCTTGTCCCTTCTGGCATGGATCGTCGCCCTGCCCGACCTCAATAGAAATAGACCCAACCATCCTCACTTGGAGCTTGCAGGGCGTCGGCTCCTACAAAACGATACACAATTAGCTAAGACGTACTATAGGTCTATCTTTGGAGTATTCCAGAGATGTACATTACCATGATGTTGTCAAAAGGTAATTGGATGTCATCATGTTCAGAATTATGCGTGGACGCGACGCTACTGGCTCCCAAAATAACGGGGGCGGCTTGCGACTGGTTCAGGAGTTGATTAAGTTGATCTTGCAATTGTGTTATCTGTCCTTCAAATTTTGCAGTAAGCATCTGTACCAACCGGTCCTCGTGCTCGGCCTTGGATCTCTTCCTACTCCTATACGTGTCGTAGTCACCTTGGAATCCATAACTCCAAGGTACGGTAACCCCAAGGCCTCGTGTGCAACCCGGGTGCTCCTTGTTTCCCAGGGCCGTAGATAGCATATCCTTCTCCCTGTCTGCTTGGAAGGAGCCTTGGAAAGTTTGAGCAGTCAATTCATGCTGCAAGAGGTCATCATGTTATTATAGACACTATGAAGTTATGGACTTATTAACAACTAGGTAGTTCGACATATTTACCACACGTTGGGACACTTCACAGTCTGCATTGGGTTTGTGAAAGAGATCTTTGTCAGAAGGCGAGACTTTTGCCTTCGCTTTTAACCAACTTAGGGCAGCGGTCTGTGATCGAGAAATGGCCCGGTTGTGTTCTCCTCCTCCGCCACCCATTGCATGGATTTAGCCATGTACCCAGTGTGCCGAGTCCGTGGGGTGAGTGTTTAGATGTCCGAGAGCTTTGTCCGTGCACTTTCTTTGCTTAAATTCGGCCGTCGTCTTTAAAGCCACAAAGGCGTCCCATATTTCCCGCGTCAAGAATCCATATTTCGCAAAGGGCGTCTCACCCGTGTTCACGTACTTCATGACAAGAACGCTCTTGAAGGTCCTCCACGCATTATCCATCGAGAGCAACTCCTGTCGTTCCACGCGTGCCATGTCTGCTTCTGGGATAGTGAACTTGCTTGAAAGTTCTGTCCACAACGCGCCTCTCTGTTCTTTTGTCAGAGACTTCCAGCTTGGTGTGGTGATGGGGACCCGTTCCCTTGCAAATATCCCGCAGATGGTCCGAAATCTCGCCGCTGATCTCTGGGAACTCAGAGAGATTCCAACGTCACTGACCTCCGTGATGATCAGTCGGCCCGCAGGAAATTTCGATTTTCCTCTACCATCTTGCTTACGTATCGTTATCGTCGACGAAAATCCAGACGCATTGGGCGGCGTCAGTGGCGGCGATGAAGACGGCGCCTCCACCATCTCAACCAGTGTATACTATTCACTAATTGACTTTGACAAAACAATATAAGCATTTAAATGACCAAATCAACATAGGATTGTTGCAAGCATTTAAATGACCAAATCAACATATACATATGAAGTATCTCTATGTCATACAAAAAGGTCAGAGTATTGATGTTAAAGAGTGCTCTCAGTATGCTGGATGCAAAGGATTTAACCTTTGCAATCTCAGTAGATCAGTCAATATATCTTCACTAATCAAATTTAACAATTATCAAACAGATCTTGAGCTGAACCTAAAACTTTCCTGTTGAATGTCAAATGAACATAATTAATTGCAGCAATCACTATTAGCCATAAAGCATAATAGCAGCATGAAGTAAATGACCATAATAACATGTGCCCATGAAATTCTTTCAAGTCATTTAAACACAATATTATGCTCAGCATTAATAGCAACAAACCACCAATTAGCAGCATAAGACACTGAAGGTTGATGTTATTATGTGCTCTCAGAAGGAGAGTAGCTAAAGAACAAGTCTTTGCCATCTCAATCCTACTATCTATACTCTTCATTAAATGAATATGATAATATAAATTCAAACTATGAGCTCTAAACAATACTTTGCTTAAGCGTCAAATGATCTCAAGCTGCATTAGCAACAGATTAAACTTCTAGTTAAACAGACTACTAGAAGAATCACAAACTGGTCATTAGATTACCAACAAAAACAGAATACTCTCAATAGAACTGAACATGAAGTCACAGGTTCAGTGATAAAGCCAATTGGCTGACATAAGAGTATCCACTTCAAATGCTAGAGATCAAAATTAGCGGTAGTAAGTAATACAATAGAGCTCAAGAATGAACTAACTATCACATTCAATCTCGATTATAAGGCGAGTTCATCACAGAGCATGTCAACAAAGCCCACTGATCAATTTGCAATATCTTCAGTACTAGATTCAGAAATTAGAACTAATACAGATCAAGGTACCAACTAGCACTGCAAATTGATTTCAGATTTGACATTCATTACAGAGCTGATCAACCGAGCCCACATAACCACTTTGCTATGTCTCAGTGCACAATCTAATATAGAATTTGAAGCCAATCCAGCACATAAGTATATAGCCCAAGTAATGCACAAACGTAATATAGGAATACTCACAGAGAGGATGCCGCACAAGAACTCACGGTGTAAGGAGGAGGCCGACGTGGGGAGGAGGGAGGCGCGGGGAGGAGGCGGCGCGTGGGAGGGAGGGAGGAGGCCGGGCAGGGGAGGGGGACGCGGGAGGAGGTCAGTGCAGGAGGAGGAGCCGACAGGGGAGGAGGACGGTCTTGAGGAGGAGGCCGGTGTAGAGGGAGGACGTCGACACGGGGAGGAGGCCGCGTGTCGAGGCGGCGCAACATCGCCGATGTCGGGGGCGGCGGCGTCGAGGTCGGAGGCGGCGGTGTCAGTGAACAGGCGAGCCCTAGAGGAGGCGAAACGAGCGCGCGTCGGTTAACGGGCGAGCCCTAGAGGAGGCGAAATGAGCGCGCAAGAGCTTAAGGGCTAAGTGCACTGGGGAGAAGAACGGACGAGCCCTAGTGGTTTTTATAAAGGCATATCACAAATGGTTCTGTTACGGAACCGTTTGTGATTACTTATCACAGACGGTTCCATTAATAAACCGTCTGTGATAGTCTAGCATATCACACACGGTTCGTAATAAGAACCATGTGTGACTTATCACAGACGGTTCCAGTAATAAACCATCTGTGATAGTCTAGCATATCACACACGGTTAGTAATAAGAACCGTGTGTGACTTATCACAGACGGTTCTAGTAATAAACCGCATCGCCATAGTACGTATCACGAGCGGTTTCTTTGGAATGATGCGTGATAATAATCTTCTGAGCGGTTCCAAATGAACCATCTGCGATGAGGCGTCTTCGATACCCTGTTTTGTAGTAGTGACCATTGCAACATCACAACAATGAAAAACACTATTTGTTGCTAGCGTTTGTTCAATGTGTTGCAATAGTTGGTTTGAAATGTTGCAGGCATCGTACCTCTGTATAGTCTCTTCACATGAGCATAGGTACTACTACCCACCATGTCCAGCACCACTACCACCATAATGGCGACAAGGAGAGCAGGAAGCAAGACGAGATCCTCCACCGTGGCGGTGCCCTCCTCATTCTCTCCCTCCTCCTACTACGCCGACACCAGCGTGGAGAGCACGCCCAGCGTGGTCGCGCTCTTGCACCAGCTCGAGCGGACCGAAGTGCGATGGCTTCGACGGTGGTGAGCCTGCCACCACGTTGCCCATAGCCGTCATGTGGCACCGCGCTGGGGAGATGGAGGAATAGAAGTTTGATGTTAATTGACTATGTCCACTACAAACAACTGAGAGCATTGTTTGAAATGATGATCAACAAACTAATTAACTAACGGTGGGATCAACATGCAAGAAAGACAGAACATTTCACGGACACAAACACACACACACACACACACACGAAGATCGTATCTGAGAGGAGAAGGCGAAGCTGGACCTAGCAAGGATAGAGAGAGGAAGGACTGGGAACAGGGCCCAGCAGAGATGGAGGCTCAAGAGGGGAAGTAGTAGGCTGAGGATGGCGAGAATAGTGCAAGGAAAAGGTGGAGCCTCAACAAAAGAGCGGGAAGGAAAAAACGGTGGCGATGAAACAAGAGGAGCCGGAGGAGAGTGAGGCAGAGCAGATGAAGGATGAAGCGAAACAGTGGTCGAAAGCAGAGAGTCAGGAAAAATCATAAAGGAGATCGACTCAGCAAAAGAATCTAGGCTGACAATGGGGGAACAAGGGTAGTATGATCGAGACTCGTCAAAAGTGACATCCTAAGAAATCCTCATCCTATGAGCAACAGGGTCATAGCAACGATAACCCTTATGCTCAAGACTATAGCCAAGGAAAACACACTCAATTAACTGAGCAATCAGCTTGGTGTGCTCACGAGGTGGAAGAAGAACGAAACAGATACAACCAAAACTGGGAAGGTGACTGTACTCTAGAGCTTGACCAAAGAGATGCTCGATAGGAGTAGAACCCTGAAGAGAAGTGGAAGGCTGCAGGTTGATGAGAAAAGCAGCAGTAGAAACAACCTTAGCCCAGAAGTGAGGGGGAACAGAAGAGGCAAGCATGGGAGCACGAGCGGTCTCAAGCAAGTGACGATGCTTACGCTCAGAGACATCGTTCTGAGCGTGAGCACCAGGACAAGAGTATTGGGGAAGAGTGCCCTGCTTGGCGAGGAAGCGACGCAAAGCAGCAGATAGATACTCACCAGCAGAGTCAGCACGGAATACACAAATGGCCAAATTAAACTGAGTGTGAACCATGGCGGCGAACATCTGGTAAATAGAGAGAACCTGACTGCGCTCGGACATGAAATAGATCCAAGTATAATGAGAATAATCATCAATAAAGATGACATAATAGCAATGACCCCCTTTCGAAATGAAGGAAGCCGGACCCCAAACATCAGAGTGAACAAGATCAAAAGGGCAAGTAGAAATAGAATAACTAGAGGGATAGGGGAGCTGCAACTGCTTGCCAAGCTTGCAACCCATACAATGTAAAGAGGTGTCCCCAGAAACAGACCCAAGAACACCATGGCCGACTAAAGACGATAGACGCGAGCCACAGAGATGACCGAGACGATGGTGCCACTGAGCGAAAGAGGTAGTGGAGGACGTAGCAAAACCAGAAGTAGTGGTAGTGGCTGACTGGCTGGTGGAGACAATGGAAGGAAGATGAAGCCAGTCGAGCTCCCAAAGACGCTACGAATCATAGTGCCAAGGGCTAGTACCAAGCAGAGTCCCCGCACGGCGGTCCTGAACACAACAAAAGCCAGACTCAAAAACAACACGACAGTCATGATCAGTGATCTGACCAGCCGACATAAGCTGCGTAGTAAACTAAGGAACATGAGAGACTGCAAGAACATGAAAAGAAGAAGTGGAAAGGGTGCCTCGGCCTGTAACAGGAAGAGAGGTACCATCTGCAGTCTTAACAGTGGAAGAAAAATATGTGGAACGCACGGAAGTAAGGTAGGTATAATCTGGTGTCATGTAAAAAGAAGCACCAGAGTCCAAGATCCACGGAGACAAGATACCTGACGAGTGAGGAGGTGGAGGCGAGGAAGACTACTGAGAAGCAAGAGCCAGATGAGCAGAACCCAAGGAGTTTGAGGACGAGTCAACACCAAGGCGCTGAAGCAGTGGGAGGAGCTGTTGTGTGGCGTCACCAGAGGAGCCATGACGAGAGGCACCAGCTCCTGAGTGAGAGGAACCTCCAGAGCCCTTCAGGGGACCTCCACCCCGATGACCCTGGTCCCATCTCCGCTTGTAGCAATTCTGATACTTGTGGCTGTCACGCTGACAGTAGGTGTAGTGAAGACCCACAGTAGAAACAACAACCACTAGAGGAGCTGGGGGAGGGATCACGGTCGGTGTTGAAGAAACCAATGAAGGAGCAGGTGCTAAGGCAGACAAGATAGACTGCATCTGAGCCACGCCACAGTGACAAGTCTCCTCAGCACGCACACCCGTGAGGGCCTCCAGCAAGCTCGAGCGTGGGTGACGAGTTAGAAGCTGAGCATGCACAGTCTCAAACTCAGGCCGGAGACGCATCAAGAAGTCATAGAGATGATGTGTCTCCTGGTGAGCGCGGAGCCGCACACATCAGGGATAGGTCTGGCAGACATTCGGCCCCAGAGAGTCAAGCTGACACCACACCTCTGACAACTTCTAGTAGAAGTCATCTACGGTGGCATCGAGCTGCTAAAGAGAATGTGCTTGGTGCACAACTAAGAGATACATAGCATCACTTGTCGGCTGATAGTGAGCTCGGTGGCACTCCCACATAAGCTGTGTCATCGGCAACTCTGCCACATCCATGGAGATGGTCACGGGCATGCTACCCACCAGGATGGCAGTAGCACGAGCCTCGGCCTCCTGCCAGTGCTCGTAGGTGTGCAGCTCAGACTGGTAGAGCTCTAGGGCCTCCTTCAGTGCATCATTGGCAGCCTCTTGAGCAGCCTTATCCACACCAGCAGAGGGAGCGGGCAGTGCTAGCGATGTAGGATGAGGCGGACAGGGCTACTCGCCAGTGAGATGACCCTAGAGACGCTGGCTATTGAGGTGGATCCTCAGGTGAACGGCCCACTCCCAGAAGTTCGTCCCATCAAACCGAACTGGGGGGAGCAAGATGGTGAAGGAGCATCCAGTAGAAGCCATCAGCTTTTTTTTTTTTTTTTTTTCTTCTCAGGCTAGGCAGGCTCAGAAAAGGACTTCACATACGGTTCAAAAACGTCATCACAAACGGTTTCGTGAGCCATCTAAGTTTATGGGTCAGTAATGTGGATATCATGGGGAGATGCACATGATCTTAGGATGATGTTACAATTGGCAATGACGTTATCGGTTTGTCGAAACACGCGTTTTCGTCGAAGTTTGAAAGGCTGTCAGGTCAAATGCGATCAGACCAACGTTCAAAACGCGGTCAGACCGGCGTTCAAGGCGCGGTCAGACTGGCCTGCGGTCAGATCGGCCATTGAATGGCGGTCTGACCGATTTTGTGCTGTTCATCGGTCAATCGGTGGCGATGATTTTTGGGATAGGTCAAGTTCATGGGATTTAGTGCATATGTATTGCATGATGCATGTTTTCACTAACGTGGGTGAAGTTGTGAAGAACTTGTTCCTAGAATTGATTTCTTTGTCTATTGTTGTGCAGAATGCTTGGAGGTCAACGACGGTCAACGGTGAGGATGATCGGGACTAAGCTTGGAGAGCTAAGGTCCAGAACGATTGAGGATGCCGGGTGAGGTGAATGGATTCAAGCATGACGCAAATTGGATAAAGGTGACCGAACGGGCAGTTCAGTGCGACGGGTTGGATCAAGCAGCACGGGGGTCGGTGCAAGTGTCTTGGTGGTTTCGGTGGGAGCCGGACGGGAATGACTTGCGACATGATGAGAGCCGTTGATCAACCTACACATGGCGAAGTAGGCGAGTGCTTCACCAAGATTGGACTTGGTGTTCGGAGAAAGATCAAGAAGGGTATTTTGGTAATTTTACCAAATACCACCTTGGTAACCTTTTGGCTAAACCACGGTGCGAGACGACGCATGGAGAAGTGGTTTAGGTCAAGAAGAGATGAAGACGATGCTTTAAAATGCGTGCGTGTGTGACCCGTTTGTGTGTGGACTTAACGGGAGCCCATTAGGGTTTACTCTTCTAAAAGCTAGGCCTCCACTATAAATAGGGGTGGCTGCTGTCCAGCACCCTTAAGGACTTCATTTGGAAAACCCTAGTTTGGTTTTAGGGACTTAGAGAGGAAAGGAGAGGCTTAGGGGGGTTCTAGGGAGATGAGTTGATGGTGTGCTCATGGATTGAGCTCTTGCCCTCCTGATGGAGTGGTTGTAAACCCTCTTCAATCTCAAATCAATCCATGCATGATTTCCCAAAGATGAGTCTCTTTGTGTTCTTCCTCCTTCTTTTGGTGATTTTGAGTCATTCTTTGATCCGCAAGTTTTCTATTGGTTTCTTGCCATGATCTAGCTTGTTGTGACATGTGGGAACACATCTAAGATCATCTTGATCATCAATCACCTACGAGCAAGTCTTTAGATCATATTTCGATTTATACTTGGTTTTGGAGCACTCTTCATTCAAACTAAAAAAGGTAGGAACTTTAGCATGGATCTTTGTAACAGCCCAAAAATTCAAATTCTGAGAAAATTTAAAAACTTATTTATTTTGGTGGATTTTCTGAAATTTTCTAAAGCTCTTATTATTAACCTTAAAGCTAAAACAAAGTTAAATACAAAAACTATTAACAAGTTTAAGTTGAAATTATTTTATTTAAGTCCAAAATCCTTCTAGGAATTTCTGTGAATTTTTCTAGAATTTTTGGAACTTATTTGCTAATTTCTAAAGCCTCTTTTAATTATCTGAATTAAAACAATTAAGAAAGCAAAAGAAAATCCTTCAACGATAAAAGGGCGAATTCGGTCGGCCCATTTCCTCAGCAGCTTGCTGCCGCGTGACTCTCAACCCGCGCCCTCTCTCGCCTTTGGATCCGATCGTGTGGTCTCGCGCACCGCCACTTACCTATTCGCGAAAATCGTCGTGGTCGTTGGATTGCCATCTAACGGCTAACGCTCATCCTTCCCTTTCTTTCTTTCTTTGTCACGCCATGTGGGACCGCCGCCTGAGGTCGTCCCTTACCTTCCTTTCTTCCCCGCGCCTCTTCCCTTTCTCGCCCGCGTCCGCCATTAACGCTATTTCGAAAACCTTCCTTACGCGTTCAAATCCGGCCACATCCCCGTGATTGACACGCGCATTCAATTCCCTAATCGTCTCCGCCTCCGACACGGCCCTCACCTTCCATCCTTACGCCCAAAATCCCTGATTTAGCTCCGCTGTGCCGGGCGACCATCTTGTGCGCTACGTCGATCCAGCCACACCCGCGCCCTATAAAAGGGAGCTCCGGGTGCGCCTCCTTCACAGCAACCCAGCACCACCACCCATTGCCCTCCTCCTCGCTCCTAGCGCTCGAATTTTGGAGTTTCTCACGGCGACCGAAGCTTTCGTTCTTCTCCAATCCGGCGCCACCGTCCCGCTCCGCCTCCGCCGTCTACACCATCAAGACCGCCTCAACATCGCGGCCGAGAGCCAACCCACGTTGCGGAGGCCTCGGGACCACCCACTCCGTCGACAACCGGCTTCGCCGCCGCTAAACCTCGTCGTCGATGCTCCCTCCGCGCTTTCTTGAAATCTTGGTGAGCATCTTACTCGGCGTCGTCTTCTCGTTCTTTAGAGCCCGCCCATTCATTTCGCCGTGGCGCCGGCGGAGCCCAAAACCCTAGGGTCGCCGGAGTTCGCCAGCCCAAGCTGCGTGGCATAGCCACATCGGCGCCAGTGTACACCACGTCGCCTTAGATCAACGTGGCGACCTCGTGGCGCCACCGAGCCACTTCTTTGCGTGTCTTTGTTTGGTACACCAGTCCACCATGGATTGTTGATGGCCGTGGGCGTGGTCCGATGACCACGGGCCCACCCGTCGAGATCGCCCGAGGTCGCGCCATGATTGCATAATAAATCGGGATTTCCTTGGAAAATAAATCCTTAAATGAAATAAAAATCGATTTAGGGTTTAAATTTGTAAAAATCATAACTTTTGCATCCAATCTCCAAATTGGGTGTTTTAAATTTCTAAATTCATGTAAAATCATTATCTAGCTAACTAAACCAAAATTATTTAATTTGAAGCTATTTGAATCTGTATTTAATTTTGGAAATTCTTTTAAATATCAAATTTAGGTTAAAACTTGTAAAATTCATATCTTTTGAACCACAACTTCAAATTGAGTGATTCAAATTGCTAAAATCTTAAAAATTATTATATAGCTAAATAAAATAAAATTATTTCATTTGGAGTTAATTTGATTTGTCTTTTTGGATTTATTTGAATTTCATTTGAATTTGTCGTACTCTCGCGTATAGAGTTTGACGATTCCGGAGAGGTAGATCTTTCAGAGGGTTTAGAATCTCAAGACTTCAACGAAGGCAAGTTACATTCTTGACCATCTTGATCCCAGTATTTCAAAGTTAATTAATTCTGTTTTTAAAGTTATTATTGCATGCATATTTGTATCCAAGTATTTTAAATTCCTGTTTTAATTCTTAGTTATGCCAATTCCTTTGTATAGCCAATCTTGATGCTTGGAATGCCATGCCCTTGTCACCTTAGTAAAATAATTAAGATATTTATGCTTAGTCATTGCTTAGACCAAAAGATGATTTGGGAATTTTGCCAAAATATAAAGTTGTTTTGAAAATGAATCTATGGTATTGTTTTTACCATAGATGATTAGAAAATGTCTTGACAAAAGAAAAATAAATGAAATTGGTTTAGACTTGGGTGAATCGGATTGTTGGTGGGTGCAAGTTCATGCACGGGCTCAATCTGTGAATGTTTGAGACCTGGGTTTGTTTTGAAGTCACCCAGTCATGTAAGGACCGGTCTGCGGGCATGGATGTTAAGCCAAACTCGTACCACCACAAGTGCGGAATGGGACAGACTTGGCCAAATAAGCTATATTATCTCACCATGTTTATGTCTTGGAAAGATGTGGGAGTCGTGAAGACTTATTAATGATACCCACATGGCGCAAGAGGGTAGTCATTGGTGCGAAGCCTTCGATTCTGAAACCTTAGCGGGCATAATTATGTTGAAATAGTGTAGGGTAAAGGCCTCGTGATAGTCGCTTAGTCGCACGCCTCTGGCGTGTATTGACCGACATAATAAGCAAACTATCTCTTGTGGGTAAAGCTGTACCAACTCTGCAGAGTATTAATCTATTGAATAGCCGTGTCCACGGTCATGGACATGTATGAAGCCACTCAAAGTTAGTCTCTGGTTTTGTTTGAAAAGACTTTGTCACCGGTTTATGAAAATGGGATTGGGCGAAGCTTTGGTGTAAGGGGTAGTCCTTCACCATTTGTGTATGGAGGTTCATCCTACACTTGACATTGAGAAATTGAAATATGATTTTGATCTTATTCTAAAATGGCCTTGGAAATTACTAAGAGTTTTTAAACCTGAAAATCTTGTCTTATGCAAATAAACCCTGCCATTACCCTTTGCTCACTTTATGCATGCATTCAATCATTATTTTCTGGTGTAGCTTGCAAGCACAAGATGGTAGTGCTTACTCTTCTTGAATAATCTTTATCCAGAGAAGACTTCTATCAAGGCGGTGAGGACATCGATGCTTAGGTTACGCTCCCCAGACGATTGCACTGTGGTGAATCGTTGGGTCTACTACTACTATTTTATTTCATTTGTGTTTTACTTTATTTGGCCTCAGCCCGTTTGTAATAAACTCTGAATAATTATTAATAAAATGCGTGATATGTTTTGATTATCACTTTTGTTTAACTGTGTACACTAGAAATCCTGGACTAGTGTATGAACACAGAGAATTCGGGATCCTTCGCTCCCGGGTTCGACAATCTTCATGATCCTTGATTGGAATAGGTTTCTAATATCTTAGAGAAGGTGTGTCTCAAGTTTGGTAGAGTTTGGTCGTGTAGATCAAAATTTAGATCGATTTGAGTTTCGGTTTTTTGGGCTGTCTGTTCTGTTCATCGTGCGGCCCGTCAGACCGCGCCTAAGCCGTCGGTCAGACCGCACTTGGGTCAGACCGCGCCACATACGTCGGTTAGACCGCTCCCGAGGGTTTTGATCTCCAGTTTTAGTTTTTTGCTTGGGGTTTTGATTTGGGTTCAACACAAGTCCTCTGTAGTACTTGTATGTTGATCTTCATAGCTTCTATAGCTAATGGAGTGATATTTGTGTTGAACCTAATCAAGGTGAAAAATTGAGCGTGCTTCTATTCACCCCCCTCTAGTCGCTTATTCGGTCGTACAATTGGTATCAGAGCACGGTTAGCTCTTCTCATAGATCTTAACCGGTCTGAGGAACCATGGCGACTGACAAGTATTCAACCAAACCACCGGTGTTTGATGGAGTCGATTTTGCTTACTGGAAGGCTCGCATACATGCCTACATCGAGGCTCAAGGGCACACAATTTGGATTAAGGTTAAAAATCTTTATGTTGTGCCAACCAATGACGATGTGATCACTCCAGATGTGGAGGCCAATAGCAAGGCTCGAGACTTCTTGATTCAAGGGCTTAGTCGATCTGAGTTTGAGCGTGTCGCTCATTTGAGGTCTACTCATGAGATCTGGAAGACCCTTTGTGATTACCACAAGGGCTCTACTGCGATCAAGGAAGTGAGACAGAACCAACTCAAGAAAGAATACTCAAAGATCGAACAAAGGCCTGGGGAATCTTTGGATGAGTTGTGGGGAAGATTCTAAAAAATCCTTTATGACTTACGTGCTGTGGATCTTGTGTTCACTGAATTTGAAAATGCACGTCAGCTCTTGGGTGCTCTTGATGTGAAAGTCTGGAGGATGAAAATCACTTCCATCAATGAAAACACTGTCATGAGTGAGCTTACCATGGATAAGCTCTACTCGAGGTTGAAGACGCATGAGATTGACTTCATCTCGCGTCTCCCCAAGACAGAGTCGATGGCTTTAGTGGTTGACCCATCTAAGGGCAGTTCTTCTGATTATTTGGATTTTGGCTCATCTGGGTTTTCATTGTCCGCTTTACACTCTTTGAGCGATGAGCAGCTAGAGAAGCTACCTGAGGATGATTTAGCCCTCCTATCCACAAAATTCATGAGAGCCTACAACAAGGTAAGGAGCAGAAGGAGAGGTGACCCTGTTACCTACTTTAAGTGTGGTGAGCCAAACCACATTCGGGCTAAATGCCCTAAGCTGAAGGGCAAGGAGGAGAAGGACTTCCGGAGGCGTCCTCAAGCTCGGGATGCGAAAGCCAAGAAGCCCAACTACAGGAAGTTCGTCAACCGGGTCCTTGTCGCTCTTGAGAATGTTGATATGAGCGATGTGGACTCGGGGACAGAGGACGACGACGATGATTCCCATGGCAAGAAGAAGGCCCAGGACTTCACCGGCATGTGCTTCATGGCCAAGAACAGCCACGACATTGACTCCTCCAACGACGATGAGCTTTTCAGCGATCCCGACGAGGTATGCCCCTCACCAGATGAGATGAAACGTGCTTTGGTTGTTGCTGAACGAAATCTGAAAAGGCAAGCTAAAATGATTAAGAAACATGATATCATGATTGACAACTTGAACTTAGAAGTGGTTAGGCTCAAATCCATTAATCCTGCTGATGATTGTGATTCTTGCTCTAGCTTGCATGATGAATTGACCAAACCGAAATCTGCTCATTCCTCTATTGCAAATCAACTTAAAGATGCTCTAGATGAACTAGAATCTCTCAAATCTAGTCCTGCTTGCATAGATGTTATTGCTCTAGATGTGACTGCTGTAGATGTTATTCCTTCACCTTGCTCAAATTGTGCTTTGCTTGAATTGAAGTTAGATAGTGCTACAAAAGAATTGCTGAAATTTGATGCTAGTCACACTTGTTCTCATTGTGAGGATAATAAAATTAAAATAAAAGAAATGACTAAAATGGTTCTTCATTTTAAGACTGCTTCGTGTGAAAATTGTTATAAACTCACAGTTGAGAATGATGCTTTAAATAAGACTCTAGAGGAGAAATCTAAAATTGAACAATCTATGTCCATAACTGCTTCCAAGAAAGTTGTTGATTCTACTTCTTGTGCTTTTTGTACTGAAGTTGGGACAAATTTAGATGAGATACAAGAGGCGTTTAGAGTCAAATTCAAGAGCAAGTGAGCAGGATTGAGAATGCTTCTTGTGTGTCTTGTGAGGCTTTAAAGGTTGAGGTAGCTCTTGTTAAAGAAAAGCTTACTAGGATAATCAAGTCAAATAGGTGTGTCACCTGTAAGGACCTAGCCAAAAAAAATGATTACCTCAAAAAGACTCTTGAGATATTTTCTAGTGGGAAGAAGAACCTTAACATGATTCTTGATCAATCTAAGGTGAGTGTGAAGAATAGTGGCGTAGGATTTAATTCTTTAGAGAATTCTAAGAATCACCCACCTAACGTTGTGAGAGCTGTTAATAGTGGCTTATTTGAGGTAGAACCCCTTGAGCTATCTAAGATAGTCTTTAGATCTGCAAGTTTTGCCCAAGCCCCTTCTAGCAAGACAGATGCTTCTAAGTCATCAGATCAGACCTCTCAAAAGGTCAAGTATCATTGCATCTTTTGCAAGAAGGATGGCCACATAGTTGAGTTCTGCTTCCGTAGAGCTAAGAGTGAGAGGAAGGAAAGAGTGCATGCTTTGAGGTCCATTAGAGGAGTTCCTTCACCTTCTACTGTCTCTAGAGCTAGACAGCCTGTTTTTCTTGCTAGACATAGGTCTAGGTTCGTAGATGACTTCTTTGACTCTTTTGGTGGCTCTAGGCAGCATTTTGGGTTAGGATATCGTGAGGAGAAACCACGGGTAGCATCTAGACAGGGGGAGTAGCTATCTTTTGGTAGGTCGATTCGGAGAGGTCTAGGTGTTGCTCGTGTGCATTCTTATGATTATCCCACTAACCATTTTATTGCCGCTTCTTTTGCTGTTCCTAAGCATCGTGTGGCTCGATCTTTGGATTCCCAAGTCTTTTATCACTAACTTGATCTTGAGGCACAGATGTTCCCTGCTTATGCCCTGTAGGTTTGTCGTGCGAGGAAGGAGGACATATGGCTTGTTGACTCTGGGTGTTCTCGACACATGACTGGAGATTCTAGATGGTTCTCCTCCCCCACACGTGCATCCGGCAACGAGTTGATCACATTTGAGGATGCTTCTACCGGGACCGTGACAGCCAAGGGCACAATGCGCGTTAACAACAACTTCATGCTTAAGGACGTCGCTTTGGTAAGTAAGCTGAGGTATAATTTGCTATCTGTTTCTCAACTTCTTGATAAGGGTCTGGAAGTAAGGTTCAAGAGTGGTGAGTGTAGAGTTCTAGACTCCTCGGGTGAGCGTGTCTTTGGGATCTCTAGGTTTGAGAAGATCTTTAGTGCTGATTTTAGTATCTCTTCTTCTTCCAGCCCTATGTGTCTTGTGGCTTCAGACTCTCATGATCTAGTGTTGTGGCACCGTAGGCTTGGACATATAGGCTTTGACCATTTGACCAGAATCAGTAGCAAAGATTTGATTAGAGGTTTGCCTAAGCTTAAGAATGTTAAAGACCTTGTGTGCACTCCCTGTAGACATGGTAATATGGTTTCTGATTCTCATCCACCTCTTACTTTAGTGATGACTGATGGACCTGGTCAGCTCTTGCACTTAGACACGGTTGGCCCCTCTAGAGTTCAGTCTGTAGGAGGGAAGTGGTATGTGCTTGTGATTGTAGATGACTTCTCCAGGTATTCATGGGTATATTTTCTAGTTTCTAAGGATGATGCTTTTGGCTGTTTTAGAGAGTTGGCCCTTAGACTAGCTGTTGACCTTCTTAGAGCTTTGAGGACCATTAGAAGTGACAATGGCACATAATTCAAGAACTCTTCATTTGCCACTTTCTGCACTGAGAGAGGACTTGAGCACTAGTTCTCTTCACCTAGAGTTCCCCAGCAGAATGGGGTTGTAGAGAGGAAGAATAGGACCCTTGTAGAGATGGCTAGGACCATGGTAGATGAGCATAGCACTCCTAGGAGGTTATGTGTCCAACAGGGTGTTCTTGAGATCTGTCATAGGAAAGACTTCTTTTGAGCTTAGATTTAGTCATAGGCCTAAAGTCTCTCATTTCAAGATTTTTGGTTGCAAGTGCTTCATTCTTAAACATGCTAATTTGGACAAATTTGAATCAAGATGTTATGATAGAATTTTTCTTGGATATCCTGCTCATTCTCGTGGTTATCGTGTATTTAATTTAGATACTAACAAAATTGTTGAAACTTGTGAAGTCACTTTTGATGAGGTTAGTCTTGGTACTAGACCCAATACTGCAGGTACACAGGTTCCTGATATTTGAGAAAGCATCTTCGTCGACGATGACTCTGACAAAGAGGATGAAGGTCCAATCCATCCTCCAGTCATCTCTGAGATTGTTGGAGAGCCTGCTTCTACTTCTCTAGCTTCATCTGAGCAGCCTCCTCCTATTTTCACCGGCGATTCGAGTGGCTTTGCTCCTACCTCCATAGCCCATGAGGTAGAGGCCACATCTGCACCAGGACCTCCTCTTCATATTCAGCGACTGTTGGGCCACAGGGTAGGCTACGATAGCTACAAACAAAAATTTCTACCACGCAAACCAGGAAGCCAAGCAAGTAGATGATCACAGATCATTACCACCAGACGCGCAGAGCAGCGAAAAAAGGGTTGGAGCAGCCTGGTCCAACATAGAGCGCGTCGATGTAGTGGTCGTAGTCAATTGTCCAGCGTCGAGCAAGTCGATCGTCTCCTCTAGCAATGTCTGTAGTTCCTTGTGAAGATCGCAGATCGTCCTCAAGCGCAACAGTCGCAGTAGCGCCTCTACGGTATCCACACGTCCAGGGAAGGAACAACCGTACGTCGGTGTACTAGCACCAAGTCGCACGGCAGAGCTCTCAGGAAGATGGCAGCTAAGGTTTTGGTGGTGATTCACGCGTCCCTCCCAACAGCCTCATACATCTCCTTATATAGTTCTCGTGACGGATCCTATCCGAACACGTTTGACAAATCGTATTCATACTGGTTTGTTCCAACCCGTTAAGTGTGTGACCCTGTAGGTTCATGCATAATCGGTTGTAACTCAAAAACCCTTTCCGATCACGAGTCGTAGCGGCTCCTAGTAGAACATAGCGATTCCCGAATACACACAAATTATATCGGACGAACCTTAATGCAATATGATCTACGATCAGGTCCTCATCACTTACGACCAGGTCCTATCTCTATACGACCAGTTTGTATTTGGTCACGACCAGTTCATAAGTCCTTACGACCAGGTTTCGACCACTCTGTGATTACGTTCGACCAGTCTACGACCAGCTCGTAACTCCATACGATCAGTCCGTAATTGTTCGAACTAAGCGACCTACTCGTGTATACTCCCTTTGCCTCACGATGTCTGGTTGAACTCTAGGTGAGATGTTGTGTCATCCATGGACTGTTCAATACTTTCTCGATTAGGTGTCGGATTACTTCACGTGGTCGAACACTTCGACTACTAGTGGCATGGCCATGCACTTTTTTTATCCGACCACAACGAGGGGCCCAGAGACATCTCTCCTGTTATGTTAGGAGGGGCAAATCCCATATCCGACCAGTCACATTCATCTGCATGTTTCATAGCATACCCGAAAGCTACCTTTATAACTACCCAGTTACGGTGTAGCGTTTGGCAACCCCTAAGAGTGCTATTACATATGTAGGAAACCATGCAGATCTCAGGTCTAAGGATTATACATCATCATTGCTTGAGACCAACTAACGACACATAGAATTATAACAATCTCAATAGCGTCTCAAGGTGGGTCTAATCCAACATCATGTTCTCTAACATGTGTCCATATTATTGGTTTGATATCTCTATATCCATGACCTGTGAAACATAGTCATCAACCAATACATATGCTAGTCTATTCATATGTGTCCTCTTATGTTTCTGACCAGGGAACGTATAAGAATAATTATCGCAGAAATATAGAGTTTCACAATCAAGTCACATACTTGATAATCAATATTAACAATATTATTCTAGGAACAAGATAACATATTATCCTATATAATGAACATAATGAAATATAATCATCTCTATGATTGCCTCTAAAGCATATTTCCAACAGCGACAACACCCAACTGAGCAGATTATTGGGGATCTCTATGAGCGAGTTACTCGCTCCAGGTTTATCTCTCCATATTCTCATGCACATTCTGCTTTTGTTGCGTCTTTTGAACCCCGAGATGTCACCCATGCTTTATCTGATTCCTCTTCGGTCAATGCCATGCATGAAGAGCTTGAAAATTTTGAAAGAAACAAAGTCTGGACCTTAGTTGAACCTCCACCTAATCATAATGTAATTGGAACAAAATGGATTTTCAAAAATAAGCAAAGTGAAGATGGGCTGGTAGTTCGCAACAAGGCTAGACTTGTAGCTCAAGGTTATTCCCAGGTAGAAGGCTTAGACTTTGAAGAGACCTTTGCTCTTGTAGCTAGATTAGAAGCTATTCGTATTTTGCTAGCATTCGCGACATCTAAGGGCTTTAAGCTTTTTCAAATGGATGTCAAGAGTGCTTTCCTTAATGGTTTTATAGAAGAAGAGGTCTTTGTCAAGTTTTGAAAATCCCAAATTCCCAAACCATGTGTTTAAGCTCTCCAAAGCCTTATATGGATTGAAGCAAGCCCCTAGAGCTTAGTATGATAGGCTTAAGAGTTTCTTGCTTAAAAATGAATTCAAAATGGTAATGGTAGATAAAACCTTGTTCACTCTCAGGCATGGTAGTGTCTTTTTACTAGTTTAGATTTATGTGGATGATATGATATTCGGTGGTTCTTCTCATGCTTTGGTTTCCAGACTTTCAGACTCTATGAGCAGGGAATTCGAGATGAACATGATGGGCGAACTGACTTTCTTCCTTGGTCTTCAAGTCAAGCAACTCAAAGAAGGTACCTTCATTCATCAAAGCAAGTACACAAAGGACCTTCTTGGTAACCCGACATGGGAAGCGACAAGCCAATGTCTACTCCCATTGCCACTTCTACCGTCTTTGGATCTGATGAGGATGGAGAGCCCGTGGACCGATGAGTATCGCGGCATGATTGGCTCCTCTTCTACCTCACGGCGTCGAGGCCGGATATCTGCTTCTTTGTGTGTGCGTGCGCTCGATTTGAGCTTCCTCATGTCTCACATCGTCAAGCAGTGCGTCGCATCTTCAGGTACCTCCAGGACACTCTTGACTTTGGACCCTGGTTTTCTTCTATTTCTGCTACCTCCATTCGGGCTTTTTCTGATGTTGATTTTGCGGGGTGTAGAGTGGATAGGAAGAGTACTTCTGGCACTTGTCATTTCTTAGGCACCTCTCTTATCTCTTGGTCTTCTAGGAAGCAGTCCTCTGTTGCACAATCCACCGCCGAGGCTGAGTATGTAGCTGCAGCCAGTAGTTGCTCTTAGGTTCTCTGGATCTTATCTACTCTGCGGGATTATGGGTTGTTTTTGGATAGTGTTCCTCTTTTCTATGACAACACTAGTGCTATAAACATTGCCAAAAACCTAGTGCAATACTCTAGGACCAAGCACATTGACATTCGATATCATTTCCTTAGAGACCATGTAGAGAAGGGTGATGTTATGCTTCACTTTATAGAGTCTAAGCAGCAGGTTGCGGATATTTTCACTAAGGCTCTTGATTCTTCTCGTTTTGCTTCTTTGCGGGGAGAGTTGGGGGTTATAGGTCCTCTTGGCCTGTTTTGAGGGGGAGTTGGATCTTTTGCATTCATTGTACCATATTGCATTTTAAAATCAGAAACTTGCATTGTAATATAAAATCACGGAGCCTTGATTATTATCCTTGTGTGACATGCTTTCATGCTTTATATCTTGCCATGTCTTGTGCTAGTTTGCTAGCTTTATCATGTCTTTTCATGTGTAGCTTAGCTTTTACCATGCTAGCTCTTTTAAATATGAGTAACTTGAATCAAAACATGATTTGTTGGATCTTGTGACTAGTTTTGCTTTAGTGATCCTCTCATGATTCATGCCATGTCAAATAGGCTACATTAAGTCTTGAATCTAATTTGAGCTTTAGATTGAGCTATGCTATTTCCTAAGTCAAACAAATGAAAAATGATCTTTTTTGTGTGAAAAAACTGATCTCACCAATTCTTTCTCTTGAGACGGCTTGCCACTGCACTAGGCATGAACTCAGGGGGAGTTTTGGATGACCTAGACCACTCTCTTAAGCTTCTTGCTTGGGATGGTCGCGGCACGGCTTGAGATCTAGTACAAAGCTAAGAAAACAAATTTGTGAAAATTGGTTGAAGCTTAGGAGGCAGTTGTGGAAGTATGCTTATTTCCAAGTGCTTGAACAAAATAATTCATCCTTGAACTCATAGCGCTCTAAATTGGCTCAATTTTAGCTTCTTGGTTCCATTTAGTTTATTGACATGGCTTGACTCATTTTTGGATACCTTTGGCTAAACTATGATCTTGAACACCTTGTCATACTAAACTTTCATTTAATCACAGGCTTTTGCTCTTTTGGCTTTAGCTTTGCTATATATGATTTGCCATGATTTAGAATAGCTTCTTCACACAATATGGCTTGGTTTAATACATGTCAAGTCCTCTTGGATAATTTTCATGGCTCTCTTTGCTAAAAATGAATTAATTGCAGCCATTCCATATCATTCATGATCTATCTTCCTCTATGCACCTTGATGAATCCATTGTCAAAGGGGGAGAAATGGTAAAAATGAAGAAATAGGGAGAATACGATCATAGTGAGGGGGAGTATCTTATTTGTATTCTTGTGGTCTTATTGCCTCTTCTGAACTTGAATTGCAATTCTTGCATCCTCACAAGGATCAAAGGTCAAATTGAACAATTGTTCTTTCATATGGACCTTAAGTGAGATTTTGAAATTCTTTGCAATTTGAAGCTTTCTAGCTTTCTTTTGCTTTATCTCACTTGCCTTTGCTATTCTGGAGCTAGCTTGATCATTTCTATTGCTTTCTCTTGCTTTTGGACCAAGTTGTGCCTTTGTGCGAAAACGTCGAGTTTTTTACTTTTCAAACCTCCAATTTGCATTTTTGAGGAAATTGCCAATGTGTTCATCAAGGGGGAGATTGTGGATATCATGGGGATATGCTCATGATCTTAGGATGATGTTACAATTGGCAATGGCGTTATCGGTTTGTCGAAACACGTGTTTTCGTCGAAGTTTGAAAGGCTGTCAGGTCAAATGCGATCAGACCGTCATTCAAAACGTGGTCAGACCGGCGTTCAAGGCGCGGTCAGACCGGCCTGCGGTCAGATCGGCCATTGAATGGTGGTCTGACCGATTTTGTGCTGTTCATCGGTCAATCGGTGGCGATGATTTTTGGGATAGGTCAAGTTCATGGGATTTAGTGTATATGTGTTGCATGATGCATGTTTTCACTAACGTGGGTCAAGTTGTGAAGAACTTATTCCCGGAATCGATTTCTTTGTCTATTGTTGTGCAGAATGCTTGGAGGTCAACGACGGTCAACGGCGAGGATGATCGGGACTAAGCTTGGAGAGCTAAGGTCCAGAACGATTGAGGATGCCGGGTGAGGTGAATGGATTCAAGCATGGCGCAAATTGGATAAAGGTGACCGAACGGGCAGTTCAGTGCGACGGGTTGGATCAAGCGGCGCGGGGGTCGGTGCAAGTGCCTTGGTGGTTTCGACGGGAGCCGGATGGGAGAGACTTGCCGACATGATGAGGGCCGTTGATCAACCTACACGTGGCGAAGCAGGCGAGTGCTTCACCAAGATTGGACTTGGTCTTCGGAGAAAGATCAAGAAGGGATATTTTGGTAATTTTACCAAATACCACCTTAGTAACCTTTTGGCTAAACCATAGCGCGAGACGACGCATGGAGAAGTGATTTAGGTCAAGAGGAGATGAAGACGACATTTTAAAATACGTGCGTGTGTGACCCGTTTGTGTGTGGGCTTAACGGGAGCCCATTGGGGTTTACTCTTCTAGAAGCTAGGCCTCCACTATAAATAGGGGTGGCTGCTGTCCAGCACCCTTAAGGACTTCATTGGGAAAACCCTAGTTTGGTTTTAGGGACTTAGAAAGGAAAGGAAAGGCTTAGGGTTCTAGAGAGATGAATTGATGGTTTGCTCATGGATTGAGCTCTTGTCCTCCTGATGGAGTGGCTGTAAACCCTCTTCAATCTCAAATCAATCCATGCATGATTTATCAAAGATGAGTCTCTTTGTGTTCTTCCTCCTTCTTTTGGTGATTTTGAGTCATTCTTTGATCCGCAAGTTTTCTATTGGTTTATTGTCATGATCTAGCTTGCTGTGACATGTGGGAATACATCTAAGATCATCTTGATCATCAATCACCCACGAGCAAGTCTTTATATCATATTTCGATTTAGACTCGATTTTGGAGCACTCTTCGTTCAAACTGAAAAAGGTTGGAACTTTGGCATGGATCTTCATGATCCTTGATTGGAATAGGTTCCTAATATCTTAGAGAAGGTGTGTCTCAAGTTTGGTGGAGTTTGGTTGTGTAGATCAAAAGTTAGATCGATTTGAGTTTCAGTTTTCGGGCTGTCTGTTCTGTTCATCGTGCGGCCGGTCAGACCACGCCTAAGCCGTCGGTCGGACCGCACTTCGGTCAAACCGTGCAACATACATCGGTTAGACCGCTCCCGAGGGTTTTGATCTTTTGCTTGGGGTTTTGATTTGGGTTCAACACAAGTCCTCTGTAGTACTTGTATGTTGATCTTCATAGCTTCTATAGCTAATGGAGTGATATTTGTGTTGAACCTAATCAAGGTGAAAAATTGAGCGTGCTCCTATTCACCCCCCTCTAGTCGCCTATTCGGTCCTACAAGTAATGACATGAGGTCATCACAGACGGTTTTCGAACCGTCTGTGATACATACTATCATAAATGGTTATTAACTCAAAACCGTTTGTGATAGTGGCTTGCACAGAAATCATCTTGCAGCAGCCAGCCGAGACCTCGAGCCTGGCAGTCGTCAAATGCTCGCCCTCTTGCACCACCACCTCAGAGATCTCAAGCACCAGCTCCCCATCCACAACAAGCCGCGGTTCAACACTATAACCGCCAAAATCCGCAGTCCGATACTCAAAATCCGGCAGCCAACATCACTTGCTTCAACTGCAATGAGCGCGGACATTATGCCAACAAGTGTCCAAAGATGAATACTTCAGCGCCTCAACCTCAGCAATTTGGTGTTCAGCAGTGACCCCAGGGCCCTGCTCTAGGCCCAGGAGGACAGCAAGCGCCCAAGCCGGCGCAAGGCAATGGATGTAACGACCCAAAATTTCAAATTTAGTTAAAGTTTAAAACTTATTTGAATTTGTGAATTTTCGAAATTTTAAAAACTTTTTCCTAAAAGTTTTAAAGCTAAAATAATTTAATTACAAAATTTATTATCAAGTTTAAGTTGGAAATAATTTTATCAAGTCAAAAATAACTCTAGAGATTTATGTGAATTTTTCTGGAATTTTTAGAATTTATTTACTAATTTCTAAAGCCTATTTGAATTAACCTGAATATTTAAAATAGGAAATCAACTTAAAATACCTAAAAACCTTTGGGCCAAAACCCTCAAAGGCGGCCCATTTGCTCTTTCTTTTTGGCCCATCTCGGCCCGATGCCCCATCTCCCTCATCACGCCTCTCCCTCCATTGACCGTCCGATGTGCATCGGACGGCCAAGAAGCCTCCACGCCACACGCGCCCCATCAGCCACCCGATCCGCATCCAACCGCCGCCCACCTTCTTCTCCATGCCTCCTTTCTTCCCCACGTTCTCAACAAGCAACCGCCCGGCCGCCATTTTCGCGTGGGAGAGCTTCACAAAACCGCCGCCTCAACCTCCCTCTCCTCTCGCGGACGCACGCACGAGACTCGGCGCCCTCAACCGCCCCCATTCCCCCACTTCTCCCCTCTTCTCCGCGCACGACTCAGTCGACGCCGCAACCGCCGCGCACGAACCCCACTACACCCTCGCCGCCTCGGACCTCCCCGGCCCCTATAAAGGAGAGCCTCGGGGCGTCACGCCCACGGATCCCAACGCCCCACTCACGCCTCTCGCTCGCCGTGTGCTCGCGCATTTGGGATCTTCGCCGCCGATCGCAAGTCCACCGCCGCCTATAGCGCCGCCACCATCATCGCCGCGTCCACGATGTCGCCACCGTGAAACCGTTCGCCACTTGTCGCGCACCGCCCGCCGTGTCGCCGAGCCCGCGAACCACCTACGCCGCCGTGAGCTCCACGAACCACATCTCAAATCCACGCGTGGGTGAGCTCCCAGGCCGTCTCCCTTGCGATGCACTCTTCGCCCGCCATCTCCATCCCTCCACGCCGCGCTGCCGCGTGTGCCACCTCACGGTGAGCTGGCCCTAGGTTCCCGCCACATCGCCCCCTTGTCCCATGGGATGCACACCGTCGAAATTTTTTAATGCCAATAATTCTTCTGATGTCAGCATTTCGCAAAATGGATTAAATGAAAATGATTTAGGATTAAATTTGTAAAATTCATAACTTTTGCATCCTAATTCCAAATTAGATGATTCAAATTGCTAAAATCTTAGAAAATTATATTCTAACTAAATAAAATATAATTATTCAATTTGGAGTTCAGTTTAGTCCTGTTTTAGAATTTAGAAATTCATTTAAATTCCAAATTTAGGTTAAAATTTGTAAAATTCATATCATCTGAATTCCAACTCCAAATTTATTAGTTTAAATTGTCATTTTGAATTTGAAACTTTTAAATTGCAAATTTAGGATTTAAACTTGTAAAATTCATATCTTTTATTTCCTATTTCTAAATTGAGTGTTTCAAACTTATAAAGTCTTATAAAATTATTATCTAGCCAAATAAAATATAATTATTTTATTTGGAGTTAGTTTGAACTATTGTCTTGTTTTTATTTGAATTTCAATTGATTGTCGTATTTCCACGTTTAGATTACGACGATTCCGGGGAATTTGATTCTTAGAAGCTTTAGAATTTCAAGACTTGTGAAGGCAAGTTACACTTTGACCATGTTGCACCTACTATTTTAAAGTTATTTAATTCAATGTTTAAATTTATTATTGCATGCATATTCTTAGTCAATTATTTTAATACCTGTTTAAATGCTTAGCTATTCCAATTGTTATTGTATGGCCAATTTTGTATATTGAAATGCCATCCCTTGTCACCATAGGTAAAATTGTTTGGAAATGCTTAGCAAATGTTTAGACCATGATTTTGAATTTGGGAGGATTTAGCCAAATCATTACAACTTGTTTAAAATCAAATCTATGGTATTGTTTTACCATAGAGAGTTTGTAAAGGTGGTTTACACCAAAATAAAACTAAAAGCGGTTTGGACTTGGTAAAGCGGATGAATGGTGGGTGCAGGTTTATGCACGGGTTTAATCTGGTTAGGATTAACACCCAGGGTTTGATTTTGAACGACGCCCAAGTCGATTAAGGACCGGTCTTGGAGCCGTATCTTGCTATGCCCTACCGTACCACCACACGTCTTGTCTGGGCAAGACTTGGCTTAATAATTTGGGATACCTCGTAGATACTCGTGCCATTTTGTATGAGTGGGTGTTGGTTAGACAGTAGTCCCACCTGGCGCAAGAGGGGGCTCCCGGAGGATGGATAGTCCAATGGAAGCGAAACCTTAGCGGGCATGAGTTCTTTGGGGTAGATCATTGTAACGGCCTCGCGATAATTGCTTTGTCACACGCCTTAGGAAGCGTGGATTGGCCGACACAAGGAGCAAATTATCTCGTGTGGGTAAAGCTGTACAAACTCTGCAGAGTAGGAAACTATTCGAATAGCCGCGTCCGCGGTCATGGACATGCTAGCAAAGCCACTTTGAGTTAGACTTGTTTTTGGTTTTAAAATGAATTCAACAGATGTTTTCAGGATGGTTAGTCCTGTGGGAAAAATTGGGCGGTTAGCCATTGTGATTGGAGGATATCCATCACCTTTGTTGGAGGTTATCCACATTATACAATTGTCTTTTAAAATTATGATTTTAGATATTGTATGAAAATGGCCTTGCAATCTATTATGATTATTTAAATTAAAACTGCTGCTTTATGCAAAATAACCCTGCCAATGTCCTTTGCTTACCTTATGCATGCATTACAATTCCATATTGGGTGTAACTTGCGAGCACGGTAGTTGTGCTCATACTTGCTTTATGCAAACAAAATTTCAGGAGAAGACTACTACCAGGACGGTGAGGACACCGACGCCTAGGCTACGCCCCCAGACGATTGCCTGTGGCGGATCGTTCTGGCCTACTACTATCTTTTATTTCCGCTGTGTTATTTACTCCTTTATTTGGCTTCATGCCCAATTGTATCGAACTCTGATTTACTATTAATGCAATGCGAGATTTGGTTATGTTATCATTTTTGTGACTGTGTACACCGAAAATCCTGGACTGGTGTATGAACACAGAGGGTTCGGGATCCTTCGTTCCCGGGTCCGACAATGGACGTCGTCTCAATCGCACTACTGCCGAGGAGGCCGATGCGTCACCTGATGTGGTAACGGGTATGATTCTCGTACACTCGGTACCTACCTTAGCATTATTTGATTCTGGAGCAACTCATTCCTTTGTGTCTAAAAAGTTTGCTCTACAACAAGAACTAGAAGCTGCATCTTTACAAAGCAGTATGGAAATTCACTCACCTGGATTCGTCATGAAAACAAAATTCGGATGTCTAGGTGTTCCAATGGAAATCAATGGAGTAGGATTCAAAGCCGACCTTATCATGATAGATATACCTAGGATAGATATAATCCTTGGGATGGATTGGTTATCCAAGCATCACGAGGTTATCGATTGTGCTAGACGAGCATTTCTCTAGTCAACTCCGACGTAGAGCATATCGACTTTATTCCCACATATAGCGCTCTGTCGCAACAGCGCAAACTCAATTCTATAACCGTCCCCAAGCTTAGTCAAGTGCCCGTGGTATGCAAATATCCCGTTGTATTTCCAGATGAACTGCTGGGAATGCCACCTGACCGGGACATGGAATTCGTGATCGACTTGATACCCGGGACGACACCTATATCCAAACGGCCTTATCGTATGGATTCCGATGAGTTAGCCAAATTGAAGAAACAACTCAAGGAACAGCTGGACAAAGGATTTATTCGCCCCAGCTCGTCTCCATGGGGGTGTCCCGCATTGTTCGTCATGAAAAAGGACGGCAGTTTACGTATGTGCGTTGACTACCGTCCTCTGAACGAAGTCACCATCAGAATAAATATCCTCTTCCAAGGATTGATGACTTGTTCGATCAAATGAATGGTGCCTTCATTTTCTCCAAGATAGATATGAGAACTAGATATTTTCAACTCAAGGTCAAGCCCGAAGATATCCCGAAGACGGCCTTCACTACTCGTTACAGTTTGTATGAATATACCGTAATGTCCTTTGGACTTACCAATACTCCTGCGAATTTCATGAATCTCATGAACAAGGTCTTTATGGAGTACTTGGATCAGTTCATAGTGGTCTTCATCGACGATATTCTCATCTACTCCAAGACTACAGAAGAGCATGAGCAGAATCTGCGTTTAGTGCTCGACAAGCTGCGTGAGCATCAATTATATGCCAAGTTCAGCAATGTGAATTCTAGCTTAAAGAAGTCGGATTTCTAGGCCACGTTCTATCTGAAGGAAGTGTGGCAGTAAACCCAAGCAAGATCCAAGAGGTTCTAGATTGGAAGCAACCCCGAACCGTTCATGAAGTCCGAAGTTTTCTTGGTTTGGTGGGTTATTACCGTCGATTCATCGAGAACTTCTCCAAAATTACAAGACTGATGACTCAGCTTTTGAAGAAGAAAAAGAAGTTTGAATGGACAGCCTCGTGCGATGAGAGTTTCTGCGAGCAAAGGAAAAGGCTCACATCAGCCCCAGTGCTCACTTTGCTAGATATACATAAAGACTTCACTGTATATTGTGATGCATCCCGCCACGGCCTTGGATGTGTGCTAATACAAGAAGGCAAGATAGTGGCTTATGCCTTGCGTCAGCTACGGCCACATGAAGCTAATTACCCAACCCATGATTTGGAGTTAGTAGCAGTGGTCCATGCTCTAAAATTTGGAGGCATTACCTTATCGGCAACCGGTGTGAGATATACTTAGATCACAAAAGCCTGAAGTATTTCTTCACACAACCAGATCTCAACATAAGGCAACGAAGGTGGCTTGAATTAATCAAAGACTACGACTTAGGCATTCATTACCACTCTGGTAAAGCCAATGTAGTAGCCAATGCTCTAAGCCAAAAACTTCACCACATCAGGGCATCGATCGAAGAAGATCAACCGATGCTACATGAAGAATTTCGGAAAATCAACTTGGAAATAGTTGAAGAAGGTTATGTTGCCACTCTAGCCCTGCAACCTACTATGGAATCACAAATCCAAGCTGCCCAACTAAAAGATCTGGCGATAGCCGAAATCAAGCAAAATCTCCAAGAGGGCGGAAAATCCGATTTTTTCCGAAGGCTTGAATGGAATAATTATGCGCGGATAGCAACTCTACGTTCCTAATGATCCAGATATCAAAGAGTTAATCCTAAAGGAAGCTCTTGATATTCCTCTTTCTATTCATCCCGGAAGCACCAAGCTGTATCAGGATTTACAGAAGCAATTCTGGTGGCCCGTTATGTAGAAAGACATCGCCGTACATGTTGCCTGGTGCAACGTATGCTAGCGTTTCAAAGCGGAACATCAATGACCAGTAGGATTACTTCGACCCCTGAATATCCCCGAATGGAAATGGGATGAAATTGGCATGGATTTCATCACAGGGTTACCAAAAACCTGAAAAGGGCACGACTCCATATGGGTTATTGTGGATCGCCTAACCAAGGTGGTCCACTTCATTCCGGTCAAGACCACCTATAATGGAGCCAAGCTAGTAGAACTTTATATGGATAATATCATCCATTTGCATGGCGTGCCAAAGATCATAACCTCTGATCGAGGACCCCAGTTCACTTCCCGATTTTGGGGCAGTGTACATGAACTAGTAGGAACCAAGCTATTTTTCAGCACGATATTTCATCCTCAAACCGGAGGCCAGACCGAAAAGACAAACCAAATACTAGAAGACATGTTGCGAGCATGCGTGTTGTCCTATAGCACTGACTGGGAGAAATTCTTAGCGCTCGCTGAGTTTTCTTATAACAATAGCTTCCAGGCCAGTCTCCAAATGTCTCCATTTGAAGCACTATATGGAAGGAAGTGTAGGACACCATTGTTCTAGTCCGAAGTCGAAGAGCGACAATTCTTTGGACCTACCATCATTCAGGAAGCTCAAGAGCAGGTGGATGCGATAAGAACACGCTTAAAGGAAGCACAGTCACGACAAAAGAGCTACGCCGACCGTCGTCGTCATGAGCTGAGCTTTGAAGTAGGCAATTTTGTCTATCCCAAGGTCTCACCAATGCGGAGTATCCGCTGTTTCCAAGTTCGTGGGAAACTGTCGCCAAGATATATCGGTCCCTACCAAATCCTCACAAGAAGAGGTGAAGTAGCTTATCAGCTAGAGCTGCCACCTCAACTTTCAGACGTACATGATGTCTCCCACATATCTTAGCTTAAGAAATGTCTTCGGACTCCTATCGAAAATGTTTCTTTGGAAAGCCTGGATATCCAACCAGACCTATCTTACCGAGAGCAACCAATTTGAGTTTTAGAAGAAGCCACGCGCCATCAAGATGCTGAAAGTCTATGCCGGGACCCAAAAATACAATTCTGGACCCTCTGTGTATAATGCACTAGTCTAGGATCACGCTAGTGCACACAATGTCAACAAAGATGGATATCGATCCACACAAGCGAATAATAACATAAACGAATAATTTGATTAATAAATAATGGTTTGACCTTACGGTCGAGTTTACATTTATTAAGCCGCGCAGGGCTAACAGAGAAATAAAGCAGCGAAAACAGAAACGGCAGCGGCATCCCATCGATTCACCACAGGCAACCAACTGGGATCAAGACCCCACGATCAGGCACCTTCGACGAACTCCTCCTCGAATGCTGGCGAAGACTCCTCCTCTTCTGCTTGATTCGTCAAAGCAAGGGTGAGTACACAAGCGTACTCGCAAGCCACACCACAGAAATGCAATTATACATGCAAACTTATTACAAGGGAATGGCATTTTTTGGTTCTTTTGCAGAAATGCAACATTTGCAGTTAAATACAAATAATAGATTGAAAGCAAGTAAAACAAATAGACAATAATAATTTAACAGTTTGATTTCACAAAGACACACACAGCCCTAAGCAGATTATTCACATAGCCATATGATTTAGATCACACAGCTCCCTTCCACACGGTTTATGAAGATCTACCCTCGTGTGAAATCCCGAGCATTGTCCATGACCGAGGACGGCTATTGAATAGATTGTTTACACTCTGCAGAGTTTGTACACTTTACCCACAAGATACAACCAGTGTTGCAAGCACTAATCGTAACAAAGCATTTCAGAAACTTCATCTTAACACTGATTCTCCCGATGTGCTTACGTCATACCAAACCATACACAGTGTATGGTACAACACACACCGTTAGACAGGAAGCGGCGAACCGTCCATGATGCGACTACTGTAGCACACACCTCCATCCTTTTCACATAGCCTAACCTACTGCCTGAGCAATCAATGTCAAGAATTCGTATCTTACTATGCTAGGCCTGTCCCATAACAGGCACGTGGTCGTACAGGAGGGCTCAGTTCAATGGCGCACAAAGTTCAGTCCTTAAATGACCGAGGCAAGACTTCCAAATTCTAACTAAGGCACATAGATTAATTTGACACACAGATTCATATTCCCATATCACATAGCCACCATGTCACACAGTTCCCTCCACTTGCCTCAGTCCAAACCTTTTACCACCCGGTTGATTTAAGTGCAACACATGCCACAAAGACACATAGTACACACAGATTTTCACAAAGTTACATAGTCACTTAGTCAAGTTAATAATTGCAACTTTACATGAATAGATGATTCGTGGCATGGCTAAGCAACCTAATTGCATCTGACCAACCCACGTTGGTGTTACAATATTACCAACTAAAATATCAACTAGGGTGACAAAGGATCAAGGCATATCAATTAAACAAGGAAGGTATAACATATTGGAATTAATAGCTATACCCAAAAGTATTTAAATAATTACTTGAATTAGAATGCAATACTTTGAAATAAAAGAACATTTAGAAAACTGGGATTCAATCATGGTCAAAGCATGACTTGCCTTGGAACAGGTCTAGAAATTGATCTTGGTCTTGTTGTGCTCCCTCTTCTTCAAATCTTCCAGAAATGTCGAAGTCTACTCGCAAACGAAGCAAACAAACAAGCTAAATAAATAACAGAGGCAAAACAACTCCAAAAAAAATAAATAAAAATCTCCATTAAATAGATCTTGAATTTATAGGAATTTAGAAATTTGAATGCATTGATTTGGAGTTCGGATGCAAAAGTTATGGGCTTTGGAAGTTTGAATCTAAAGAAAAACCCTAAAATTGGAATTATACGAATTTCCTGAATTATTTCTCAATAGAAAAATCGGAATATTGCGTACTGCTAACGTCAGCGAAGGATTTTCGGAAAAAGATAAATAAAAATGAAAATCTGACGTGTGGGACCCACACGTCAGTGACATGGCTCACGGTAGACCAAGTCCACCGAGCCTCTGGATCTGGATTGGGGCTGGCGTGGCGCACATGCGCACGCGTGGCGCTGACGCGGCGCCACCTAGGACGACACGCACACACGGTGTTGAGGTGGCTGCTGACGCGGCGAGGCCACGTCGGCGAGGACGACAATGGCGGTGGTGGCGGCACTGGACCCGATGGTCGCCGGCGAACGGCGGCGAATCAACGGTGGTGGGTGGTACGGTGTAACAGCCTCAGCCCTAATATACAGTAATCAAGTGCTGTTCATGTCATTACTGTTCATTTTGGGCGATTTAGGCAACCTGTTACAACCTAATTTCCCCAAATTTCTATTACAAACTCTAACTTGATCAAAAATTTCAAAAGGAAATACCATCCAATGTTGGTATTAAGGCTGGGAAATATTTTATTTGAAAACCAGATGAAGTATTTTGGTCAAAAATAATTTTGTTGAATTTATAGAAATTATTTTGATTTTCAGAAAGATATTTGTCTTTAAATAAACCTTAATTGGTTTAATTGAATTATTTATGTATTTCTAAAGAAGAAACAGTGGTTTCAAAATTTATCTGGGGAATATACCATCCCTGTAGAAGTTCTGCAAAATTTCATGATTTTACAAATTTATTTGCTATTTTTGAAATCCCGGTCAAACCTTTTGAAAAATTGAAACAGATCTGGTCAAACCTTTCGGTCTAAACCCGGACAGATATCAGAGCGACTTCGACCCGTCGAGTCGAGTTCAACAGTGCGCGCCAGTCCGGCTCGCATCGCCCCACTCGCATGAGCCGAACCCTCTGCAAATCCTCACCGTCCATTGTCGCGCGAACGGGCCAGATCCTGTGGGCCGTTCGGACCGACCGAACCCCACAGCGATCTCGGCCACTGGTTTTAGATCCAACGGCGATCTTCCTTTGGGGCCGAAGCTCATCGCGCGATCCCATCCGGGACCATTGGATCGCGATCGACGGCTCTGGTGGATTGGGCCGTTCGGACCACCCGTACCTCTCTGCGATCCTAGCCGTCAATCTTAGATCTAGCGGTGACTGCTTCGTGGGCCGAAGCGCACCAGCGCGCTGAGTTCGTGGGCCGTTGATGTGAAATCCAACGGGTCGCGTGAGTTGTGACCTTCGGACCACTCCGAAGATGCTCGCGATCCTGGCCGTTCGCTGGAAATCGCACGGCCCATCTCGTTCGATACCGTTTCAGTGTTTTGTTGCCTCCGCATCGCCGCTGTTCAATTCGAATCCGACGGTGGCTGTGCGTTGGAGCTCCCCTGCGTGCGCTGCATGGCTGTAACAGCCCTGGGCCCGCGTGTCAGCGACAGAATTTTGGTTTCCTCTCTTGCTGTGCACCATTAACACTATTCTCACCGGTGTAGAGGTAGTGTACAGTGAATAGGATGATATTTTTCTCTTGATATCTATCCTTAGTGCCACCTCATTGTTTCTAGAGTAATCTCGTGTGCTCTAGGGACCTTCACACTATATAAACCTTAGCTCTTGAACTCCTACCATTGTTGACCAGGGAGAACTTCCTTAGCTGCTTTCCTTCCCAGTGAAGCTTCCTTACTCTTGATCTTGCTCAGCCCTAAGTATGTCTAGATCTCATGTTAACTTGAGTTGTGGACATCTTTTGTAGGTTGAGCAAAGGATCACTCTCTGTCAACTAAAGCTAGTGAGAACCCCACCTTGGCGCAACCACATCCTGGTGAGATGATTCCATCTTTTCTTAGCAAGAATGTATTTAATGATCTTTAGAGCTTAGTTCCATCCTTTTCTTTTTGGTCAGCACAAGGAAAAGGGTTTCTGGACCTCTTTTGTTGACCAAGGCCTTGACTTCATCTTTTCTAAACCTAGCTGGTAAGATAAATCTTGCCTTCTGTTAGCTTAAGCTCTTTTAGGACATCCCTCACTCACATGCATCACTCACTTACTTATGTGATAATCCCTGTTCCTTTAAATTGAAAAGGTTGTTATTATAACTTTTCGGTCTTTCATATCGTTTTTAAGAACTTTAGATTTCTCATACCAGTATGTTGGTTGTTTAGGTCCTGAGAGAAACTATAGCAGCACTGAGACCTTTCTTCAAAAATTTTAGAGTCCCCAGTTCCTTTATTAATGTAAACCTTCTTATTGTTAGTTTGTCGGCTAAAACCGACAAATATTGAAAATTTCTATTTCCTTCTGTAATCTGGCCGGTCAGGATTCACATTACTAAGTTGTGATATTTGTGACTTTCCAGTTAGCTCTAACTCCAATTTAAGTTTATCATTCTATGTATTTCCTCTATATAACCGAAGTCTCAAAAGGAGTTCTTTACTGTTTTGAGTAAACCGACAAAGGCACTTCTACCTTTTTCTTCTTTTAAACCGGGTGGTTAGGTTTAGCACTAGGGAGTGATGACATTTATTGCCTTTTGGTAGTATTAGCTCCACTTTAAAGCCCTAGTGTTCTGTAGCATTGCTAATCAACCGAGAGTGGTAAGATGCATGTTGCTGTTTTCGGATATTAACCAAACCGACAACAAAAGTCTAAGTCTTAAATAACTATTGCTAGTTAGTAAATGATCGAAGAGGCCAACATTAGCCTTAATGCACTTAGTTTCAGCTCAATCTTTCATTTATATGGGGTTTAGCTTAATAGGTAATTTAATTATAAGTTGTCCTGTTCCAGTGTATAAAACCTGATACTATAGCTTTAAGCTAAATATAAAATCTGGGTAGCAAGTGTCAGTAGATGGTATATATGGGTTATTACCCTTAATAAATTAGATATAGCTTAAGCATACTATTACCCATGCATTACCATTTTGATCATGCATTCTTTTTATGCAGTTTGTTCTCTGTTGTTCTGTGTTCATTGGAATTTTTTATTCTCTTTTAGATCTTGGTTCTTCCGAGTTTGTTGAACCTTTTATTGAACCACAAGAACTCGAGCAAGAGGTTATATACTATTATCAAGGCAAGCTTCCTCTCGCACCATGTTGATCCTAATCTTTTGAAGCTGTAGGTTTACAAAATCTGATGACCTTTGTTGCATGCAACTTTCTAAAAATTTATTTGTGCCTGTTCCTAGTTAGTTATACCTGAACTTGTGGCTTATCTTTAATTTAATCATACACTCAACCTAAGGTAGTCTGTGATGTTATAATATTTAGTTTTAACTTTTGCTTAGCCATGCAAATCCATAGAAGCGGTAGAGTTTGACAAGCTTATCTTGTCAAACACGGGAACAACAAACAAATTCTTTTTATTTTGATTCTTGTTCAATTTATTTGAATCTAAATTGATCTTTGATCTTGTTGTTAACTTAATTCAAATCTGGACAAGTGGATGCTAGTGATGGTGCCTTTGTGCACGAGATTTGGGAAATGTGGATGTCTTATGCAGGTTGATTAAGGGTGAACTCGACAATTTAATTCAAGTCCCAACGTGCTTCCACACTTGAGGTATGGGGTATTGTTTGGTTAAGTAAAGGGTTAATATTATTGAGTTGGATCTTTGGAGAGTAAGGACATGTGTATTGATTTCATATGGCATAGATGCTTAAGTCTTGGGCCATGTCGTATGCCATGTGGAACTTATATTGATATCGGATGTTCTTAGAAGGGTAAAGGCGTAGATGTGTTACATCACATGTACGTTCCTTGAGGCCCCTATCATGTGTAATATGTGTGGCTAACACGAGTTTGCATTTAATTGACTGGTCGGCATTCGGTACAACATGTGAGCCCGGTTGAATATATGCTATCAGTCATTGTTTAAGCGGGATTAGTCTCACATGGGTCATCCAACTCAATAGTATCAACTTGTTGAAAAATACCAAATCTTAGTTTACGGTAGGCACACCAAAGGCGGTGTGTTATTATTAGGAGGCTTACGGGTGACTAAGTCATGTGGGTAAAGATGTACACCCTTGCAAGGTTTAAAACTATTGAATAGCCGTGTCACGATTCTGGACAATACTTGAATTGATGTCACCTGTATAGATTTTGCTCTAAGTTTGGTTTGGGAATTATTTCGGCATGATGGTTGTCATGCACATTTAATTGTGACCTATTATTTATTTTTGTTACTGTTTATGTTTATAATTGTACTTACTCACTGTTTTAGTCCAAATCAATTTATTAAAATTGCTTTATCAAAACATAGGAACGGTAAGTTAAGATGTATCGCTTTGTGCAAAAATTAAACCAATTAAGCCTTCTATTGATAACCTTATGCATATAAAATTCTATTCCTTTGTATAGGTTCTATCAAACACTTTCTTTTATTAGTTTGTGTAAGACTTGCTGAGTACCTTTCGTACTCAGGGTTTTAAGACCTCTTGTTGCAGGTGAGGATGGATATCTTTATGAGATGCCCGTTAGCGCCGACCAGGGTGACGCTAACGAGTAGTGCTAGTTCTAGTCTCCACGCAATAGCCTGCGGGATGATGGGGCCATTGGTGGTTTTTATCGTTTATTTTGCTTCCGCTGTTGATCTTTTTGTTAATGACCCAAGGTCATCTGTTCCTGTAGCTATTTCGGTTACTGTAGCAGACCTGACACTGTAGCAACCGAATTTGAGCTGTAATTACTAATGTATAATTATGTGAATGTATGACTTGTATGTGATTGATGCAATGTTGATTAAGGATATATGCGCAATAGTCACTAATCCTGGGAACTATTGCATGTCATATATCCGGGAACCTAAATGTTGGATTGTTACTTATTATGATTATGCTTCTAGTATAGTTTTTATTAAGGACATTACCTTTGCTCCTTAATTAAGAATTATGCTACCAATATAATTTTTAATTGACACATTCAATATTTGAGGGTCTCCTGACGTTGAGTATCGAGCATACGTTTACGTAGGATAGAATTAGCATGGTTGTTACTTTTAGTGAGTCTCTGTGACATTATTTTAACTTAAATTAATTTCTAAAGATCTAAGTCTACTATCTTTTATTTCTTATCTTCTTTTAGTATCAATTCTTATCCACCTTTCTATTGATTTTTCAAGATCAGTCTCTTATCTACCTTGTCTTTTCTCTGTAGATGAGTGGCTGGTATTTGATTAAGGAGACTCGAGCCGAAGAGGTGGACAAGTATCCTGCCTTACTTCGAGGCATGATGTGGCGGGCCAATTTTACGTATCAGCCAGAATATGCCATCTATCGTCGAGACCGAGGTCCTGGTATGGAAGAGTACCAAGCTATCATTAATGTGATCGCCAGACAGGTGGTGGGTAGTGTTCCCTACTGCATCCACGTACGCGCCACCTCCGAGTCTATGGCTGTGCAGGAAGCTGCGTGTAGGATGATGGGCCTCCTACGTCATGATTTGACGGAGCTGTCTCAGCCACCTTATGTACACTTCCCCAAACATGGCCCTAGATCGGATGTGATTGCGTTTGATGAGATTCAGTTTGGAGAAGACCCATACGTACGCGAGTTAGCGAGGTTGGTCCGTATCATGGACCAAACCTACCACTGTCTCGTGTGCGAGCTATGGGAAACCCGCCGTCGTCTGCACGAGGCACAAGAGTATCTGAGGATTTGTGTTGCTACAAATCGCGTTCCTCGTAACGTGCTTTATGGCAACAATGAGATCCCTCCAGCTGCTACTGTACCACAGGGATTGAGACTTCCAGAGGTGCCGGGGCTTGTTCCTGTCCTTGGTCGATGTCGTCCAGGCAGGATGTCATTGGATTTCCTCGCACTCAGCAACCTACACATTCTGGTGGCCATCACTTGCTGCTGGGTCCTCCTACTCGTCTCATCAGCCCTAGGGATCCCATAGATACGGGTTCATCAGAAGCTCATCTGTTAAATGAGTTCCCAGTGAATTTTAACCGTAATGACTATACTTAGGTGCTGGATGCTATGTTCGGCCTTAGCTGTGTAATAGGCTAGTATTGTCTATTAAATATTGTGTAATAGCATAACTTTGTGTTACGTATAGTTGTGGGGTGTCGACTTTTGTATTTTGGAACATGGTGTTTGTGCAAGTTGACTTGTACATTTTGGACTTAATGTGTTAATAAAGTAGGGCCGCCCTTTTCTTTGTATTTCGGTTTGGTGTTATCTTGATGTTAGTTGGTTGTTAAATAGAGGTTGGCTTTTGGTGGTGTTGTGTTTTATTGTATCATCTTTGTGGTATAGTCGACATATTAAGGGGTGGAATCCGCATTTTTTACTATACCGTGAGTTGTTGTTTTGGTGTTAATTGGCTGCATGTCATGACATGTTGCATGCTTAGGTTTAGTATTTAATCATTTTCTTTCTCCAAATCTTGTATGTGTTAGCCCGAGTGTATCCTTGTTATGTTGTTAACCATTATATGGCAACAGGATGACAGGACCAACCACTCGATCGCGAACACAACAAGAGGAGAGGTTCTCCACTCCTGTTCTCCATACTCGGGGAGCAGGTCGACCCTTCCGGATCTCGGGGTCCACAAGGTGGTCGTCAGAAGAGGAGCTTCCTCCACCACCCACTATGGCGGACGTGCTCATGCAAATTGGCGCAACCGCATGGAACGACAGCGTATATTGGAGCAGATTTGCGCAATACTTCCTCTACTCCTACACGGTGGTAGAGCAGAGTTCAACATGGGCGAAGTCTCACGACTTTCGGCGGACTAACCCGCCGGTGTTCTCCGGCTCGAGATCAATGGAGGCAGAGGATCGGCGAAATTGAAAAAAGCTATCCATTGCCCAATGTTACGAACGGGAGAAGGTTTTGTATGCTAGCTACCGGTGATCGTGGCGGCTAGTAATTGGTGGGATAATTATTTGGCTATCAACCCTGGCGGACTCCTACGGCTTGAGTTCATGGAGGCTTTTCGCGAGGCCCATATTCCTGAGGGAGTGATGATGCTCAAGCAGCAGGAATTTCTCGCTCTCAAGCAAGGGCAAAAGTCAGTGACTGAATATCTTCATGAGTTCAATTTTCTTGCTCGACGCATACGGCGATGTTTCGATCGACACTCGTCGTCGAAACCGCTTTCATGAATGGGCTATATGAAGAATTGCAGTTGGCTTTGGCAATACAAGACTTCAGAAATTTCCAACATCTTGTGGACAAAGCCATCATCGCTGAGACTAAGAGCAAGGCTTTGGAAGATTGACGGAAGCGGCCGAAGGCCACCCAATTTACATATAGTGGCGTTGGTCGGACGCGTCTGTGGCGCCTCGATCTTCCGAGCACCGGCTCGGCTCCACCAGACGCCGGTGTTTGCTTTTCGCCCACCGCCACCATTGGACAATCCCGACCTAGTGGACTGAGCCACCGCGCTATCAATGTCGGTAGGGAGTGATATGCTATCATTGTGGGCGCCGGGGCATTTTGCCAATCGATTGCTTTGCTAAAACACGAGGTTACCACTGTTCACCATCCCGGCCATTGTCGCCCTGCACCTTCCCCAAAAGCGGTGTCAAGCTGATCTGTCGATTCAGCCGTGTGAATCGCTTATTTGTTGAAGAAGCGGTCGAGGCACCTGAGGTTATCCTTGGTATGCTCCTAGTTAATTTCAGTTCAGCTATTGTTCTATTTGACTCTGGAGCATCCCATTCTTTTATTAGTAGGCAGTTTGCTATTCAACATCAGTTAGTCATGCATCTGCTTCATCCACCTCATATTATTCACTCACCAGGGTCAGTATTCATGACTGATCAAATCTGCCTTAATGTCAATGTTAATATTGAAGGGGTAGATTTTTGGGCAGACTTGATTGTGATAAACTCTAAAGGGATAGATGTCATTTTCGGTATGGACTGGTTGTCCAAGAATTTTGGCCAAATTAATTGTGCCCAGCGAACTATATCCCTCACTAATAAAAATGGCCTTTCAGTCATTTTTCAGTCTAGAACAGTTCATTCTCACCTTGGTGCATTGAAAGCTGATACCAATCCTACCTTGGAGTCAGTACCGGTAGTGTGTGAATATCCGGATGTCTTTCCTGAAGACCTTCCCGGTATGCCACCAGATCGGGAGGTAGAGTTCGTGATTGAACTAGTTCCTGGTACTGCTCCTATATCAAGAAGACCCTATCGCATGCCTTCCAATGAGCTGTTTGAGTTGAAGAAACAGCTTGGAGAATTGCTTGACAAGGGATTCATTCGACCGAGTTCCTCACCCTGGGGATGCCCGGCCATCTTTGTCAAAAAGAAAGATCAGACTTTACGGATGTGTGTAGATTACCGTCCGTTAAATGAGGTTACTATCAAGAATAAGTATCCTCTTCCCCGAATTGATGATCTGTTTGACGATTAAGCTGGAGCCGTGTCTTTTCTAAGATTGATTTGCGATCGGGCTATCATCAGATCAAGGTTAGAACGGAGGATATTCCTAAAACAGCATTTTCTACTCGTTACGGATTATGCGAGTATCTTTATGTCCTTTGGTCTAACAAATGCTCCTGCTTATTTCATGAATCTAATGAATTAGGTGTTCATGGATTTCTTGGATAAGTTTGTTGTTGTGTTTATTGACGACATTCTTATCTACTCCAAGTCTGACGAAGAGCATGAGCATCATTTGAGACTTGTGCTGGATACACTTCGCAAGCATCAGCTGTATGCTAAATTTAGTAAGTGTGCTTTCTGGCTCAAGCAAGTGGCATTTCTGGGACATGTATTATCAGAAGGAGGTATTACTGTTGATCCCAGCAAAGTACAAGATGTACTAAACTGGAAGCAGCCCAAGAATGTTCCCGAAATTCGAAGTTTCCTTGGACTTGCGGGATATTACCGTAGGTTCATTGAAAACTTTTCCAAGATTTCCAGGCCACTGACTCAGCTTTTGAAGAAAGAGAACAAATTCTTTTGGTCAGTGGAGTGTGAAAATAGTTTTCAGCTCTTGAGAAAGCTCCTGACTGAAGCTCCTGTTCTCATCCTCCCAGATATCCATAAAGATTTTGATATCTATTGTGATGCATCTCGCCATGGACTTGGTACGTGTGCTTATGCAAGAGGGCGAGTTGTGGCATATGCATCAGCGATTCGCGACCTCATGAGGTGAATTATCCTACTCATGATTTGGAATTGGCGGTACGTAGTCCATGCATTAAAGATTTGGCGACATTATCTTCTCGTAATCGTTGCGAGATCTACACCGATCATAAAGCACGAAATACATATTCACGCAAGTTGATCTGAATATGAGACAAAGAAGATGGCTTGAATTGATCAAGGACTACGATATGGGTATTCACTACCATCTGGCAAAGCCAATGTTGTGGTGATGCTCGGCAGAAGTCACAGTGCAATTGCTTGTCAACAATTCCTTTGACTAAGAGCTTATGTCTTGACCTTCTACGCCTAAGTCTCGAATTGGTCGAAGATGGATTTCTTCTTTGCCTTAGAAGTAAAGTCAACACTTGAAGATCAGATTACGGGGCTCGAAAGCGTCATTGAGGTAGCAGAGATCAAGGAAAATTTGAAGGCCGGTAAAGCCAACGAATTTTTTGAAGATGCTCGTGGTACCATTCGATATCGTAATCGTTTAGTGGTGCCCTCAGATCCACAGCTGAGAGAGCTAATTCTTAAAGAGGCTCATAATTCCAAGTTTTCATTACATCACGGAAGTACTAAGATGTACGGGACTTGAAGAAAACATTTTGGTGGAGCAAGATGAAAAGGCAAATTGCTCAGTATGTTCTTTGAATGTGATATTTGCCAAAGGGTTAAAGCCGAGCACTTAAGACCTCTTTGGTACCCTTGACCTTTACCTATTCCACAATAGAAATGGGAAGAAGTCGGTATGGATTTTGTTCTGGGACTTCCTAAGACTCGAGAATGGATTTGATGCCATTTGGGTGATAATTCATCGTCTAACTAAAGTGGCTCATTTTATCCTGTCGTAACCACTTTTAATGGCAAGCACTTGGCGAGCTCTACATTGCTAAAATTGTTTGTCTCCACGGTGTTCCTAAAGTCATTGTTTGCATCGTGGATCTCAATTCACTTCCCATTTTGGAATTGTCTTCATCAAGCAATGGAACCGAACTCTCCTTGATCGCTTATCATCCTCGGACCGGTGGTCAAAGCGAAAGGGTGAATCAAGTGATGGAGGATCTTCGAGAGCTTTGTGTTTTAGCATATGGCAAAAATTGGGAGAAATCTTTGCAGTATGTGGAATTTTCCTACAATAATAGCTACCAAGCAAGTATTCAAATGTCACCTTTTGAAGCCTTGTATGGAAGAGCTTGTAGGACTCCATTGAATTGGTCAGAATCTGGGGAAAGACCATTCTTTGGCCCAGATTTGGTTTTGGAAGCTGAAGAGCAAGTTAAATGCGATTCGAGACCGTTGAAAGCTCGCTTGATCTCGTCAGAAGAGCTATGCCGATCATCGACGTCGCGAATTAAGCTTTGAAATAGATGATTTTGTCTATCTTAAAGTGTCGCCGATGAAAGGTACTCATTGCTTTCAAGTAAAAGGGAAGCTAGCACCTCGCTATATCGGACCCTTTCGAATCATTGCAAAACGGGGAGCTGTGGCATATCAATTGGAACTTCCCGACACTCTGTCGGTAGTCCATGATACCTTTCATGTTTCTCAATTAAAGAAATGCCTTCGTGTTCCGACCGAGGCTACTGCTTTTGAGAATCTTGATCTGCGACCAGATCTTTCATATCAAGAGCGACCAGTGCGTGTCCTCGACGAAATGGAACGTAGGACAAGAAATCGCACTGTCAAGTTCTTAAAAATTCAGTGGGCAAATCATTCCGAAGATGAGGCCACATGGGAGCGTGAAGATCTGATGAAGATCGAGCACCCCCACCTTTTTGTTGTTTAAAAATTGCCTTTGAAGTAAGAAAGGCAAGGTTAAACAAAGCAATGTAACATAAGTTGTAATAACAACACTATATTGTTATGTGAGAGCTTTCTTTTCTATCTTTGAAAGAAATAAAGACAAGCTGATGTTATGTTTCTAAAAGCATCATTTCAACTTCATCTTTGTCCAACTTCGATTATAAGAAATCTCGGGGACGAGATTTTCTTAAGGAAATAGGTTTATATGACCTCGGCCCTAATATCTGATAATCAAGTCTTTGTTCATGTCATTCTTGTTCAAATGGACTAACCCTTGATGTTCTCCAGCTCGAGGATCCAATGGAGGCAGAGGACTGGCTTCGAGAAATTGAAAAGAAGCTATCCATTGCCCAATGTTCTGAACGGGAGAAGGTTTTGTATGCTAGCTACCAGCTGACTGGGCCAGCTAGTAATTGGTGGGATAATTATTTGGCTATCCAACCCATCGGCCAGACTCCTACCTGGCTTGAGTTCATGGAGGCTTTTCGCGAGGCCCATATTCCTGAGGGAGTGATGATGCTCAAGCAGCAGGAATTTCTCGCTCTCAAGCAAGGGCGAAAGTCAGTGACTGAATATCTTCATGAGTTCAATTTTCTTGCTCGGTACGCCCCTGACGATGTTTCGACTGACACTCGTCGTCGAAACCGTTTCATGAATGGGCTATTTGAAGAATTGCAGTTGGCTTTGGCAATACATGACTTCAGAAATTTCCAACATCTTGTGGACAAAGCCATCATTGCTGAGACTAAGAGCAAGGCTTTGGAAGATTCACGAGGCGAAGGCCACCCAATTTACATATAGTGGCGTTCGATCGGGCCGCGTCAGTGGCGACCTCGATCTTCCGAGCACCGGCTCGGCTCCACCCAGGACGCCGGTGTTTGCTTTTCGTCCACCGCCACCCGCTGGACAATCCCGACCTAGTGGACACAGGCCACCCGCTGCTATCAATGTGAGGCGTACCTGGGAATTCCAGCGGACCTTGAGCTCTTTCAGTATTTCTACAGAATGGCTCGACAAGTTGGAATAGCCGGAAGCTGTGGTCTGAAGCTCCATGACGGAAAGTCGAGGGAGTACATCCAGATGTTCACCGGGTCCTCGTGGCTGGGATGGAGGAAGAGGTGGTTTTACTGGAAAGTCACCTCCGAAGACAGCCTTACCTTCCAGGGGAAGGCTGCCGAAAAGAAATCTTCGTGGGATTCGACTCCCCAAGATATCGGTCTTAATTGCCCCCTATATTCAAGCTATTAAGGATTTGAAAGAAGGGGGTTGATTGGATGGCATGTGGTGAAGGATTTCATCACACGTCGAATTAGCCCTTTGAAGAAGCGAAAGTACCTCCTATGTGGAAGTACGGGGCCAAAAGACCCGACCGGGGACTACGATGAGGGTAAGTAGTTTTTCGACTTAACTCTCGGGTTGGTCTTCTTCAGAATTATCAATCGAGTATCTTTATCTGCTTTTATCTGAGATCTTTCCTGAGCAGAGATTGACGTTCGAGTCAAACTTCGTTTGAGAAGCCCCGCCACGGAATGGCGGTTCCTCAAATCCTTGCGGTTTTGTCCGAGAGGAAAAGGTTGAGCGTCTAAAGGTAATCAAAAGCTGATTTTATCCTTAGGACTTTATAGTCGTAGAAAGAACTTACGACTAGGTAGTGATCGAGAAAATCTTACAATCGGGGACATGTCGTAGAAAAGCTACGACTAGGTCTTGGTCGAGAAAAACTTACTGTTGGTCATTGATTCTTCTTTTTCTTTTTTTTCTGAAAGTAGGCATGGAAAACCAGGGATGACGAAGAGGTCGAACTGATGACCATTGGCGCAAGGGCGATAGTGGACAAAGACTCAACTCCCCCAAGTAAAAAAGCGTCGACTTTCAAAAGTCGTCGACAAGGGAGGATGAAGCTCAAGTCCCCTCGTTTTGACCAGGTCCTCGTTAAGGTCTGCGGCACGCATAGTCAGCAGTAAACCAAGTCGAAACAATGAAGTCGAGGAGGATGAAGAACCTCTTATACGCAAGATTCAGTAAGACCAAGGACATGACCACAAAGATGGCGAGACCAAGCATTTGTGGTGAGGAGGCCGTGGAGGTTGAAGAACCTCTTAGGCGCAAAGCCCACAAGGCCAAGGTACCTTTTTATTATGACGAGAAAGCTTTCACAGTTTCTGCCACTTCTAGTTTTGTCAAGCAACTAGAAAAAGAGAACTGGAAGGAGTTTATGTCTTTTGTGAAGGACAACGTGATCCGGTCCCTATTGTTGAGGTAGCGCTACTCTTGGAGTGGTCGAGACCGATCTCGGCCCTCCGGAAAGTCGAGGAGACGAGAGATGGTCCTGTTCAAGATCCACGACGGGCGTGGTCGTGGCCGGCCTATTCCCCAACTTGAGCTACGACGGGCGTGGTCGTAGCAAAGAAGTTGAAGAACCCTTCCATCGGGAAGATGGCTTCAAAGTTTCTGATCAAGTCCAGGATGCAGAGGTATGTGAAACAAGCTAAAGTGTAAGAACATCATTTACATTTTGCTTTTCACAATTTGACTTGCTATCCTTTTGTTTGTTTTAGCTCGACTTCTTCAGTCCCCGAGGTGGCTTCTATCGAGAAGCCCATTTCCGCCTCTCCAGCGATAGGAGAGCTGACAGCGGGAGTGGTCGAAGGATCATCTTCGGCCCGGGTGGTGGAAGAAGTCGTGGCTCCCGAGGCGGTTGTCACAACCGCTGAAGTTGTAGCCATGGCCGCTGAGGTAGCGGCCACAACTGTTGAGGTGGCGGCTATAACCACTCAGGTAGCGGCTACAATCACAGAAATAGCTACCATGACCACTGATGTGGTCGTGGGACCAGCAGAGGCAGTCGCAGAAGCCTCTGCCCAAGGTGGTGATGTTCTTGACCACCGTGTGGGAAAGAAAATTGTTGCAGACCTCCTTCCTGGTACCCAAAGAGATGTTGCAATTTCAGAATCAGAAGATGAGGAATACTTCAACTTCTGTTCTGATTTCTTTGGCCCTGCTTCCATAGTAGGTCTTCTGCCTTTAGATCTCGCCATCGAGTCCCTCATCCCAAAGACATTCCCAATAGAGGGGACACTTTTGACAATGAGCGTCTTGAGAAGGTTTGGTGGGATCAGGTCGATAGAGTAGACAAGCTGAAGCATGCAGAGCTGGTTTACTCGATATTTGCTCGATCAACCATGAGTGTAAGTATTTAAGAATACTTATATATGTGATCTTCCCTTGTTTCTTACTGTCTTTCCTTTTGCAGAAAGCTCTAGAGCAAATTGCCGTTGTCGGTGAATATCACCGACAACTTCTAAACTATGACAGAAAGAGGAACTCGCAAGCAGCAGAGAGGTGGTAAGTCACTATTTTTCATAGTCGTTTTCGACTTGACTACTTATATAGTGCTTACAGGGTTTGTCGTGGAAAAACTCACGACTTGGTACTAGTCGTAAAAAGGCTAATGACCAGATGCTTAGTCGTAGGAGAACTTACGACTAGATCCATAGTCGTAGAAGAACTTACGACTGGATCAATGGTTGTAGGAGAGCTTACAACCAATTTAATAATGTTCATGTTCACTTTTAACCTTTACAGGTTAAAAAGCGACGAAAATACTCTGGCCGACTCGCTCGATTATCAAAAAGAGGAGTCGAGAAAGCTATGTGAACAAGTAGAATTCCTCTTGCGAAAGGTTAAAGAAGCTAACTCAAGAATGAAGAAATGCGAGAAAAGATAAGCGATGAAGTCTTTGGACTTAGGATTGCTTATATTGTTGATTTTACCTGATCGTCACTTCTTTTCAGAAAAAGAAAATGATACGAGACAGCTTCAGGATGAAGTCAAGGAAAAAACTGTGGTTATTCGCGAGCTTTTTCGTATATCCAAAGAGAAGGATCAAGAAATTGAGAGTTTGAGATCTCGCCGATCGTAAGCATTCTTTTCTGCGGTCCATTACGAGTTCCTTCCTTTTCTAATTCTCATTTCTTCTTTTAGAAATGGATCTTGAGCTGGGAAGACTCGAAAATGAACTTAGGGATAAGACTTTGATCTATCTTGAGACCGTCGCATTGCTAAGGCAAACGCGAGATGAAGTCAAGTTATGGAAGGAGCGACATCTTTGAGACGTCGTTTCTCATAATGCGGAAATCGAGAAGTTAGATTCTCGTCTAGCGTAAGAAATTCTTTTACCGTGACTATTTTATTCTCTCTCTAGAAGTTTATTTACTCGTAGGTCCTATTCTTGTCGAACAAGTGGTGAAAATAAACAAGCTGACGAGGCTTCGACTTCGTACCTTGAGTCATGGAGGCGATGAAGATTAATCTTCAAGATAATATCACGCTCTGAACAATGTACTTGGTGAGCTACGTACTGAGGGAAAAGCTCCTCAAGATGATACGATAGCTGCTCACGTAAGTACTATTGGGGAACAAGTCGGGACTTTGCAAGAACTGGTGACTACTCTGAAGGCCAATCAAACGGAGTCCATCAAGGAGGCGGTCGAAAGTGCTATAAATTATGCATTGGCAAAACTTAAAGCTCATGACCCCAGCCTTAATGTGCAACCAATCGAAGTTGACTTCGACTGCCCCGAAGCAGAAGCAAGTCGTCTTGTTGAAGAAATGCAACCACTCGGTAAAAAAGTTTCGGAGGAAATGCGACTAGGCTCTCCTTCTTCAGAGTGATTTGTAAAAAACCTATGAAAAACAAGCTTTTGTTGATGTATTATATAACACATCTTTTTTTCCTGCAAATCATCTTGTCGAGTAGTTAGTAACTCAAAAGATAATTAACGAACGAAAAACAGAATGAAAGACTAAGAATTGAAGTCAAATTAATAACTTTATCCTAGCCCCGACTATTTGTTTAGTTTGTGTAGACAAACTAAGTAAATAGTATTAAAAAGGTTTAAAAGCAGAGAGGTTTGGTTAACTTGTAGTTTTTGGTCACGATTGTCATGCCTTTGGCGAAAAAGTAATAACGAATCGACACTAGGAAGTTCCTTCTAGTGGGCGGGACCACATGCAGAGAGGAAAGTCTTCGACTAGGTGATGTCACCATCTCAGACTAGATTAATTAAATCGAGAACAACAACTTGAGTTAAACAAACATCCAGAGGACTTCAAAAGAAAAATTCGTTCGCCCTTCTTTGGAGGACTCGATAAGTCTATGTCCTGGTACCAAGAATGGGAAACTGAACGATGCTAGGAAGTTCCTTCTAGTGGGCAGGACCACGTGCGCAGAGAGGAGAGACTTCGACTAGATGTGTTTCTTCCTCCGACCGATTCATTTAATCGAATACCCCAAAAGCGGTTGAATAAATCTAGGAAAGTGCACTTAACTTAGAATATTTTTTAAAAGAACTGAAGAAATAAACTAAGGTGAAAAGAGGAGGCTTTAAAAATATTTTGACTAAATAGAACCCGAGCTCTTTGTGTTGGCAGCAAAAGTGAGTAACGAGTCAACACTAGGAAGCTCCTTCTAATGGGTAGGACCACATACAGAGAGGAGAGGCTTCGACTAGGTGATGTTACCTGTCTTTTGACCAGTATAAAGGAAACTGGGTATTTGGAATATAGTCGAAAGATTATGAAAGCACTACTCAAAAGTAAGACAATAGAGGTAGAGAGAACACGAGTCTTTATTATGCGAATGATTGGTTACACATAAAACTTGTGTGGCGGTCGATGTTCAAGAGTTCAAGAGAACACGGCCGTCTTCCATTGCCATTCGTGCAGAGCCCTAGGCGAGTAACCCGACCACTTTGTAAGGACCTTCCCTCTTGGGAGAAAGTTTGTTCGATTAGACTTGGATTGGCGAGCCTCAATACCAAGTCACCTCTGACAAGGTCTGCGAGGTTGGACCTTCGATCATAGTATCTGCGAGGGCTTGTTGGTAGGCTGGCTTTGAGCGGATTAAGGCTGGTTTCTCCTTTCCTCAAGTAGATTAATATCATCTGCTCGAAGTTGTTCTGGTTGGAGTCTTTGAAAGTTTAGACTCGTGTTGACCTTATCTTTAGTTAGGAGGAAGCATGGCTTCGACTCAAGACTAGAAAAAATGATGTTTCACTCAGAGCTCGGTGGTAGTCGTCTTAATCGCCCATATCTGGAGGGTAACTCTTGTACCCAAGCCCCGGCGTTTGATGAGTGGTCAAGACTCGAGTCTTAATTCCTCTCATTATTTGGCCGTTTGCACGTTCAACTGCCCCATTACTTTGGGGATGGGCCACAGAAGCATAACATAGTTTGGTGCCCAACTCGTCGCAAAATTCCTGAAATTTTGCACTTGAAAATTGCTTACCATTATCTGTAATTATTCGACTCGGTACTCCAAATCGAGTAATTACGCATCTCATCATAAACCGTTTTGCCGCTTCCGTTGTGATCCCAGTCACAGGTTCGACTTCAATCCATTTTGTGAGCGTATCAATAGCCACAAAAGGAACTCGAAACCTCCGGAGCTTTGGGGAGCGGTCCTAGGATATCGAGACCCAGTGCGCAAAAGGCCAAGATAGAGGTATTGTTTGTAATGCCCGAAGTGGTTGGTGTATTTGCTCGCTATGAAGCCGCCTTTGGACACACTTTTAACCAACTCTTTAGCATCATAAAGGGTGTTGGCGGTAAAAACCTTGTCGAAAAGCCTTACTGACAGCCGCGTTCAGAGGAAGCATGATTTCCACAGATGCCATCATGTATGTCGTGAAGGAGTGTTAATCCTTCGCTCTGCGGAATGCATCGCATGAGCACCCCTTGAGTACCTCATTTATAGAGGACTCCTTCAACCAAAGTATACATTTTGGCTTTTCGGGATAAGCGATCTGCCTCGAGATCGTCTTCGGGTACAGAACCCTTTTGAAGATATTCATAGATGGGTGCCATCCATGTATCCTCGTATTCTAGAGAGGCTGTCTCAATAGGAGGTGTCTCTGGTTCATCGACCAGAGACGACTTCTGGAGTTGTTCCAAGAAGACTTTTGGTACTTACGATCGGGAAGAAGCTATTCGAGCAAGTCGGTCTGCGAGAAATTATCCTTTCGAGGATGAATTGTGCCTCGAAATCTAAAAAATGCTTTTCTAGCTTACGCACTTCCGATAAGTACCGAGACATTGTCAGGTTAGAGCACTGGTACTCTTTTCCGACTTGATTCACGACTAGTTGAGAGTCTCCTCTCACGAGTAGTCGACGAATCGAGCGCTTTCATTGCTTTCGTATGCCGACTAGCAAACCTTCAGATACCTCGCCACGTTGTTAGTGGCACGAAAGTTTAATTGTATGGCATACTTTAAGGTCTCTCGGTTGGAGATACCAGACCACCCGACCCGGGCCACTTAAAATAAGCGACCGTCAAAGTACATCATCCAGCGGTCGTGGGAATCGTCTTGGGGATCTGAGCAGGTTCGAGATTTGTCCATTCGGCGACAAAGTCCGCCAAGATCTGGGATTTAACGGCCGTTCGGGACACGAAATGGATGTCGAACTCCCCAAGTTCGTGACCATTTTGCCATCGCCCCATTGTTTCCCTATTGTGGAGGATCGCTCCTAAGTGAAACTTCGGCAAGCGCGACTAGTTTGTGCGCTGAAAATAATGCCATAATTTCCTCGAAGACATGAGGAGGGCATATAGAAGCTTTTGGACCTGAGGGTAGCGCTCCTTAGGCCGTGTAAAACTTCACTCACGTAGTAAAGCTGTCGTGCGTTATGCGTTTTCACGTTCTACGACCGATCTTCGCTTTCTTGCTGTGGCGTGCCGACTAGGTAAATTAAGAGCGTTTCTTACGGCTTTAGAGAGACCGAATAGGAGCACTCGTAAGGTACCTCTTGACATCCTCAAAAGCGGTGTTTGCCTCTTTGACCACTCAAAACCTTCGTGTTTCCTTAGAAGTTTAAAGAAAGGTAGTCCTTTTCTCCCGATCGTGCGATGAAACGACTTAAAGCCGCCATGCACCCGGTGAGTTTCGAACTTCTTTCCTTGTGGTTGGAGGGTGCATTTGGAGAATGGCCTTGATCTTTTAGGGATTTGCTTGATTCCTCGTATAGATACTAGGAATCCAAGCAATTTTCTCAAGAGATTCCAAACACACACTTCTCGAGATTGAGTTTTAGCGATGTTTTACGAGATTGTCGAATGTTTCTTGCGGTCGATAATATGATTAAGTCTCTTGATGCTTTTAACAACTAGATCATCAACATAGGCTTCTAGATTTGGCCTAATTGAGATGAAAAAGTTGCTTGCATCAAGCGTTGAAAAAAAGCACCGGCATTTTTAGACCAAATGGCATTTTGACATAGCAAAATATACCAAATGGTGTAATAAATGCAGTCTTTTCTTCATCGTCTAGACACATATTGATTTGGTGGTATCCAGAATATGCATTTAAAAAACTTAACATTTCACAACCTGTAGTAGAATCAACCAACTGATCGATACGACGTAAAGGAAAATCGTCTTTTGGACAAGCTTTATTAAGATCAGTAAAGTCTACGCACATACGCCATTTGCCGTTTGACTTTCTAACCATTATAGGATTAGCCAACCACTCTGGGTGGTTGACCTCTCTTATAAAGCTGTTTTAAGTAGCTTATCAATTCGATTTAATAGCATCTCGTCGATCGGGGCAAATCTCCGTAATTTTTGTTTTCTGGTACTTTGTCGGTAGTAAAGCTAGCTCGTGCTCGATCACCTCCTGGGGACTCGGGCATGTCGGATGCTTGCCACGCGAAGACATCTGCGTTAGCTCGGAGGAAGGCGATGAGGCGTCTTTCTATTTGGGGTGGAAGTTTCCCCAATCTGAGCGATCTTCGAGGGCTCCCTGCGCCCGGAGGAACCTCTTTGACCTTGTCGTTCGGCTTTGGTGCACTTTTAGGCCGACTTGCTAGTCGAAGGTGACTTTCTTCTCGAGTTGGTATTTGTCCAACCATCTCGAGGATCGTGATCGCGGTATCGCCATCTTCTTGTCACAATGGATTGTGATTACTCCTTTGGGACTGGCATCTTAATACATTGATATCCATAATGAGTAGCCATTAGGAAATTTGCCAAAGTTGGTCGTCCGAGTATGGCGTTATATCTTAAATGTCGAAATTGACCACATCAAAGGAGATTTTCTCGTCTGAAATTACTTGGTGAACCAAATGTTAAAGGAAGAGAAACTTGGCCAATTGGTTTAGCCGAAGATCGTCACGATTCCATGGAAAGAGTATCGTGCGGTCTTACCTTGGTCCTGGGTACTTGCATGTCATCTAGGGCACTCGTAAACAAAATGTTTAACGAGCTGCCACCATCAACCAAAACTCGATTAACCCGACAATTGTTGATGGTGGGTTCGACCACGATTGGATATCGACCTGGTCGAGTCGAAGGAGTCGGGCAGTCACCCTTCTCGAAATAGATGGTGACTTCTGACGACTTCGGTAATTTATTGACGAGAGGAGGATCTATGGAGTTTACCTCATGTTCAGCAGCCTTAAGCTGTCGCTTTGATTCATATACCCATGATCCCCCGTAGATGTGCTCGACGGTGTGTTGCGGATCTTGGAACGGCATCTCCTCCTCGTCATCTGATGACTTATGACCACTCGTTTGCCCTACCGCCGAGAGTGGGAAGTGGTCCTTCTTCGTTGTAGTAGTCTTCAAGCTTTCGTTGGAAGACCGTGATTGGAAGGTCATGTCCTTCCTTTTTATGGAAAGGACACCACCTAGGCTTATCATTTTTTCGATCGGGCGCTTACCTTTGCCTCGGTCGAGTCTGCGGCTTGGAGGTGCGTGGCTCTTTATCATTCCATACCAAAACCTCCTTGGAACCGCTGGCTTGGAGTTTTGACCCTTCGCCTTGTTCTTGGACTTTTTTTCTTTCTTATCTTTCTTCTTACTAATGTCACCTAGCTCTCGAGAGGTATTGTCTTCTCGATCTATTGTGTTGTTCCACTCGACCGCCTCAGAGGCAGTTGCATATCGATCAGCCATCTCAAAGAGTTCAAATGACGTACAGTAGGAGGATTCAAAACAATGTCTTCGTTATCCTTCTCTGCGGACTCCTCGCTTGAAAGCCACGATGCGGATGAATCGAAACTTCCGAATTGAGTTACTGAACTGGTCAAGCGCTTGATGAATTGGCGCAAGGTCTCGTTGTCGTTCTGTCTCATCCGGTGCAAGTCGTCCTCCTTCCCGGGGCGATTGTAAGTGCCTTGGAAATTTGCCAGTAGAAGGTCGCAGAGGTGTTGCCAAGAGTAAATCGACTCGAGTGGTTGGTTCAGTAACCACGATCGAGCAGATCCTTCGAGCACAGTTGGAAGGTAATTTGCCATTACATGCTCTCCTCCTCCTGCTGCTCGGACAGCTGTTGTGTAGATTTGAAGGAATTCGATGGGATTTTGGGAACCATCAAACTTCTCCATGTTCACTGGTCGAAAACGAGGTGGCCAGCGAACAGCTCGGAGATCAGGCGAGAATGCCCGACATCCAGTAATGACTTCTTGACGTCTCCTTTGCAGGAAAGAAGGGTTGATATCATCAGGTGGTCGTACTCGACGATACCCAGTAATAGGTTGACCAGACCTATGATAGATCTCAGTCCTACGAGGGGAATACTCCTCGTAGTTCATCTGCTGCTGCAGATTCCCATGTCGGAATGGTGAGCGATCACCTCTCCGAGGGGTTTGCTGATCATTAGTCGTTCGAAAGACATTTCTTCGAGTAGGAGATCGATATGACTTACTGTTGCGTCGATTCCTCCGTGGTGATATGTTCGATCGACTGGTAGCTGAAGAAGTCGTATTGCTACGACTTCCTGAATGATGTCGGCGAGGTGCTTCCAGCCTTGCCATCGTGTTCCGAAGCCTTTGTGCGATCTCTTCAACGAAGAGGTCGTAGCCTGGCGCTCGGGCTAGCTCTTGAGTTGGATTCTCGAGCAAGTCATTGATGTCTTTGGAGTTCTCGAGCTTCCTCGATTGATATTGGATCGCCTGTAAACTCTTACGTGCATAATCTTCCTTCGTCGAGTAGCTTCAAGATCTTCCTGGCGGACTCTTGAGGCGCCTCAATGAAGTGCGAGTATGTCGAGGATTTCCTTCGCGTTCATGAAGGTGTTGGTCGTGTCCGCCATCGGTGGTGTTCTTGCCCTCGCCATGAGGCGCAGTGTGTGATCTTCGGGAGGTCTCGATTCGGTCTCTAGGAGAGTGACCTTGATCTCGAGGGAAGGACGAAGACCTCCGTTGATGATTCTCACTTGCGCTCGAGGCCTCCCGCTTGAGGAGTCGCCGAGACACCATCTGGCGACTTGGAGTAATCCTCGGTAGGGAAGTCAGGGTTATAACTGTCTCCGTTGGCGGCGTGATCATGAGAGATGGCCGAATTTGTAGAAAAGCATGCTTGATCCCACTCTCTCCAAGCGTCATCCGGAGAGAGAGAATCACCAGATGTTGGTGAAGTCCTCGAATTGTGGCTTCAGAACTTGCCTCACCAAGTCGGACCGCCTTAGGGGACTTGACACTTCGAGGCAAAACTCTCGTCGTGTTGTGAGTCCACACTGGTGTAGTCCCGTCAAATTGACCCTTGTCCTTTGAGAGGGTAGACTCCTCTCTTGGATGTTGTTGTGGGGATATGGATCCTCCTCAACCCCATCAATGACATTGTCTCCTGGATCTGCGGGAAGATCACCGGAGGCAAGCAAGCATTACCATCGGATGAGTCATCACTCGGCAGAATCTAAAACCGCATCCATGTCGACGTCACAGACCGCTAAGTCGAACCAGCTTCTCCTCATTCCATTCTCCTACCATGAGTGCATGAGATTTGGAAAACAGAGAGTATGTTGACAAGAGATTACCGAAAGAGCCCCACCAGAGGCGCCTAACCTATCGGTGTTTAGAACCGAACTTACGTAAAGATTGTTTGATTCGGGGTCTCCTAGAATGAAATCACGCAGAGATTGACACGGGATTTTTATATAGGTTCAGGCCTTCTCCGGAGAGAATAATAACCATACTCCTGTGTGTGTATGGTATTGAGTGTATTCTGAACAATCAGGGGAAAAACTCAGACTATTACAGATGATAGTGCTTGTATTTCTCATCGCCCCTTCCTTCTCTGATTGCCGCCTTTATATAGTACGTGAAGGAGCGGCAGTTTCTCCAGGTGAAGCGGCGCCTCATCACATCTTGTAACGGGCGCACGTTGGTAGTAATCACCGGCGTATTAACTCCTCCACGTCGCCTAACAGCTATATACCAGAGATAATGGAGCATTACGTGCTATTACTTGGCGAAAGTAACAAGCATGATGATGATCGTTTGAATCCCTTAATCAATTGGGCCTACTTGTGCAGAGGTTTAATTGATCATAAGGTGGTCATAGTGACCTAGTCGAGAAGAACCTACGACTATGAGGTAGTCGTAGCAAGACTTACGACTATGGGGTAGTCGTAGCATAACTTACGACTATGGGGGTGATCGTAGAAGAACTTACGACCATCTAGTAGGCTCTTCCCTTATAACATTTAAGGGGTATACTGAGGGACCATATGACGTCATATTTACTTGGTTAAGGAGTTATAGATAAAAGATAAAATGAGGATTATTATATCCTCGTCAGGGCCGTTTCCCCTTTTGTCGGACGAGCTCGCGAAGGAGTCCATGGCGGTGTCGGACGCGCGCGGGTGGAGAAGAAAGCGGCTCGGAGACGATGACCTCGGCGGCCCCACTTGCCAACACGGATACATGAAGCCATGTCAGTCTTGATCCGATCGCACGATTCCGAATGGACGGCCACGGATGAACGGCGGGTTGGGCTGCGCGAGTGAAGCAGGTTGAGATGGAGAGGAGATGGGCCGAAGCAAGAGGGTTTCGGCCCAAAGCTATTTAGGAGATTTTAATTAGCTTTTCCTTTTTAGAAAAATACCAGAAATTCCAAATGGCAATAGAAATTAGCAAATGAACTTGAAAAAATTCTAGAAAATTCTAGAAAATATATCCAAGCACATAGAATCCAAATAAAATAGTTTTGACCATTATTCATGTTGAATTTAATCATATTAAATTGTTTTGTTACTCAAGGTCCATATTTAAGCTTTTGAATTAAATTCAAATAAATCCAAATGGTGAATTTTCTCACTACAACTATTCAAAGGATTTTTAAAGCTCAGAAAATTGGGATATTACAGTCTAGTAGAGTAACCACACCGAAGATCCAAATAACCTCGGCCGCAAAACTCGAAACATTTTCATTTACGGGAAATCACGAAAAGCAAGCAGATCATTCTCCTCTTAAAGGAATCAACAAAAATAATTTTGTTTGATTGCAACCTCACGTTGCCAACTCAAACAAAAGAGCCTTTAAGATTGAAATCACACAAATCTCTTAAGAATCAACATTTCATTCAAATACATCATTTTATTTAAAATAATTTCAGCTACCACATAATGCATGAGCTCCCAAAAGATCACGAAAGCAAAACTTGAATTATTCTCATTTAAGCAATATCATCACAGGTGATCAAATTACTACAAGTATTAACATCAATCTCACTTTTTGACAATTTAATAACATCGGCAACATACATTAGTGCCATGAATTATCAAACTTTACTAGCCCATTCTAAAGCTTTCCCGAAAGAGGCACAAGCCACAGGGTTGAAACAAATTTATTCTAAATCACAGCTCGTCATGCAGTCTGGAAGGCAAAAATAAATTGACTGGCTACGCTACCGTGGACGTCAGTTAAGATTAATTATGCACCATGCCAAAGACTCAACTTGATGTCATAAACATTATCAATTATCTTCTTTACTTACAACTTCTCACTTAACACCACAAACTTTACAAAGGGTTTTGACACTTTCTTTTTCAAAGAATAGGTTCTAAACTCCAACACTCCAACTACTCCAAAAAAAAATAAGTATAGTCAAAACTTTCTTCAATGAAGTTGGTAAAAGATAATCTCCATTATCTGAAACACCAAACGAATCACCGGATCATATTTTTCAACAAGAATGGTAGGACTCCCAAATAAAAGATCAATCTCATAAATCAACTACGTTTATAATCAGCAAAATAACTCATCGATCAAGAGATCAAATGTTTGCTTTAAGAAAACCAACAAAGACCGATGAACTCCTCTCAACTGTAATGAACCACTAATCCAAGAAAACCCATCCACCGCATCTGAACAAGAATAATCATTCCAAACTCAAAAAAAAAAACAATAAGTCTCCCAAAGAAACTCATACTCAACACCTGGAACTAGTTGATTCGAGGGAGTCACTCCATTAATCTCATGCCCCAAACAGTGGTGTAACCTGGCAACCCAAGGCAACAACCTGTGACGACCCACCCCGTGATGTACCGCAAGAGGTCCGGGAGGACCAATTTTTTTTTTGCGCCAAGTCACCACGGAAGGATGTGGTAGCACCGCATGGAGCTTTACCGAGGAGGTGCACAGACCTCCCAGAGGTCTTATGGACCTCCCTGGAGGTCTTGTTCGCCATCGACCTCCCAGAGGTCTTGAGGACCTCCTGGAGGTCGTGGCCGCCACCGCTTCAGTAGCACCTCCAGCACATCACCAAGAGAGGTCCGCAGACCTCCCGAGCTAAGTCCCGTAGGACCTCCTGGTGGTCCTGCCCCTGTGCATCTGAGCTAGTCCCAGGACAATCAGAGCTAGCTCGCACAAGAACACAAGCCAATACCACAACCACAAGGTCAAACAAAGATGAAGCAGACAAATTAAACTTTATATAATAGGACCTTATGGTCAAGCTTGTTAACAAGAGGTCTGCCACTGAGGGCTTACAAAACCAACGAGGACTTACAACTGGCGACAAGGAGCTCTAGGGCTCAAACACCAAAACACGAAGCCATCCAACAAGCACCACAGTTGTCGGGTGGAGGACGCCCTAGGCATCTTAGTCGTCAAGAATTCCTCCTCAAGAGGTCTCAGACCGCCTCGCACTTGGTCATCCTCATAATGCTTTGACATGGGGCTTAAGCCATGAGTACTTGGAATGTACTCAAGAAGTCACAGAGAGCAAAGATGCAATAATATTCATGCAAGGACTTACCAATGGAGAGTCAGTATGGTTAGTTTTGCATAAAGCCAAATTTGACAATAATAGCAATAATAGATTGAAAGGCAAGAAGGTAAAACCATAATACATAATACTTTTGATGTTTTAATAAAAGGTGGTGTGAGCACCAACTCACGGCCACAACTAAAAATTGGGGAGGTCTGATCACACCGGTGGCTGTGTCCTCACCCAAAACCCACTCGAACACCCATTCCAGAGGTCCAACCAACCTGGACCACTACCCGAGCCAACCTTGACCCCTCCGAGCCGGCCAAGGTCTCTTCGAGGCAAAGCCAAAGCATCTCGCTGAAGTGTCCGATGGCACAAGCTTTTGAAACATCTACCCCTTGCACCATTTCATCGAGCATGTCCATGACCAAGGACTTGGCTATTGAATAGATCTTTTACTCTGCAGAGGTGTACAACTTTAACCACAATCCACGATCTCTCTAGCGGGATGGGTTCCGGTCACCCTTGCTCACTTCCTAAGGTGAGCGAGTCTAGAGAGCTGCAAGGCCTTTACAAAGCTTTGAACTGACTAGGGCTGCCCGCTAAGGTTTATAATCCTCCAAAGTGGTCTAGAAATCCATTGGGGTTATGGGGTGCCCCTCTTGCGCCAACGAATCACACGCTCAACCAAAACAGCCCCAAGCCATCTCATTGCTAATTATTCAGCCTGCACCATTCCCATAAAATGATCTTGTGGTTGCACTAATTGGCCCGACCGACAGATACAAAGTGAAGTCCTTAATTGTGCTAAGGCAAGACTTCCACAAACCGGTGTGCACAAGCACCACTACTCACTCCTGCCTTCTTGCCTTAGCAAAACAATTGTATTAGCCCATGCCGAAAGACCACCCAGTCTGGCACATAAATTTTAACCAAGTGGTCTCACACCACACCGACACTGACTTAGGCATCCCGCCATAGCTGCTCAACAATGGCACCAACCACACATTTCATAACTTATTAGTCAAGATTATTGGAGATGAAGCATGATACGCTCAAACCACATTTTCTAAGCGAGGCTATATAAGACCTCACGGCCCCATGTTGGCAAATAACAGAGAACGCCAACTAAATTATCCACCCTAAGGCTCACAAGGTGAATCATGACAACATGATGGAGACAAGGTATAAAGGAGGCATAACGACAAGTAGGTAAGTAACTATAGCCCAAACCATTTTCTTATAAACATAGCCATGCATGATAATTTAAACCGAAATACATTTGCAAAGCTTGGTTCAAGATGATCAAAAGGAGGTGCATGGCTTGCCTTGGTCAAGCAAAGGAGAGCCTTCTGCAAAGAAGAGCCGGGTCCAAGATCTCCTCGAACTCGTGATCTACACGTTCGCAAGAGAACCAAATAAGCAAAACCACACTAAGCCGAGAGAACAACAAAAGAACCAAAAGGAACTCAAACCAACTCGGCCAAAAGGAAACCAAGAGGCTTAACACCGCCTCAAAGAGCTCCCGGGAGGGTCTTGCGCAAGGAAGAACCGAAAGCAGAGGAGCCAGGAAGGAAGAAATGAGCAAAAGATTACAAAGGCTCGCCTCCCAAAGCTAAATATAGCGGGGTTGGTGGTGTGCACCACAAGGAAACCCAGAGACGTGTTGGCAACGGACTACTTGGGGGGCTTGCACAAAAGAATTGAAATAAAGTACCTCGGATGGGATTGCATTTAATGTGACCCGACACCTATTAAATGCGCCTGAGTTCTGAGGCAAGAGCAATAATTACAAGGTGAAGAGGGCTGGTAAGTGGGGCCATCAAAAGGGTGTCTGATTGGTCAAGGGTATGGTCCCACCGCAAGGGTCACCCCGCCAAAGGCCACCGTGAGGTCTGGGCAAGAGGTCCAAGACACTCAGAGGAGGAGGTCTGGACAAGAGGTCCAAGACACTCGAGGGGAGGTCCCGGATAAGAGGTCCTCAAAGTTCAAAACGAAGAGGTCCTGACGCTTAGACCTGCACAAGGGAGGTCTAAGGGTAAAGATTTCAAGGGGAGGACCTCAACGGTCCAGATCAAAGGGTGCAGGGGAGGTCCTGACGAGTAGATTTCCAAAAAGGGGAGATCTACGGTCAAGATCTCAAAGGGGAGGACCTCGACGGTCCAGATCAAAGGGTGCAGGGAAGGTCCTGACGAGTAGATCTCCAAAAAGGGGAGATCTACGGTCAAGATCTCAAAGGGGAGGACCTCGACGGCTAAGATCTCCAGAGAGGAGGTCCTAAAGGCCAGATCCTAACAAAGGGAGGTCTGAGTGGCTAGATCTCAACAAGGGGAGGTCTGGGCTAGATCTCAACAAGGGAGGTGCGAGCGGCTAGATCTCAACAAGGGAGGTGCGAGCGGCTAGATCTCAACAAGGGAGGTCTCGAGCGGCTAGATCTCAACAAGGGAGGCTGCGAGCGGCTAGATCTCAACAAGGGAGGTCTTAAAGGACACGGAGGAGGTCCGAGGGACACGTAAAGGTCTCAGTAGGGACAAGGGAGGTCTATTTGAACACAAGGGAGGTCCAAATAGCCACAAGGAGGTCTAGAAAGGTCCCAAAGGGCACTGGAGGTCCAGAGGAACTCGAGCGCCCAAGAGAACTCAGAGGTTCCGAGAGGCGTGGAGAGGTCCACAGGAGGTCCAAAGAAGCAAAGCCAAGCGTGGCTTGAAGAGACCAAAGAGGTTAGAAACACCAACCCGAGCCGGTTCTTAACAAGAAAACCCAAACAGGAGGGTCCCAACAGAGGGAAAGATGAGAGAGAGAAAAGGGAGGTCGAGTCTCAAAGAGATTCAAGCCAACAAAGGAAGTTAAAAGAGAAGACAAAACCCGGGGCACACAGGAGGCTCGGGACACAAAGAACCCAAGAGCAAAGAAAGACACAACAGAGAGCTACAACCTGCAAGGAACACCAACTAAGAGCTTAGTTAAGGTTTGATTAATTCCAATTGAACTCTCCAGATTCAAAAATCTCAGGTTAAGCTTTGGATTCTCAATAAAACCAAATGGTTACTTTTATTTTGAAAACTTGGCAAGGACTTAAAAGAAAACGGGACGTTACAAAACCACAACCTAAATCTCTCGTCATCTACTATTATAACATATAATAATCATATAGGTATAGCATTAGTATTCATAATCATTTCATAACAGCAATGCTCAAAGCGACATAACGAAAACGTAAATGCAATGCTTGACCCATCCCCATCTTACTGTGCACAGTGTGTCAATTTAATATTTCAACTACCACGGACCTAAAACCTGGCTCTGATACCAACTGTAACACCCTGGCTATACAGAAGCCAAGATGTTACCTGAAAGACTAACGTACAACAGCAATACGGAATAATTTCAACCATTTTTCAAACAATAATACTTTAACCAAATAGAACTAAGATATTTCTCTAAAATCTGGCAAAACCTCCTTTGTATAGATGGCTATACCGGAGTTTCAAATAGTTTAATATAGCATCATTCAACAATCAAATCATCCAATTTAATGAATCATCAAAGGACATCCAGGATAAGCTAAACAACTATAGCATAATCAAAAGGGCATCCATAATCTTCTAATCAACCCTATTACAAATTATTGAGACCCTACTGAACCAATTAATTTCAACAACTCAATAAACCATCAACCAAACGTTCTAATCCGTCAACGAGAATTAAATGAACTCAATCAACGAATGAATAAGAACATAAATGGATCATCCATGACCACAATTAAAACAACCACCACGAAGGATAGTCACAATATGAATCTAGAGCAATTATCAAGAATAGGAATTGTGCCTCAATGGACTAGGTTATTCATTGTGGTTAATGATTATGTGACGTGCACCAAGTCTACCCCTTCCCATGCATGTCGCTGCCTCGAGAGGTACCTAGCAAGCACAACACAGCAAGTGTGAGTCCACGACTCAACAAAGTGCAATAGCAAATCAAACAATAGCATCATAAATAGTCAAAGGGAATATACAATTCCATCATGAATAACAGCATGATATACCACAACCCATCTCTTATGATAGCATCATAAGCAGTCAAAGGAGTTAAACAATTCCATCAAGAACAACAACATTATAGGCTAAACAACCAAATCCACAGCTTATGTAGAAATGCAATGAATATATCATGAATGCATCTCTTCACTTCTTCGCAATTACCGGTAATGCCGAGTAGGGTATTTGTCGATACCTACTCAAAGCCTGTGCCCTCTAGGCACAGGGAACAAAAGCCCACACTCCAAGTCATGTAACAATTCTCACCGACCTCACCGGATTAGTTACATGACTTTCTACGGGTGTGGGGAACAAAGCCCGTCCAATGCGTGATGGGGACCTAACGCCCATCCAATGTCTGACGGGGACCTCAAGGAAACAACCCCTTGGCTACCACGTAGTCCAAGGTTCAGAAATGAATATGCAGAAATGCAAATGCGCATGCCCATTATCATTATCATGATTCATCATTAACAAGGTAGCCTCATTGCTCACCTTTTCCCATCATTCTCGCCATCAACATATAGCCATTATCATGTAAGCATCACCATAAAAACATCAACATGTACGCATCATCATGTAACGATTAGCATGTAGCATCATGTAAACATCTCCAAGTAGTAAGCATCATCATTCAACCATGGCATTAGGCTCATCAACATTCCCAAGCAATAATCAACATCAATCAACTATGCCATCCATCAAGTATATAATATAATAACTCATTAATAATACTTGCACTTGCCTCAACCGTGAGACAGAAGACCAAAAAGGCAGAAAAGCTCTAGCCCCGGTGTTCACCACCACCACCACCTGGTAACTAAGAATGATACTAAGCATCAAACAAAATGCTTAACAAGATAGTACTCATAGCGCTCTACAACATTTTCCCATAGCTCAAGTTTAAACACTTGACCTACTCAAGCTAGACAACAAGCCAACATAAATCTATTCGGGACAGCAGTAAAGAAACAATCATAGGTTTTGATTGGATTAACCAAAATTCAAGTTTCTTGTTATTCTGGAAAGCTAAGAACATAAGCTACAAAAACCTAGTTGGCATGATGCCCAAATTTTGCTTTTAACAAAATATGGCACACGGGTCAAATTTATTATCGGAAACCGACGAACAGTCTAGACAGTTAAATTAAAACTTGCATATCTTTTGTTCTACTGATCCAAATAATGTGTTCTTTACCAATCTGGAAAGCTAAGATAAATTTCTACAACATTCATTGTGGTGGACAGCCTTGAATCGGCCTTTAACAAATTGAAATCTAACCGTTAATATTTCTGCTACACTCTGACAGGTTCCTGGACAGCAGCAACGAAAGAAAGCCATAACTTTTAAACCGTAAATCAGAATTTAGGGATCTTTGATTATGAAGAAAGCTAAGAACAAAACCCACATAACTCTAGGAGGTGGGATCCTCAGATTCGGACTCTAAATATAAGGAAACAGTCGCCCAATCCACTGGACAGAAACTGTTCAAACGCAGGAGGGACTCGATCTACTTAATCAAAGCAAAACCTGAACCTAAAACAATCAAAACAGTGAGGAAACCACTCAATACCCTTGAAGACCTCCAGCAAACTGACCAAACCCGCCAAGGAACCTTCTTCCCCTCCTTTCTCCCCTCTTCTCCCCTCCCCTTTCCTCCTCTTGTGGCCGGCTAGCTGCTGGAGCTTCAAGTTGGCAGCAATGGAGGAGCTTGGCTTGAGGGAGGGGGATGGAGGCGCCCAAGGGGAGGGAGAGCAGCAAGAGGTGGCTGCTGCCCTTGGGAAGGAGACGCCTAGGGAGGGAGAGGCAGGAGGTGGCTGCTGCCCTTGGGGAGGAATGGGCTGCTGCTCCATGGGGAGAGAAGGGGGCGGCTTCTCAATGGGGTGGAGGAGATGTGGCTGCTCAAAGGGGAGAGGAGAGGTGGCTGGTTAGGGTTTTGAGGGGAGGAGATGGACTGCATGGGCTGGCCCAACTAGGGCCAAGAAGCAAAGGGCCAAGAGCCCAAGGCCCACCCTTCCGAAATTCCTGAATTTGTTTATGTAATTGCCTCTCCAATATAAGTTGTTCTATCTAACCTTTAATGCATTTGCTAACGAAAATTGAATAAACTTCCCTCTCTGAATAACATTCTCCTAATTGATATTCGGGGTATTACATTCATCCCCTCAATCCAACTCTAGAGCTCTGAGAGCCAAAACCTAAAATCACCGTGCGCCATTGTCTTCGTCTCCGGCGCCGTGAAGGGTTTGGTGTCATTTCTATCGCGTCACATCGCGTCCCTTTACTCCTTGAATCTTTCCCCTCAAACAATTCAGCTTTTGATCCACAGGAGCTCCCGATTGGGTCTTTCTTCTTCATCTCCGGCCAGAACGCTGCCTCAAGCATCGCCAGCGTTTCACTGAGCTCTCGACCGATTCGCTGCACCCGAAGCATCGCCATGACTCACTGAAGCTTCTACAATCATTGGATTTCACTCTCCTTCACCCAGGCTTCTTCTCCGCGAGCAACCGACTTCGCCGCCGCACCTCACCGTCGACAAACCACCTCAGGCCATCTGAGCCCCTCCGCGTCATTCCGGTACACTCCGAGTAGTCCCTAGATGCTTATGTGCGCGTTAGATTGTCACGAGCGTAGCTCGTTTACCTTGTCATCGTTTGTCGTAGGAACCTTCCCGCTCGCCGCCGGCGCGCCACCGCGTTGAGCCACCTCAGGCCACGCCGTCGATGCCGGTAGGCGCGCATTAGTATGTAGATCCCGTTTTGAGCATCCATTTGCCTCGTCGTGCCCCACATCGCCGGCAAGTAGCATAACCATGAGCACCACCGCGGTGACGAGCACTATAGCTCGTCATCAGCATGTCTAAACTTGTCATTAGGGTTAACAAAGTGTTTAACTATTTAGTTGATCCTAATGAGTCGTTGACATGTGGGACCAAGTTTTTAAGTTAACTCAAACCGTTAACCTCGCTTGAGTATATGACATGCGGGCCCCACAGTTAAGTGAACAGCGTGAACTTAGTGAACCATCTCACTGACAGTGGGCTCCATCTGTTAGTGTTAACCAGAAATCTAGTGGGAAATAGAAAGTACGCTTTTAGTTATAGCCGAAACACGTTTTCCTTTTTGGAAGGCGTAAACTCTGACATAACAGACACGAGAATACACTTTCTCCGTTAGAAAACGTACTTTTCATTTATTCTGGATTATTCAAACCGATTGTAGTGAAAGCTTAATAAATTTTGCTACACAACTCCAAATTTAGTGAAATCAGTCTCTAAATTCGTACAAAATCATGATCTACCTAAATATGTAAAAATATTTTATTTTGGTTGCTGTTGTTTTTGTTGGATGTTATTTTAATTCTCTTCCGGCTTTTTTTAGACATCGATTATTCGGGTTATTTTTGCAACAATCAATCCGTTATACCTCCAGAACAGCAAGAGCAAGGCAAGCACCCCCCTTTGATCATGTTGATCCCAGTATTTTACTTATTGTACTTTGTTTTGCAAATCCTATTATGCATGCATGTATTTCTTGTATGAAAATGCTATTATTGGGAAAATGGTAGTTGTAAATCCTACTTGCTGCATTTGTCTCCTTGGATTATTGATCTCTTACTGTTGTAACCATTAGAATATGGGTTAGACAATATGTGATGTCATTTGGGAATTTTTGAGTGCGGTTATCGCACAAATGCAACTAGAGCAATAGAATTTCTGAAAATTGATAAAAGGACAATACGTTAATTTGTGAGTTTGGGATTATTTTGAAAAATGTCCAGAGGAGTTACCTCTGTTATTTTGATGAAAATGACATGAAAACTTTAGTTTTTAGACACGAGCAAGTTATTGTTGTATTCTGAGAAAGAGAGGATTGAAACTCACTAGTAGATAGGGTGGAGATCTTGCCCGTAGTCAGTTAAGGACTGAAGCCAGCAAATCCCGGACTAAGACCTAATCGTACAACCATATGTGCTAGTGTGGGCTGGTCGTAGCTAACTAAGTTATCGAAATCTTGGCCTTGCATGATAGTAGGCGATAGTAGAAAAGACATTGTCGGGGTATCGGTAATGCCGACACAACTGCAAATGCCTCACTTCGACGGGTGTTATCCGGGCGAAGTGAGGGACTTGCTCAATGGGGCTGTTCAGTGAGTAAGGCTCCTCATCCGATGTGTTACCTTGTTACTATCAGTGTTGTTATTATTATTTTCCCGACGGATGAGGATAATGATTCGCAGGGCTAGTGTAGGGTTAAGACTAGTTAATGTAAAGGTTGCGTCGCGAACTCTAGGTTGCTTACCTTTGGCAGTGAGTAGCAATGTGGAGATATTTCAGGCAACTGGAATACCGCGTACTATGGATAAAGTTATACACCTCTGTAGAGTAATAAACTATTCGAATAGCCGCGCTCGCGGTCATGAGCATGCTTAGTGCGGCTGGTATGGCGGTAGCTTTATTTTTCAAACTGTTTTGTCACAAAAGATTGGGGTAATGACATGGGGTTTTCCATTTGTTGAGTTAACTGCCATTTCTATGGTTTTGTTGCTATCTCTATAGCAGATTGTCATTCTACGACCTATTTGCTATTTCTATAGCAGTATTGCCAGGTCTATGGTTGAACATGAATTTGTTAGTGCCATTTCTATGGTGAAATATTGATTATATTTTTGCTTACAACCGGGTAGGGTTGTGAGTGTTTGTTGTTCCTTATTCAGTTACTTTATGTACTGTCCTGTAATTACTGTTTTTCATAAACTGCTCTTTCAAATTCTGTTGCAACTTATTACTTATGAGTATTTCAAATAAACTTGGCTTTGAGCAAATGAACTTGTAGAGTAGAGCCATACACTTGTTAGCCTTGCATCTAATATAATTTTTGCGATACACTACAAGTCTTTCTAAGTACACAAGTACTCAATCTTGCTGTTGTTGTTGCTTTAGAATTTGCAGATGATCCGACGCCTGACGACGAGTTCTTTGCACCTGGCACCAAGGAGTTTGGTGACGGGTCTATTTAGGCCTTGTTTCCTTGTCGGTTGCTTGAGGGATCAGATGGGCATGCCGTTGGACTTTTGATACTACTACTATATCTTCCGCTGCGACTTTACTCTCTCTAATGATTGCTTTTATTTGGCTGGTTGGCCGTAGTTTGTAATAACTCTTGTAATAGCTTAAGTAGATTACACCCTTTTGCTTTACTTTAGTATATGAATGTATGATTGTGATGCCAAATATTGTGAATGTGTGTGCTAGCCTTTATTCCTAGGACTAGCACAATATCCACATAAGATCCACGGGTATTCCACGCCCGGGGTCTGACAAGATCCTTCTCTACGTAGTTCTTGACAAGCGTGCCCTTGAAGTTCTTCCACGCTTTGCACGCTTGTAGCAACGCGTGTCGTCGCATGGAGTGCTGGTGTTGTTCTGGGATCTCGAACGATCGAAAAATATCCGTCAGCAGCTCACCTTTCTGTTCTTTGGTCAACTCCTTCCACGAATCATAGGTGATGTTGACCTTTTCCCATGCAACTATTCCAACCATTCTCCAGAATGCGGATGCTGCTCGGCGAGGATTGATAGGGGTCCCAGACTAATCGACCTCCGTGATGGTAAATCGGCTTGTGGGCCTATTCGATATTCCTCTTCTTCTACCGCACTTGGATATTCTAGAGAACGGTACATCAGACACATGAGGCGACGATGACGAAGAATGAGCGGAAGACATCTTCACAAGAAATAGAAGTTCTGACACGCATGAACATATTATCATAAGATTCAATCTCTATGTGTATGGGTATACACACCAATTAATAATAATTGGGATATGTAGGGAAGAAATTAGGACCAATACAATGACATAATTGACATAAACATGTAAATCCTACAAGTCATTTAAAAGGAATAATATGCTCAACACAAACATCATGTGAACAAATGAAATCAGCATAAAGCTAAGATTTAACATTTTGATATTGCTCTCAGATGTAGAGTAAGCATTCCAATTAGAGCTCAAGTTCAAACCCGATTATCAAAACAATTTCAGTACAAGACCATTATCATCACAGAGCATTCATCTCAAGCCCACCACACCACATTGCAATATATTCCAGTAGCAGTATCAAAACAAATACCATATGAATCACTAACTAGAACAAATACAAATTCCTAAAACAAGTGCAACACCTCATACTACTCGGTGTTTGAACCAGATACCAGCGCAATTATCATGAGTCAATGAGGACCATGACAGCATGATAGTTACTGATAGAAAGAGTGAGGGAATGGGGTGTCTGGGTCGGCAACTCGGCATTGGTTATCTTTGGGCGTCGAGGAGAAGGACGAGTAGGGAGCAGTACTGGAGCAGGAAGGCGGCGTCGAAGGGGAGGCGCGCTGGGCTCAGGGGAGGAGGCACGGCAGGCTCGAGGAAGGAGGCACGCCGGGCTCGAGGAGGAGGCGGTGTCGAGGATGGCGTCGACGGGCTCAGGGGAGGAGTCGCACTAGGCTCGAGGAGGAGGCAGCGTCGAGGACGACGGCGACGGGCTCGGGGGAGGAGGGAAGAGGGAGGAGTTGAGAAACTTAATCGTTTGAGTGGGGGTGCGGGCAAACCCTAGAGTCCGAATATAAATAGGGATGGACATAACAGACGGTTCTAAAGTAGAACTGTCTGTGATAAATATCACAGACGGTTCTAAAGTAGAACCGTCTGTGATATGTGATGTATCACAGACGGTTCCAATCAACGAACCGTCTGTGATATATTATGTATCATAGACGGTTTTTACCAAGGAACCGTTCGTAGATGAAACCGTCTATGATATTATTTTGTATTGGTTAATCTAGTTCTGTTATTGGCTATCCTCAGGAAATGCTAGCCATTCCCTCTGAAACAAGCAGAAAACACAACAAGTACATGTATATACATCCAATTCACATTCATTTCAGAAACAAGCTCATCCATTTCACCGTACAAATCAATTAACTCAAATGAACTAAAATTAACCATTCATCAGAACGTACATATACACACATTGTTCAATTAATCTTTAAAAATTAGCCTTTCATGATGATCGAAGCATATGTAGCTAGTTTCGTCACGTTCTTCTTCCTCAACCCTTATGTCGTTTTCGAAAGGAGGCAACTCGTCAAATTGATTGTATTCTTCCTCGTCCACTACATTCTCAACTCCGACAATCCTCCTTTTTCCATAAAGAACTAAACGGTGCTTCTTATTTGCCTGGTCAGTTACATAGAAGACTTGAACAACTTGGTTAGCAAGTACGAATGGCTCGTCTTTGTATCCAACTCGTTCGAGGTCCATGGTAGTGACACCGTACTTGTCGACCTTCACCTGTGCTAGATGGACCCAACGGCACCGAAATAGGGGGATCTTGAAAAGCACGTAGTCAAGCTCCCATATCTCCTCTATGAGCCCATAGTAGGAGCTCCTCAGCCCATCGGTACTGAATGCATCTATGCGGACACCGCTGTTTTAGTTAATGCTCTTTATATCCTAAGCTGACGTATGGAATGTGTACCCATTTATGTCGTATCCTCGCCATGTCACAACTGTAAATGTTGGCCCTTTTGCCAACCATGTCAGCATATCACTTGACGAGCTCCTAGTGAGTCGCTCCTTCAACCATTGGTTGAACCGACTATTGTGTTGTTTCGTGATCCAAACATCCGGCCGCTCCAGATTCTGTTGCTGAAGCACGTCCTTGTGCTGGTCGATATACGGGGACACTTCAGTCATATGTTGCAAGACTGTGAAATGGGCTTGAGCATACGCATTCATATTTGAAGTGATCGCTTTCCTTCTGATGGTCTCGATACCCTCGAGCCTCCCCTCATGGCGAGATCGAGGCACACCTATCGGTTCGACCTGAGCCATGTAACACTACAGCAAGGCAGGTTTGTGGTGGCATTTATATATGCCATCATGTGTCCCTAAATGCCGGGAAATACTTTTCTGGGGCACTTATTGGCCGTCAAAGAAAACGCCATCGGGGAAAAGTTTTTCCTGGCATTTAGCCAACTAGGGCGATTACATACGCCATCTTTGATCAAATGCTGGCATATAGTAGATGCCCCTATTTGGGAATCACTGGCATATGGTAAACGCCATGGTTGATCAAGTCCGACATATAGTAAATGCCATGGTTAATCAAGTCCGGCATATATTAAACGCCATGGTTGATCAAGTCCAGCATATAGTAAACGTCATGGTTTGTCAAGTCCGACATATAGTAAACGTCGTGGTTTGTCATGTCCGGCATATAGGAAATGTTGTGGTTTCTCTAGTCTGGCTTATATTAAACTCCATGGTTGATCAAGTCCGGTATAAAGGAAATGTCGTTTTTTCATTATGCATACCTACAAAACTTTTGCTGCCATTTTTTCATTCTTGCATTCATCCTTGTCTATACACTACATACATGATATTCATCTCAAATATCAAATAATACATAGCGGAAGTAAAACGAGTATACACATGTACACCTCAAGCATAGTAAGTTCGCACTTCATAGATGGTCCATAAGACATGCCTAAGTGATATTACATGTCACACTACTTTCATACATATGGATACTTATGTTTCCTCCAAAATAATAAAAAAGTCTAGGTAGCAAAAGTCACAAATTATTTCTTTGTGCCTTCTTGCTAGAGTTCCATAGTTTGGTTTCCGAAACATATGTAGCAAAGTGTTTAATAGTAAAAGCTTACTACTAAATCAATTTAGCATCATCAGGCCCACAAAATAAAGTCAACATCCATCCATCACATATTACCTATCACAAAATAATCTAGACCTGCACCACTACTATCATTCCTCCAGAAAAAGAGACTAACTGCATCCATCATTTGATCACTTGCGAAAATCTGGATAAGGAAAGAAAAGAGTAGAAAAACTAAGTGACATTTTTGTAAATTTATAATCACTCTAAATTAGGTACAATCTCAAATAATTATTACCTGTTGCACGCTTGGACATATTTAGATATGATCCATCTCTTTGATCAACCTACAAATAAAAACAAGATCATATGTAATCAAGAGTTATACACTTGTAGTATAATTGGTTGTGCATCAGCATTCCATACATTCTGAAATGACCAAGCGATGCAACGGCCAACAGCAGCGCCCAACTTGGTAGCCTGCCCTTGGACTTGAGGTAGTAAGATGTTACTATCAAGCACAATATCAACTAAGACCTCATAGTATTCTCCTAAGGGCGGTCCATCCAAGTCTTTAGCTTTTTTGTTGGTGCATCTAAGTCTTCCATATGCCACAATCTTGGAGCCAGTTAGTGAACGCAAAGCAACTTCCTTACCATCCTACAAAATGAACACCAATATATATTTGTAAAAGATAGTCTCTATCCTCATATTTCAGTTTATATAAGTAAAAATTTACAACAGTTTTTATACCCCATCGTTTTGTTTTTGTCCAAGCTTCCTCATCCTTGTTGTGGTCACCTCATCATTCACATGCAGCCCATTGTCATTCACATGTAGCCCATTGTCATTCACATGCAACACATTGTCAGAAGATGATGAAGGTAACTGCTGACCATTTGCTATAGCCTTATTCTAAAAGTTGCAGGAGATCACCAACATTAATACATCAAAAAATAAATCCCGAACCATACGACAAAAAGGGTAAGAAATAATTGTAATCATTGAAAGTACATCACCTGCACATTCTGACGGATAAGTGCTCCTTGTTTATGTCTGTTAGCAACAACAACTCTTTTATCAACACCAACAAATTGGCCTGTTTTATTAGCAATAGAGGATGCTAGTCCCTTATCACTACCAATAGATTCTACTACTTTGTCAACACCAACAACTCTTGCTCCATTATTAGCACCAGCAGAATGTGTTCCATTATCAGCGGCAGCAGATCCTGCTTCATTATCAACACCAACAAATCTTGCACCTTTATCAGCACCAACATATCCGGCTCCATTATTAGCACCAATAGATCCTACACCTTGCGATCCTGCTCCTTGCATGGCTAGTAGCATGCTCTTTAGTTCATTATAATTATGTTCAGATCTTTCACATCTCCGTTCAGCATTCTCCATCCTCTCTTTTTGATGTGCATTTTCCACCCCCATTTGCCTCATTGTGGCTGTAGCTCGTGCTAGAGCAATAGACTTACATTCACCTGGTAACAAACCCAACCCACGTGTTCTTCCTTTTTGCTCCTTTGGAAAGAGGTCAGCATACAAGTCACCATCTTCAATTTTTTTAATGCAAGGCTATCATTGTTCTCGATCCTTTCCCGTATCTCATCCTGCAACAATCTCACTCATGAGAATATCTAAACTAACATATATGACATGTATTAACGCTTACTATTTTATGTTGACACTCTTCATTTGCCTTCGTGTGTGTAACAATATATAGTTCAGCTCGGGAAGGTTCACGAGAAATTTCTTGTTTCTGTTTGAGATTCATTACCAATAGGAAAGATCATTCATACAATTTTGAAGACAAGAGAAACAATAAAAAAAAACCTATGGTAATGGTACCCACCAATTGATCTGATACCACAGCATAACTTCTTTATCCACATGTATGAAGTGCGTTGACTTGGTTTTGGCGAATTCCTTTATTCCTTTGAGCTTTAGTCTAAAGTATAAACATGCATTTCCTATGTTAGCCTAATAGTACACAACACTTTTACTTAAATATAAAACTTTCCCTTCAAATATGAAAGTATATAACCTTTGTCTCTTCATTAGACCAATGCTCCACAAGCCATGCCCATTCTGGCTCAGGAATCCTGTTGTTACAACCCATTGCAATATTCTCCTCCACGGTTAGATTTTCATCAAAGTACTTTTTCTTTAATGTGTTCTTGAAGTCACACCATTTCTTGGAAGCAGATGCCTTCACCCAATCTTCACATATAGGATCAATCAAAAAATATTTCTACAGTTTGAGTTATATAACCAGCATAAGCACACGAATGGCATGATACAAGCAACATATGAATATAAAAAATAGTCACAAGGATTACGAGCAATTACATTAACTAAAGTCCAGATCTTCTTCTTATCTTTAACCATCCTCCAATCTTTGTGCATCAAGGATAGATCACCTCCTTTGACTAGGCTGGCAATGAAGTTTGTGAAGTTGCATGTTTTTAACCCACATGGTTGGCCATACCGATTGATCTTCACATAAATCTTCACCTTTCCCTGAGTTGCAATTATTGACTTCATCTTTGTAGGACCCCTCACATTCCTTTCTTTAGTCAGTTGCACTGCATTTTTCAAATTAAAGTTGGACATAAATTCTCAAAGCTATTAGATATAAAACCTATTCAAGGAGCTCAATGGACCAGGTACAAGGAAAGCTATCAGTTAAGGTATATTTAGTTTCACTAGAGAGTAACAACTGAAACATACCTTGAGTATGTTCCACGGGTTCATAATGGACTCCATCTTGTTCATTGGTCTCATCATCCATATTGTCATTATCATCGTCGTCTTGGTCATCCATTTCTTCATTTTCTGCAACATAATCAGGATCTACAACAACTTCCCTTTCTTCTGGGTGGTTAGGCAGGGATGTCTTTTGAGGATGAGATGAACTTGCACCAGGAAATTGTATTGTTCGAAGATTCAGTTTCTTCAGAAAATCATTATTACTTTTGATCTGATTTTCATGCTCAATCTCATAAGGTGCTTTCATTTCTGCGTGTGTTTTCTTCGTTCCTGACATCTTCATTCCTACATGAAGAACAAAATATTATGCTATAAATATGGTAATCACAAGTACATAAATTACAAAAGGAAAGAGATGTTATCAATTGAACTTCTACCGCTTTGAATTAATTGCTTTGTCCAATGGCTCATCAATAGTCATCCTCATCTCTTGAGTCCAAGTCAAAAACATCTCTTGGGTTTGAAAATACTATAGCGTGCCACTCCTTATCAATGGGATCTTGCACATAGTATACTTGTGTAACTTGTCTCACAAGAATAAATGGCTCATCAGAAATGTTGTCACCTCTATTTAGCAAGTGGCTGAAATTCACTAGTGTTACGCCAAATGTGTCCTTTTTGATTCCTCTACCTCGAACTGTATCAACCCAATCACATTTGAACAACACGACTGATCCCCTATTAGAGTAATTAAGCTCAATAATTTCTTTGATGATACCATAGTATGTAACTTCTCCAGTTATTGGGTTCTGATCTTTAGCACTAGAGAAGCTTGATGTTTGTGCAACCACAGCTACACCAAAATTTTGGTTGCTCTTTCCCTCACCGTAACTCCTTGTTTGAAACTTATAACCATTTATAGCATAACTGTTGTATTTGGTCACCATTCTATAAGGTTTGTTGGCTAGGACTTGTAATTCTTCAAGGACTTCATTATCTTCAGTAGCCAATTGATCTACCTATAAACATGATAATAGTTCATTACAACAAAATATGGTAGAATAATCACTTACATTTGTCTCCAAACTAAAATTATATACTTACATATTCAGCCAACCATGTGTGGAAAGTTTCATGGTGAATGCGTTTTACAATAGAAAATACTTAGCTAATCTGTGTAAAGTATATCAAATCTTAACTCACCAGGATAACACTAACAACGGGATAGTTGCAACTCGACGCAACCACCTTCACTAAAGCCTCCTCCTCAGTTTACTCCTTGTGTCAATCACTACATCTAAACAACAAAAGTAACAATGACATTAGCTCAAATGCAATCCAAAAACAAAGCAACTCTCATCACAAGCTGCTATACACAACTATTTGTAAGACACCTTGAGTACCAGACCAGGTTGTTAGCACATCATTTTTTTTTGAAAGGATAAACCAACGAGGGGGGAGGCAGGTGGAGGAGGTGGAGGCGGCGGGTGGACGCTGGGCGAGGGGGAGGCGGCCGATGGAGGAGGTGGAGGCAACGGTGGAGCTAGGCAAGGGGAGGTGGTGGGTGGAGGAGGTGGAGGCGGAGGGGCCGGGGAGGAGGAGGCCAGAGAGGAGGGGGAGGCGGAGGTGGAGGGGGGAGGAGGAGGTCGATGGAGGAGGGGAGGTGGGGGTGGAGGCCGGGGGGGGAGGAGGCGGGTGGAGGAGGTGGAGGGTGGCGGTGCAAGGAGCTAGCCAAGCAGAGGAGGCCAGGAGGGAGGCGGAGTGAGGGGGAAGGCAGGGAGGCGGCGGACAGATTTGAGGGATCGGCAGTGATTTGGGGATAGATTGTTAATTTCGAGCTTTAGTTTTCAGTAGGTTTCGTGTTCTCCCGCGCCCGACTTTGCTCTCCCGCCTAAAATTCAAACTTTTGACTTGAAACCATGATTCTATTTAATTTTAGAAAAAATGTGTATCAAAATCTCTAGAATTTTTTTTGGTAAAATACTAGATTATTTATCACATATTTTCATAATTTTTCTGGAATTTGTCAAAGTTATTTTGACCCTCTCAAAATTCTAACCAAATCAAAAAGGCTGATTTGAAAATGAATTTATTTTAGCCAAATGGAAAACCAACAGTGGCCGATTTGATTTTTCCTAAGCCCTAGATGAACCTGAGAGCACCCACAAAAATTTTCATAATATTTAGAAATTCATTTCTATTTAAAACGGCTTGGTCAAACCTTCCTTGTTTCGGTCAAAATCCAAATTCAAAATCTAATCCTAGCCGCACAGTCCGTTTGGCGCGCCGATTTTGGGCCGTCCGATCTAACTTCAACCAGCAAGATCATATGGGCCGTTCGGACCATCCGAACGCGCATTGATTTTGGACCATTGGATCTAGATTGGACCGTTCGCATAGATTGGACCATTCGGACCATCCGAACAGCTCACTCAATCCGGGCCGTCAAATCGCGATCGAACGATCCAAAATAGAATAACTTCAAAACTGCATAACTAATTCAAAGTAACTTCAAATCAAGTGAAACCAATTGTGATAATTTTCTTTACTTTAATTTGAATATCTTTCAAACTTATCTCTATCCCAGAAATTATAGTTTTTGAAATTAATCCAAAACCGAATATTTTTACACTACAAAATGCTTTTAACATTGCAAATTCATAACTAATTCATGTGAACTCCAATTGAGGTGAACCAAGTTATTTTGGTCTTACAATTTTATTTTCTATTTATCTATGTCATCTTTATCTCTACCACTGTTCAGTTTGACCTTATGAAATTTGTATGTCCTTATTTAAACCTTGTTGGTTTAAATATTTTAAATTAAGTATTTAAATAATAAACAATAGGTTTTAAAAATTTATATGGGATCTATATCATCCCAGTAGCTTCTCTGAAAATTTTTATATTTTTATAATTTTATTTGCTATTTTTAACCCCCTAGTGAAACCTGAATCATCTGAGTTGCGCGCGAGCCGTTAGATGTAAAATCAACCACCAAGATCAATTGGGTAGTTCGGACCGTCTGAATGTGCATTGATTTTAGACCGTTAGATCTAGATCGGACTGTCTGCGTAGATTGGGCCGTTCGAACCGTCCGGACAGCTCACTCGATCCGGACCGTCGAATCGCGATCGGACGGTCCAAAATAGAATAACCTTAAAACTGCATAACTAATTCAAAGTAACTTCAAATTAAGTGAAACCAATTTTGATAATTTTCTTTTTAAGTGAACTTTAATTTGGAATAGGTTTCAAACTTATCTCTATCCTAGAAATGATAGTTTTTGAAATTAATCCAAAATCGAATATTTTTTACACTACAAAATGCTTTTAACTTTGGAAATTCATAACTAATTCATGTGAACTCTAATTGAGGTGAACCAAGTTATTTTGGTCTTATAATTTTATTTTATATTTATCTATGTAATCCTTATCTCTACCACTGTTCTATAAAATTTCATCACTTTGAATTTTACGGCATTTTTCGTGTTTCTGGAAAATGAAAAACATTTTAAATGAATAAAATAAACTTTAATTAATTTCAATAAAAAATAATCGGGATTGCATTCTCGGACAACGGAAATTTCACTTGCGTCACTTACGACTGCTCAAATATAATGAGAATTGTCAGAATTACTATTTAAAGGGTAAACTCACGACCTCTAGTGAGAGGGTTACCATGCCCACCTTCACCCATCCAAACGCTACCCAAATTTTTTCGCGCGAACGCACAAAGTGTAGGAATTTCCAAACAATTAACCTGACGGTTTTAACCATCAGGAAAATATATTATATTGACGATTTTATTATAACCGTCAGCAAATTTGGAGATTTGCTGAGGGAGTTACTATTCCCGTGACAAAATAGTATAACTTGACGGTCGTTGTGGGCTCGTCAGCATAATTTGGGTAAACGTGACGGTCAGAGCAGGCCCGTCAGCTTAATTCATGGCCCTCAGGTTTGCTCTGTTTTCTAGTTAATCCAAACGCACCCTTAGTTTTCGGTAGGTTTCGTGTCCTCCTGTGCCCAACTTTGCTCTCCCGCGTGCCTAAAATCTCAGTTTCTGTACATATACGATCTAAGCTAGCATTTGCAAATCTTCGGCACTTATAAATGTCGTGCTTGATCTAACTCGACGAATACTATGTGCCCTTCTTACTTCATTGGCCGGCATATATTAAGCGTCGGTCTATGGTCTAAGCCGGCATTAATATATGCCCGTGTTAATTATGAATGTGCCGACGCTTATTTGTGACGTGGTGCATCCTACTCCGGCATATTTATGCGCCATCCTAGTAAACGCCCATAAATTAAGATAAACACCATGGAATTGTTATTCGGTGGCACTTAAACTAAACACCGGGTTTAGTTAAACACCCTAGAATCCGTATCCGTGTTGTAGTGGGTATTGCTCACGCATGCGAGACTCCAACTCCCGAGTCGTCTCTCTCGTTGATGTGACCATAACACCTTGACGTAACTGGCGTATTTCGTCTCAACACTCATCCCGACCTTCCAGGTACACTCAACGGACGAGACTCGAAGGTACGGCCTTACTCGTTGGTGAAAGGCCCTAACGAAACCTTAAACTTCAGATATGTCAAGTACCCACTCAGCATCGGAACATACCAGACGTTGCATACCCTACGTATGTGTAACACCCCAGCCCAAAATAGAGCCTAGGATGTTACTAAGGGTGCGTTTGGTTGGTGGGATGAGGTTGAATGGGATGAGATGGTACGGGTAGGATGGGATCGTCCTGTATGGGATGGTATGGTCAGTCTGTTTGGTTGGTTGTATGGGATGATACAGGGTTTTGTTTGGTTGGTTGTATAGGATAATTCTGGATGGTTCAAGATGTTGTTTGGCTTGGTGGATGAAATTGGATATGATAACCCTCTCACTAGAGGTGGTGAGTTCACCTCCTACAATTGTGAGAAATGAGTTTAGAAATTGATTTGAATTTAAATTCAAGTTTGAAAATAGTTTTGCAAACAATTAACTGTTATAATTTTTGCCAATCCGAATGTGAGGCTAGGAAATTATTTTAACTTTTAAAATTTAACAACATTTAACGATATTTAACGACATTTGATGATAATTGACAACATTTAACGACATTTAACAACATTTAACGATATTTAACAACATTTAACGATATTTAACGACATTTAACGATATTTAACGATATTTGACGATAATTGACAGCATTTAACAATATTTAACGATATTTAACAACATTTAACGATATTTAACAATATTTAACGACTTTTAACAACATTTAATGACAATTGACGACGGCTAACGCAATTGACGACTATTAACGACGAAGCAAAGGTAAGTTTGAACAAAGTGCAAAGAAAACCATACTAAAGGTTACAGAGTAATAGAAACAAAATTCAACAATTAGTTAGAACCCAATGTCACCCATAATAAACCATGATTCTATAATAGCCATGAATTGAATAGGATAAGAAGCTCAAGTAAGAAGCATTATGATATCAATATTAATATCCACAATAACATCTCCAACAATAGATTGGCAATGTCTCGCCATTACTTGCTCCACAGTGAATCATTTTTTTTTCTAAAAGAAGATGTCCCATCTACATTATTACTGAATACATATAGAAAGGAAGACTAGTCTGTAATTATATTAGCTACAAATACTATGATGATTGCTGAAGTGCGCATCTCAGTGTCTTCCTTGGCAAATCTCCACCAGAGATATGTGAGGGGAATAGGCACAACTAGGCAGATTGCATGACCATCTACATATCCACATCGTGGAGGGATGTCATAGGCTTCCAAGATCATTCAAAGTACACTTCCCATAGTGACAAACATGATCTTGAAACATGAAGGATGTTTTGTCATGACAACCCATATTACCCATAGGAGGAATTGGGCAATGCTAGCAGCAGTACAAACCTTTGTGTTTAGATCTGCAAAGAATTCAAATAATCAAGATAATATATGTAAATTTGCTAAAAAAAATGTTCAACAATATAGCCATTTAGCACAAACATAATGAAATGTTGTCATATGACCTACATTTTAACACCTAGTTGACACCTTAAAGATTGACATTATAGCTCTCTGTTCGGCTCTCTGAATTCTTTGGGAATGTGAAGAGCTAAACCTGAAACCTGTTTTCGCCTTCCTATTCTTGCCATTGTCGACATGGAGCTATTTAGGATGTCAGGACGAAGGTGAATTTTGGCAAAGCACTCTGCTAAGCAGTGAGAAACCTGTCATCAATTAGCATGCTTCTGGAGTCATTTTCCATGTAAAATTATAAATTGGCAATGTAAATTGTACCACTCATATTACTTGTCGAACGAACAACACTAGTTACCCCAAAGAATGTCAGTGTTCATGAGTGGTGAAGTGTTATTAAACTAAACTCTGAATAATCTGTTAAGGGGCATGTCCACCCTTAATATTATTAAACCAAACTCTGAATAATAGCATTTTCAACTTTGAACATACCTTTTTCACCTTCGAACATCTTTTGAATGGTCTGTTTTTCATCATTTTCTCCCCAAATGGACTATTATATATGGACAAATATGCATGGTAATTGAATAAAGCCTGGAATCCAGTAGAAGTTAGATATATTAAATAGAATAAACCAGCAATTTGAGCTTCATAAGCTGCAAAAAGAAGAAATATTTGTCAGTGCATATTTGGACTTAAAGTTGTCAGGAGTAATCCCCAAATTCATGCAAATTTCATGCAAAATCACGGAACAGCATCCTGTGTCACCACCCAATTCCTCCTTTCTATTCTCCCCCATTCCTCTTTCTATCCCAATCCATTTTTCTTGTTCTTGCTTGTGTCGAAGGATTGCTCATGGTGCCGCCTCCCTCTTCCTCTTGGCTTGGCCACACATGGCCGCCGCCGGTGCTCCTCTCCTCCCCGGTGCCCACGCTCGCCTCTTGGCTCCCCGTGCTGCCACCGGCGCTCCCGGCTCCCTCGCGCCTCCATCCTGGCCAGCGCCGCCTCCTGCTAGCTATGGCTCGGCCCCGCGGTGCTGCCTCCCGGTTCGGTCCTATGGTGTTGCCACCGTCGGCTCCGGTTGGCCCGACGCCTCTTCGCGTGCTCCTGCGGCCCACACCGCACCACCTCTGGCCCTGCTCCCCTCACGCCGCCGCTCGGCTTCCCCTAGCACTGCTCGGCCACCAGCGCCTCCAGCCGCCCCTTCTTGCTCCCAGTGCGATCGGATGGCCCGACGCTGGGGCGGCGCCAACGCTCTATGCGAGGGGATAGGGGCAGTGGCGTAGCTCCGGGGGTGAGCGTAGTGCGAAGGGAGAGTGAGTGCAAGCAGCAATACTGGACGAGGAAGCGTTGAACTGCGTCGTTCACTCGATTTCATGGAACGAGTTGGTTCAGAATCTCCGTGGAATATTCGTGTGTGTGGAACAATTCGATGCAGGATCGAGCAGTTCGATTCAGTGAACCAAACACATGTATGAGACCATTTCCCGAACCGAATGGTACAGGACCATCTCATGCATTGATCCAAACACACCCGAAACTACCTTACGGAATCACTTTACTTCAATTTACTAATACCAATTCAACAAGACATACAACAATGAATGATTTAATCCTAAACACAGGAACTAGCACAAGTGGTAGTATAGTCAAGTTAAATAATACTACCTATAAATTAAAAATACTCTAGGCATAAACCTTGCTATTTCTCAACGAAAACCAAATCAAACAACTAGTGGTACTCAATGAGAGCAGTTCTTTAACAATTAAATCTAAATCATCAATATTCATCCGAAATCACAAGGATGTAAGACTAATAAAATCATGCAATTTATTCTTATCAAATAGAACTAAATGAATCGATAACTGAGTCTTAAAAGCATAATAGAAACATTCAAGATAAAACTTGGCTACCACAATTAAAAGCGAATCAACCACCACGAAGGATGGACATAGTCTGAAACTAAAGGGAAAAGCATGAACATAAGGTTTTAGGTAAATAAGCTAATTTATTTGCCATGAGTGGTTAAGTGTGAAGTGCATCAAAACTACCCCTTCCTATGCATGTCGCTGCCTCGAGAGGTACCTAAAAATAACAACAACAACAAGCGTGAGTCTACGACTCAGCAAAGTACAACAGTGATAATAAACAAAACTTCACGACCAGCCAATGAAGATATCAAATCCTCATATGAACATCAGCAAGGAACCATAAATAAATCTCTTATGCTTGCATGCAATGCATAGGTCAAGAATGCTCTTTCTTTCTTCTTTGCAATTACCGGTAATGCGGAGTAGTGCATCCGTCGATGCATACTCAAGCCTATGCCCTCAGGCACAGGGACCTCAAGCCCACACTCCATGAGTGTGGGGACCCATGCCCATCCAATACATGATGGGGATCTCATGCCTGTCCAATGCATGTCGGGGGCCTCAAAAGAAACAACTCTTGGCTACCACGTAGTCCAAGACTCAGGAATGTATGCCATGATGCAAATGAGCTTCATATTCTCAAATCAACATGAGAGAATAATATACAGCGACATTATCATAGATGTACCATCATAAGTAAATTATGGCAATTTTCATGAATAAAGCATCACAATCCGCTCTACACTGCTTGCACTTGCCTCAACCGCGAGACGGATGACGACGATGGGGAGACTCTAACCCTGGTTCTCACCAGCACCTGGCAACCGTCGAGTATACTAATAATACCATTCAAAATTTCTCAGCATAGCAATGAAACAAAATGAAATCAATCGCTCCTATTCGCAACCCGAAACTTTACTGATACACTCCAATTACCAGTCTGTCCAAACAGACATCCATCAAAGAAAAATCATAACTTTTGAGTAAAAGCTCCAAAAGTCATAAACCCAAATTCCCTGGAATCTAAACACGCATATCTACAACTCCTCAGGTGACCAAAAGATCAAATTATTCCATCTAAGTCTTTGTTTTTAACCCCAAAGACAGTTTTTTCATCTTCAGTACTACCAAATTTGGAATTTCGTATCTTTTAATTGGTACATCCAAACCCACTGCTCTAAGACAATCTAGAAACTACAGAGAATTAGCTTCCTCAATAAATTTATCACAATTTTTCCACTATGCAACAAAGGTTGCTAACAGACTAGTCTTTCTCTACTATCCACAACAGAAGGACAGAGTATAGTATTAACTTCAAAAATTCATATCTTTCGTTCTAAAAGCCCAAAAATTATGAACTTGATCTCCCTGGAAACATCATAAAGTTATCTACATAACTCATGCAGATCAACTAACCACAATCGTCCATATCCAAACCCTAATTCACAGAAATACGTTCGCTGCCCGAATCCAGAGACTGAATAAGCACCCAGACTTGCAAAATTCATAACTAATTCATTATCCAACCAAAAATTGTGAATTAATACTTTCTAGAAAGCCCACGCAAAACCCCACATAACTATAGGAGGCCTAAACCTCTAATTTCTCATTGAACAAGACGACTGCAGAATACCGACTCAATCTCAGCAGGATCAACGAATCTCTAAATGACATCATCTCCTCGAAAATACTTAAACTAACAGCGAGGATTATAAATATTACCCTAGAAGACACGAATGACTCATTGGAGATCCCCCACAAAGAACTCCTTCTTCCTCTTCCTTCTCCTCTCTTCTTCCCTCTCCTTCCTCTTCCTTATGGCCAGCAACAATGGAGAAGCACTGGAGGAGAGGGGGCACCACCATGGAGGAGAGGGGTGTGCTACAGTGATGGTGCTATAGTACCCCTAGGCGTGCTACAGTACTTGGGGTGCTAGGGTTTAGTTTCCCCCCACATGGGCCCAAAGAGCTATGGGCTTAAAGCCCGTGTTCTAAAAAATCCTCCAAAATTCTGAATTTTCTCTTTCTAATTCTATTTAATTTTAGTACTAATCACTTATTTATTTTATGTTTAAACGGGATATTACAGTATGGACCCAAGACGGTACTAGTGATACGCCAACTTCTAAAACGTCCACAACTATCAGAAATAACCAATCATACCTTGGCTAACCTTCCCATTGGTACCACACCACATAACCCGCACAAATCACATAGAACTCTTGTTCCCGCTCTCAATCAATCACTTCACCTTTGCAAGGAGCATCTCATTTAACAACAAATGCACAAACAACTTGCCTCAAACCAATCCTCTTACAAAAGAACCCAACTAAAAAAACGAAGGATTCCCATCGTAACTAACTCATTATCATCTTCCTTCCAAAAGACTCCAATCCAAAATCAAAGACTCATCAAGAAATCTTTTCCTCCTTCCAAGTAACCAGTTTGCAAATAAACATAACATAAAGCCAAAGGCGAAAATCACTTGACTGCCTACATTACCCATTTTTTCCCCTTAACCAAGAAGTACCACGCATACCAACAAGAACCAATTCAATTTGCAAATGACATCCGTCATAAACATACATCTCAACTAAGAACCAAGAGAATATTTCACTACCCGAGAATACCCCCTTTTTCTCATTACTTTCTTTTAAGAATTTAACTTCCCTTAAACCATAGGATTCCAAATCATCGCATAACACACTAACTCATTTTCCTTAAATTGGCAACTTCAACGCTATGCTCAAACTGAATACATCACCCACACCTTTGATGTGAGACTCTGCTGACCCCACTATAACATACTCTAGTCGACTCCTCTACCCACGGAATTACTTTGACAAAGAACTTCCAACGCACCTCAATATAGATTTCACCCACAATCACATCACCTCAATCCTTTAAGAATAAACAATTCGGAATTCACATCACACTATCATGCACTACATCAAAAGGGTTCTATCAATAATCATCCCACTATTAAGAATCCACTCTTATTCTACTTCATGTACACATAATTCTTGAGCGACCAAAGTCCTAGCATAAAAAATGCAAAGCCCAAATTTAACATCCAAGACTCCTATAACGAACTTCTCATATAAAAGATAGGAAATCCTTAGATTTGATTGTCTAAAATTCCCACAATCCAAACATACTCAATCTTTAACATCAACATGTAAACATAACCTCGAATAAATTATCTTTATAAAGATTCTAACTCCTAGAGGGTTACTCACTGATGCCAAGTCATATCTGACAATAACCCAACAATCCCTGCTATCTCATTAATTGCTTTAACGATTAGGTTACTTCGCTAATCTTACTCTCATTACACTACATCGTCATATTTCACCTACACAACCTTGCCTAGTAGATTGATCAAGATTCCCACACTTTTTGATAGTCCCAACATCCCAACATGAACTAAGGTTCTTGGATTATAATTCAATATAGGTTTCTACTAGTTGCACAATACAATCAGTTTAGCCCCAAAGACAAATATTCTATTTCAAATCAAATCCTCTCCAAAAAGTATTCCAAGAAATCAGTTTATCACCCACTGCATCTCTAATAACTTGACACCCCAGTCTTGCAACATCAAATACCTAACTACCATTATTATCCAGTTGCTACTATTCAACTTCAAGGTCTTGGAACACAATCGGTTATTTTCTCTCTCAAAACAAGAGACAAATAAACAAATTTCAGCACACAGGAAAGCGTAAACCACTTGTAGTAAGCACCAATACCAGATAAGACAATTAAAATAAAAATGACCCCAAAACAGTCGAAAGACGAGACCACAGAAGAGGGTACAAGTCCCACAAGAAGAGAACTTGAAAAATCAACGAATAATAATAAGGCATTGCTTTTGAAACTTGAGGAACTCTTATGCGGCCAAACAACATAGTTAAGTACGCTTCTACAAGCTGCAAGCTACAAAACTTAACTCCAATCTCAAATACTTCTACTACACTCTTTCATTTAACAAAGGAAACAATTTTTCTTTGATTACAATATTACTTTGCCAACTCATCCAAGAAGGGCTTTTAAGATCAAATTACATGAGTCTAGTGTGAATCAGGGGAACTTTCCAACATGTCACTATGTTCAAGCTAATTTTATCTACTGTATAAATCATGAACTCCCAAAAGATCATAAATGCAAAACTCTAAATATTTCATTTAACCGATATTATGAAAGACAATCAACTTACTTTCTCTCTAAAAGAATCATCACCACTCCCACGAGTCACAATCTCTTGTAGACAATCTTACTAGCATCAAGAATAATACACTCCTAACAAGAATCGTCATCGTCTACTCTTCCATTATAATGCCCTCAAAAGCTCACCAAATTGTTATATACTACTTTATCATCCTATCCTCAAATTGAGAGTATACCAAAATCTTACAACCTCACTACAACAAATATTTTATTTTAGAGAGAATCTACTACACAATTTAAAAGGTTATACCAAAACCCTTTGATCAAAGGCATACTATTATCCGACAATTTCACCATCATGCAAACACAGGTCACCTATTAAATCCCATCACAATCCTTTCCAAAAGAAACACAATAAATTATTTCATACTATTTCTGTTATCTCAATAAGATTGCAGCAGTCAACTTGTTCTAGAGAATATATAATGCACAAACCACATTATCGAAGCAAACCTCTTTTAACAAGGGTATGCAGCCACAAGTCATCCTCGCAAAATACACATGTATAAATCACTTTTAAATTTCAACCCTTCACTAATTAGCAATGCTCATATTAATTTAGTACACACTAATTCCAATCTAGAGGTTATCATAAACCATTGACGATTATTCAATCATAGAAGAATTTATGGTCCTTTCTCCATTTGCATTCCCACGAGCATATATAATGATGAACCACGGAGGTCCTAATTTGGCCCGATCTTTCGATGAGAAGATAAATTCGGTAGAAATCACTCAACTCTCACGATCCTAGCTACGAACTCGCAAGGCTCGAAACCACGCAATCGCTGAACTGCTCGACAAGTCGCTATCAACCGTGCACGAATACCCAGAAGACCTAATCACGAAGATCAATTCCTGCATCCACCGAAGAAGCACGCAAGAACAAGATAAATAGGCAATCTGAAATTGCGAATAGGAATTGAATGTATTGATAAGTGGGGTTCCGAAGAATAATGTCGCTATTGATCTCGCCGAACAAGAGGACAAAGTATAAAGTAGTAAAGCTAAACTTCAATCAACAAAACCCAAATAACTAGAGGGGTGGCGGTCATTATATATAGGAGACGGGAGGCCATGGGTACTGTTCATATGTGAATAGTGCCATATGAACAGTACCAAAAAACCCTAGGTGGCTGGCCATATGGGCCAAATCGGCCAAATCAGTCTATTTATTACAAAGCCCATGGGCCAATAATTGGTCACGTAGCACCATGGCATGTAGACGTAGCACCATGGCATGTAGACGAAGCTCGGCTCATATGAGTAGACATAGCTCGGTCCAACTGGGGAATATGGCAGTGCAGTAGTCGAAAGTCCTATCGGAGAAGATGCGGTTGAAGTAGAGGATGCAGTGCAGCGGTTTAAGGTAGTGGTTGCATCCTTGGTTGCATCCTTAGGGTTGACATCCTCATCATATAAGATTATCAAGTAGCCAATTAAAGAAAATTTCTGGATTATTATCTAATAAGACAACAGTCGAACACATCCTTAACTTTTCCTTCCTACACAGTTATCCATTGAGACTAAATAATCCAACAGGTTTAGTAAACTAAACAATTTTAATGATCAACCATTTCATCAATGTTCCACACTTATTAATAACTCTATTGATTCCAATTAGGAATAGCCATACTCATAATCACAGTTCATCAAGAACTACTAGAGGAGAACATCAACTTAATTGATTTCACTTCTAAGGATACTCGTTAAGATTAATTATGCACCACGCCATTGACCCAACTTGATACCCACACCATATCAATTTTTTTTCTATGCTTACAACTTATAATTTCACACAACAAAATATTACAAAAGATTTTTGACACTTTCTTTCTCAAAAAAGAAGTACTAAACTTCAACATTCCAACTACTCCAAAAGAAAATGCATAGAGTCAAAACTTTCTTCAATGAAGTTTGTAAAAGATAATTTCCATCATCCAAAATACCAGATGAATAACCGGGTCACGTTTTCCAACAAGAAATATAGAATTCTCATGAAAAAGAACAATCTTGTTAATAACAACGTTTACCAATAGCAAAAATAGCTTAATAGTTGGAAAAGACAATAATTGCTCTATAAAACAAATAGAGACCAATTGAAAACCAGCAACTACTTTGTAACCATTATCCAAAGAATGGTCATCAACCGCAAGCGGCCATAATCATAATAACCAAATACAACTCACGGAAAAATAACTTTTTAAAGAAACTCATTCCCAACCTTTGTAACTAAATTACCCGAGAAAAATCCTTCACTATTCCCAAACCACGAACGGTGGTACAACATGGCCACGATAACGATCTCTATCTCTCGACTTCGACTATTATCACACATAACAATCATATAATCAATTTATAAGCATACAAGATCATCACATAACATAAATCATCAATACAACTTATCGGAAACGTAAATGCAATGCTTGACCCATCCCATCCCACTGTGCACAGTGTGTCAATTTAATAATTCAACTACCACTGACCTAATACCCGCTCTGATACCAACTGTAACACTCCAGCCTAACTTGAGCCTGTAATGCTACTAAAAACATAATAGAAAACTAAACTAAGATTTTTCTCTAAATTTTTGACAAAGTCTCCTTTGAATCTTTGATCATAAAGGGAGTTCTAGACATCTAACAAGAATATGAGCAAGATATTCAATTACCAAATCTTAAAACATAGCCATAAACATTTCCATGAAAGCATCAACTCTATTACAAAGTAAACAAAATACACCTCGAAGGGTGAACATAAATAATACTGAAAGATTACGCTATAAGATTCTCCATTTAAACTTAAGTTGCTGATTTATTAAGACTGGTGTTTATTGAAGTGAAGAGTGCATCAGATGATTCTAGCCCTTCCCACACATGACATGCTCACAAAGGGTACCTAAAATAAATAAACAAGCAACAAGCATGAGTCTAAGACTCAGCAAAATAAAAATAAAACAATAGACCAAACCTTATAAACAAACTTTACTCCTAACCCAATCAATCATCCACAATAGTATCACAACAATTCAACTATCATTGCCATGCAATGCAAATGCCACAAATGCAGATACTTTTCTCTTTGCATATACCGGTAATGCGGAGTACGCATCCGTCGATGCATGCCCATGCCTGTGCCTTCTAGCACAGGGACCTCATGCTCATCTAAAACATGACGGGGACCTCAAATGTATCAATACTTGGCTACCATGTAGTCCAAGACTCAACGATAATGTAGTGATGCACATGAGCCACTACACTTAATCAACATATGCATGTAACAACAACTGTAAGGCTATGAGTAAGAATTCACATTCGTAAAGCATTAACATTCCATGAATACTAATTAGCATATTCTACCCACTATTGTACTTGCCTCAACCGTGTGGAGTAGGATGACGGGAAGAGGGTGCTATCCCCGGATTCACACCACTACCTGAATAATTACTAACCACACTAAGGAGACATTCCAGAGCATACAACATTACATAAAAAAATACATAACTATCTACGCTCCTAAGCACAACCCAAAACATCGTTTCCCTTTGAACATCGTTCTGTCCCAAAATAGAGCAGTCACCTTCCAGAAATCATATCTTTCTTTTTGTTTACCCAAAAATGGTGTTATTGTATTTTATGGAAAACTTACAGAATTATCTACATTAGTCTAGTTGGTCAGAATTCCTAATTTTGTCATTCAGTATTTTTACTAAATAGATTATTACGACTGCTAGAATCTGGCATATATTTTGGACAGTAGAACTAAAATATTCATAACTTCCAGTACATTTATCCAAAAATTATGTTCTTGAGTTCTCTAGAAAACTTATGAAATCACCTACAATATTCATGTTGGTGAGATCCTCTAATAATTTCGTTAACTAATTTTTATCATCCAATTACTACATATCGGAATGTTGGCAGAACCTATGGACAACAGTGTTGTAAAATTCATAACTCAAGATCCGTTCATCCAAATGACATGATCCAGGATTCTATGGAAATCTAAAGATATTACCTACAAATCTCCTGCAGGTGACATTCCTAGATTTCGCACCAAATTTACCCAAAACTAAAGACCAACAGAACAAACACATTCTATGATGAGGACATCCCTACTACTTATGAGGCTGTTTATAAAGCAAGAGCTACACTTCTAAATCAACAGGTACATTTGTTTCTTAATGAATATCATTGTGTTGTTGATGAGGATTGGATACTACCTAAAAACAATACTTTGTGCATTCGCAGTTTTGACAAGTTTAAAGTCTTTGGAACCGAGAGGGAGGCCGGAGCCAAAGCAATGGAGGAGCACAAGGAGGAGGGTAACCATATTTGCTGCCTAGCCGTGAAGAACAAGAAGGTCAAAGCGGTTGGAAAGGACAAAGTCAAGAAGCCCATGTGGCTAATCAAGGAGGAAAAAAAGCATGAAGAAAGAAATGCACAAATAAAAGAAGGAAGAAGCAAAGAGGATTTGTAATCCGAAAATAAGTAGGAAATAATTTCTAAATAGAGTTGTTTAAATTTTGAATTAAACTAGGAGTTTTCAATAGGAATTATTTTCGGACACTGTTCACGTGAACAGTAATCTGTATCGGAGTACTGTTCATCCGGCTCGAACACTATTCATGTGCACTGTTCATCGCCTATATATTGAGGGTTAGACCCCCATTGTAACCTCAGACCAGTTTATGTATAAGAATTGAAACATAGCTATTACTTGTTCTTTCTAAACCAGAGTTCATGCGAGGACTTTGAGAGAGGGCTAGGTGATCCATTGATTCATTCTGCAATTCAAGGTCAAGCCATCGTTCCATTGGGAATTGGGGACTTAGCGATCGTCGTTTGTGGTCTCGCGACGATCAACTATCCGGTGTGTTTTGGGCGTATTCCGAAGAGTTGGGTTCGTGCATTGGCGCAAGTGTTTAGCTAGCGACATCGTCTACTTTGCATCATCTATCCATGGTTTCTCACTGAGAAGATCGGACATCCCCTGTATCATTCTACCGATCTACCCAAACAGATTCTACTGATTGCTAAATAGAAAAGAGGCAAAAGAATTGTTACCCTTGGAGATCAAAAGGATGAACGCAAGAACCCAGTGATCCCCTCTCCTTCTTCCTCTCTTCCTTCTCTTCTTTCTTTCTTCCCTTTCTTCCTTCGTCCTCTTCTCCTTTCTTTCCCCTTCTCCTTCCTTTGCTTCTGGCTGGCAACTCTCAAGGCAACAGAAAATGGTGCATGGGAGAGGTGCTACAGTACCATGGGGGCGGTGCTACAGTACCAGGAGGCTAAGGTTTAGGATTGCTACCCATTTGGGCCCTTTAAGTGGCTGAATCCCCCGTTTGGGCTGTGGGCTGAAAGCCTACTTCTTCTACCAAATTCTCTAAATTTCAGAATTAGCTCTTGATTACTTCCACTAATTTGTTTATTACTTATTTAGTTAATTGAGATATTACAGCACGGGCACTTAACTAGTTGGATAGGATGCACTACTAGGGTGGGAGGCGGTTTTTTTTCAGCTTTCTTCAGGGTTTTTAATAGTTTCGTATCAGAAAGGATTGATGGATGAAAGAAAGATAGTAAATCAGTCTCTTTATAACAATAGAGTTGTTATATATTTCTTAGTTGTTAAGAAAATTTTATACGATTGTGAGATTTATTTAGAAAAAAAATGGACTGCATCTACACTCATTACTTGCTGTGCCGAGGGTGTCCTATAACTCTTGGGAACCTCTTTTTTGCCGAGCGTTTTATGTAAATCCCGAGTGTCCTCTGTAATGCACGGGACGTTCCCTGGTGTTCATCGCGAAACACACGGAAAACAAAGTGGCACTCTAGAACTACACAGTTTTTCGTCGGGTATGAACTAATACGAGTGAAAGTATTAGTATTGCCCATGGGTAAATGGTGTAATGTCCAATGACAAGCGAAAAGAACTCATCGCAGCACAACCGGCACACCCGTAAGTGCAGCATAATTTCGGGCCGGGCCGGGCCGATGTTAATTGGGCATATGCATAACATTTTTCCCGAAAGTTTTCAGGTAGAACTTTTTTTTATTAATTAACATTTTTTTAATTTTTATTTTAAAGTTAACCCTCGGCACACTTTATTTCCATTCGATTTTTTTTACGCTACCACCCGTGGCATGACAAAATAATCTTTGTCACGGGAGGATAAGTCATTAAATAAGACTTTTATTCACGCCATTTGGTGGTATTAATTAATAACATCGCCACGCCACCATCCATGGCGTGACAAAAGCATGTCCCAGCGTGACAGCGTTGTTTTGTCACGTTATATGTTGTGACGTGACCAAAGGATCAGAATTAGAAATAAAGTGCAAGGTTAACTTTAAAATAAAATTTAAAAAAGGATTAATTAATAAAAAAATTCTTTCGGCTGTTGTACTTGAACAGTGTGGTTGATGATGATTGCTTCCTGCACTATCGTTTCCCTGTCGCGACGCGCGCGTCCGTGAGCGCGAGCGATCGAATACCCGTCTTAGAAAACGAAACAAGAAAGCCATCACGCGAAAGCGGCAGCAGCAGCAGAAGGGGAGGAGAAGACTCAAACAGAAAGCGAAGACGAGAAAGAACGCCAACCAACAGAAAGAAAAGCTTCCAAGCTCTCGCTTTTGGAGGTGAGGGGCGGCCGCTTCCTCAACAAAGCGCAGGTGAGGAGATGTTCCCGAGCCTGATCCACCACCGCCACCACCACAACCACCGCCCGGACGCCGCCGACGAGGCGGCGCGCAGCGGCGGGCTGCACGGTCATGGCGGCGGCGGGCCGAGCCTGGTGCTGACGGCCGACCCTAAGCCCCGACTCCGCTGGACGGCCGACCTCCACGAGCGCTTCGTCGACGCCATCACCCAGCTCGGCGGGCCAGAGAGTGAGCTCCGCGCTTCCCCGCTCCCCTTTCCCCTGCCTACCTCGTTCTTGGTCCGTGGCCGCGCCCGCTTCTTGATTTCTAGGCGGGCGCGCGCGCGTCTGGTTCTTGCCAGTTTGTTGGCTGTGTTTGGAGTGGTCGTTGCGATTCTTGGCTTTTTAGAGGATGGATTCGTCACTGGGTTGGGGAAAGTCTGTGCGTGTTCGTTGCTTCTTGATTCTTGATTTTGTTGCGTCCCTTTGCAGGTGGTTTTATGTGGGATTTGAGCGCATTGACAAGAATAATGTGCTTGTTTGGTAGGAAAATAGTCTGGCCAATGCGCCTTTTCTGGGAGCTTCTAAGACCTTGTTGCATTGACTTGAGGTTTGAGTTGAATTGAATGTACCGCTCACTGTCCCGTTTGATTGAAATGAGCACTTTTGTGCCATGAATTTGGGGGCGAATCGAGGAATTTTGGCGGCTTTTATTGACGAATTGGGAAGTTAGCGCGTGTGGTTTCTTCAGTTATCAAAACGTGTTAATGTGAAGGTAACCGGCTCTTTATTGAAAGAATATGCAATTTTGCGCTTTTCCTTGGAAAGGTTCTCGACATGTAGTGCTTTTTTATTCGTGCTTTAGGAGGGGACTAGAGATCATTCTGTGATGGATTGCTATCTTTGTCGCTGTACTTTTGCCAAAAAAAAACAAACAACAAAAAAAAAAGTTTCTTTTTAGTTTTTACTTGCCTTATGTTTATGTTCAAGATTTGAGTTTGCTGTTCTGGATGCTGTTTGCAGTGGATAAAAAAAAGTGGGTGTCTTTTCTTGTTACCTTTTCTTTTATGTTAGTCAGGCTTGTTTTACTTGAAAGTGTATTTTGATTGTTCTGGCACCAAATTGAAGCTTGTGCCTTAATCCAGTGGTGTACCGATGATGATTTCCATTTAGTTGAGCAAGATGTGTTGAATTGTGGTTTATGCCGCGCAGTTGTCATTTGTTGAGCGGAGAAAAACTTATTGCGACACTTTAATAATTTCCCTTGATACCTTCAAATTTTCGTGAAGTTTGTGGTCATATTTCAGGAAAAATGATTTGTTTCTTTAGGATTCACTTCTCCCCTTTATTGATCTGAACTTAGCTTTTATTTCACTAAACTGTGTGGTCTCCAAACTTATTATTATTCTTTTCTTGATCATTAGTGTTTTTTGTTATGCTTTGGTTTGTGCTCATTTCTGGGCCTAATTCCGGTCCAGACAAGTATAATTTATTAGAATATATACTATTTTGATGTGATATTTTGTTATCAGAAACATGCAATTAACTGATTATTTTCTATTAGATGACACTATCATTTCCTTGATCATTTTTGCAGTTTTGTTCTTGTTTGCTTCTTTGTGGTTTCCTTTTTTTCCTTGCGCTATTGTTTTTTGCAGTTTTATTTTTGTTTGCTTCTTTGTACTCCCTCCGGTCATAAAAGAAGTCGTTTTTGACTTTTACAAGTCAACAAGATGCTACCTTGACCACTAAATTTTATTGTCATATTTTCGAAAAAAACTTATAAAAGTGTAATGTCATGAGAGTATTTTATTGACAAATTTACTCGTATCATTTTAGTACATACAAACTATATATTTAGATAATATCTTTAGTCAAAATTGATAGGATTTGAATGCACGCATTCTATGGTGACTTCCTTTTGGAGGGAGTAGTATGCTTTTTCCCCCCTTGCCCTCTTGTTTTTAGCAGTTTGGATAAGAGTTTTGAGTGTGTGGTTTAGGTATTTGTTACCTCTTGCAATTTATTGACTAAAGTGTAACTGTCAAAACATGGTGGTTTTCCTTGGTGAATTTTTATTTCTTTGTGTGCCTTTCAGCGTCCCCAAAGTGATCGGTGCAGCTGTCTGTAAATGTCAATTTCACTAAACAATTTGAATTGTCAATAGTTGGTGAGGAAAATGCAGAGGCAGCTGATGTGTGCTGGCTTTATTCCATTATATTTCCTGTAGTTGACTTATGTGCTAAAATTTTATGAATGCCACATATGAGCAAACCACATTATCACACTAAACTGCAGGCTTATTATTACTTACCAGCATGATTTTTTCGATGCTTACTACTATTATTATTTATCAAACTTTCAATATCACTACTATGCCATATGCTGCATTTATGGTTAATCTTAGTGTTGTGACTAGAGTTACTGCGTAGGAAGTATGGGTGGTTTACGGCTGGTTGCAGATGTCTCCGGCGAGTTGGTGCCGTGGTGGAGGAAGAAAGGTAGCAGGAGCAGGATTAGAGAATCGAGAGGGACAGAGATAGCATAATAAAAAGAGGAAGTTTATTTCTTGCTGCCTGTTTGAATACATTGGACTCAAATATATAGACTAGCTTATCTTGCTATCTAATACAAGGACTCCTACTCAGACTCGGACTGGAACTTGTTACTCCTGCTGTACGCCTGGGACTTCTTGACCGATAGTAACAAGGACATCATCAGCAGTTTGCAGTTGTTCTGTCGATTCCTCATGCTGTTGTTGTTCTTGCGCGCGTCTCCTTTGATAATGTTTCCCCCAATAAGAGTCCTCAACATTTCTCCCCTCCTGAGAAAACAGCTCGTTCTCGAGCTGGAATTCAGGATATTTTTGCTTGAAATTCTCTACATTTTCCCATGTAGCATCTGCCGGTTGTAGTCCCTGCCATTGCACAAGAATTTCCCATACTCCACGATGAAGCCGAGCTTGCTCTACCTTTTCTGGTACAGGTACCACTCTCCCATGAACAAGATCTGGAAGTGGTGGTGTAGTTGTGGAAGGTTCTCCATAAAAAAAAAATTAACAACCCCACATGGAACACATTATGTATCCTAGTTCCTTCAGGCAACTGAAGACGATACGCAACCTTCCCAATTTTTTCTAAAATTTGATAAGGCCCATAGAAGCGAGGAGATAACTTTTTATTAGCCTTATTGGCAAGGGATGCAGTTTGACGATGTTACAGTCGCAACCAAACGCAGTCTCCAACAGCAAATTCCAATTCACGGTGTGCTCGTCATGCTGATTCTTCATGTATTGTTGAGCTTGAGTTAAGCGCTCCTTTATTTCTGCCAAAAACTCGTCCCTTTCCATTAGAGAATGTTCCACAGCCTCTACTTGTGCTGTACCTGGTTCATAAGAGATTAATGTCGGTGGCGGACACCCATAAACTACCTGGAAGGGAGTTGATTGGATTGTTCGCTGGAAGGAAGTATTATAGCAAAATTCAGCCCAAGGTAACCACTGCACCCATTGACGCGGTCGATCTCTGACAAACATCTTAAATACATGGCAGTCACTCTGTTCACCACTTCCGTTTGGCCATCGAATTGAGGATGAAAGGCTGAACTGAGATTGAGTTTGATCCCACACAAGCGAAATAATTCTTTCCAGAAGTTGCTAGTAAAAATAGGATCTCGATCACTGACAATTGATGTTGGAAGACCGTGGAGATGAACGATCTCATCAAAGAAGACTTTAGCAACTGAACTTGCGTTATAAGGATGGGACAGGGCAAGGAAATGGGCATATTTCGAGAAACGATCAACGACAGTCAAGATCACACACTTGCCATTTACCTTAGATAAGCCTTCGATGAAATCCAGAGATATCTGACCATACTTGTTGGGGAATCTCCAAGGGTTGTAGCAGCCCTGCAGGATGTAGATGCTCTGTTTTGTTACGCTGGCATGTAGCACAGGAGCGCACCCAATCCAATACTATCTGTCGATCACCTGGCATGTGCATACTATGCTGCTGTTGTTCTTGCACACGTCTCCTTTGATAATGTTTCCCCCAATAAGAGTCCACAACACTTAGTTTGATATTCTGGATAATGACATGCAATTGTTAGATTGATTGTAATGTTAATCATGTAGAAGCAACACCGAAAACTATCATGAGGACAATGGGTGTGAAGGGGCTTACTCTTTTTCACTTAAAAAGTCATCTTCAGGTACTTGCACTTGTTCATTCATCTGTTTCCCACAGTCACCGAAAATGCAACTATGTTCTTAAGTTTGCTACTTATTTGTACTTACCAGAAATACAGATTGGGAAAGCAGTCTGGGAAAGAGATGACTGAGCAATCAAAAGATGGTAAGTTACACAAAGCTATTGATAATCTTAGTGTGAATCGGGCGTACCATTCCTTGCTGCAGTTTCCATTTTATTACGCAAGTGCTCCATTCAGTAGACAGATTGCGACTAATTACCCCGGCCCCTATTGACTTGCATACTGGTTGGATGAAGTGCAGCTTGCAAGATCTCTTGCTAATTTGGCTGCTTTGTCAGTTTCAGTGAATTGATAGTTCATCAACACATGTGTTGGTGTGATTAAAATTGGTGGGTGGTCAATTCTGTGATCCAAAACTAGAGTAGATGTCAGATGCAGGAAATCAGGTGCTGGCCTGAAAAGTGATAAATTGGGGGTTAGCTGGGAGTTCTATATTTTGAAAATGGTACCTGTAGCTACGAGCTTCAATCAAAGACAAATATTTTCCAGAAGATGCTGAAAGCTGAGAGAAATGAGCAAATCTTTACTGTTAGGTGTGAAGTTTCGTGCATGAACATATTACCAAAATATTAAGCTGTTAGGCAGTGACATCGTTTTTAATCATGTATCATCCCCACAACATCTATATTTGATCATATTTAAAATGTGGACTTAAAGTAGTAACTAGGAAGGCAAAGGAGGGCTTAAGATGACACTGGTCATAACGGCTCAACAACACAATGTCATCCCTATTTTGTTATCTAACCTAAAATATGGTTCAACAATATGTGGCAAATATGTTGAGGCTACAGCACAGGCAATTCAGCTAGTCAAGACAATACAAAATAATTCTGTTTATCTATCCTATCGTTAAATAATCTAGACTGTCTTATGTCTTAAAACTTAGGACCCTCTGACCTAAAAGCTTGAGCTATTAGGGATGTGTTGACACATGTCCTGTAACAAGGAGAAAAGGGACAAAAGGATGTCAAGGAAAGAAGATATGTATGATTTTATTGAGAATAATATCACTTCAGTTACACATTTGAGTGAGATAACTCACTTGTGGTGAACTCAAAGACAGCTGGCATTACTCACACTGATCATGCTTTATTTTTACTGTTTTGTCCTAGTCAGTGATATTATTCTCGGTAAAATTGTCCATGTCTTTATGAGATTGTACCATAAGTACCAAAATATGTTTGAGCATTCTTTGCATGTGAGTTCATCAGTTCTGTGTGTTAATTTTTTATCAGCCACAGAAGAACACTGTGAGAAGTTCTGTTGCAATTCATACTGACAAATGACCTCTATTGCCTTTTCTCACAATTGCAGCTTCTTACCTTATGGAAGCTCAAAGTGGAACAAATTTGTCTCCTAGAGTTCCTACTCCAGATGTGAAAGAGTAAGCTTCATCAGCTTCTTGTCCAGCATATTAGTTTGCACCTTTTAGTCCAACGTGAGCAAATTTAGGATTTTTATGTTCCTTGTTATATTTTAGAGAAATTACATGGTACAATTACATTTTTGTAGAAGTCAAGAAGTCAAAGAAGCACTCAGAGCACAAATGGAAGTGCAACGGAGATTGCATGAACAAGTGGAGGTAACTGTGACTGCCTACTCTGCTCTGCCATTTTGCTGTATTACGGCATCAGCATGTTGACAAAAAGAGACATAATATTTACCAAATACTAATTTTGCTGCAATGGTTTTGAGTTTTGACGCATTTTTTGGTGGGTAGTTCCAACTCATATGGAACTTACAGTGGGTTTCAATAGTACTTCCTAGTTAAGAGGGAAAATTGTCCTTTGCCTGTCCATTGACCTTCAAATGAACAAACGTGTTCTGTCCATCAGTTGACCAAAAAGGGTAGACTGTATACTTGAAGTACCCTCCCCCCAATCAAAATGGAAAACTATTAACTTTTTCCAGTGGAATTGAGTATGAAAACTATTAGTTCATACGACTAGGTTTAGAGGCCAGATGTCTGGAAGTGTTCACTAGTGTTCCGATGCAGATTATGCAACGTCTTTATGAAATAGATTCAAATACTATAACAATCCATGGATTTGGAATGATTTGTCCTAGTGACTATTCTGTCTGCAGCTGCTTCCGTTATAGTGGTTTTTGCCATCTCTAATAGTTCAGGCCATGCAAGTGGAAACTTGAATAACTTTATCCAAGATCTCCACCCGTTATGTTTCATTAAAATTAGGCGCCCATATGATGTTTCAATACTAATTGCTGTTCTTCTCTTTAGGTGTTCATATTTCTGGCCCTCTAGTTAACAGCTGAAGGATGTTACTTGAATTAGTTTATAAAAGCCTTCCCTTCTTTATGTTCATTAGGCAATATAGTTCCCAATATTTGATTGTTGTACTTTTTTGTTTATCAGGTTCAGAAACACGTGCAGATCCGAATGGAAGCTTATCAGAAGTACATCGACACACTACTAGAGAAGGCATGCAAGATAGTATCCGAGCAACTGAGTGGCTTCAGCATCTCTGACCATGATCTGCCGGATCTAGCCTCTGCTGGGGTCATTTGTGACCCTGCAGATCCTTTGAGCCCCTCCGTCTTCCACCAGCTCTCCGTCAGCTCTATCAGCCTGCAGAGCCCTGGAGGCAAAGCCTCTCCGTCTGCACTTGATGGACAACTGTTCTTCCAAAAACCACCTGAACTCAAACCCAAGTCATGTTGAGATACGTCATCGGCATGGTGCTGGTGCATGTTAGCTTCTGGAAAAATCAGGGGAAATTCTTCTAATCTCTTGCAGGGCGCGTCATTGTTCTGACCCTCTTAATACTGTAGTACATGTTCAAAGAACGAGGTTCTCCTATCCTTGGTCTATTTTAGTCAATCTAGATTCTAGACTGACCTGTGTTAATATCCAATGCCTAATGGACGAGATCAAGTGCCTTTCTTCATGTCATACTATCGTGGAATTCTAACATCTCATTTAACACATTTCGATTGGTGTTGAGCTGTGTTTCACCTTATTGCTGGAACTGGGTTTGCAGACATAGGGTTTTTCATTGATTTTTTTAAAATAATATTATTTTAAAAGAAATTTTAAAAACTAAATAGTTATTTTTTTTTTTACAAAACTATGCTATTGTCGTCATTTGAAATGACGAAATTCAGTAACCTAGAGAATGGTGACCGAGCCAAGAACAGTGCAGAGAGATCTTTGTCGTCAGTGGAAATGGCGATAGTGCCCTATCGCCACTCCAACTGGCGATAGAGATCTCTGTCAGTTTTTTTACTGTCTATTTTTTATTACATATTTTGTGGATAAATCACAATGATACTATGCTATTGTCATCATTTGAAATGACGAAATTCAGTAACCTAGAGAATGGTGACCGAGCCAAGAACAGTGCAGAGAGATCTTTGTCGTCAGTGGAAATGGCGATAGTGCCCTATCACCACTCCAACTGGCGATAGAGATCTCTGTCAGTTTTTTTACTGTCTATTTTTTATTACATATTTTGTGGATAAATCACAATGATATTACAAAATATTCAGCACAACGTTATCACATTTTTATGGACAAATCACAATGATATTACAGAACATGGAGCGCAGCGTCCTTACATATTTTGTTGACAAATCAAACTGATATTACAAAACATTCAGCACAACGTTATCACCTAGTTTTTTTGACAAATCAAAATGAGATTACAAAGAATTGAGTATCACATATTTCAACAAGACGAATCTTTCCCATGGCCACGACCTCAACGTTCGCCCTGTCGACCGCCTCGAGTGGGGTGGTTAGATGAGGTCTCTGCAGCGCCGTTCAGACTGTCGATATCTTATTCATCATGTGAATTTCTCGTAGGGCATTTTTTGAAAGTGTGCCCAGACTCCCTACAAATTGAGCACTTCTTCGTATGACGCCCAATTTCTGATTCGTCCATGCCGTTCCTGATACACTGTACTTGTCGTAGGCCAAGCTTTCCCTTTAGCCTATCAATATCTGCGGCCCAGATAAGTTGCTTCCATGTCGAATGTCCAGTGAAATGGCCAATCATGCCGCAACCATACAGTTCTGTACTCCAGGTTTGCATTATCTCATCCTTATTGAAATAATCAGAGAGGTATTAGCCGGGATACTGCGCCACCATCAAACATATGGCCATGACATATGAGTAGGACCTAAACAGAAGAAGAGGCTTTGTTGCAAGTGCACACGCAACTAGCGTGGCGTAGTGTGCACTCGTGGGTGATCCTCTCGCGGTTCATCCCGCGACGTCTTTTATCCCTACACAGTATCTCGAAACGAAGCTCCTTTGTGCCTATTTTGAATGCTCGGTGCATCTCACCCTTCTTGCTCTTCTCCTTCATGTACTTGGTGATCATGGTGGAATACATTACTCTGTCATTTGCCATAGCGAGCGACACATTCTTGTTTCTGTCAAAAAGTAATTTGTGGTACCACGGAGAATTATCTCCACAATGTCAACCAAAGGGAGGCACCTAGCGCCGCACATGACTCAATTGTACACCTCAGCTAGATTGATTGTCATGACATCATATCGAGCACCACCCCTATCATGTAGCAGCGACCACTTCTCCTTAAGCTCGTGCTCAATCCAGTCCGAGAAGCATTTCACATGTGTCCCCGTCTTCCTCACCACACTAGGACCGTTTGTGTGTAGCTATGGAAATGCTTCGGGGGGCCTAGTCAACGCTTGTAGAGGCCCTTTTCGCATCAAGAATCCAGAGTGTGTCAAACTTTTGCTGTTGGTTCTGGTTACACAGCCGCCTGAACAAGTTTATCAAGTTCTTGTTGCGGAACTGCTTGTAGAAGTTTGCACCCAAGTGCTTTATGCACCACCTGCTCTGCAGATCCACACATAGAAGTGGTTCGTTCTCTCCTTGTTGTAGCTGAGTTTTTGCACTCAGTAGACCCGCATGCTGATCGTGTATGACGCATACGTTAGGACAGACCTGTACAACAGAAATCCCTAAATTCCTCACGAACCACAACCAGCTGTCCATGTTCTCGCTTTCAACGAATGCGAATGCCACCAGAAGAAGTTGATTGTTCCCGTTCGTTGCTATTGCAGTCAGTATCTGACCCTTGTACATTCCAGTCAGGAATGTGCCGTCCACGCACAAGATTATCTAGATTATTCCACGCACAGGAATGGGCCCTCAATCGCCTAAATGATGGACCGTGGCTCAAAATCTTGATTATTCATGATCTCACCGTACATGATGTTCACAATAAAGTCTGATGACATGTTTTTGTGGGACTGCACTGACTCAGCGATGTATGTGTGAGGGACTACTATAGATATTTCCAGTGGGTGTCCCACTTAGGCTGAAATTTATGCACTCGCCAAGGGCATCCCTCTATGTCGCACTTCACATCGTAGCATTTTGGGTTAGACTTGACGACTTTGAATGTACACCGCACCGACACCATCAGTGGCATGAAGTTGAAGGGATAGCTCCATGGGAGTCTCGGCAATGTGAGTGTCAGTCAGACCAGACCGATCAAGAAGATCTTAGACATACTTCTGCTGGGAGAGGCTGTAGCCCTTAAGTGTGGAAGAGACCTCAATCCCAAGAAAGTACGTAAGAGAACCAAGATCAGTTATCAGAAACTGCTCACTGAGATGCTTCTTCACATACGTGATGAATGAGGAATCATCACCAGTGATGAGCATATCATCAACATACAGAAGAAGCAGTGTCCTACTCAGAGATGAGACATGGACAAAAAAAGCAGGATCATGGGAACTAATAGTGAAACTGAAAGAGATAATCACTGAGATAAAACGTGTAAACTAGGCACGAGAAGTCTATTTGAGGCCATAAAGAGCATAATGAAAACGACAGATGTGCCCATCGGGAACATAATACTCAGGTGGTGGCTGCATGTAGACCTTCTCATGCAAAACACCATTAAGAAATACATTATTAACATTCAGCTAAGAGATAGACCATTGACGAATAGAAGTAACCATAACAAGAGTGCGAACAATGGTCATATGGGCAACAGGGGAAAAATTCTCATCGTAGTCACGACCGTACTCTTGCTGAAATCCGTGAGCCATAAGACAAGCCTTGTAGCGCTCGATAGTACCATCAGACCGGGTCTTAATCTTGTACACCCACTTGCACATGATAGGGCGAGCATGCACAAGTGTCGGTACAATATCCCAAGTCTCCGTACGTCGAAGAGTATCAGGCTCCTCTGCCATAGCGAGCTGCCACTCGGAATGAGGAGCAGCCTCACGATAAGAACTAGGTTAGTGATGGAGAGAGCATGAGTTATCAGAGCAAATCCAAGACGATCAGGAGGTCGAAGGGATGTCCGGTCACGAAGGACATAATGGGGAGCATCATCAGGAGGATCAGATATAGGTGTTAGCAAGATACCAGAAGAGGATACTGGTGAAGGACGAGGACGCTTGTAGTAGTGAATGCTAGAGAAACGAGATGGTGGTGTTGCAGGAACAAGAGGTAGTGCTGCAGGAGACATCACTGAAGACGGAGGTGCAGAAGGAACAACTAGAGGCAGACCAGGGGAAGACTGTGATAGTGGAGAAATGGGTGAAGAGTCAGAAAGAGACAACCATGAAATCGTCTCAACGGTGGAAACATGACAAGGAGCCGAATCTCGATAGAAGAAAGGTCAAGATTCATCAAAGACAACATCTCGTGAGATCATGATCCATCAAGTAGAAGGATCATAGCAACGATAACCTTTATGCTCAGAACTATAACCAAGAAACACACACTCAATTGACTGAGCCGATAGTTTGGTGCACTCACGAAGCTGTAGTAGAACAAAACAAGTGCAGCCAAAAATATGAAGGTGAGTGTACTAGGGGGCTCAAGAGTAGAGACACTCTATAGGACTAGCACCCTTAAGAGCAATAGAAGGTCAGTATATTCTTTGAGATATGCAACAGAGAAAGCGACCTCGTGGCGTAATTGTGGTGGAACGTGAGAGGCAAGGAGAAGAGTGCGGGTAGTCTCAATCAGATGACGATATTTGCACTCAGCAACCCCATTATGAGCATGGGCACCAGGACAAGAAGACTGGTAAAGAGTGCCATGCTCAGAAAGAAATTGTCTAAAAGCGCCAGAATAGTGCTCGCCAGCAGAATCACAACAAAAAGTACGAATAGAAGAATCAAACTGAGTATGAACCATCATTGCAAAGCTATGATAGATCACAAGAAACTAACCATAATTAGACATAGGGAAAAGCCATGTAAAATGGGAATAATCATCAATGAAGATCACATAAAACTTATGTCCGTCTTTAGAGATAATAGGTGTAAGTCCCCATACATTTGAATGAACTAAGTTAAAAGGACGAGAAGACAAGGACTCACTAGAATGATAAGTAAGTTGTAGCTGCTTGCCCAGCTTACAACCCTGTCAAAACATGGCTGTGCCAATAGTAACACATCTAAGAACACCCTGACGAACTAATGAAGAAAGGCGAGACCCGCACAAGTGACCTAGACGATGATGCCACTGCATAAAAATTCCAGAGGTCGTGGCAGCAGTGGCGGTGGAGGTAGACGTAGAGGTGATAGGAGCAACTGAAGTGGACGGAAGATGGAGGCGGTCAAGGATCTAGAGACATTGACAATCCCTACGGCGCTGGCCAATCCCAAGTACCTTCTATGTCTGTCGGTCCTGGACAAAATAGGTGTGAGACTCAAAACAACCCTACAACCGAGATCGGTGAGCTGACCCACCGAGAGAAGCTACATGGTAAGCTAGGGAACATGGGAAACAATTGGAACATCAAAGTCAGTGGACAAAAGAGTGTCTTGACAGTTGACAGACAGAGGAGTACCGTTAGCTGTCTGAACAGAGATAGGAAAAATAGGTGGTCCTATTGAAGTGAGAGCTGTGGAGTCCGGTGTCATGTGGAAAGAGGCACCAGAATCCAGAACCCAAGAAGTACCTAGAGGAGACATCTAAGCTAGACTGGCAGAACCTGCTGAGCTGTGAGAGAGCTGTTGAAGTAGAGCCTGGCAAAGCTGCGGAACAGAGTCACCTTGCTGAGAAGGTCCTGATCCTCCCGTCGAGGACGGGCCTCCCTGCCACCTTAGGTCGTCCATCCCCATGCGCCTTGTTCCGCTTTTTTCGCACCGCACAACTCTGGAAGTCATGCCCGAAGTTCTTGCAATAATTGCACTGAACCCCAGTTGGTGCAAAAACAGAAGCGAAAACAGACACTTGTGGAGGGCTATGGTCGAAGCAGAAGCCGTCGGTGTAGTAGAAGAAGAAGGGATAGCAAGCACATCCGAAACAAACTGTGCTACTAACCTGCGGTGAAGCTCCTCAGCACGAAGCATCGAAAGAGCCTTAGTGACTATCGGTCGTGGTGAGCGGCTCAGTAGTTGAGCCTTGACAGGCTCAAACTCTGGGCGAAGATAACAGATGAAGTCATAAAGGCAAAGGCGATCATGATCCGCCTTTTGCACCTTATGACACTCCTGGCAGAGCGGAGAAGCCAGCTCGTCCAGTTGGCGCCAGAGACTGGCCAAGGCTCGAAAGAAGTTGTCGACGGTGGAGTCCTCCTAGAGAAGCATCGCCAACTCACGCTGAAGTGAAAAGAACTAAGCATCGTTGCTCTGCTGGTATCGCTCACGCAAGTACTCCCGAATCTTACGAGTGGAACTCATACCATCAATGTCTGGCTGGATGGAGTCATCAACGCTGACCACTAGGATGACTCGAACACGGGCCTCATCAGCATACAAGCATTCAAAGTCATCTATGGCATACTGAAAGGCCTCATCAGCAGCGTCAATAGTAGAGACATCGACCTCTGCCTCCTTCTTGGTGGCCTCATCTTCTACAGGAGGTGCAAAAGTAGGTTGTTTGGTAGGAGGCTGAACCAGCGACGACAGACAAGGTCAAGCACCAGTGAAATGTCCCTAGAGGCAGAGACCATCAAGCGTGATCTTCATAAGTGAAGACCACAACCTGTAGTTCGTCCTATGAAGCTTTGTTCTTGAGAATGGGATCGTAGTTGATGGAACAGAAGCCATCGGTAGGCGGTACTGGACGACGCGGCGACCAAGGCAATAAAGTCTAATAGGCGGCACTGGATGGCGCGACGATTAGATCGACGTTCTATTTTTTTTGGAACCAGACTTCTTTTAAAAGGAAACTGTGGGTGGTTTCCTTAAAAAATAGGTCTCAGCCCGAGCTATGGTGACTGCGGAATCAGCGACTGTGGTGGCTCGTGCGAACGGCGACAACGATGGTGGCGCTTCGGTGCGGGCGATGGAGGGTGGCGTTCTCAGCCCACTTCGTCCTTGGCCCAGGCGCGACATCGAGTTGGGTGGCGTCGGGTTCAGCAGCAGCGTCGGCGATGAGGTCGTCGGCGGCGACAACCAAAGATTTGGCGGAGGGTGGCATGCTGTGGGCTCAGCCCCTATCGTCCTCAGGTGGGCAGCGTCGAGAGGCGTCAGGCGGCATCGGGCAGCGTCAGGCGACGTCAGGCTTTGACGACCGACAAAGGGCTGCGGCGGTGGGCAACAGGGGCCTCGGGTCAGCGGTGGTGGCGGCCAGAACTATGGTGGCGGCCCGGCATCGAGCGATGTCGAGCAACAGCAGCCTTAGGTCGGTGGCGGTTGTGACCAGAACTGCGGCGGCGGCCCGATTCGAGCGACGACGGTGACCCAATTCGGGTGGCGGTGGTAGCGGCCTTCGAGGACAGCAACGGCGACGGTAGGATGACAGCAGAAGGAGCTAGGTTAGTGCCCTAGCTCTGATACCATATTATGAATATTATGTGTATATTCGTGCGGCCTAATGGACAATATATATAGGGAGTACTAGGGGATATTACAAAGGCATATAAGGAAATACAAAGGAATTCCTATTCTAACACACACATGCCACAACTACCCTCATTGGGTTTTCTGTATATCTCAATGCAAAACAAGGTGAGATACAAAGGGGAGTGCCGACTAGGCTTTATACCCCAACCTAGCCTAAGGCCAAACACAACTTGAATTATAGTCTGTGTACAACTCCAATTCCCTATGAAAACCAACCTGGTTTTTAGTAGGGAAAATTGGTTCAGTAGCATCGCTTTTGTTCATATTTATAGAAATGACATTACTTTGCTGACGCAGTGCAAAATAGCACACTGAAGACTATGAAATATTGAGAATGACACTGCCGTCAGTCTGACCACCGCTAAGATAGGAGCCAAAAAAAATCCCTCCTCCCATCTATAATCAAGCCAACCCTAATTTTCCCCATTTCTCTCCTGCTATCTCCCTCTTTCCATCATGCTCCTTCTCTCCCCATTCTTTTTCTTCATTGAGCTTCAAATCAGTGGAAATGAGTCAAAGATGGGACACATCCTTCTCTACTCGATCTGTGAAGTGCTCGAATTGCAATGTGGTGGTGAGGTGCAGGACCTCAGGCTCACGAAAAAATCTCGGCTGTGGTTACTACAAATGTCCTATGAATTCTGTAAGTATGTTTATTTTGTGAATTTGCATGAATTTGAATTTAGCAATTGAGCTGCTTTTTGACCCTTTTTTTTCAAAGGAAACTGGTATCAGTTGTACATTTTGGCAACGGGTAGATGAAATAGTCTGTCCAGGAGGATACAGATGAGCCCCTTCGTGCACAATGTGATGGAAGCAAAAGTACAATGCTCTATGTTGAGCGCCTAATAGAGTGAGTTGAGAGAATGGAGGTCAATATGGTGGAAAGGTTGGAATCCAATATTAATTGGATGCTAGGTGTACTTTTGCTTCTTGTTGCTATGGCCATATTGAAACTATAGTATTACAATGTGATGTAATGGGACTATGGTAATATGTTTCTTTGTTGAAATGAATGACAATGAAACTATAGTATTATAATGAATGGGAAATGTGCACTATTTACTAGAAATTTGCAACTTGTTAAATTGGCAGCAACACTGTACAATTATTTCCAACCAACAAGCAAAGACACCATCACAAAATACCAAGTTTCATAACAAAGCATCATCACTAAATACCAGGTCTGCGTCTTTAGCCTTCCAACTAGGCTCTTCAACTTCGGTGGATAAAGCTCAAAACCAGGGTCAAGGTTTTCCAATTGAGACTTGTCAGGAATAGGTCTGGATACACCAGCATATGCAGCTCTGAACTTATCCACTGTGAAGTAATCATCGACAAACTCCACAACCTTGCCACTTGTGTGGTGGCATATGAATGCTATTGCATGAGTGCAAGGTTTACCACTCATTTGCCATTGCTTGCAGGAGTACATATTCTCATCCAACTCCACTACATATGTGGTGTCTTTTGCTGTTGCTTCTAGAGTGGGAACCTCACTTATTACTAGGGCCACATCTAGCGATCCTATATCCCTTCAAGCCCCTACTGTTGGCATTCAAGTCTTTGACAATGTGTGATAGTATCTTACCTACTAATTTTCTTGCAATTCTTCTCCTCAACTCCATTTTTTCAACCACATATTATCTAATCCTGTCTAGAAGCTCTACAATTGGAAGACATTTCTGAGCATTTACCTTACTGTTGAAGGATTTAGATATGTTGTTGTTGATGTAGTCAACTTTGCACATTCCATTGAACATACTTGACGAGGATCTAATAATCCTCATTTAATTATTCATCTATAATTCTCATTATAGATAGCAACATATTTATGTTATTCTCAAGTATACCCCTTACTATATCTAAGGGAGAAGCTTAATCGAGTAGTCGTAAATCCTGCTACGACCACCCCATAGTCATAAGTCTCTTCTACGACTAGTCTCTAGTAGTAAGCTTTTCTATGACTAGTCTTAGGTTGTGAACCTTATCTACGAGCACCTTGTGGTCGTAAGTCTCTCCATAACCTAGTTGACTACGACCACCCTATAACCGATGGAGCCTATAAGACATATGGGCTCAGTCAGTTAGGGAGTCTTTGTTGGGTCACGGGTAGGCTACGATAGCAACAAATCAAAATTTTCTACCACGTAAACCAGGAAGCCAAGCAAGTAGATGATCACAGATCGTTACCACCAGACACACAGAGCAGCGGAAGAAGGGTTGGAGCAGTCTGATCCAATGAAGAGCACGTCGATGTAGTGGTCATAGTTGATCATCTCCTCCAACGACCTCTACAGTTCCTTCTGAAGATCGTGGATCGTCCTCAAGCGCAACAGCAACCGCAGTAGCGCCTGTACGGTATCCACACGTCCAGGGAAGGAACAACCATGCGCCGGTGTGCTAGCACCAAGTCACACGGCAGAGCTATCTAGAAGATGGTGGCTAGGGTTTCGGTGGAACAACTCAACTCACGACTTTCGTGTGTCTCGTCTGTTACGTTCACCCCTCTTCCCAAGAGCCTCATGCATCTCCTTATATAGTGCTCGTGACGGATCCTATCTGAACACGTTTGACGAATCGTATCTGTACTGGATTGTTCCAACCCGTTAAGTGTGTGACCCTGTAGGTTCGTGCGTAATCGGTTGTGACTCGGAAACCCTTTCCGATCACGAGTCGCTAGCGGTTCCTAGCAGAACATAACGATTCCCGAATACACACAAATAATATCGGACGAACCTTAGTGCAAAATGATCTACGACCAGGTCCCCATCACTTACGACTAGGTCCTATCTCTATACGACCAGTTCGTATTTGGTCACGACCAGTTCATAACTCCTTACGACCAAGTTTTGACCACTCTGTGATTTCGTTCGACCAGTCTACGACCAGCTCGTATCTCCATACGACTAGTGTAGGACCGGAAAGGCGACTAGAGGGGGGTGAATAGGAGCACGAACACTTTTTCACCTTAATTGAATTCAATACTAACTTCACTCCAATAGCTATAAAAGCTATGAAGATCAATAATCAAGCACAGTGGAAGACTTGTATTGAATCCAATCAAAACCCCGACGCAAAACACCCAAAATTACCAAAAACCCAAATCTCAAAGTGTTGGGCGGTCTGACCTCTCAAATTGGCGGTCTGACTCCTTTGCCTAACGGTCAGACCGCTGATTTTGGCGGTCAGACCGCCCCTGACGATGAACAGGAAAATCAGCACAATCAGCCTGAAAACCCGAAACGAAAATCGGTCTAACTTTTGATCCGTAAGGCCAAACTTGACCAAATTTGGAGCACGCCTTCCTAAGGATATTAGAAACCTATTACAAGTGGAGATTGAGTAGATCCACGTCAAAGTTTTGACCTTTTTCTGTTTTACCGAAGGAGGGTTCAAAACTGGGCAAAAACCAAAAACTTGATCCAAATCTTGCTCGTGGGGGATTGATGATCTAGATGATCCTAGATGTATTCCCACACATCAAAGCAAGGTAAAAGAGGGAACAAAACAAACCAAAAACCACAGGATCAAGGAAGCACCCAAAATCATCAAAAGAGAAGGGAAAGCACATGAAGACTCATCTTTGAACAAACACCCATAGATTGATTCACGATTTGATGCTGGTTACAGCCACTCCATCCATGGAGGACAAAGCTCAATCCATGAGCACACAACTCAACACATCTCTCTAGAACCCTAAGCCTCTTCTCTTTCTCCTAAGCCCTAAGACAAACTAGGGTTTACCATGAAGTGCTTCAAGTGGGTGCATAATGCCCCTCTCTATTTATATGAGGCCTAGAGCTTCTAGAAGACTTAACCCTAATGGGCTCCCGTTAAGGCCCAATACAAACGGGTCACACACGCACGCATCTCAAAGCGTCGTCTTCACTTTTCTTGACCTAATCCACTTCTTGACGCACCGTCTTGCGCCTGGTTGGCATTAGGTCACCAAGGCGATGTTGGTGAAATTACAAAATACCCCTTCTCGATCTTTTCCAAGACCGAGTCCAAACTGCGCGAAACACATCCATGCTTCGCCACGTGTAGGTTGATCCAGCGGCTCTCATCGTGTTGGCAAGTCTCTCCCATCTGGTTCCCACCGGACCACCTTGGCACTTGCACCGACCCCCACACCGCTTGACCAACCAGTCGCACCGAACTGCCCGTTCGGTCACTTTCATCCATTCTGCGCCATGCTTGAGTCACTTGATCTCACCCGGCATGCATGATCGTTCTGGACCTCAGCTCTCCAAGCTTAGTCCCGATCCTCCTCGCCGTTGACCGTCGTTGACCTCCAAGCCACCGCTGAAGAATAGACAAGCAACACGAATCCGGGAACAAGTTCTTCACAACTTGACCCACGTTAGCCAAAACATGCAATATGCAACACATATGCAATATCAAACAAGGATATGACCTATCCCAAAATCAATCCATAACTAATATCATCATTCTGCACAAAAACCGGTCAGACCGCCATTACGGCGGTCGACGCCATCGACCGAACGGAAAATCAATTGAAGACAAGACCGGTCTGACCGCCGGATTGGCCGGTCTGACCGCCGGATTGGCCGGTCTGACCGCCACATAGACCGGTCTGACCGCCACACAGAAACCGGTCTGACCGCCTAAGACCTGACAGATTCAGTAACCTTGACGAAAACGCTTGAAACTTCAAACCAAAAGCAACATTCCTAATTGTTTCATCATCCTAAGATCATGGGCATATCCCCATGATATCCACAACTAGTCCATAACTGATCGAACTAAGCAACCTACTCGTGTATTATCCCTTTGCCTCACGATGTCTGGTTGAACTCCAGGTGAGATGTTGTGTCATCCATGGACTGTTCAATACTCTCTCGATCGAGTGTCGGATAACTTCACGTGGTTGAACACTTCGACTACTAGTGGCATGGCCATGCACTTTCTTTATCCGACCACAACGAGGGGCCCAGAGACATCACTCCTGTTATATAAGGAGGGGCAAATCCCATATCCGACCAGTCACATTCTTCCACATGTTTCATAGCATACCCGAAAGCTACCTTTATAACTACCCAGTTACGAGTGGCGATTGGCAACCCCTAAGAGTGCTATTACACATGTAGGAAAACATGCTGATCTTAGGTCTAAGGATTATACATCATCATTGCTTGAGACCAACTAACGACACATAGAATCATAATAATCTCAATAGTGTCTCAAGGTGGGTCAATCCAACCCCATGTTCTCTAACATGTGTTCGCATTATTGATTCGATATCCCTATATCCATGACCGGTGAAATATGGTCATCAATCAATACAATGTGCTGGTCGATAGAGTCAATAGTGTTCCGGCCATTGACATCCGACCAGGGATACATTTAGAACGACATCATATAAGTTAAGAGTTTCACCAACAAGTCACATACTTGTTAATCTTCATAACCAATGATTCTTTCAAGGAACAAGATAACACATTATCCAATATTATGAACATAATGAAATATAATCATCTCTATGATTGCCTCTAGGGCATATTTCCAACAGTCTTATGCGCCATGTTTAACACATGGGGTATTTAATATACGCTATTATTCTCTGTGAATAATTGCATTAATCACATCTGGCTCTGACAATAACTATCTGGCAACGTGGGGGTGCCATGTCCCTAACAACAACCTCCATCAAGCGGTTCGTCATTTGGAACGTTGAGGCGCCTTTTCACCCAGAGGAACTACCACCTCTTCATACGCTATATAAAGGTTGAAGTCAGTAGGCAGAAGGGACGGATCAATCGATTAGGAGCACAAGACATTAGGCTTTAGTCATCCTCTTGATTGTAATCATCACACCCCGAAGAAGGCCTGAACCTGTATAAATTCCTGTGTCATTCTCTGCATAGTTTCATTTCCAGGAGTTCCCACGAAACAAACAATCATACATAAGATCGGTACTAGATAACCAACAGTTGGCGTCAACTGTGGGGAGTTTCTAGTGATTCCTTGTCGACATATTCTCTTTATTCTCTCAACTCTAATGCTTCCATAGCAGGAGAATGGAACAAGGAGAATTGGTTCAACCTGACCGACTACGTAGAACTCGACATGGATGCCTGCTATGACTATGAGTAGAGTATCATTTCATCCGATGGTAATGCCGTCTCCAGAGATCATTCGCTAGATCTAGGAGACCATGCCACTGATGGAGTTGAGGAGGGATCCTTTTCCCCCACAACAGTACGTCCAAATGAGGGATTAGTTTCCTCAAAGGGCAAGGGTCTATTTGTGAGAGCCACTGGGTGATTTAACTTGTAATGCTTAACCTTCCCAACGGTCCTAGTTTCCTCAGAGGGCAAGGGTCTATTTGTGAGAGCCACCAGGTGATTTAACTTGTAATGCTTAACCTTCCCAACGGTCCTAGCATCACAAATTAAATTTTCGCTCTCGCTGTATTATGTACCTCCCAGGAGCGGTACATATACACCTTCACAAACATCAATATCAAGACATACACAAGTTATTACAATACCATAATCTTCAAAGTTTACAACATAATAAACATACAATGTTCAATTTTCGTACATAGGGCCGACCGGTCAAATAGCAAGATAAAATATCAAGTACGTAGTGGAAAACAGTGAATAAACTAAAATTAAACCATGAATTAACAATCATCAAAGTCCCAATGGCTTGCCATAACCCACGGGGCAACCGACTGGGTTCAAACCATAGCAAATCGACATTTCCTACACATCTTTCTTACCCGATTCGATCTCAACATACAGTGAGTACACAAATGTACTTCGCAAGACTTTACCAAGTCTATACATAGCTACATGCAAACTCTACTCAATAGAGAAGGCTATAGGGTTCATTTTCAGCACAAAGCAATATTTCCAATTGAATACAAGTAGTAGATTTAAATCGCAAGTGAGCAAACATTTTTAATACTTTAAATAACAGCGAGTAATTAACATTAGACAACAACTAACATCAATAGGTGGCTACCCCTGCAGCACACAACAATAGCGTGAGAACCACTCTCAATACCACCTGATCAAGTTTTAATTTTAAAATTCTACTCTCATAGGGCATAACCAAGCATGTTCATAACCAAGGATGTGGCTATTCGAATAGATTATACCCTGCAGGGGTGTACAACTTTGCCCACACGCCAGACCGCTCTTTTGCCACATGATATAGCACACTTCTGAAGGTATGCTGGCAGAGCTAAGTCCTACGAGACGTTTTCCAATTCTATGCATTAACTAAGAGCCGCCTATATAGGGGAAACCTTCCATGAATTGCCCTTGTGTGTGTAGATGGGGCTCCCACAGAGGATCCATACGTTGTGTCGGAGTCACCGGCCCAGCCTCAGCAACTGCCGATGCTCCTCAGACGAGGGAACCTACCTGGATCCCACCCCGTACAATCCCAACAACAATAGAATATTTTTCTCCCTAACAACTACCACCTGCAGCTCAAAGTCAATACACAACAAAGTACTAAGTTAAGAAGGGTCCCATATGCCCTCATGTGGATGTACGCAAAAATGCTTGGAACGATGGCGCAAGATGTTCGGTCCTTGTTGACTCGGGCACCAACCACACACCCAACAAACACACCATTCAACCATGTGCCCAAGTCCAAATCGTTTTGGTTTTAGTTTTAGTTTTCCAAATATGACAGCATAGGGTATTGACATAGCATAATAAAAATGATTTATGTGATTAAGGTTATTGACAAAGTCGATAGCTGCCCAATCTACTGGAAACTAAGCATTGCTAAGCATCATATCGAATAAGCATCAATAGACAATATAACATCCACCGGGCTCTAATCCAACATCGGAAATATTAACTTAGGCTAGTGGCAGGGGATGAACAATTTTAGGAAATTCATGCAATAGGATTAGCTACCTCTAATCGACAAAAATAACTTGACAAATAAAACATGTATACATACAGTTGCAAAACAAGATAATAGTTTGGAATATAATAGGATCAACATGCATCAAAAGATGGGTGCTTGTCTTTTCTTGCTAGGACTTTGGAAATTCTCACCACATCTCAGTTGTACTCCCGAACCACCGTCATTTAACGAAAAGAATCGACAAAGCGAAAGCATCGAATAAACACAAAAATTCTAAAAGTCTCCAAAAATTATGAAGTTAATACAAAAGGTAGATTATGATTTTATATGAATTTATAAAAAAAAATTAATTGATTTTGAGTTTTTATGTGAGAGTTATGCCCTAAACGATTTCTGTCGGGAGGAAAAATAGAAAACAATTGATTGCTGTTGCTCCAATCCGAAATTAATTCTTTTTGCAAAAATTTCTGGAGTTGTGGTGGAGATGGATTTTACATGGCTTGGAAGAGAATAAAATGTTATGAACATAAAAATTTGGATCACCCCAATTGGAGTTCAAATGAATTTCTTATGGATTTTTAAGTTAATTCAATTTTTAGTGTAAAAATAATTCATTTCAGAGATTAATTCAAACTTCAAAATTTTCTGGGACCTTAAAATGTTTCAAACCTATTCCAAGTTAAATTACAATAAAAATGAAAACAAACAAAATTGGTTTCACTCAATTTGGAGTTAAAATGAATTAGTTATGAATTTGTGAAGTTTAACCAAACTTCGTGCTTACTAAAATTTTAACTTGGCCAAATTTGTGTGGATCCCTACCGTCACTGAGCTAAGAACTTCTAATTGTTTTTCTATTCTGTTGGTTGTGAGTGGCTACCAAGCACCTTCAAACAACCTTAATTACTGGTTTTAACTATCAACATGTGGTTTGTAAGTTTGAATTCTCCATTAGTTATTAATCCTACTTACTATTCTACCCGATTTTCTTATCCCATCAATTTTCTACCTAATCAAAGCATTCACTGTTTGTTTTATATAATCATATTAATGCTTATTTTTTGGATTGATTTGCCTCTGTTAGTTTAAGGTCCAAAGCTCAACTGGAACAATAAACCTTCTAAGAATTTGAATATAGAAAGGTCATCAGCCCACTGTCATATGCAAGTCTTCATCCTGAGGCCTTCTCTGTCCATTCACATCCTATTAGATGGAAATTGATGAGTAAGAGGGTTTGTTAACTAAGCCTTATTACTAACTCAAATACTCATTTGTTAAGCAAAGTTTTGAGTGATCTAAAAGCTAAACACAATACTTAGCACTAATCTTCCCTCTTCTGTTCATACAACCTACAAAAGAACATCTTTCTGACTAAAGTGCTACTAGCTAACTCCCTTCAAATTTCCAACTTTCAAATTTGTTAAATCATCCTAGTGTCCTAAATGACATTCACAATATCTGTTAGCATAAGATAGATGGTTCCTCTAACATTCCAAACTTTCTCGTAATCATCTTCTCTACTCTATTCAACAATTCACTCAAAGGACTTTATTGCTTTGCCAACTAATCTTCACACTAAATAAAATATCCATTTGTTAATTAATCTTACTTACTTTCATTCCCAAAAGCATTTTGATTGTGCCTTTTGATTACCTTTTCTGTTCATACATCCTAAACAAGAACATCTATCAGAACTGAAATGCTTCAAGCCAAACTTCCTTCCAATCTCAAATTGCAAATTTGTTAGTTCATTTGAGAGACCTAAAAGACATTCATCAGGTTTGTTAGCAATAGAATGGCTTGATTAACAAGGGGGCCCATTGACAGTCACAGAGAGAGAGGAATGCACACAGAGAGCACAAGGAGGTAGTAACAGAGGAGGCTGTTGATGGTTTGGAGTGTTATTCAACGCCGGCGAGGGAGCGGTGCGACGCAGGCAAAGACTCTCAAAATGGATTGCCCTAGGGACAAAGAGGCTAGTGGTTGAGGCCTGGCGGCACTGCAACAGTGCGGCAAGGGCGAGAGATGGTCGACTATGTAGGAGAAACATAGCGGCGGTGCTGGAGAGGGATAGGGGCAAGCTAGGGGAAGCATGGGCACCAGCGGGGTGACAGGAACTCACCCAAGTGGTCGGCGAAGGCCGGGGAGACCGGGAGTGAGCTGGCGACGGTGACAACGGCGACGCGGTGGAGGTCCTTGATGACGGTGACCTGGAGAGGAGGGCACAAATGATTGGTAGGGGGAGGTAAAGGGAGGTAAAAGGGTACTCATGGAGACAGGAATCGGAGGGAGGATCACCGTAGGAGGCACAATGGTGAAAATGGTGGTTGCGACCAGAATCAGAGAAGAAGGCGAGTGCGCTTCGCTCTTGTGGCGAAATCCCCGAATTGGCGAAGGGGATTTGTTGCTTGTTGTGTAGGGCGCATCGTGACGCGGTCGTAGGTGGCCGAAGTTCGCCGGAGTAGCCGGAATGACGAGCGGCAGTTCAGGCGGCCTTAGCAAAGTTGCGCTCCCTTGCTCTAATGGTGCTCGGCTTGGTGGGAGAAAGGGGCAAGAGGATAGGGGCGGCTCGGGTGGCGAAAGAGAAGAAGGAGAAGCCCTAGGGAGGTTTATATAGGCCGGGGCGGAGGCCGCGAGAAGGAGAGCAACAGCATGGGCTACGAAGCTCTCGGCACACAGACGCGGCATGAGCGGTGAGTGGCCAAGGGGACCAGGACTTGACCGAGGCATGCGCGTCGCGGGAGATGCGGGCAAGGAGGCACAAACCCGTAGGTGGCCGCAAAAACGGTGGGCGATGAGTTGGGTTGGCACAAGGAGTTGCGCCGCGTGGCCCTGGCACTGGCACAGGCTTGAGTGATGCGTGGAGGAAGAAACCTGGGCGGTGGGGCCCACCGGTCAGTGAGTGGAGAAAAGAAATTTATGTTTTTAGTTTTTTTAGAAATGGCTGAGGTAGTATAAGGAATTATTAGACATAGAACTTCAGCTCCAAAAATCATGAAATTTTTAGGGGAGGTTCCATACTCTATGTATATCTTTGTAAAAATTTTCTAGGATTTTTCATGTTATGCATTGTTCTCTAGAATTGTTTCAAGTTTTTGTTTTTGCTATTTGACTTTTGATTTCCTAATTTGACTGATTGTTTAAAATAGCAAATTAATTCTAAAAATTATGAAAGTTTGAAGGTGAGTTTCTAAGATGATCCAGAACCTAGGAAAAATATTTTGAGGAACTTTTCACATGTTTTATTTATATTTTAAGTTCAAATTCAATTTGAACATGCAAATGAAATAGAGAACCAAATAACATCCAAAAATTCCAGAAAAATCCAAACAAGCATATGAGAGGAGATAGAATCCAACTAAAATATTCCCAACTATGGTCCTACTATATTTTCAAAATAAAACTCAGTTTGTATTTCTGAGCTATAGTAAGTATATTTTCAAGTTTGAATTTGAGATACCTTTTGAAACTACCTCAAGTATTTTAGAATCTTTTGAGGTTTTACTATTTATAGGTGGAATTACGAATTAAAAATTCCCACACGTGAAACCTTTTAAATTTTGCTCCAAATTCAATTTGAGCTTTTGGATTGGAGAAGTAAAGGATTGCTAGGTTTAAATTCTAGTCTTCAAAATCAAAGGAGTTTCAACATATGGTGTACTGCAAAAAGTTTTAAAAAATCCAAATTTTCACAAATACAAATTAGATGCTTAACTAATCCAACTTAGGGATCTTGCGCTGTTACACTATCCGACCACAATCAGGACTGTACCAAGGCAAGCATAGAACATAGTGAGGGTTCCCCCTCCAAATGCTCGAGTTCGTCTAAGGATGTCCGACCTGGCACAGTATGTTCGGGAAGCCATCATTCCGGGACTCCATCAACATCTGGCGGTCATAACTCTTTAGTTACCCTTGCAAAGGATATGGGGGAGCACACTTTTCCTGCAAATTCAACCACACCCATGTAGGGCTCATATGCGGATGCAGAAGGTTATAATCCAGAATTCCCCTTCTTGGAGGGGCTTGCTCCAGGTCGTGAGGCGCTGTCGTTCAACTACCCCTCAAGCTAAGAGGCCACAAGCGCAAGTAGAGATCATAGCAAGGAGGTCTTCGTCCTCCCCTCAGATCATAGTCGCTCTCCTAGAGGCAGGACTGAGGATGCTCCCCACCGTCACACACTCCGACCTCTCGTGGCAATGGCGAGGAGACCTCCGGCAAGGAATAGGACCAACACTCTGATGAGCGTGGGAGAAATCCTAGAAATGATCGCTTTCCATTAAGACGAACTCAAGCAACTTCAGATGTAGAAGATCCTGAGACTGCCCGAAGGAGGACAATTGCCACCCAGAGAACCCTGCCTAGGCGCATTTAGTATCGGTCTGAGAAGGCTCGAGAACTTCAACATATAAATGACCTGCTTGAGAATCCAACTTAGAAGCTCGTCCGAGTATCGGGATACTACCTCTTCGCGGAGGAGATCGCATGAAGGCTTCGGAGCACGATGGCCAGACTCGAGCAACCTCGCCGACACCATTCTAGAAGTCATACTGAGACGACTCCATCGAACACCAGCCGTTCGAACAACTCACCTCGTGGAGATCGGAATGACAACAGGTTGCGTCGCTCTCCAAACCATAACTCCAGTCGAAGGAGAGTCCTTCGAACATCTGATGATCGACAAGCTCTCAGGGGAGGTGATCGTTCACCACTCCAACCCAGGAATCTGCAACAGCAGATGAAATACAAGAAGTATTACCCTCGTAGGACTGAGACCTATCATAGGTCGGGTCCGCCTACAATCGGGTATCATCGTATGCGATCACCTGGAGACATCAACCCTTCTTTTCCGCAAAGAAGGCGTTATGATGTCATTACTAGATGTCGGGCTTTCTCGCCTGATCTTCGAGCAGTTCGCTGGTCATCGCAGTTCCGACCAATGAACATTGAGAAGTTTGATGGATCACAGAATCCCATTGAATTTCTTCAGATCTACACGACCGCTGTTCGAGCAGCAGAGGAGAACACGTGATGGCAAATTACCTTTCGACCGTGCTCGAAGGATCTACTCGGTCATGGTTGTTAAATTAACCACTCAAGTCGATCTATTCCTGACAACACCTCTGCGACCTTCTACTGGCCAACTTCCAGGGCACCTACCATCATCCCGGGAAGGAGGATGACCTATATAGGATGAGATAGAATGACCACGAGACCCTACACCATTTCATTAGGCGTTTCAATTTGATTCACAATTCCATACTTGAGGTTTCTGATTCTTCTGTTATCAGAGTGTTTAAGCAAGGAGTCCGAAGTAGAAGGATCATAGAGGACATCACTTTAAATCCTCTAGCTACTATCATCAAGCTCTTCAAGATGGCTGATCGATATGCCACTGTTGCTAAAGCAGTCGAGTGGAACAAAACCATCGACCACGACGACAACATTCCTCAAGAAGCTGGCGAAAGTAGCAAGAAGAAGGACAAAAAGACCAAGAAATCCAAGAACAAGACCAAAATCCAGAAGCCTCAAGCCAATAGTTCGAAGGAAGTCTTGGCTGTAAGCGACAAGGAGCCTCAGAATTCCAAGCCATACTCCGATCAGGGCAAGGGCAAACACCCCGAATGGAAGAATGACAAGCCTAGGTGGTGTCCTTTCCATAAAAATGAAGGACATGACCTTCGCAATTGCCGAGTTTTCCAACGGATGCTTGAGAACTCTTACACCGACAAGGGACCACTTCCTACACTCGAGGAGGTAGGGAAAATAAGTGGTCGAAAACAATCGGATGACAATGAGGAGAAGCCGTTTTAGGATCCGAAGCACACCATCGACCACATTTATAGGAGATCTTCTGAATACGAGTCAAAGCGACAACTTAATGCTATCGAACGCGAGGTCCCAAAGGAGTGATCATAGTCCACTGTGATAAAAGTATGGTGCTTACATGTGATCGTTGATCCCTCGAGATGGTTGGCTAGATACCAACTCGAGAAGCAAGTAAGAGTCAGCCTTCGATCAAGCAGTCGAAGCCTAAAGCCGCACCAAAGCCGAGCGATCAAGTCAAAGAAGTTCCGCTAGATCCAAAGGAGCCTTCGAAGACTGTTCACATCGGGGATACTTCCGACCCCAAATAGGAAGACACCCTCGTCACCTTCCTCCGAGCTAACGCAGATGTCTTCACGTGGCAAGCATCCGACATGCTCGGAGACTCCAGGGAGGTGAACGAGCACAAGCTAGCTCTACGGCCTGACAAGAAACCCGTAAAATAGAATACGTAGATTTGCACCTGATCGACGGGAGGCTATTAGATCATAATTGAACAAGCTACTTAGAGCAGGATTTATAAGAGAAGTCGACTACCCGGAGTGGTTGGCTAACCCTGTAATGGTTAGTAAGTCTAATGGTAAGTGGCGTATTTGTGTAGACTTTACTAATCTTAATAAAGCTTGTCGAAAAGATGTTTTTCCTCTTCCTCGCATTGATCATATGGTTGATTGTACTGCTGGTTGTGAAAAATTAAGTTTTCTAGATGCATATTCTGGTTATCATCAGATTAATATGTGTTTAGATGATGAAAAAAAGACCGCATTTATTACACCATTCGAAATATTTTGCTATGTCAAAATGCCATTTGGTCTAAAAAATGCAGGTGCTTCTTTTCAACGCTTGATGCAAACGACTTTTTCATCTCAACTAGGCCAAAATTTGGTAGCCTATGTTGATGATCTAGTCGTAAAAAGCATCAAGCCACTTAATCATATTTCCAATCTACAAGAAACATTCAACAACCTCATAAAACACCATTTGAAACTTAATCCTGAAAAGTGTGTGTTCGGAGTCTCATCAAGAAAATTGCTTGAATTCCTTATCTCGGCACGAGGAATCGAAACAAATCCTGAAAAGATAAAGGCCATTGAAGAAATGCGCCCTCCGACCACGAAAAAGCAAGTCCAAAAGCTCATAGGATTCATGGAAGCTTCAAGTCTTTTCATCGCATGACTGGGAGAAAAATGACTTTCTTTTTTCAAACTTCTAAGGAAACACGAGGGTTTCAAGTGGTCAGAAGAGGCAAACAATGCCTTTGAGGATGTCAAGAGGTATCTTACGGGTGCTCCTATTCTGGTTTCTTCAAAACCAGAAGAGACACTCTTAATATATCTAGCTGCCATGCCACAGGCAGTGAGCGCAATACTGGTTGCTGAACGTGAGAACATTCAACGATCAGTTTATTATGTAAGTGAAGTTTTACACGGGCCTAAGGAGTGCTGCCCTCAGGTCTAAAAATATTTATATGCCCTCCTCATGTCTTTGAGGAAACCGAGGCACTATTTTAGGCGCAAAAGATAATTGTGCCGTTTGAATTTCCCTTAGGAGAGGTCCTCTAGAGCAGGGAAGCAGCGGGACACATGACAAAATGGTCGGTTGAACTTGGAGAATTCGACCTCCATTTCATGTCCAGAACGACCATTAAATTTCGGATATTGGTAGACTTTGTCGCCGAATGGACAAATCCTGAACCTGTTTAGGATCCTAGTACAATTCCCATGACTAGTGAACGATGTACTTTGATGGGTCACTTACGCTAAGTGGCTCGGGGGCTGGGGTGGTCCTGGAATCTCCTACAAGAGGGACCTTAAAGTATGCTATTTAATTACACTTTCCTACCACTAATAACATGGCAGAATACGAATTTTTGTTGGCTGGCATACGAGCAGCGAAAGTGCTTGGGATTCAACGACTACTCGTGAGAGAAGACTATGAACTAGTCGTGAGTCATGTGAGGACCCCTAAAATTGAATTTGTTTCAAGTTAAAAGATTATACCAGAGGTATAATTTTTAATAAGCGACGAACCCAATTTCAAGTTTCCGAATATGTGTCTCACATTAGTTCCCAAAATCAATGACTAATGTGCACATATCCTAAACAACATTGTACAAAGTCATACAAAGGCCATATATTTATAACAGTAAATTTTACAAGACCAGTATTTTAGTACAAAAGTTACATGTGTGACCAACGGTCAACTAAAAACAAAAGTCTGCAGCGGAAACAACTATAAACACCAAAAGGTACCACCAAGTGTGCCCCACACCCACAGGCAACTAAGTGGAGGTAGAAACATCATCATTCGTTAGCGTCGCTATAAACGGCGCTAACGGATGTGTCGTAAACATAATCGTCCTCACCTGCAACAAGTGGTTAATTCAATTGAGTATAGAAGGTACTCGTAAGACTTACACAAACTAATAAAAGAAGTGTTTAGAAGAACCTAGCCAAAGGATTATAATTTTTATATATGCTTAAGGCTGTTTAAAGGAAAGGTTGTAGTGGCATTAATTTCAGCATAAAGCTACAAGTTTTATTCCTACACTTTCTAACTTTTGTAAAGGCCATTTCGTAAACAGCTTGGACTAAAAACAAGTGATTATGACTTAATCATAATTCAAAAACATATCAAAGTGGCTGTCCACTTTGACTGACTTAACATGCATGAACAACCATTCATGCCGATACCAAGTATACCCATGTCAATTTTATTTCAGAGTCTAACGATGATGTCTATCAAAACCAAGTATTGTCTGTAACCGGGGACACGGCTATTCGAATAGTTTTAACCCTGCAGGGGTGTACATCTTTACCCACACGACTTGTTAGGACCCAAAAATGCAATTCTGGACCCTCTATGTATAATGCACTAGTCCAGGATCACGCTAGTGTATACAGTGTCAACATAGATGAATATCGATCCACACAAGACGATTAATAGCATAAATGAGTAATTTGATTAACAAATAATGGTTTTGACCTTATAGTCGAGTTTACACTTATTAAGCCACACAGGGCTAACAGAGAATTAAATAGCAGCAGAATAGATAACTTCAGCGGAATCCCATCAATTCGCCACAGGCAACTAATTGAGATCAAAGCCCAACGATCAAGCACCTTCATTGAACTCCTCCTCGAAGGCAGGCGATGACTCCTCCTCTTCTATTGATTGATTTTATCAAGCATGAGTACACAACCGTACTCGTAAGTCATACCACAGAATGCAATTATACATAATGGCTTATTCCAAAGGAATGGCTTCTGTGGTTCTTTTGCAGAAATGCAACATTTGCAATTTGAATACGCATAATAGATTGAAAGCTTAAAGTAAAACAAATAAACAATATTAATTTAGCAGTTTTATTTCACAAAGACACATAGCCTAAACAAGTTATTTACACAGCCATATGACTTAGATCACATAGCTCCCTTCCTAGAGTTTTATGAAAAACTATCCCTCGTGTGAAATCTCCGAGCATATCCAGGACCGCGGACATGGCTATTCAAATGGATTAGTTAACACTCTACAGAGGTTATACACTTTACCCACACCACACAACTAGTGTAGCTAGCACTAATCATAACAAAACATTTCAGAAACTTCATCTCAAGCATTGATACTCCCAGTGTGCTTAACCGTCATACCAAACTATACACAGTGATTGGTTCAACACACACCATTGGACAGGGACACGGCGAACCACCCTGTGATGTGACTACTTATAATACCCCGAATATCAATTAAAGAGAATAATATTCGGGAGAGGGAAACTTATTCAATTTTGAATGCATCAAAGGTTAGAGATGGAATCTGGTTCAAATTCTGTTTTCTTAGTGCGTTTGGACCTGGGCTCTTGGCCCTTTATGCAACAGCCTGCAATGGGCCGGCCCAAGTGGGAAAATAAGGGGGGAAGGCACCCCCATAACCCTAGCCATCCATCTATCCCACCCCTGGCCGAACTCCTGCTCCTTTTCAGTTGCCGCCGCCACTTTTTTTCTCTGTTGTTGTTGCCCGTGGCCGATTGCACACCGCCGCCACTCCTTATGGAGCCGCCGCTCAAGGCCCCTGGCCAACCTCGCCGCCTGTGGCTCCTACCCGGCCACCTCCTCCGGCCTGCGCGTCGCCCCTATGGCCTCATTTCTCCCAGCCGGTTCCGCTTGGCGCCGCCGCTCCCTACGGCGCCTCCTCTCTCCCTCGGCCCGGCTCACTTGCCACTTGTTGGTGAGTCGGCCCGCTGCCGCCTCTTCTCGGTTCTCCGTGAGGCCGCTCGAGGGCCTCCCTACCGCCGGCCTCCTGGCTCTGTGCGGTCTCCCCCTGGCTCCCCTCCGGCCCATCGCCCACTCCGGCCGCTGTGACGCCACCAGCACACCGCTCTCTAGTCGATCCATGCCACCGTCGGGACTCAAGGCCACCGCTACCCCCAACCGACGTTGTCGGCCTCAAGCGGATGCCTCCGCCACCGCCACTGGTATCTAGCTCCACAGGCAGTGGCTTGCGAGGTAGTAGCTGCCAGGTGGTCCCAAGTACTTCCATATTCAGAAACTGTTATCACCTTGCATCCTTTAGAGAAGAAATTCAAGCTGTTCTGGATTGGTTATCTCCTCATACGCCAAAGCGCTCACTATTTGGGAAATCGCTTGTCATACCGAGTTTTATGAAACTTTGTTGAGAAGCACACTATCTATTGCCGCCTATGAGGCTTGTTCTTTCATGGGATGCACTAGCTCGATCTTAGGAGCATTGATCGCCTTCATTGAGCTCTCCCTTACTGCACTCTGTGTGACTTATCTTTTCTTGACAAGCAAAGGAACAACCGATTGTTCTCACAAATTCAGATGTCAGACAGGATTGCTATTTTACTCCCTTCAGCTTGGACCCCCAACAACAATTACTTGATGCTGCTGCCAGAAGCTCAAGTGTTCACTGGCAATATGAATCAATTAAGCAAAACATGGTGCAAGAGACACTTTGTGTGGATTACCTAGGAGCCTTTTTCGTCAGCCCTTCCTGGTAGACAGAAGTAAGGAAGAATGCTCTTAATCCTAAGTGGAAGCCAGTGATTTTGAATCTCCAGTAGATTGGAAGTAAGGTTGTTAGGCTGTGTGCAATTGAATGGAGGGGCAATATATAGTATGTCCTACCTGCACTTTTGTGCTATGTGGAAATAGAGAGGTATTGAACCTTTGGCAAGTCAAAACAAATTAGTGAGTTGATCATTTGGGTTAATTCCTTTTACTTGTGCTGATTGATGCCTAGTTGATGCATATGTATGATGGCGGTGGCACGTGGGTTGCTATTTGCTTATGCATGTGGGGAAAGATGGTGGTGTTTTGGCTGTGGCTAACACTGAGGTGATGGTGAACCCTAGTGCTAGAGCGTTCCGCCTTTGGTCTTCTATCTCGTGGTTGAGGCAAGTGCAAGTATTATTAATGAGTGGTTATATTACATATTTGATGAATGCCATAGTTTAATGATAATGTTTTTATGATGAGGCTTATGTGATGAAGCTCACATGGAAATGTTTACATGACGACGCATGCTAATGTTTATGTGATGACGCTTACATGGTGGTGTTTACCTGAGAATGCTTACATGGCAATGTTTAAATGATGATGTTTACATGTTAATGGTTTCATGCTTGATGGCAATAATGTTGGGACAAGGTGAGCAATGAGGCTACCTTATTAATGGTGACAATGATGAATCATGATAGTGACAATGAACATGTGCATTTGCATCGTGACATTCATTTATGAACCTTGGACTACGTGGTAGCCAAGGGCTGTTTCCTTGAGATCCCTGTCATCCATTTGACGGGCCTGGTCCCCACACTCGTGGATCCCTGTGCCTAGAGGGCACAGGCTTAGAGTATGTATCGACGGATACACTACTCGGCATTACCGGTAATTGCAAAGAAGTGAAGTATTTTGCATTCATGGCATATTCATTGCATTTCTGCATAAGAGATGGAGTTGTGGTATATACTGTTGTGTTCATGATGGCACTGTTTGTTCTCTCTGACTGCTTATGATGCTATCATAGAGATGGGTTGTGGTATATCATGCTATCATTCATGATGGAATTATTTATCCCCCTTGACTATTTATGATGCTATTGTTTGATTTGCTATTGCACTTTGCTGAGTCGTAGACTCACACTTGCTGTGTTGTGCTTGCTAGGTACCTCTCGAGGCAGCGACCTGCATGGGAAGGGGTAGACATGGTGCACGACACATAAACACAAAACACAACGAATTAACTAGTCCAATTATCCACAAATTCACACTCTTGATAATTGCTTTAGCTTCCGTTTTGTGACCATCCTTCGTGGTGGATGTTTTGATTGTGATCTCGGACGACCCGGTTATGTTCTTAATCCCTCGTGGTTTAAGTTCATTTAAGTTCATTCGATGGATTAGGCGGTTTGATTTCGATTATTTTATCATTCTCGTGGCTTGATTGGTTAATGATGCTTTAGGTGTAGCTATTTGGCCATTATCTGCTTGAGCTTAGTAATGTTGGACTGCTTTAACTTAGTTGTTAAAAAGAAAGCTTTATGAATTGATTTATGTTCCATTGATAGATGCTATGCTTCTTTTGAGTAGCTTATAGATTGTGCTAGTAATGAATAATGACTTTATGCTATTCATGAATGAATGTTTGGTTGAAGGTTTAAATAGATGTCGATGGTTGATATTATCATTCTTCATGATATGGTTGAATTAGTAATGGCTTACTGATCTTTATATATATACTCTTGATAGTGTTACCATAATTGATTCGATATGATGGGATGATTCAGGATGATTTGTTGACGAATGATGGTTCAATTCTTATATTCATTCTACTAGATATTGATCTTTTTATGTTATTATTGGAAAGATGGTTGAAATTTATTCAGTATTATTGTTGTAGGTTAGTCTTTTAGATAACATCTTGGCTTCCGTATAGCCAGGGTGTTACAATGAGTTATTACTTGAGCATCCTGCTTAGAGAAGTTTCTATTGGTTATGTTCTATGCATTTGATGGTTTGTAATAGCGTTGATTAGCGACTTATGGATGTTGTTATGATTACGTTTTAATTTGGATTTTTGGATTATTGATTATTACCTTTGATATCTGTTGGAACCTCCGGTATGGTTACTATACAAAGGATGTTCTGCCGAAATTTAGAATTTTGTCATAGGTTTTGATTTGTTATTTTGTTAATTTAGTAGCATTCTAGGCTCATATTGGGCTGGGGTGTTACACTACTTGGTAGTACACCTCCACCCATGCAACACAGCCTAGCCTACTACCTGAGTAACAATGTGAAGAATTCATAACTTACTAAGTTAGGCTCGTCCTATCAGGCATGTGGTTGTACAGTAAGGCTAAGTTCAATGACGTACAAAGTTAAGTCCTTAATTGATCAAGGCAAGACTTCAAATTTATAACTACAAATCCCTACATACACAGTGTATTAATCCCCTGCACACAACTCCACCCAAAGTACCACACAGTACCACTTGCCTCCGTCTAAATCATTTTTCACCCTGTTGGTTAAGTGCAACACATGCCATCAACGAGTAATGGCACATAGTACACACAGTTTATCACTTAGTTCCATAATCACTTAGTCAAGTTTATAATTGCAACTCACATAAAATGATGACTCGTGGCATGGCTAAGTAGACTAATCGTATCTAACCAACCCACATTGGTGCTATGATAATACTAACTAATTAAACCAATCTAGGGTGACAAAAGATTATGACATAACAATAGACAAGTGTGGATATAACAAATTGGATTAATAACTAAACCCAAAAGCATTTAAATAAATACTTAAAATAAATGCAATAATTCGAATCCATATAACTTTTGAAAACTGGGTTCAATATGATCGAATGTATAACTTGCCTTGGAATAGGTCTAGGTATTGATCTTGCTCTTGAGATGCTTCTTCTTCTTCAAATCTTCCCGAAGTATTGACATCTACTCGCAAACGAAGAAAACAAACAAAACAAATAAATAACAGAGACAAAACAAACTCCAAAAATTAAATAAAAATCTTAAATAAATAGATCTTGAATTTAGATGAATTTAGAAATTTGAATGGGCTCAAACGGAGTTCGGATGCAAAAGATATGAGCTTTGGAAGTTTGAATCTAAAAGAAAACCCTAATTTTGGATTATTCCGAATTTTCAAATTATTTCTTAATAAAAAAATCGGATTATTGTGCAGCAATGACGTCAGCAATGGATTTTCGAATAAAAATAAAATCTAACATGTGGGACCCACATGCAACGAGATGGTTCACGGTGGACCTAGTCTACCAAACCGGTGGATCTAAGCCACCACGCAAGCGCACACGCGGCACTGACGTGGACGCTACGTAGGATGACATGTGCGCACGGACACTGAGGTGGCATGCTGACATGGCTCGCCATGTCGGCTGAACGAGGGCGGAGCTCCGGTGACCTTTGGTTTTGTTGAACGGCGGCGATTAGGCTATGGTGGAGATACGCATCTCGACCAGCGCAACACGATGAAAGTGGTGACATGGTCCATTCTCGCCGGCGATGAATGCAGTGACGGCGATGACGCGTTGAGCAGCAGAGTGGAACGTCTTGAAGAGGCGACGACGAAACAGGGTTCCTCCGGCGAAGATAGTGCGCATCACGTAGGCCGTGATGCGGCGAACTTGAGGCTGGGCTTGATGGTGACTACTGCTCACTGACGGCGGCGCAGTCTGGCGAAGGGATCATCGGTGGCGCTAGGGCTTGAGCTCCAATCTCGGTGAAAAGGCGGCGCGCTAGGGTTGGCGACTTCAGGGAAAAGGAGGTGGAGATGTGAGCGATCCTCGTGACGTGGTCACGGCTTTAAATAGGGCCGAGGAACGGTGGAGTTCGTGTTGAAAATGGTGGCGCACACACGCGAGAGAATTAGAATCAAAAGTCCCATTCGAAGACGATGATGACGTGGTGGGGTGGGACCCACTCGTCATTGGCTGCGGCTTGGACAGACGCGCGTGGAAAAACGCGAGGGTGACGCTGACCGATGGGACCCTGACGGTGTGGAGAGAGAGAGAAGGAGGTGGGTCATGGAAATTTTAATGAAAAAGAGAATAGGGTCAATGAGGGATGGATTTCGACCCAAAACTATTGTATGAGATTTAATTAGTTTTTCCTTTTAAGAAATTAGCAGAAATTCCAAAAGGCAATAGAAAATAGCAAATGAACTTGGAAAAATTCTAGAAAAATTTAGAAAATATATCCAAGCACATAGAATCCAAATAAAATAGTTTTGACAATTCTTCATGTTGACTTTACTCATATTAAATTGTTTTGATATCCAAAGTCCAATATTAAGCTTTTAAAATAGATCAAATAAATCTAAATGGTGAATTTTCTCCCTACTAACTATTCAAAAGGTTTTTAAAGCTCAGAAAATTGGGATGTTACAAACCTCCCCCCTTAAAGGAGTCTCGACCTTGAGATTCAGGCTAGCTAGAAAAAAGTCTAGGGAACTCGGCTTTCAGCTCCTCTTCACGCTCCCACGTTGCTTCTCCTTCTGAGTGGTTGCTCCACTGAACTTTGCAAAAGTGAACGGTCTTGCTTCTGGTATGACGCTCTGCGATATCCAAAATCTTGATTGGCTACTCCTTGTAAGTGAGATCTTCTTTTATCTCAATTGCTTCCAACGGGGCTTGTTCTTCTGGCACACGAAGACAGTTGAAGAGAGATATGAAAGATATCGTGTACAACTGCTAACGTCTGCAGCAGCTCCAACTGATAAGCTACCTCTCCACGACGATCCAAAATCTTGAACGTACCAACATACCGAGGGGAAAGCTTCCCTTTGGCATGAAACCTTTTTACACCTCTGAGTGGAGTAACTCAAAGATAAACAAAATCTTCTGGTTCAAAGCTGAGATCACGACGACGGTTATCAGCATAACTCTTCTGCCTCAACTAAGCTATCTTTAATCTCTCTCTGATCATAGACACTTGTTCTTTTGCATCTTGAATAATATCTAGCCCAAAAACCAAACGTTCAGCTGTTTCTAACCAATTCAAAGGGGTTCTGTAGACATGGCCATACAAAGCTTCAAACGGTGACATTTGCAGACTGGCTTGGTAGCTGTTGTTGTATGAGAATTCTGCATATGGCAAACTCTTATCCCAACTGGTAGCATTAGCTAAAGCATAGGCTCTCAACATATCTTCCACTATTTGATTAACTCTTTTAGTCTGTCCATCTGTCTGAGGATGATAAGCAGTACTGAAATTCAGATGAGTCCCTAAAGCTTCACGCAAACTTTGCCAAAAACGAGAGGTGAATTGAGATCCTTGATCTAACACTATCTTCTTAGGCATACCAAGCAAGCTGACAATCCTTGACATATATAGCTCTGCAAGGTGATCTCCTGAATAAGTGGTTTTGACTGGCAAGAAATTGGCAACTTTAGTCAAACGATCAACTATTACCCAAATTGAATCGTAACCCGATTGAGTCTTGGGTAAACCGGTAATGAAATCTATTCTGATCTCTTCCCACTTCCACTCTGGAATCTTTAGAGGTTGCAACAGACCTGCTGGTCTCTGATGTTCTGCTTTTACTTTCTGACACACGTCACACAAGGCAACGAACTCTGCGACTTCTCGCTTCAAATTTGGCGACCAAAATTTATTCTTAACATCCTGGTACATCTTAGTACTACAAGGGTGAATCGAATACTTTGAATCACGGCCTTCCTTCAAAATTAGCTATCTCAAATCATCAACATCTGGTACACAGATACGTCCATTGATCCACAGTATACCTTGATCATCTTTAGTGAAATCCTTGAACTTTCCTTCTGCCATTTTGAGCTTGATGTCTGAAAATACAAGATCCTTTGGTTGAGCTTCATGAATCTGTTTCTCCAAAGTGGACTAGACTTCAAGATTGGCTATAAATCCTTCAGATACAACTTCTAGATTTAGCTTCTGAAATTCCTCTTGAAGTTCTGAACAAATCTCTTTTAATTCCAAAGAATTGTAGTAACTCTTACGACTTAAAGCATCTACAACTATATTAGCTTTGCTAGGATGGTAATGGATTCCAAGATTATAATCTTTTATCAACTCCAACTATCTTCTCTGTCTCATGTTCAAATCAGTCTGAGTGAAAATGTACTTCAGGCTCTTATGATCTGTATAAACTTCACAGCGATTACCGATGAGGTAATGACACCAAATCTTTAAAGCACGCACTACGACAGCTAATTCCAGATCATGGGTAGGATAATTCTCTTCATGAGGCCTTAATTGCCTTGATGCATAAGCGACAGCTCTTCCTTCTTGCATCAGGACACATCCTAATCCTTGACGTGAAGCATCATAGTAGATATCAAAATCCTTGCGAATATCTGGCAAGGTCAGCACTAGGGCTGAAGTCAAACGCTTCTTCAATTCTTAAAAACTTTTCTTCACAAGTTGGGGTCCAAGTGAACTTTTTCTCTTTCTTCAACAACTGTGTAAGGTGCTTGGCAATCGTTGAGAATCCTTCGATGAAACGGCAATAATATCTTGTCATTCCCAAGAAACCGTGAATCTGAGTAACAGTCTTGGGCTGTTCCCAATGTAATATTGCTTTAACTTTACCGGGGTCAACGGCTACTCCCTCGGCTGTCATCACATGTCCAAGGAAATCAACTTCCTTTTTCTAGAAATCACACTTACTGAACTTGGCATATAACTGATACTCTCTGAGTTTCTCTAGGATTAATCTCAAATGTTCAACATGTTCTTCTTCTGACTTGGAGTAAACCAAAATATCATCAATGAACACAACTACAAACTTGTCCAAATATTCCATGAATACTTTATTCATCATGTTCATGAAATAGGTAGGGGCATTAGTCAGACCAAAAGACATGACTAAGAATTCACAATGTCCGTACTGTGTAGAGAAAGCGGTCTTAGGTATATCCTTAGGACAAATCTTCAACTGATGGTAACCTAATCGCAGATCGATCTTGGAGAACACTCTGGCTCCTTTCATTTGATCAAACAAATCATCGATCCGAGGCAATAGGTACTTGTTCTTGATGGTGACTTCATTGAGAGATCGATAATTGATGCACATTCTCATACTTCCATCCTTCTTTCTGACGAATAAAACTGGTGCTCCCCATAGCGACGAACTAGGTCTCACAAAACCTTTCTCCATAAGTTCTTCTATTTGCTTCTTCATTTCTACTAACTCATCGGCTGGCATCCTGTAATGTCCCGTTTTCCTTAAAGTTCTTGCCAAGTTTTCAAAATAAAAGTAACCATTTGGCTTTATTGAGAATCCAAAGCTTAACCTGAGATTTTGAAACCTGGAGAGTTCAACTGAAATTAATCAAACCTTAACTAAACTCTTTGTGGGTGTTCCTTGCTGGTTGTGGCTCTCTGTGGTGTCTTTGCTGCCCTTGGGCTGTGGGTTCTCCGAAGCCTCTCTGTGTGCCCCTGGTTTGTCTCTTCTCTCTTAACTTCCTTTGTTGGTTTGAATCTCTTTGAGATCCAGACCTCTCTTTTATCTCTCCTCTGTTCGAACCTCTCCCTTGCTTGGGGTTTTCTTTTCTTTCTCTTAAGGACCCAGCTCGGGTTTGTGTTTCAAAACCTCTTTGGGCCCTCCAAGCCACGCTTGGTTTTGTTTCTTTTGGACCTCCCGTGGACCTCTCCACGCTCTCATGGAACCCCTGGGTTCTCTTGGGCGCTCTAGAGTTTCTCCGACCTCCCAAAGTGCCCTCCTCGAGACCTCCTCGATCTATTTGGACCTTCCTAGCGCTCAAATAGACCTCCCCTGGTCCCCTCGGACCTTCCTTTGTCCTGTGGACCTCCTCAGCGTCCTCTAGGACCTCCCCTTGTTGAGATCTAGCCGCTCAGACCTCCCCTTGTTGGGATCTAGCCGCTCAGACCTCCCCTTGTTGGGATCTAGCCGCTCAGACCTCCCTTGTTGGGATCTAGCCGCTGCACCTCCCCTTGTTGGGATCTAGCCGCTCGAGACCTCCCATTGTTGGGATCTAGCCGCTCGAGACCTCCCCGCACCCTTTGATCTGGACCGCTGAGGTCCTCCCTTGAGATCTTGGACCGTTAGATCTCCCTTTTGGAGATCTACTGTCAGACCTCCCTACACCTTTGATCTCGACCGCTGAGGTCCTCCCTTGAGATCTTGGACCGTTAGATCTCCTTTTGGAGATCTACTCGTTAGGACCTCCCCTGCACCCTTTGATCTGGACCGTGGAGGTCCTCCCCTTTGAGATCTTGACCGTTAGATCTCCCTTTTTGGAGATCTACTCGTCAGGACCTCCCCTGCACCCTTTTGATCTGGACCGTTGAGGTCCTCCCCTTTGAGATCTTGACCCTAAGACCTCCCTTGTGCAGATCTGAGTGCCAGGACCTCCTCGTTGTGAGCTTTGAGGACCTCTTGTCCAGGACCTCCTCTTGAGTCCTTGGACCTCCTGTCCAGGACCTCCCCCTCTGAGTGTCTTGGGCTTCTTGCTCAGGACGTCACAGTGGTCTTTGGCGGGGATGACCCTTGCGGTGGGGCCACCTCTTTGACTAGTGGTGCACCCTCTTGACTGGCCCCACTTGCCAGCCTCTCACCACCTTGTAATTATTGCTCTTGCCTCAGAACTCTGTGCGCATTTAATAGGTGTCGGGTCACATTAAATGCAGTCACATCTGAGGTACTTTATTTCAATTCTTTTAGGGCAAGCCCCGCCCTAGTTGTCCCGATTGCCTACACGTCACTGAGTTTTCCTTGTGGTGCACACTACCAACTCCGGCTATATATAGCTTGGGAGGGCAGGCCTTTGTAACCTTTTGCTCATTCCTTCCTTCACTGCCTCCTCTGCTCGGTTCTTCCTTGTGCAAAACCTTCCCTAGGAGCTCTTTGAGGCTGTGTTAAGCCTCTTGGTTTCCTTTTGGCTGAGTTGGTTTGAGTCCTTTCTGGTTCTTTTGAAGTTCGTTGGCTTAGTGTGGTTTTACTTATTTGGTTTTCTTGCGAACGTGTAGATCACGAGATTGAGGAGATCTTGGACCCACTCTCTCTCATCAAGGCTCTCCACTACTTGACCAAGGCAAGCCATAGACCTCCTTTTGATCATCTTGAACCTAGTTTTGCAAATGTATTTCGGTTTTACTTTATCATGCATGGCTATGTTTATAAGAAAATGGTTTGAAATGTAGTTACTTGCCTACTTGTCGTTATGCCTCCTTCATACCTTGTCTCCATCATGTTGTCATGTTCACCTTGTGAGCCTTAGGGTGGATATTTAGTTGGTGTTCTTTGTTATTTGCCAACATGGGGGACCGTAGGTCTTTATAGCCTTGCTTAGAATACGTGGTTCGGTCATATCATGCTTCATCTCTAATAATCTTGACTAATGACTTATGAAATGTGTGGTTGGAAAGATGTTGAGCAGACTATGGCGGGACGCCTAAGTCAGGTTGACTGTGGTGTGAGATCACTTGGTTAAATCACAGCCAAGACTGGGTGGTCTTTTGGCATGGGTTAATACAAATGGTTTTGCTGAGGCAAGAAGGTAGGGAGTGAGTAGTGGGTGCTATGCACAGCTGGGTTTGAGGAAGTCTTTCCTTAGCACAATTAAGGACTTCACTTTGTGTCTGTCGAACTGGGCCAAATAGTGCAACCACAAGATCATTTTATGGGAATGGTCTGGGCTGAATAATTAGCAATGAGATGGCTTGGGGCTGTTGTGGTTGAGCGTGTGTTTCGTTGGCGCAAGAGGGGGCACCCCACAACCCTGTGGATTTCTAGACCACTGGAGGGGATTGCGAAACCTTAGCAGGCAGCCCGAGTTAGTTCAAAGCTTTGTAAAGGCCTTGCTACGCTCTCTAGACTGCTCACCTTAGGAAGTGAGCAAGGGTGACCGGAACCCGTCCCGCTAGAGAGATCGTGGATTGTGGGTAAAGTTGTACACCTCTGCAGAGTGTAAAGATCTATTCGAATAGCCAAGTCCTTGGTCATGGACATGCTCGGTGAAATGGTGCAAGGGGTAGCTGTTTCAAAAGCTTGTGCCACTGGACACTTCCGCGAGATGCCTTGGCTTTGCCTCGAAGAGACCTTGGCCGACTCCAAAGGGGTCAAGGTTGGCTCGGGTAGTGGTCCAGGGGTTGGTTTCGACCTCTGGAGTGGGTGCTCTGGAGTGGGTTTTGGGTAAGGACTTGGTCACGGGTGTGACCGGAACTCCTTCATTTTGGTTGTGGCTGTGAGTTGGTGCTCACCCCACCTTTTTAAACATCAAAAGTATTATGTACTATGATTTCACCTTGCTGCTTTTAAATCTGTTACTATTATTATTGTTCAAATCTGGCTTTGCGCAAACTAACCATACAGCCCTCAATTGGTAAGCCCTTGCATGATTATTATTGCACCTTTGCTCTCGTGACTTTGTCGAGTACATTCCAAGTACTCATGGCTTAAGCCCCGTGTCAAAGCAGATTATGAGGATGATCAAGTGCGAGGTAAAGGCAGACCTCTTCGAGGAGGAGTTCTTCGACGACTAAGCTACCTAGGACGTCCTCCACCCGACAGCCTGTGGTGCTTGTTGGATGGCTTTTGCGTGTTTTGGTGTTTGAGCCCTAGAGCTCTTTGTTGCCAGTTGTAAGTCCTCGTTGGTTTTGTAAGCCCCTATGGCAGACCTCTTGTTAACAAGCTTGACCTTAAGGTCCTGTTATATATTAAGTTTAATTTGCCTGCTTCCTCTTTGTTGACCTTGTGGTTGCGATATTGGCTTGTGTTCTTGTGTGAGCTAGCTCTGTTGTCCTGGGACTAGCTCAGTTGCACAGAGACAGGACCACCAGGAAGTCCTACGGGTTTAGCCTGGGAGGTCTGTCGGACCTCTCTAGTGATGTACCTGGAGGTGCAGTTGAGTGGGTGGCGGCCAAGACCTCCAGGAGGTCTGTTTGACCTCCTGGGAGGTCAGTGGCAGGCCAAGACCTCTAGGAGGTCCTCAAGACCTCCTGGGAGGTCCTGGCAGACCTCCTCGGTATTGCACCATGCGGTGCTATCGCTCCTCCTTGTGGTGGCTCCGCAGTAGTAAAAAAAAGGGGGGGGGTCCTCCCGGACCTCCTATGGTGCATCACAGGGTGGGTCGTCACAGGACCCCCGGGATTAGGCATATTCCAAATCTACTAATTACACCCGAAAGCATAATTTTCAACAAGGAATATACACAATGTCAGGTTTCCGGATATATGTTCTACAATAGTTCCCAAGATCAAAGACTATTGCACATATATCCTAAACAACATTGCACATAGTCATACAAGGCATACAACATATATACAACAAAACTTTACAAACTATTTTGGTTCCACATATGCAACCAAACAGCACACTTAACAGAAGAGTTTATGCAGCGGAAACAAAAGTATAAACAGCAAAAGCCACCAAGTGTGCCCTCATAACCCTCAAGCAACTGAGTGGAGAATAGAAATAGCTTTACTCGTTAGCGTCGCCTTAATCGGCGCTAACATGCACTTCGTACAAGTAACCGTCCTCACCTGCAACAAGTGGTGAAAGCACCTAAGTACAGAAGGTACTCGTAAGACTTACACAAAACTACTAAAAGAAATGTGTTTAGGAGGACCTATACAAAGGATTAGAGATTAGCATACATAAGGCTGACAACAGGATGGTTGTAATGTCAATAGTTTTGCATAAAGCTGAGTTTCAATCCTACACTTACTGATTTTTGTCAAAGCTAGTTTATAAACAGATTTGGACTAAAACAACAGTAAGTATAACAGAATTGATAACAACAAGCAAAACAAGATCAAAGTGACTCCCCACTTTGACCAACAACAAGCATGAATACCCTTCATGCCGAACCCAATAACCCAAAATTTTCAGAACAAGGTCTATACATTGATAACCAACAACTCCAGTGTTGTCCGTAACTGTGGACACGGCTATTCGAATAGTTTTAACTCTGCAGAGGTGTACAACTTTATCCACATGACTTAGTTAGCTCGTAAGCCTTCGGATGCCTCCGAACGATGACACACTTCCTTTGGTATGCCGCCCGGGTAAACTAAGATTTGGTATTTTTCAGCAAGCTGATGATATTGAGTTGCATCACCCATGCGCGACGTAATCCCGCTTAGTGTAGGTTATACCGCCTACTAACCAACCGGGCACGCAAGTTATGTTGGAAATACCAAGTCAATGAACAAAAATAAAATAGTGCTCCCTGCACATTATAGAATTGAACTCGGCACCCTACGAACACGTAAACTTTACAAATGAACTCACACCATCAGTTCCTCAACTCAATATCACCAACCCCTTACTTAACCAAACAGCGCTCATACACCGCGTGTGGAAGTACGCAAGGTACTGGAATTAAAGGGTCAAAGTTCAGTCCTTACTTATCCGGACAAGACTACCACATTACCCAATCTCGTGCACGAAGGCACCATCACTCGCATCCACTTGTCCAGATCTAAACCAACATTTATCAACAGAAATTAAAAGACAAACACAAATTCAGTTTTACCCAAACTGAACAAAAGATCTAAAAATGATAGTTGAAAGGCGTTTCCCTAGATTGACAAGATAAGCTTGTCAATCACTAACGTGCTACTGACTTTGCATTACTAAGCAAAAACTATAGAACAAAAGTACCAGAACAAAGATCCTATCTTAAGAATAAGTGTATGAAATCAATTCAGGATAAGCCACAAGCAGTGGGATGTAACTAACTACTCACAGTTCATAAATAATTTAGAAAATAGCATGCAACAGTGTCACTGTACTTGCAAAATTCTAAAGTACTAAAATCTGGGATCAACATGGTGCAAAGAGGATGCTTGCCTTGATAATAATAGGTCACTTGTGCGGTTTCTGGAGCCTCAGAAATAGATTCACTCACGTCAGGAACAGTAGGATCTAAAAGAGTAAAAACCAAATAAATAGCAAGAACTTCTAGAAGACAAAATGCTAAACAGATGTATGATCAAAGTATTGATGTGCATATTAACAAAATGCTTAAGCTATAACTATTGCTAGTAAGGATAATAATCTACTCTAACACATGCTTACACTAATTGACAAGAGTTAAAGGCTAAAACTAACCCACTATTCTGTTCTGAAACACCGACAACAGAACAGTCCAGAAAGGAATTTGCTGAATGCGAGCACATCAGGCAAATAGAGTTTTGGCTTAACTAAAACTATTTTTAGTAAAGATAATACTCTAAATTAACCTACAATAGAAATAACTAACAGGGATTAATGGTTAGGGTTTTGCCACTGGTCTTGTCGGTCTGATAGACAACAAAAACAGAGGCAAGATTTGCTAGCAAAGGTCGATCTAAAGATACATTAAGCAAAGAGTCCTATGCTTAAGCTACTAGGATTAAACAAGTAACTACCTGGACTTGGAAGTTGAACAGAAAAGCTCTAAGGCTTGATAACGATATGAAAGACCGAAAAGACGACAATAAGATGATATCCTCCGACAAGGTAACCTAGTCAGGGATTCAAGGAATGGATGATCAGGATAGCTTAAGTAAAGCCTCTAGATGATCTGAAAAAAAAGGAATCGAAAAGAGTCTCACCAGTTTGGAGATGAGGACAAAGAACCCTAATTTGGCCGAAAGGGGAAACTCCAATCCCTGGTGATCCTACAAATCAAAGGCTCAAAAGGTTGAGGGGTTTTACTCCTGAGATTTCATGGCACAAAATGACGCGAAAATGCCAACAAAAATCTCACCGGAGCACCGAAAACACCACGACGGCGCTCCGGGTGTGCTCTGGACAACCAGTGGACAAGCCCTCGGTTCCATCTACAAACAATGCCAAGACTCACATTAAAAAGGTGAATTAAGCATTGAAATAGATGAACAAAGGTTGAGCACGAGAAGCTATCGCTGGAGAAAACGAGGAAAGCTCTACGGCAACAAAAATGGCAGAGATGGTGAACTAGGGTTTATATAGCCCCTCACCGGAGAAGATGAAGCTGGCTCGTGCGTGTCCTCACAGCAGCAAAAGGATGACAAGTGTCAAGTGCATGCTGCAAAACTCGCGACGCAGCACCACCACACGGCGACGAGCTCGGTGCTGGCAAAAATGGCGCGGGGAGACAAAGATAGGTCACTGACATGAGGGCCCCACTGTCAGTCTCCGCAAGGACACACAACAGCGAGCTCAAAAGAATGATAACCATCCTATTAACAATGAACGTTTGAGATTGATTGGGACGTTCAAACGGTCCAAACAGCCCAATCGATCCTGACCGTTCAAAAGAAACCCAACGGTCACGATATCGAGCGTGCCTTAAAGCTTCAAAGCGCAAAGGTGGCACCATTGGATTTTGAATTAAAGGCTGAGATTCGAGGGGTACTGTAGGCGGTCCGAACGGCCCACTCAAGAAGGAGCGTTGGATCTAAATCCAACGGCTACACTTAACTGCACACGATTGAGTTTAAACTCAAAAAGGGTGGCGCGGTTGGATCTGAAATCAACGGTTGAGATCAATGGATGGTTCGGACAGTCCGAATGGCCCATTTGATCTTAGCGCTTCATTTTAAATCCAATGGCTCACAATCATGGCGCGTTCGGACGGTCCGAACGGCCCAATTGATCATGGCCGTTAAATCTGAATCCAAAGGCTCGCGCGCGTTTGGGCTTTATCACTTGAAAATGGCACGGCTGGAGAAATTGTGCACCGTTTGATTTGAATCTAACGACTGAGGTTGCGCGCGGGTTTCGGAGTGTTTCGGAACAGCCCAAAAGATCAAGTGCGCCCAAAAGAAATTGGATGGCTCACGTGCGCCCTCGGGTTTGGCTGAGCGCGAACGTGACAAGGTCCGATCGAAGGCACAAGGTTGGGTTGCTCTGATGTTGTGGATCGGGTTTGGGTTCAAGGTTGACTTGAACTCAAATCCAACTTCAAAACTTTGACCGGAGGTTTTAAAATATCAAACGAATTTATAAAATCATGAAATTTTGCAAAGAGATTACTGGGATGATATATGTCCCAAATAAAATTTGTAAACCACTGTTTCTTATTTTGAATTATTAAAATAAAAACTTTGACCAAATAGATTTGACCTAGGATTTTTCTAAAGGTCAAAATAATTTCTAAAATTTTGACAAAATTCATTTTTATGCAAAATAATTTATCTAGTGTTGGATAAAATACTTCCCTGGTCTCAATACAAGCATAGACTTGCATTTTCTTTAGAAGTTTTAAAACAAGGTTAAGATGTGAGACGAAAAATAGAGGTTTTAAATTGTAACAAAATGCCCAGGTTTCAAAAATGACCAGAAATGCTACGAAAAGCATTTTATTACTGTTCATTAAAACTGGAGCTGTTACAAACCTCCCCCCTTAAGAGAATCTTGTCCCGAGATTCTAGGTAGATCAGAAGTTGGAAAGGAAAGAAGCTGAATAGATCTTTTCTACAAACACAACATCTATTGCTTTTATTTCTTTCAAGGATAGAAAAGAAATATTACAACATCGGTTGTTTTGATTTCCTTCAAAGGTGGAAAAGAAAGACAAGAAGGAACAACATGGGGCTGTTCTTACATTTTCTTTTACAAAGCTTTGTTTAACCTTGTCTTTCTTGATTTGAAAGCACTTTAATCATGGAAGAGGTGATGGTGCTCAATCCTCATCAGATCCTCACGCTCCCATGTGGCTTTCTCTTCGGTGTGGTTACTCCACTGGATTTTTAAGAAATTTACGGTGCAGTTTCTTGTCCTACGCTCCATTTCATCGAGGATACGCACCGGTTGTTCTTGATAGGAAAGATCAGGTTGGAGATCAAGGCTCTCATAAGCAGTTGGCTCGGTAGGAACACGAAGGCATTTCTTCAATTGAGAGACATGAAAAGTATCATGTACTGCTGAAAGAGAGTCTGGCAACTCCAATTGATAAGCAACAGCTCCTCTTTTAGCAATGATTCGGAAAGGTCCGATATAACGAGGTGCTAGCTTACCCTTCACCTGAAAACGATGGGTGCCCTTCATCGGTGATACTTTAAAATAGACATGGTCATCCACCTCAAGGCTCAACTCTCGACAACGGTGATCAGCATAGCTCTTCTGACGAGACTGTGCTATTTTCAAATGGTCTCGAATCAGACGAACTTGCTCTTCAGCTTCCACCACCAAGTCTGGACCATAGAATGGTCTTTCTCCAGACTCAGACCAGTTCAACGGAGTCCTACAAGTTCTTCCATACAAAGCTTCAAAAGGTGACATTTGGATGCTTGCTTGGTAGCTGTTGTTGTAGGAAAACTCCACATATGGCAAGCACTTCTCCCAATTCTTGCTATATGACAGCACACAAGCTTTGAGAAGGTCTTCCATTACTTGATTCACCCTCTCAGTCTGACCACTGGTTTGAGGATGATAAGTAGTGCTGAAAGATAGGTCAGTCTCCATTGCTTGATGAAGACAACTCCAGAAGTGAGAAGTGAACTGAGGGCCACGATCAGAGACAATGACCTTTGGTACACCATGGAGACACAATTCTAGAGATATAGAGCTCGGCTAGCTTATGGCCACTGAAGGTGGTTTTGATAGGAATGAAATGAGCAACCTTTGTGAGATGATCAATGATCACCCAAACGGCATCAGATCCAGTCTGAGTCTTTGGAAGACCTGTAATAAAGTCCATGCCAATTTCTTCCCATTTCCACTAGGGAATAGGCAAAGGTTGAAGGGTACCGGCTGGCTTCAAGTGTTCAGCTTTAACCCTTTGGCAAATATCACATTTAGCAACATACTGCGCAATTTTCCTTTTCATTCGGCTCCACCAGAATTCTTCAAATCCTGGTACATCTTGGTACTCCCAGGATGTATAGAAAACTTGGAGTTGTTAGCCTCTTTAAGAATTAGTTCTCTCAACTGAGGATCCAAGGGTACCACTAAACGGTTGCGGTACCGAAGGATACCTCGGGCATCTTCAGAAAATTCCGGCTTTATTTGACTTCATATTTTTCCTTGATTTCAGCTACCTCTGCATCAGTTTTCTGAGCCTCGAAGATCTGGTCTTCAAGGGTAGATTTCACCTCAAGAGTAGCGAGAAATCCCTCTTCAACCATATCAAGACTTAGGCGCTGAAATTCAGCACACAAACCTTTAGCAAGAGATGCTACCGACAAGCAGTTGCACTGCGACTTTCTGCTCAAAGCATCGGTAACAACAAAGGCTTTGCTTGGGTGATAATGAACACCCATATCATAGTCCTTGATCAATTCAAGCCATCTTTTTTGTCGCATATTCAAATCAGCTTGAGTGAATATGTACTTTAGGCTCTTATGATCAGTATAGATCTCGCAACGATTACCGATGAGGTAATGTTGCCAAATCTTCAACGCATGGACTACGGCTGCCAATTCTAAATCATGAGTAGGATAATTTACTTGATGAGGCCTCAGTTGCCTGGATGCATATGCCACAACTCAGCCCTGTTGCATGCTAACACAACCAAGTCCATGGCGAGATGCATCGCAATAAATATCGAAGCTCTCGTGAATATTTGGCAGAGTGAGAACTGGAGCTTTGGTCAGGAGTTCTCTCAAAAGCTGAAAACTTTCTTCACACTCGGCCGACCATTCGAACTTCTTCTCTTTCTTCAAAAGCTGAGTCAAAGGCCTTGCAATTTTGGAGAAATTTTCAATGAACCTACGGTAATAACCCGCAAGTCCAAGAAAACTTCGGATGTCAGAAACATTTTTGGGCTGACCCCAATCTAGTACATCTTGTACCTTACTTGGATCGACTGTAATACTACCTTCAGATAACACATGTCCCAAAAAGTTGACTTTCTTGAGCCAGAACTCACACTTACTAAATTTTGCATATAGCTGATGCTTGCGAAGTGTTTCCAACACAAGTCTCAAATGCTGCTCATGCTCTTCATCACACTTGGAGTAAATAAGAATGTCGTCATGTGAGGACCCCGGTTTATTAGGCTTGTAATACTTAGTCATCCATTGACCCTAGCATCACAAACATAATAATCCGTGTCTTCGAGATATGTATACTTCCCAGAATGCAGTATACACACCCCTTTACAAAATCATGCATCAATTCCATTTAAGATATAGAACCGAGCACGAACTAGAATAAAAGACATACATAATATCGAGTTATTACAAAAGGGGCCGACCGGCCAAATACAACTAAGGAAGGTAAACACAGCGGAAGCAAAAGCCATAAGATGGCGATAAACAAAAGAGAACCACAAGGTTTGCCTTTAGCCCACAAGGCAACCAACCAAGCCGCCTAGCTCGATTCCCAACCGCCGCACATCTCACAAAAGTAAAGCCCTTTGGGCTCTGCCTCCTCTGCAACAAAGTTATTAAGCAAAGCAAATGAGTACAAAAATGTACTCGCAAGACTGACGTGTAGTATAACAGAACTATAAATAGCTACATGCAAGCTTTATTTAAGTGGATGAGGCTTTGGACTCATTTTAGCATAAAGCAAGTTTTCATTTGCAATAATGTAATAGATTGAAAGCAATTTGACAAAGCATTTTTAATTTTTGAAGAACAACGATACAACAATAATAACAACAAGAACAACCTGGAAGTGACTCACCCAAGTCACCACAACAAATAGCATGAATTATCCAATTCATACCACCCATCAAGTTTTAATTAAGTGTTTAGTCTAGTTCTTGCACGACCTTACCAAGCATGTCCATAACCTAGACGAGGCTATTCAATAGTTTTAACCTCGCAGGGTGTATCAATGTACCCACACGCCGCATCGCCTTTTCGCCACATGATTTAGCACACTTCCTTTGGTATCTTAAGCACGCTAAGTCCTACGAGACATTTCCAATGGATGATGCTAATTAAGAACCGCAACCCACGGGGATAAGGACACATTAGACAGCCTAACTGGTCTGCTAATGCTCCCTTCCCAACACCACACACAACACACACACTTTTAACATACCCACCGACCAGCTCATAATTAACACCTCCCAAAGTACTGTTGGGTCACGGGGTAGGCTACGATAGCTACAAACAAAAATTTCTACCACGCGAACCAGATGCCAAGCAAGTAGATGATCACAGATCGTTACAACAGACGCCAGCAGAGCAAATGAAGAAGGATTGGAGCGATCGTCCAACGAAGAGCGCCGATGAAGCGATCATAGTCGATCGTCCAACGCCCAAAGAAGTCGATGCAAAGGGTCGAGTCGATTGTCCAATGTCCTCACGCGTCCGATTGTCTCCTCCGAAGAACGTCTGCGGTTCCTTGTGAAGATCGCGGATCGCCCTCAAGCGCAACAATCGTAGCAGCGCCTCTCAGTATCCACACGCCCAGGGAAGGAACAACCGAACGCCGGTGTGCTAGCACCAAGTCGCACGTAGAACTCTCAGAAGATGGCGGCTAGGGTTTGGTGGTGTTTTCACGCATACCTCCCAATGACCTCATGCATCTCCTTATATAGTGCTCGGACGGATCCTATCCGGACATCGCCATTTAATCGTATTCGCATCTTGGTTTATTCCAACCCGCTAAGTGTGTGACCAGAGGTTCATGTGTAGTTCGGCCAGACTCGGAAACCCTTTCCGACCACGAGTCGAAGCGGCTCCTAGCGTAACATATCGATTCCGAATACACACAAATTATATCGGATGAACCTTAATGCAATATGATCTACGACCAGGTCTTCATCACTTACGACTAGGTCCTATCTCAGATCGATCAGTTCAGATGTGGTCACGACCGATTCAGAACTCCCACGACTGTGTTACGACCACTCTGGATTACGTTCGACCGATCACGACTAGCTCAGATTTGCATACGACGATCACCAGAATCGTCGACCGAGCGACCTACTCGTGTATACTCCCTTTGCCTCACGATGTCCGGGTTGAACTCTGTGAGATGTTGTGTCATCCATGGATCTGCTCAATATTTTCTCGATCGAGTATCGATAACTTTACGTGGTCGAACACTTCGACTACTAGTGGCATGGCCATGCACTTTCTTTATCCGATCACAACGAGGGCCGAGACATCTCTCTGTTATGTTAGGAGGGCAAATCCCATATCCGACGATCACATTCCTCTGCATGTTTCATAGCATACCCAAAGCTACCTTTATAACTACCCGCCATTCACGGTGTAGCGTTTGGCAACCCCTAAGAGTGCTCTTACACATGTAGGAAACCATGTCGATCTCGTGTCTAAGGATTATACATCATCATTGCTTGAGACCAACTAATGACACATAGATTCATAACAATCTCAATAGTGTCTCAAGGTGGGTCTTATCCAACATCATGTTCTCTAATCATGTGTCCATATTATCGGTTTGATATCTCCATATCTATGACTCGTGAAACATAGTCATCAACCAATACATATGCTAGTCTATTCATATGTGTCCTCATATGTTTACGACTAGGGATCATGTAAGAATAATTATCGCAGGAATATAGAGTTTCACAACCAAGTCACATACTTGATAATAAATATTAACAATATTATTCTAGGAACAAGATAACACATTATCCAATGTCATGAACATAATGAAATATAATCATCTCTATGATTGCCTCTAGGGCATATTTCCAACAAGTACTTAGTCAAGAGAGGTCCCATATCCCCCTCGTGTGGTTAGCACGCAAGAGCGCTTGGCTTAGTGACACAAGTAACTCGGTCCTTGGGGACTTAGGCACCATTCCGTTCACACCCAACAAATCACACCAACATCCATTGTGCCCAAGTCAATAACAATTTTGTTTTCATTTTTGTTTATTTACAAAGTAACAAGCACAAGATGGACATAATGGAATAATAGTTTTTGTGTGATCAAGGTCATCGACATAATGTCGACAACCGCCCATTTCTACCGTTATCTAAGCATTGCTAAGCATTATCAACGTAAACTACTAAGCGATAAGAGTCCATCCATCGAACTCTAAATCGCAGCAAGATAATCCTAGGCTTAGTAGTAGTGAATGGCATTTACCTACAGAATATGCATATATAGGATCACTAGCGATATTTTAACACAAAGTAGCATGCATACATACAAGTAAAACAATATATTAGCTCTAAAGTAATGGGACATAAAGGGGATATGATCAAACTGCTTGCCTTGCTGGTTTTGCTCAAAATGTTGCTGAGGATCACTCATGGGATCAAAGCACTCGTCGGCACCTAACGAAAAGACGAAAAGAATCGATAAGAACGACGAAAACCACAAAGACAGCACAGAAAACAAACTCCAAATGCTCTGAAATTTCTACAGCAGTAAGAGGATGATTTTTAGGGAATTTAGCAACAAGAAGAACCAATTGATTTGGATTCTCATTGCAAAAGATATGAGCATAACAAATCTGCTCAGCCCTAAAAATTGCAATCTGCTACTAAACACTAATTTTAATTATTTGGCAACATTTTCTAGAGAGGTGGTGATACTGAGATTTTTACTGTAAAACCAGCACCTCATGAGATGAAAAACACAATTGAGTTCATCTCATTTGGAGCTATTATGCACTTTCTATAATTTTTCAAAGACAAGAACTTGAACAAAATTAAAATGCACAAGTAAGCTTTTTGAAAATAGTGACATGCCTAAATCCTATTCTAACATTTAGAGCATTAATAGAGGAAGCCAACAAAGTTGGATTCACTCAAAAATAACCTACAGAGATTTACTTATGCATTTTACAAGTTAAATGAATTTTTAATGAAACATTTAAAGTTAGTTTTGAAATTTATTCACAAAACCATTTTCTGGAGCTGAACTGGGCTCATAACTATTTTTAGATTAGAGCCTGGTCCAAACCAGAGCTACAGAAATTTGAATCACCATATTTGGATTTAGAATGAATTAGTTATGCATTTTCAAAGTTCATACCTTTTTCAGCTCATAAAATAACAACTCTCCGAATTTCCTAAAACCAATAAGACAGGGGAGGACATGAGCCATAGATCTTGAATCTAACGGCTCAAGACCTCCCAGAGAACATCGTGACACGCCAGGCCGCTGAAGGTCCAGAGGTCATGGGCCGCTGATCTTGGATCCAACGGTCCTCGCCTTCCCAACAACAACAAGACGCCTGAAGCGAGAGGGGAGGTCGTGGCCGTTGATGCTTGATCTTACGGACCACAACGCGAGAGGAGGACGGAACGGTCCAGATTAAGCGAGGGAGGTCCTCAACGGTTGAGATGACCTCGAGGAGGTCCTACGCTGAGGTCTTATCGCCACTGCACTCCAGGAGGTCTGGACGGCTAAGGTGCGAATGGGGGAGGTCTTGGACGTTCAAGATCTCCTCGGAGGAGGTCTTGGACGGCCCAGATCCAGAGCCGCAGCGCTCGCGCATGCGCGTGCGCGTGGGCAAGGAGTTAAGGCACGCGGGACACAAGGAGGTCCGGACGCGAGGTCTTAAATGTGCGACAAAGGACAAGATTAAAGGCATTTAAGGCAAAACCAATGATTACTACGGTTAAGCAATGATTGGCACATTTAAGGGGGAGGATCTTGGTCTTAAACGACAACAACAATCATTGTTTTCGTCAAACAAAAGCCCGGCGCAGCTTCAAAACTTGTCGCCGGCGATGAGGACTTCACCGGCGCCAACCAAGGACACCAATGTGTGTGCAATAGTGTTGCGCACACAATGGACTCACTCTCGACGGCGGCGACGGCCTTGAACGCCGGTGAGCCGGAGATGACAAAGGTGACAAGCACGGCCGAAATGCAACATTTGAAGTAAAGCTCATGCAATGATTCATCTGTGAGGTGCCCAAAGAACTAAGGACTATCAGGAGGGTCACCTGGAGGTCCAGAGGTGCTGAGGAGGTCGAGGAAGGTGAGGACCAGAGCTAGAGAAGATGAGGTTGCTCCTCGGCCAAAGCTCCAATCTCCATTCCGCCACCTTCTGAAAAATGTTCCCAACCAAAAGAAGTTAGGGCTCTTGTCACAGAGGTGAATGGCTCAAAATGAAGAAAGGATGGGAGAGGAAAAACTCCAGGGACCCTTGTGCCACCGAGGAGCTCCAAGCTCCAACAATGGCGGCCAAGGAGAGCTTCGGGTGGTTTGAGTTTACAAGCACAGAGGTGCTGGCAATGGCAGCAATGGTGTGTAAAGGAAGCCAAGGAAACAGTGGGGAGGTTTTATACCTAGGGCAAAAGAGGTCGCGAGCCAAGGGTTAAGCTCATGGTGAGCTTAGCCCATGGCGCGGTCCATGGTCAGGACAAGACAATGGATGCGACAGAGGGGTAGGTTAGGTCAGAGCATGGCCTAGGGGGCAAAAGGGGTAGGCACACATTTAATGCGCCTGCACAGAGCCGTTGGGACATGACCGGCTCTGACCTTCTCCACCGCCATAGCTCTTGCACGCCAGCCCAAGCTAGGAGAAGAACAGGACCTCAAATCCACCGTTGGATAAAGAGGATGGGGAGGTCCTGGCCTTCGAATTTGATTTGTGAACCGGTACGTTTTAAGTGACTGGGAGGAGGTCCCAGCCACACGATTTGGACGGGGAGGTCATGGCCCTCCGATTTTCATTGCGCAGATGCGCAAAGGATAAGGGGATAGGAGGTCCAAGGCGCTGGATCTAAATCTAACGGTGCGGACCTCTTGGGAGGACTTAAGCTGCGCGCAAAACTGCCAAAGATGTGGAGGTCATAGCCTTTGGATTTAAATCCAAGGGCACACAACCAAAGGGGAGGTCCTAGGCGCTGCGCAACACGCAGGGGAGGTCAGGACCTTTGGATTTTAATCCAATGGTGCTGATCAAGTGAGGAGGTCCTGAGCCTTGTGTGTAGCGCAAAGGAGGTCCTGGTCTTTAGATTTATATCTAAGGGCTCACAGGAGTGGTCCGAACGGCCCACAGATCTCGCGCGTTGAAACGAGATCCAAAGGCAAGGAGAGGACAAGGGAGGTCTGGTGCGCTTGATATTGAGGGGAGGTCGTGGGCTATTGGATCTGATCCAACGGCTACGACCTCAACAAGGTGGGAGGAGGTCTTTGTGGTTTGATAACAAGGGGAGGTCATGGCCATGGATCCTTGATCCAACGGCTATGACCTCGATGAGGTGGGGAGGTCCTTGCGGTGTTGACCGCGGAGGAGGTCGTGGCGGTTGGATGGTGATCCAACGGTTACGACCTCATCAAGGTGGAAAGGAGGTCTGTTGAGTTGAGTAAGAGGTTGGGTTTGACCAGCTTTGCAAAGCGGCTCAAGCCCAAGGAACAGTGTATTGTTTTGAATTCAATTTTTTTTAACAGCTGAGACTTTGCAGAATTATTTGAGATAGCAAATGAACTTCAAAATTCTTGAAATTTTAACTGGAGCTTGCTGACATAAGGATTAACCTCACATAAAATTTCCAGAGGTTTTTATGCAATGCATATTTCTCAGGAAATTCATAAAGGCTGTTCAAGGGTTTGTTTTACCTCCAAAAATTATCAAACAAGTTTAAGAACTTATGATATTTTTCAGAGGGGTCCCACAGCAACTCTAGGACCAAGGGAAAAATATTTCCAAAGGTTTGGCACAAGATTTGTGACAAGTGGAAAATGAGTTTGACTTTTGGTCAACAAGAGCTTTGTGTTTTTGGAAAACACAACTCTTGGACAAGAATTTTAGGTGAGTTCAAGAGTTTCAAAATGTGAGAAAAAGTTTTAATTTCTACACATTAATTACATTTGAAAAAAACACCTGTTTATACAGTCGGGATGTTACATGTCAATGAACACGACAACAAATTTGTCCAAGTAATCCATAAATATCGAGTTCATAAGATTCATGAAGTATGCTGGAGCATTTGTCAGACCGAAGGACATGACAGTATACTCGTACAAACCGTAGCGAGTAGAGAATGCTATCTTAGGAATGTCCTCAGCTCTGACTTTGATACGATGATAACCTGATCGTAGATCAATCTTGGAAAAGACTCGGGCTCCAGTCAATTGATCAAAAAGATCATCAATCCGAGGAAGAGGATATTTGTTTTTGACTGTGACTTCATTTAACGGACGGTCCGCAATCTTCACAAGGAACTGCAGACGTTGCTAGAGGAGACGATCGATTCGTGAGGACGCTAGACGATCGACTACGACCACTACATCGACGCGCTCTACGTTGGACCAGGCTGCTCCAACCCTTCTTCCACTGCTCTGCGCGTCTAGTGGTAACGATCTGTGATCATCTACTTGCTTGGCTTCTTGGTTTGTGTGGTAGAATTTTTTATTTGTAGCTATCGTAGCCTACTCGTGGCCCAACACTGAGGAGAGTCGATCGTGCTAATAACATGTTGAGGAACCGTCGCTGGCGTGTCTAGTCTGAGCGATTACCTCATAGACAAACTTAGAATCATAAGAACAATGCAAGAACAGAATAGCAGATTGAATACAGAGATATAGGGGGTTTCTTACTTATCTTTATTCCTTCATCAATCGATCAATCGTTTACAATGAATAGTATCCCCTATTTACAGGCTAGAGACCCTATTAAGGTTTGGGAAGGGGGGCCCATACATGGGCCGGTTTTTGGGCCAAACCCATAGTTTCCCAACAGTTAGCAGCTAAACTGGAAAGAATCAATCAATCCAGATTACATGGATATTTACAAGGAGATTAGAGGGAAAGAGATATGTGTCATTTACAGTTGATTAATTGATATTTTAACACCCCCTCTCAATCTCAACTTGCCAAGACCAAATTGAGATTGCGCTTCAAACAGGCGAACTAACAATCGGCAAGCGGCTTTGTGAAAATGTCAGCTGTCTGATCCTGCGACCAGATGAACCTTATCTCCAGCAATTTCTGCGCTACTCTCTCACGAACAAAATGGAAATCAATCTCTATGTGTTTCATCCTGGCATGGAACACTAGATTGGCCGAGAGATACGTGCACCAAGGTTATCACACCACAGACTCGGTGGTCGATCCAAGAACACACCAACCTCTCGATGTAGAGGTTGTACCCATATCAATTCAGCTATAGCATTTGCTAAAGACTTGTACTCAGTTTCTATACTCGATCTTGACATTGTAGCTTGTTTTCTAGAGCTCAATGATATCAAATTTGGACCAAAATATATCGCATACACCCCTGTCGATCGACGATCATCAGGGAAGCCAGTCCAATCTACATCGGAGAAGGCACTGAGTAGCGTTAAACTTGACTTCTAATTAGTGAGCCCTGTACTCGCTGAAAGTTTGAGATACCAAAGAATGCGCTTGACTGCTGACTAGTGCAAAATAGTCGGTGTTGCAAGAAACTGACACGCCTTATTGACAGAGAAAGATATGTCGGGCCTTGTGAGTGTCAAGTACTACAGACCACCAACAATACTTAGGTACTTTGTTCTTTCTATATCTGAAAGAGGCTCACCAAGGGTCTTTGAAAGCTTCTCAGTGACCGACATAGGTGTAGTAACAGGCTTACTATCCTCCATACCAGCACGTCGAAGGATCTCCTCAACGTACTTGCGTTGAGATAGTACTATGCTATAATTTTTCTTGACAACTTCAATGCCCAAGAAATAGTGCAATTCACCAAGATCTTTAATAGCAAACTCTTGTCGCAGTTGGTGTAGAAGATTTTCCATAGCTTGGCTTGACAAGTGTAACAACAATGTTATCCACATAAACCAGCATATAGATCACCACTTCATGCTGATTATATATGAAAAGTGAGACATCGGTTTTCGATGGTAAAAATCCCAACTCTTGAAGTTTGAGACTGAGTCGAGAATACTATGCTCAAGGAGCTTGTTTCAGCCCATAAAGAGCCTTGTCAAGTCGACAGAGATGATCTAGTCATTGAGGATCTTCGTAGCCTGGTACTCACCTCATGTAGACTTCTTCTTCAAGGTGTCCATGTAGAAAAGCATTTTGAACATGAAGTCCAGGTGCCATCCTCGTGAAACAGCAAGTGTGAGCACTAGCTGAATGGTGGAGGATTTTACCACATGGCTGAAGGTATCTTTGTAGTCCAGATCATATATCTGCTTGTGTCCTTTAGCCACTAAACGGGCTTTATACTGATCAATAGTTCCATCTGCCTTCCTTTTTCCCTTGTAAACCTACTTGCAGTCAAATCACATTGACCCCCTTTCGGGGTGGCACCAAGTGCCATGTGCCATTCCTGAGCAAGGCATGGTACTCATCGTCCATAGCCAATTTCCACTGTGGCTGTTCAAGTACTTGCCGAAAATCAGTGGGCTCGCTTCTTCTGAAGATTGTGTGTAGCCAAGAAGTGCTCGTCAACCATTAGCTGGATATGGTATTGTGCCACAGGTATATATCTTGGGTTGCACAATCTTGTTCCTCAATCGAGTCTGCACAGTGTATGTCGGCTGAACACCTTGTGCAGACGATGAGCCATCAGAGATTGTTGCGGAAGCAGTTCTAGGGGAATCTGTCGTGGCAGCTGCTTCAGTGGTCGCGACATCATTTTCAGCTGCCACGACACTCCACCTGAATAGGCCCAGTCGGCACGACACAAGTCGATGTAGATGACGTGCCACCGGAGCTCCCACCAGCACCTGTAGTACCTGAAACTTGAGGAGACACTGTACGCAGCACATCAGTAGAAACATGATTATGGTCAATATACACTGGCTGGTCATTCGGCGAAGGAAGGACACTACCAGAAAATATGTCTTTCCCGAGTTTCTATATATGTCCCGAGTGTCTGAACGAAAACACTCGGGCAGGTCCCGAGTGTTTCATAACACACTCGGGAAGAGAAGTAGACACTCGGTAAAATTGACTTTCCCGAGTGTTTTCCATAACACTCGGGAAAAAATATATAATCCCGAGTGCATCGGAACAAAAACACTCGGGAACTTTTTTTTCCATCCCGCCTGTTTTTTTTTGGGCCGCGCCCATTTTTTTTCCGTCGCACGCGCTGCTTTTTTCCCCCGGCCGCGCCTCTTTTTCTCATCTAACCCTAATCCCCACCCAATCCGTAGCCGCCTCCCCCCTCTTCCTCATTGCCGCCGCAGCGGCGCCTCCTCCCCCTCCCCCTCCTCCCGAGCGCCACCCGCCTCGTCCCTCCTCCGGCTCCCTCCTCCGCCCGCCTCCCTCCTCCCCGGCTCCCTCCTCCGCCCGCCTCCCTCCTCCCCGGCGACCTCCTCCTCCCTCGGCCTTGGCTAGATCTGGAGCTCGGTCTCCTAGCGCCCACCGCCACCGGGCTGTGGCAGCCGCTGCCACGCGCTGTCCGGCCTCCTCCCGCGCCGCCGGCTCCTCCCTCCAAAGACCGCCTTCCTCCTCCCTCCTCCCCGGATCTGGCGCCTCCACTCAAGACGCGACGCCGCCCTCCTCGACCGACCAGATCTGGTGCCTTCGCCGCTGGTGGGCTCTCGCGCCGCCCTTGATCTGTCGCCTCCCTCTGGTTCTACTGGCCGGCTCTCTCTTCTGGCTGCCATTAATCGCGCTTGCTCGGCTTCAAGGTATTGCTACACTTGTGGCTTTGGCAGGCGCGCCTCGGTCGTGCCCGCTCGCCTCCGGCCACTGGCTCGGCCCTACCACCAGCACCGCCGCTACTCGCTCGCCTCCCTGCGCCGCCCTTGGCCCTCGGCTCCCCCCCTGGATTTTACTCCCCATTGCTGTTGATTTAATTTTTGTGCTCGATTTTGATTTACATTTTTATGTGGGTTGATGCTTGATTATTCATGAGGAATGGTGATGGGGTGATTTGCTTGTTGATGCATATACATGGTGGAATGGATGGAGGTGGCTGCTACCATGGTTGCCGTGGTCTACTGGTAACTATCCTCCACTCCCTCTACTTTCCCCCATTGCTCTGTGATGGAATGGATGCTACTGGTGGGCTCTGTGATGGAATGGATGCTACTGGTGGGCTTACAGGTGTGGTTTGGCTGGGCAAAAATAACAGAAAAGGAGCACAAAAATTTTGTGGGTTGTTGGTACACTATAGTCTGGACTCTTTGTTCCTATATGTATTAAATTGCTTCCATGGAAATTCAGCACACTAGTTACTTATGTTCTTAGGAATTATTTCATTGCAAGTTTTGGTTATTGGAGGTGGTGATGGTGGTGTACTCCGAGAGATATCGAGACATGGCTCAGTGGAGTCTATTGATATATGTGAAATTGATCAGCTAGTTATTGATGTAAAAATTCTCCTTTGACCTTTTTTGTAGAAGTGTAATCATGTGACTAAAATTTGCTGATATGCTACATCACATTATCATGTGACATACGGTGCTATTATTGTTGATTCATCAGATCCAATAGGTGAGCTTATGCTACTGTCACATTATCTTTCTCTTAAGTCCTCATAAAGTATGGCTATTTATTTCAAAGCATCGTCTCCAAAGAGGTAGTGCTAATCTGCTTCAAAGGCATTCACTTTGCTATGTTAATTACGTAAATGGGTTGCTTTTTGCCCATTATATCATTGCGTTGTTTTTTCCATTGCTGTCATGTAATGAGTTGTGCTGCCAAGTATTAATGAGTGGGTAGTATGTTTGTACTGCTGAAAGACTGGGTAGGTATTTCACCTACCTGATTGTTTGTGTTTAGAAGTTTCAGTAAGGTCAGCACATCACTCCTCATCATAGTTGAATTATTTATGTGGAGCATGACTCCATGAAGTGGGTGAGCATGTGCAAAAAGTTCGATTTGGATCAGTTGAGCTTTTAGGGCTGCTCGAAGTGGAATGAAATTTTAGTATTCGGTCTAGTAGTTGTGTAGTTTTGCATGATGCCGTGGTCTAGTAGTTGTGTAGTTTTGCACATTGCTTCTTGTTGGCGATTGCACACATCAATGATTGTTGTGTCTTTAATCATTATAATTGGTTTAAATATGCTATCACAGTAGTTATCCTTTCTGGGATATGCTATGCGAAGCACACATTTTAGTTTGTCGTTGTCTTGATCTAATCATGATTGCTTTGTAATATGTGTTAACTATGACAAATCTTTTATGCCATTTGCCCATAAAATAAATCTAATTTATGTATGCTTTTCTTGCCATGCTCTTTTGGTGCACCTTGATCCCGATCAAGGAGATTCAAAGAAAGGCTCTCGCCGTGAGTAATGCAAACTTATTGAGTGCAATGTATACTTCTACTATCAAACCTAATAGTCTAGTTTTTTCTTCTCAGAGATGGTGGCATATCTGTAGTAGGAAGAGATCACTATGGCGTGTTTCCTCTTAGGGGAAAACTATTAAATGTGAGAGAAGCAAGCCATAACTGGTTCTACCCTCACATCAAAGGTAGTTTTATACTCTCTTACTTCTTTTTATTATTATTGTAGGAGCCATATCATTGTGATGACTGAATGGAATGGCAATTATGAATCACTTCTATATTATCTAAAGGATTGTTTCTTTATTTCACCATAGGGTTTTACACAATCCTGTGTAGTTTCAATGTTATTAGGAAATTTACAAACACTTGCATGCTTAGCCTTTCTTCCCCTCCTATCGAATTTACTGTTCGTTGCAGACCAATAGCATATCTGAGGTAGCCAGCACACTTCATTGGATGTAGTTGTACGATAATACTAGACATTCTATTTGTAAACACAAACTGTTGTAATAACCATTTATGATTTATCAGATGGTCTATGCTAGTCTCCCATGTAACATGCTGGTACTCTAGTGATAATCAAAATCTCTACTATCTCCTGGACCAATTTTAGCACTGCTTTCACCTACAATTTTTTTTCGCACTGCTTGTTGTGAGTGTGTACCTGCTGCTTTACATGAAATTATGTAGCCACATATGGAAGTTCATCTCTTGCGTGAAACTTCTCTTCATGGAGCTGGAATATACCAAAATGGTTCTCACCTCTATTCACTTGCCCATATATCTCTGTTAACAGTGGATTTGTAGGTGAAAGCAGTGCTGAAATGTTAAATGTTGTATGTGCTCTGTGAATTCATGGATTTGTGCTCATGGAGAAAGTTATTGCATGTTTGAGCAATTCATGGATTTGTGCTCATGATCTTCATGCCAATTGTGCTATGCTGATAGGTAAGAATGGATGGAGAGTTGAGCTGTCAACCAAAACTGGTAGTGGCCGTGGCCATGGCCGAGATCGTGCTGGAGGTTCTGATATGAAGTGCTACGAGTGTGGTGAATCTGGTCACTTTGCATGTGAATGTCGCTTACGGGTTGGTTCTGGAGGCCTAGGTAGTGGAAGACGCCGCAGCCGAAGTCCGAGATGCCGTTGCTGCAGCCCAAGATATCGGAGGAGCCCAAGCTACGGTAGAAGGTAAGAAATAAGTAATATTTTCAAACAAGCTCTGTGTAGATATTCAGGAACATTATTTCAAATTTTGTTGTAGTTTGGGATTTCCATCTCATGTAAAATTGTTGAATTTGAAGCTTAAGGATATCCATGGACAATTGTATATGTGTGAAATAAAATGTCTTTTGGGTGTATATATGTGAATGTTGTACTGTGACGGCCAGCGAGTTGTTGGCTTCAAAGATTGAAAATAAAATGTCTTTTGGGTGTATATATATGAATGTTGTATTGTGAACTCAAACATTATGTCAATCTTGTCGAATCTATATATGTAATGATTTGTGGCTATTGATTGTTAATGAAACGCATTGTAAGTACAAAATTAGTGCATTTGATGTTCGGGTATTTCCCGAGTGTCCGTAGTTGAATACACTCGGGAAAATTACTAATCTGCATGCTTTTTGGATCGCCACGTGGCTAGATTTCCCAAGTGTAATTGATGTACACTCGGGAAAATTTCCCTACTTTCCCGAGTGTCAACACTCGGGAAAGTATTCCGTTACGGTGTTGAACCCGTTGTATCAACTATTTTCCCGAGTGTCGGATGTTTCCCGAGTGTAAATCCGAACACTCGGGAAAGTTATTTTTCCCGAGTGTAACTCTCGGAAACACTCGGGAAACCAGTTTTCTCCCGACTAAACTATCCCGAGTGGTTTTCCCCGACAGCTGACCTTCGGGAAATACTTTCCCGAGTGTTTCGGGCACTCGGGAAAGTAATAGATTCTGGTAGTGGGAGCACATCATCTTGCGTAGGAACAGTGTGTCGACTAGGATTTTCAGAGTCAAGGGAAAAAGGGAAGACTTTCTCGTCGAAGATGACATCGCGAGAGATGAAGACATGACTAGTTGAAGGAAGTCGAGGCACTTGTAACCTTTACGTAAGTCACTGTAATCAAGGAAAACTGTGGATATCATGGGGATATATTCATGATCTTAGGATGATGATACAATTGGCAATAACGTTGAATGTTTGTCAAAACACTCGTTTTTGGCGAAGTTTAGATGCTGTCAGTCAATGGGAGATCGAGACCCGCCAGTGGCGGTTAGACCTACTGTGTGTGGGTCGATAGCCACCATCTGGCGGTCGACCACCAAGCCTCGGGTCTAGTGGCTGGCGGTCAGACCGGCCATCAAGTGGCTTTGAGTTTGGAGCTGGGCCAAAAATAGAGGGTGTAGGTAAGAAAGATGTTTTTTCTACACTTGGTCTCATAATTTTTGGAGTTTCGAGTTAAAAGTTCTATTCATTTGAAATTTTCAGAGAGGTTTCGGATTTCTACTGAAGAAATTTGGTTAAGTGCCTAGGCTAGACGGTCAGACCGACCAGGGGGCGGTAAGACCAGCCTTGGGTGGCGGTTTGACCGGTTTTGACTTGTTCGTCGGCCAGCTTGGTGGCGATGTGTAATACTACAGAGTAGAAATCGAGAGAAAACTAATTATTTAAAGAAAAGGAGTAATTAGAAATCGATCCAGGGGAAGGATTTAAAGGAAAACAATTAATTAAGCAGTTGGAGAAGGGGTTTAATGGAAAACCTTGGCAACCTGGGCTTGGGCTTGGGCCCATAAGGCCTTTTGGTGGCCGGCCAAGGGGGGGAGGGGGAGGTGCCCTCCCCCCCCCCCGGCAACCCTAGTCGCCCCCTCCCTTGCCCTTCCACCTTGGCCTCCCCTCCCCCCATCCCTCCCTTTGGCCACCGCCCCTAGCACCCTCCCTTGGCTGCCCCTCCCTTGGTGCCTTGTGCCCTGGAGTTCTTTCCCCCGGCTGCAGGTGACGCGCTTTGTTTCCCGCTGTCGGTTGATTGAAGAGGAGAGGAACCGATTGGTGGAGATTCGGCCAAAAGAAGAGAGAAGAGGAAGACGAGAGGAAGGGGAGAGATCGTAGGTGCGGGATCGTTGTGCTCAGCAAGCCCTTCATCGCTTCATCAAGGGTAATCGCTGTTCCCCCTTGTTTAGATGCTTAATTAGTTGTTTTAGCAATGTCGGTATTTAGGGCTGCTCAGGACAAATTAGAGTAGATCGAGGTTTTAATGTGCTTAAAGGTGGAATTAGTTCTGAACGTCTCCTAGAGTAATGTAGAGGACATCGCCATCTTTCTGTGAAGTGCTAGAACACATTATTTGGACCTCTGTAGCAGAAGTTATGATTTTATTAGTGGGACTGTTCTGCAGATTGTTGGTTTTTCTGACAGGTTTTAGTAATCTGGGTTAATCGTTTAGTTAAAGGGAGAATTAGAGAAGCTCAGTATAATGAAAGTCGTAGGTTATTGTCCCAGCTTTTCAGAAAGCTCAAGAACGTGAGATTTGGACACTCGTACTAAAAAGTTATGGTATTTTTAGTGTACTATCTAGAGAACCCGACGTGATTTCGACGTTCTGTTAACTAGCTCAGTAGGGTCAATAGATGGCCGATTCAGAAGGGCCCCTCAACTAGGTTTAGTTGGGAAAACTAATTAGCTGTCCATAAAGTCCAAGAACACCTTATTTGGACCCCTATGATGAAAGTTTTCTTTTAAACTAATGATTCGGTCCCACACGTCAGTGATTCATTAGAGCTAACTAAATAGTTAATGATTTAATTAGCCCTAATGGTCATGATTAGGCACGGTGATGACGTGCTACAGTGCCATCATCGTTGTGCCGCGCGGTGGTGCGAGTGCCCACGCGACTCGCCGGCGATGCGGAGCTCGACGGCGTCGGAGAGTGATCAAAATGGGTTCACCATACTAATGCGCACCCGCCGGCACCAACGGTGTGGCCTGAGGTGGCTCAACGCGGTGGCGCGCCGATGACGAGCGGAGGAGCAGGTACGGTAAAAGGTGACAACGTGAATGGGCGACGCTCTCGGCTAATGAGTGCGCGCACGAGCATCTACGTGCTACCAGGAACATACCGGAAGGACGCGGAGGGGTTGAGGTGGTCGGAGACGGGCTGTCGACGGTGAGCTACGGCGGTGAGATCAGTCACACGTGGAGAAGACCTAGCGATGGTTGGAGAAGCTCGCTGGTTCTCAAGCGATGCTCTAGGTGTAGCCGATTGGTCCGGAGTGCAGTGAATCGTCGGCGGGGCTTGAAGCGGCGGTTCCAACCGGAGACGAGGAAGACGACTTGATTCCGGAGCTCTTGTGAATTAAAGGTCAAATTGAGTGATTGGAACGAATACTAGTGCACTAGAACACAAGGTGACACAATAGGAATGACTAGGAACCCTTTAGTTCACCGGCAATGGAGGTGGTGGCGCACAACCATTTTAGGGTTTTCGCTCTCCGAGCTCTAGAGCTCGAACGAGTAAAGGAGGAGTAGAGTGAATGAGCGCAACGGGTTGGAAAGAAGGAGACGAAGCTCGGGGTGGGTTTTTATAGATGGAGAAGGCGGAGATAGCCGGGTAGAGCTCGGGCACGTGCGGGCAACCGGTAGAGTTCCTCGACGTTGTACAGGCAGGGATGGGCTTCGGCCGGGCAGGAGTGGGTGCAGAGGCGACCGGGGAGGTGACGCGGAGTTAATGGAGGTGGTTAACGGTCGAAAATCGGTGGCGGTGAGGAGAAACCATGGGCGAGGCAAAGCTCTCGTGTGCGGGTGTGCGCTGGCACGGCAAGGCGAGGTGGACGACGATGCCTATGGGTGGGACCCACAAGTCAGTGAAACAAACAAGAGTTGGAACATTTCAACGGTCCGATCGGAAATGGACGGTTTTGATCGAGTGTGTCATTCGGACGGTCCGAACGGTCCAATTGATTTGGTCCGTCCGATCAAGGTTGAGTGGTCTAGATCGCATGTTTTGTTCGGACAGTTTGAACGGCCCAACTGATTTGGTCCGTCCGATGGAGATTGAGTGGTCCAAATCACGTGTTTCGTTCGAACGATGCGAACGATCCATTCAATCTGGACGGTTGATATCAAATCTAACAGTCCAAATCACTTCACGCTAATTTCGGACTAGGTCCGGTCATGGAGATGGTCAGGTTCGATCGTGAGGTTTGGGTTCGAGCCCAAGGAAGAGTGCGGGGTTAGTTTTTAGAAAACAAAAGGATAAATCTTTGAGGAATTTTTTAGATAGAGTTGCACAACTCCAAAAATTCTAAATTTTTTACAGGAGGTTTCTGACTCTAAGATTAACCTTGTATAAAAATTTCAGAGGATCTAATTTTTACAGGAGGTTTCTGACTCTAAGATTAACTCTTGTTAGGCAATGGGCAGTCAGACCGGCCTGTGTGGCGGTCAAACCGGCCACCACTGGTGGTTAGACCGGCCAATCCTCGGGTCTAGTGGCTGGTGGTCAGACCGGCCATGGACGGTGGTCTGACCGGCCATTAAGTGGCTTTAAGTTTGGAGCTGGGTCAAAAATAGAGGGTGTAGGCAAGAAAGGGGTTTCTTCTACACTTGGTCTCATAATTTTTAGAGCTTCGAGTCAAAAGTTCTATTCGTTTGAAATTTCTAGAGAGGTTTCGGATTTCCAGTAAGGAAATTTTACTAAGTCCCTAGGCTGGGTAGTCAGACCAGCTAGGGGGCGGTCAAACCGGCCATGGGTGGCGGTTTGACCGGTTTTGACTTATTCGTTGGCCAGCTTGGCGGTAATGTTTGTTGGTTAGGTCAAATTCATGGGTTTCAGTGCATATGTGTTGCATGATGCATGTTTTGACTAACGTGGGTCAAGTTACGAAGAACTTGTTCCCGGAATCGATTTCTTGGTCTATTGTTGTGCAGGAGGCTTGGAGGTCAACAACGGTCAACAGTGAGGATGATCAGGACTAGGCTTGGAGAGCTGAGGTTCAGAACGATCGAGGATGCTAGGTGAAGTTAGTGGAGTCAAGCATGGCGCAAAATGGACAAGAATGACCGAACGGGAAGTTCAATGCAACCTTGTGCCATTTTACAAGGAGATTAGAGGGAAAGAGATATGTGCCATTTTACAGTTGATTACTTGCTATTTTAACAACCTTGTACATCAAGAAGAGAAGGAGGGGGAGGAAAAGAGAAGACCAGGGTCTCATGCCCTAGATGTTGCAGATGCTGAGGGTTGCTATGGCAAGGAAGAACGCTGCCACAACTCTGCCATGACAAGGGAATTCACTACTGCCGCAGAGGGCTGGAGCGGAGCAGAGGGGAGAGTAGAAGGAGAGGAAGTCATCGTCGTTGCCGTTCTCGCTGTTCACGCCTAGGGTTCCAACACTTTGTTCGATGGTTGATCGCCAGTTGTCAAGTCTTTCTGCACGGTTAAGGCAAGTGCATGGTAGAATGGTAGACAATTGTTTATTCTTGCTACTTGATTATTACAATTTTCTCATCATGCTATATTTTTTATTATTCTTGAACACTATGGTGTTGTATGATGTTGATGAATAAATGATATGGATGGTTACATGGTAATGAAGGAATATGGTAAATGATTATTGGTAAAGATTTCATCACTTACATTCACATCATGAAAGGAATGCATTCGAGCTAGGTCGGTGAGAAAGTCAAATAACTAGTCCAAAGTGAATGAGTCAGATTGGTGAGAAAGTTACATGATTAGTCCGGAGTGTTTTTGAGAAAGACCTACTTCGATATACACCTCCACGGGTTGGAGGTAGAGGGTGTACATCGACGGGTGTTCCCTTAGCTATACCGATATGAGCTTAAAAGGTGCATATGGACATGACATTGTGTTTCATTAATGAAAGAAAAGATGAAAAAAGAGATACATAGATATTGACATGGTTATGTTACGCTTATGGCTTGGTAATGTCTATCGTTTTATTATGTATTTGCTGAGTCTTTGGACTCAACCTTGCTTTTATTGTTTTTAGGTGAATGTTGAAAGCATGTGCAAAAGTGACACATTCATTTCACGTGCAATCAATAATTTAGATATCACTTTTAGTTGACATATTTAGACTTTAATGGTTTGCTTAGCTAGTTAGTTTTAATAATGGACCCTAATGGTAATACTTAGTCATGTGCAGATTGTGAGGACCCCGGTTTATTTGGCTTGTAATGCTTAGTCATCCATTGACCCTAGCATCATAAACAAAATACCCCGTGTCTTCGAGATATGTATACTTCCCAGAAATACAGTATGCACATCCCTTTACAAAATCATGCATCAATTCCATTCAAGACATAGAACCAAAGCACGAACTAGATTAAATAAAAGACATACATAATATCGAGTTATTACCAAAGGGGCCGACCGGCCAAATACAACTAAGGAAGATAAACAACAGCAGAAGCAAAAGCCATAAGATGACGATGAACAAAAGAGAGCCACAAGGTTTGCCTTAAGCCCACAAGGCAACCGACCGGGCCGCCTAGCTAGTCTTCCCAACCGCAACACATCTCACAAAAGTAAAGCCCTTTGGGCTCTACCTCCTCTGCAACAAAGTTATTAAGCAAAGCAAATGAGTACAAAAATGTACTCCCAAGACTAACGTGTAAGGGTAACAGACCTATACATATGCTACATGCAAACTTTATTTAAGTGGAAGGCTTTAGGCTCATTTTAGCATAAAGCGAGTTTTCGTTTGCAATATTTAAATAGGTTCAAAGCAGTTTTGCAATTCATTTTTCATTTGCAATTAACAACGAGACAATAACATAATAACAATAAGTAGATGACAACAACAATCCTGGAAGTGACTAACCCAATAGCCACCACAACAATAGCATGAATTACCCATTCATACCACCCAACAAGTTTTAATTAAATGGTTGAGTCTAGTTCTTGCACGACCTTACCAAGCATGTCCATAACCTAGGACGAGGCTATTCGAATAGTTTTAACCCTGCAGGGGTGTACCAATGTACCCACACGTCGGACCGCCTTTTCGCCAAGCTATTTAGCACACTTCCTTTGGTATGCTGGCACGGCTAAGTCCTACGAGACATTTCTAATGGGTGATGCTAATTAAGAGTCGCGACAACCCGGAGGGTAGGATACACCGGCCCAGCCTAAGCAACTGCGGGTGCTCCCAATCCCTATAAAAATATTTTAACCACCATCGACTCAATAATTAACACCTCCCAAAGTACTTAGTCAAGAGAGGTCCCATATCCCCCTCGTGTGGTTAGCACGTAAAAGCGCTTGGCTTAGTGACACAAGTAACTCGGTCCTTGGGGACTTAGGCACCATTCCATTCAAACCCAACAAATCACACCAACATCCATTGTGCCCAAGTCATGAAGCAATTTTGTTTTTATTTTTATTTTATTTGTTTACAAAGTAACAAAGTACAAGAGATGGACATAATGGGATAATAATTTTTGTGTGATCAAGGTCATCGACATAATGTCGACAACCACCTATTTCTACCGTTATCTAAGCATTTCTAAGCATCAACGTAAACTACTAAGTGATAAGAGTCCATCCATCGAACTCTAAATCACAGCAAGATAATCCTAGGCTTAGTAGTAGAGAATGAACATTTACCTACAGAATATGCATCTATAGGACCACTAAGCGATATCATTTAACAACAAAATAGCAATGCATACATACAAGTGAAACAAAGTATTAAACTTTAAAAGTAGTGGGACAATATGGATATGATCAAACTGCTTGCCTTGCTGGGGCTGTTCACAATGCTGCAAAGGATCACTCACGGGATCAACACACTCGTCGGTACCTAACGAAAAAGCGAAAAAGAACCGATAAGAACGAAGAAAAACTAAAAGGGCTCCACAGAAAACTTGCTCCAAATGCTCTGAAATTTTTACAGCAGCAAGAACATGATTTTTAGAGAATTTAGCAACAAGAACCAATCGATTTGGATTCTCAATGCAAAAGATATGGCCAAAACAATTCTGCTCAGTCTGAAAATTACTGGAAAATTCTAATCGGTTACTGTTCATCCAAATTAAATTCCCTTGCACAATTTTCCACAGAGGTGTTGCACCTGGGATTTTTATGGTAAGTCAAGCACCTCATGAGATGAATAACACAATTGAGTTCACCTCATTTGGAGCTATGATGCATGTTTTATGATTTTACAAAGACATGCAAATGAGCACAAGAAACATGCACCCATAATTCTTTTGAAAATAGTGACATGCCTAAATCCTATTCTACCATTTAGTGCACTAACAGAGGAAGCCAACAAAGTTGGATTCACTCAAAAATGATCTACAGAGAATTACTTATGCATTTTACAAGTTAAATGCCAATTTTAGAGCAACATTAATAGTTAATTTTGAAACCAATTTACCATTTCATTTTCTGGAGCCGAACTACACTTACAACCATTTTTAGATTAAAGTTTAGTTCAAACCAGAGCCACCAAAATTTGAATCAACTCAAAAGGAGCTAAAATGAAATAGTAATGCATTTTCAAAGTTTATTACCTTTTTCTGTTTACAAATAAATCCATCGGAAAGTCTCTTAAAAAGGAAACGACGAGGAAAAGCCTGGGCCATTGATCCTGGATCGAACGGCCCAAGACCTCAGGGAAAACACGCGCACGCCTCCTCGCGATGGACGAATGTGGGCCATGGATCCTGGATCCAACGGCTCACGACCTGCGGCATCGCGCGCTCGCGCCCGCGCAGGTCCAACGAACATGGCCGTTGATCTCGAATCCAACGGCTCATGTCCTCCCAGCAACGCGCGCGTTTGGAACTCGTGCGCGCGAACGGGGGCGGAGGTCGTGGCCGTTGATCGCGAGATGGATGGCTCGCAATCAACGCGACACAGTGCACGCACACGGCCTCGCGAGATCTTGCCCGCAGATCTAAAAACGGACGGCTCTAGGAGGTCGCTATAGTTGTCGGTTTCGTCCGACAACGAAACCGACGGTGAAGAGATGGTCACCGCCGGCGTTCTACGGCACGGCGGCGCAAATGGGTGCCAGGTACGGGTGCGCAATAGCCGTGTGCACCCACTGGTACCACCCACACCTGCGGTGGTGGACTAGAGCGCCGGCGAGCCGGATGAGAGCGGCGTGGCAACACACGGCCAAAATGACAACAGCATAATAGAGCTCCGCAGCGGCCATACAAGCGAGTGCCCAGCTCCTAGGGGTTACTTAGAAAGTTACCTAGGTGCAGGGAGGACCCGAGGAGGACTGAGGAGCTCAGCGGCGGAGGACCTTGCCGGCGCCGAGGAGGACAAGGTGGAGGAGAGGACCTGGTCCAAATTTTCAGCACCGGGTCATCGCAATGGTTCTCAACAAGCTCCAGAAAGGTGCCAGAGAGAGGAATTGAGAGGAAGAGGTCTTACCGGGGCTGAGGAAGAAAGGGGGTGGTTCCAGCCGAAAAGAGGAGAACCCAAAATTCAGCTGCGCCCTAAGGAGACAAGCCAAATTTAATTAGGGTTAATAACCACTGAGGTGAGAGGAAGGAGCTGGAGCAAGAGGGCCACTGGAGTACTCAATGCACCGAGGAGCTCCAAGCTTCAACAATGGCGGCCAAGGGCTCACGGGTGCTTGAGCTCCACAGAACCGAGAGCAGTGGGGAGGTGTGTAAAAGAAGCCAAGGAGGAACAAGAGGAGGTCTTATAGCCCGGGGAGCAGAGGTCATGAGCTAGGGTTAAGCTCTATGGTGAGCTTAGCCCATGGCTCGGGCAAGGACGTGGAGGTGATAGGGGCAGGTCTGAGCAAGACCTAGGGGCGGAAAGTCGACCAAAGATTTAATCTTTGGCGAGAAAAGAGCTGTTGGGGAAGTGATAGGTCACTACCCTCCTCCTCTGCCATGGCGCACGCACGCGCCCGAGCAAGGAGAAGAACAGGACCTCGCATCGACCGTTGGATCAGCGAAGGGGAGGTCGCGACCACAGGATCTTCATCGCACGGTGGCGCAAAGAAAAGGAGAGGTCACAGCCGTGGGATCTCCATCGCACGGTTGCGAAAAGAAAGGGGGAGGTCGCGCACGGTAAGGGAATAGGAGGTCGTGACCATTGGATCTGCATCCAAGGGTGAGCAACAGAGGTGGAAGGTCTTAACCGCTGCGCGCGACTTTGATAAGCGATGGGAGATCGTGGCTGTTGGATTTTGATCCAACGGCACACAACATTGAAGGGGAGGTCGTAGCCATTGGATGTACATCCAAGGGCACACATCATGGAGAGGAGGTCGTGGGCTTTGTGCACGACACAAAGAAGGTCGTGGCCGCTGGATTTTAATCCAAAGGCGCACAACTGAGAAGGAGGTCAGGACCGTTGGATTTACATCCAAAGGTGCTGGACAGAGAAGGGAGGTCATGGCCATTGCGCACGGCGCAAATGGAGGTCGTGGCCGTTGGGTTTCAATCCAAGGGCACACAACAATGATGGGAGGTCGTGGTGGTTGGATCTCAATCCAACGGCGACAAATAGGGGTAGGAGGTCGTGGCGGTTACGCACGACGCTAAAGGAGGTCGTGGCCGTGAGATCTTGATCTGACGGCAACGAGATGAGAGGGGAGGTTGTAGCCATTGGATCTCGATCCAAAGGCGGCATTTAGCCGAGGCGCGGAGGTCTAGGCCGTTAGGCGGAATAATCGGAAAGGAGGAGGTCCTAGCCGCGAGATTTCCATCTGACGGCGATGAGAGGATACGGGAGGTCGTGGGCGTTGGATGCAGATCCAAAGGACACGAACTCGCGCGGGGAAGGAGGTCTGGCGCGCACGGCAGATAGGGGAGGTCGTGGCTGTTGGTTTTAGATCCAACAGACACGACCTCGCGCGGGGAAAGGACTGGCCGAGGTTGATTGTGGCGGAGGTCGTGGCTGTTGGATTTTGATCCAACGGCTACGACCTCGCGCGAGGAAAAGGGCGCGGCTGAGCCGGGGAAAGTGGGTTGGATTCGACCCACTTGGAAAGTGGCTCGGACCCAAGGAACAGTGCATGGTTTGAATTTAAATTTAAAGGATGATGTTGGAGGAATTTTTAGAGGTAGCAGACTAACTCCAAAAATTTCAAAATTTTAACTGGAGCTTTCTCACTCCAGGATTAACCTTACATATAATTTTCAGAGGTTTTTATGCACTGCATTTTTCTCAAGAAATTCATCAAGGCTGTTCTAGGGTTTGACCAATTGAAAAATTGGTTGACTTGCCTCCAAAATTATCAAATAATTTCTAAAAATTATGAAATAATTCAGAGGGGTCACACATCATCCCTAGAACCAAGAAAAAATATTTCCAAAGGTTGGCACAAGATTTGGGACAAAGTGGAATAAGGGTTTGACTTTAGTCAACAGGAGGTTTAGGTTTTTGAACTCTACCACTCTTGACAAGAATTATAGATGAGTTCAAGAGTTTCAAGATGTGAGAAAACGTTTTAATTTCTACATATTTTCTTACATTTGAAATACACACCCATTTATACATTTGGGATGTTACACAGATAATGTGGTTTACAACCATTGACGAACTAAAGCGGTTGTTTATCTTTATGTTGATGCTAATTGTCTATGCTAGGTAACGCTCCTGGGCGCATGGTTTTAGGCATTCTCGGGCACAAGGTCCTAGGCGATCTTGGGCACGAGGTCCCAAACTTCTATTTGTGTTGCTTAAGTCCATTCTTACCACGAATCTCTTGTAATATAGACCGTTAATACCATGTTAATTAGCTTTTGTGAATAGTATATCGAGGAAAAATATTGCTGAAATCTTGTAATAGCGGTTTAGATTTGGAGTGAAGTGGATAGTAATAGCATTCCAGACTCAGTGTTAGGGCGAGGGTGTTATATTATTTTTCTATAGTGATATTCATTTTTTTGATTGATTAATACATCGAAGTGGCATAACCAAGCAAATTTTAAGAGCTAACCGGCACGGCGAGGCAAGCTTTGATGTTGTTTCACAAATTGAAGGGTGTTCTCAAATGTGAAGTGTTGAGCATCTCCCATCCAAAAAATTGTTTTTTCTTTACAAATCCTGCAGAACTGGGACCATCTGTCCTATGTAATAGAGTCCTCATCTCCACCTTAATCCATTTGTTTATGCCCCAATGGCCAATAAGACACTTCCACTACTACCCTATGGCTCTAGAAATACTTTGGTCACTCACGTCCAAGTGAGGATCAATTGGGAATATTCCACGAATTATTCCTAAAATGCTTGCCTCAGAAACATCCAAATCGAAATTACGACAATTTTGGGTTATTGTCAACATTTAGCAGCTCATCATCAACTACAAAAGTAGCGCATCTTGTGCACGGAAAAGAAGTCTAACCTTATTTTAAGATGAACTCAAAGTATCTTGTAATTAGCGATAGCCGGCACACCAGCTAATGATGGTAGTTCTGCAATACGACACTTTTGTACATAATACATTTTTTAAAAAGAAAAAAACATCAGGTACCGTTTCATTTTCACTCTTTTACAGAACCGTTCTCGTGGTTTCATCAATTTTGGTAATATCTATGCAAAATAACATTTTGATAAAGAAGACCAGCTCACCTCAATATTTTAAGAGGAGCCTCTCAGGTTAACTGGTTAGCAGTACGGATGGTGGGTTAGCCAGCTTGAGTTCAAATTATCTCTACTTAAATACGTTATGTGAAAGAGGTATAAGTCTTATCTTTGTGCACCAGCGTTTTCAATATTTTTAAGAACCGTTAGTGTTTGTTCAATGTGCGTACGAGCCGAGACTGACATGCCGGCTCTATTGGAGGGGAGAGGAGGGCAATACGTGCAGGGTTACCAAATTAACAGAAGCCTGTAGAAAAAACGCCACCTAACTGGGGACATAGATAGGAACAGGGAAGGGATCTAAGGGAAGCCTCATTCCTACGTGATAACGTGATGCCTGTGTGCTTGTTACCATTGGCCCGCAAACCACTTTGTGAAGTTTGGCAGGCATTGCATTTTTTGGAGGGGACTTTTAGATGTAGCATTGCTTAATATGTTTTAGCCGATAGAATTAAAATGGTAGAACCTCTACTGGTTCAGTGAGTATGGAGTGCTTGAAAAATCGACGAAGACTTTCTGCACATAGTGTAATTTGTATATACACAAACACAAATCAGCCATAGCTACTTTACCAAATAGAAGGATCGAGTTAGAGGGCTCTCTATTATTCATGAATCTTAAAACAAGAGAAGATCAGGTGGAGTTTTTCCTCCATTGTAGTTTCAATCAAAAGAAAAAAAAAGGAGAAGGATCAAAGATACGGTTTTGTACTACTTTTCATCGTTTTGAAAATTTAATCATGAAAGTTGAGCTGTTCAAACAAGCTCGATCACCCAATTAGCATCAGGAAGATCAAGCCATGTTCACACTTGTTGAAACATTTGAGAGATCTATTTCCAAATGCATGCATGGGAGTTAAAAACATTGCTTTCATTTACATGGTGCTATACTTTTCTCTCTCGATTACACATTCCATCCACTTCATCTCTTAAAGGGAACAATCATAGCTTTCAACTTTGTTTTACTTTTTTTTGCTAGTGTACTTTGTTTTCCTTTTCCGAGTGACTAAAAGAGCAAAGATTTTCGAAGAAACCTGATACAAGCTTTACTCAATAAAATCTGCCAAGTTCACATTGATGTCGACCATTTTCATTGTCGGAACCAAATATAAGAGAGAAAGAACCATGGTATGTGAATATTTGTTATAAAATCAACGCACAACAAAGCCCATATTAGATTTTTCTTTCTTATGGCGCAAATCATTTCATCCGGTAGTTGCTTCATGAAAAGAAAAGCCTCAATAAAATAGTGGTGCTCATCGTTCCATATTCCACTTATTTTTTAATTTTAACTGCATCAAAAAACATGCTAAATGCAGATGTTTGCAATATGAGCATAAGGCAATTACTGAAAGTAATATTGACTCTAGAGCAATTGCTTTCAAGTATAATAAAGTCAACCTTGAGTAGTCAGTGACATGGGTGATAAAACCTGACATGGTGTAGCATCTACACTACCAAACTTTCTGTATTATCTGGTTGACGAATCAAGGTTTGGCACGAAACGGGAGAAAGGAACCATAGGCTCAGCCTACAGCTAGAGATGACCGTACTTTGTCTCATATTTTTTTCACTCTACCACCAAACATTGTGTAGAACTGCAACCATGTTCAGCAGGGTACAATCCAATTCACCCAACCATTCGTTCCCAAGTTTATAAGAGAAAATGAAGGCTTCAGTAGTGCTACCGCAAAGTTCGAACAATATTTAGTTCTCACAAATTCTACAAGGACCTGTATCACGAATATTTTTTATTATTTTTTCAACGGGCTATTGTAAATATTGTTTAGTCTAGTAATCAACCGCCACCCTACTTATACAACAACACCTGGTTAAATCGACCGACGATGCAAATGTCTTCCTATCTAACCTTGATGACCATCGCAGAAAGCACTCTTTCTCTATCAAAGGACATAACGAGCACTATAGTTTTGTTAGTATAGATCTTTTTAAACAGGTTGAGATCATCTAACACTGCCTGTAACATAAAATACCATCACAATAATTTTATCTACCTAAACAAGTATTGAGGTGGTCAACATGAAACGTAAGTCCACGTACTGATCCACACGTAGCTGGATTTGAACGACCGCATGGTTGAGGACACGAAAAGGAGAGCTTGAAAAAAAGAAAAAGAAAAATCGTGTATCTAATATCGGATCAAGCAGAGGTGCAAAGTGAAAAAGATCACCGTAGCTGTAGGCAGCACCCTGCGCCTGCCCGTGGGCAGAGGATGGGCAGCTGTCCTCAGAGAGTGTGGCATGAACCTGATGAGCTGTAGATAGGGAGTGAGTATTCTCAAGTATTTTCTTTGCTTCACATTTGCATCTCTCTCTCTCTCCCTCAAAAGTGAAAAACTCTCTAGTTTTTCTCTCTCAAGAGTCAAGCCAACCACGCCAGTCTGCTGGTGGGCCCCACCTAACCTCCCCCATCCCCCGTCGACCGTTCGGACTTCGGACCGAACAAATCGAGCGCAAGCACCAAAAAGGGCAGGAAAAAAAGCCCGAGCCCTTGTCCTTCTTCCCGTCTCTTCGTCCTCCGCCTTTGCCTAGGGGAGACAGGGAGAGAGGGAGAGGGAGAGAGAGAGAGACAGGAGCAGCCTCCTCCCCTCTTCGGGCGCTTCCCCTGGTCAGTAGTCCCCTCTCCCTCCTCCTCCTCCTCCCCCCCTGCGCGCCGCACTTCCGGGGATCCACCCGTTCTTTCTTTCCATGGGTTGGTGCTTCTTTTTGAATTCTTCGGTTTCTTGGTGAGCCTTGCTCGGTTGGTCGGTTAGTTTCAGTTTCCTCCGACCAGTATAGCGGCCTGTGAGCTCGTGCGCGCTTGGGGATTCGGTGGGGTTCCCTCCCCCGGTCGATCGTATTGGCACCTGAGGAGGTTGTCCTCAAGTTTCAAGAAATGGGCTCGCTTTGTGGGAAGCTTCTCCCCCACTTTCTTTGCTTGCCATGTACCCATGTCCAATCTCAAGAAATGGCCTCGTTTTTTATTTGTCACGCTCTCTAGTGGGTCAATAAATGCTCTCATCTAGTGAAGTGAAGTAAGTAGGTTTTGTTCTTGTATGGTCCGTATGCTAGCAGATGTTATTTCGAATGTTTTGAATCTTGCTGTATTTTTATGATTATAGCCTCTGTCCGATTAAAGATATTCTGAGGAATCAGGCCTAGCTGAACGATGTTATTGGTATCATTCACACATTTAGTCATACAGGATTAGTAAAAGACGGGTAAGGCCTCACGTGGAAAGAACTGGTAACGGGAAAATTATAATTTTGGTGCCCTTTTGCATCTGTGGGCTGTATGGCAGGGTAGAAAGTTGTAACTTGTAAAAATGTTTGTTGGCCCTTATCGTCTGTAGCAATGTCTGCAAACAACGACTCATGAGATTCGGATGTTATATCCAGTTTCTGACTTTCTGTTTTGTTTAATCTTGATATGCTACATCGTTGTCCTAAATCATGGAAGACCTGGATTACTGATGTCCTGTATTTTCAGGTGATGAGCAAGTGCAATGTATCATCCAAATCCAATTTCTAGCATTGGTCTGACTCATAGCGACCCTGCTGCTCATGACCAAATGGAGCTAGGGGGCAGCGGTATGGTCCCTAATAATGGAGGGAATAGTAACTCTAACATGGCAGCAAGGCAACGGTTACGCTGGACAAATGAGCTGCATGACCGGTTTGTGGAGGCTGTTACTCAACTTGGTGGGCCTGATAGTATGTCCTTAGTGCTTCAACTTTGTTTTCCCCTTTCCCTTTTTGTTGCTCCTTTTTCAATTTTTATTGAGTGCATAGAGCTAAAGAAGTAGATCCTACAGAGTCTTAATACAAGCTTTTACTTTGCATGTTTGCTAAATAGGGTGAATGTTTTCTATTTGATGATCTGCATTTACTGTACTGTGGTACGAAACTATAAATATAGCATCTTGACAAAATGACAATAGCACATTATTATGCTGGTGCAAAACTCAAATTTGACGGTGAAGTAGATAGCTCCTGAGAAACCTAAGTACTACAGCATTTATGTCCCGGAAAAATAAGAAGCTGAGGTCTAGCGTTAGCATGATAGTATTCAAGAAGTTGTAACGGATAATGGATGGAATGTAAAAGGGTATCAGCCTATGTTGTCTCAAGACCATAAAAACACCACAAAACTTGTGTTTACTCCACCATCGAAATCATCAAATAGGACTTACATGGATTGTTTATAATGACCGTAGTCCTTCAGAATAGCTCTGCAACATCGGAGTTCTCAAAGGTGACATTATATGACTGTATTAGCTGGAAATAGTGATTTGGTATGTAATTGATAGACTTTGGTGATTCACAGTTTACTTATAGGTTGCATGCATCTGCATGTGGACGATGTTGATCTCATAATATGATGTGTTCTAAAAAATGTGAACATTGTTGCACAGGTGAACATACTAAAGTCTAAAATAAAATGTATATAAACTTTGGCTTTAGAAGCCTAAATTTAGCTGGGTTATTCAAATTGATAGTGTTCTGTCAATGCCGTTTTGGAGGGGAACAATGTCTCTCGGACCTGGTGTTGACATCACACTGGCACAGTATCTAGCTGACGATGTGTATATATATTTTGAGAATAATCAAGCTGTCAACATGACAATGACAATCTGTAGTTACCAGCTGGTCCAGCTTCAAAGCTCAGATACCTCATACCTGTCAAAGAAATGTTTGTCATAGACATGTGGTAGACACGAAGCATGCCACCTAGTAGAAGTTTTGGTGCAACGGATCCAGAATTCTAGATCCTCAGTTGTGCCCGATCAAACAGCAGGTGTGTGCATGCCATCCATTGTCCAATCAGCTAGGTGTACAGTGCAGATGATGGCACTGAATCCTGCTCATCCCCTCTCGCATGATCTGGACCATCTGCTGCTGATTGGACAGCTTGCACTTATGTGCCATTTGAATGGCACAGCAAAGGATCTACATACTGGTGAAGCATAGATTGCTATCTATGCAGCACATTGATTTGCAGGCATGTCTTAGAAAACTAGAAAATATTTGCAGGCATTTTGAAAATGTAAAATCCCTTCCTTAAGCATTTTTTTTTGTAAACAGGAATTCACAGCACACTGCTGTTGAGTCAACATTAAGTAATAATTTCAGCTTGCTACACTAGAGTTATAAATAAGCATTTCCTGTAACTACCGAAAACTAGTCCTTATTATCCTTGCTATCAAATACCTGGACAATCAACCTCTTTCTACTGGTTTGTTTCCTCTGAGCATGTGCAGATGTGCTTTTCTGAAGGTCTGTATTTTTTGTGATAATTACTTACACTTGATAGCTAAACGATAATTACTTACAATTGATAGCTAAATGTAATCAAGTTTGAAGTGTGTACATAGTACTTTATGAGATAACGATGTAATTGAACCACTTTTGTTTAATACTTGGTTTAATTAAGTAGCTGCATCTGCTAATAGTATAATTCCTCAATGTGACAGGAGCCACTCCTAAAGGAGTTATGAGAATTATGGGTGTGCCAGGACTTACAATATACCATGTGAAAAGTCACCTACAGGTAATTATTTGTGTTGTATGAATGACCCTTTGTCAGCTTGATTATCTATTTTTTTCTCCATAACCATTTTCCGTTTATCTATCTAGAAATACCGTCTTGCAAAGTACATTTCAGACCCTTCAACTGATGGTAGGTGGTCACTTTCATCGTTGTATGTGTACATTCACGAAATAATGGTACTCTATTATTGTTTCACTTCATCTAATTCATATCCTTCTTGTAGACAACAAAACTGAAAAGAAAGATCCAGGGGATTTGCTTGCAGCACTTGAAGGTTCCTCGTAAGTATAAATGATTCTACTCTGTTTGTATTTACTTTTAAGAAAGATGGGCCTCGTTCCTAGTAGTTCAGAAAAAGGAGAAGAAAGGGGCTCAAGTCCAACCTTATGAGTTCATTTTAGATGATTAAACACAGTTTACATCATTATCAGAATGCCAGATGGCATGCGAGAAAATCACCAAAAGATAATGCTGGATTTTGTATTAGTTAAGGAAATAAATGCAATATCAAACAACTTCTGTGTTGGCGTTGTTGCATTTTTATGTTGCAAGAAGAAATCACATCGTTAGTCATTACGTAGTTGCTATATACATTTACTAGACGTGCAATAAAGCATAGTTATAAAACCCGGACCGGTCATCCACCCGGTCGAAGTCTCGGGTCAGTTTGGTCGGACCGGTGGGTCAACAGACCGCATGTTTTAAAATTTAATACACACACACACACCACAAAAAATAGGAAAAAAACAATGATACACGAAAAACAATAATAATTAAGGAATCTGAATTCTGAACAACAAATTAAGTTAGTCAAAGAGTAACATCATAGACACACAATAATGAGATCATTCAAACAGTTGATGTTTTAGTCTATTTTTCTCCTTTGAATGAATATGTTTAAATATACTCCAATTCCTCTCACATCCAGATGCACTACATGTTTAGCTTAATACATGAATCGCCAACCTACATCTTACTATATATGTTTTAGATCTAACTATATATTACTCTGATTATAAAATAGAACGGTAAAAATCTAACGCTTAAATCTTAACAAAGACTAGAGAATAGAGACAAGCAAAGCAAGCAAGTAGGGAAATGTATCATATCTTGCTGATGGAGGCCAAGCTGGGCAAAGAACGGAGAGGAGTTGCCAACCAGAGTGAAAGAGTGAGAAAGATAAAAATTATTTATGTGTATCTGCCAATTTCATAAGGGGATTCATACTAAATTTTAGCAACACCCAAAGTATGAACATGTCCTTCTGTTTAGTCTAAAAAAACACTTTCATTTGAGGGGTTTCTTGAAAATTGGCCACATGAGCAAAACCCGGTCAAGCAAAACCAGCTAGGTCGATGAAAACCCGGCCGGGTCGACCGGGTTTTTCTGGGTCAATTGCATTCCTGGTCTTGTGAGTGTACTCGACCCGACAAAGCCTCTGGTCTAGGTTTTTCCTGTTCAACTGCCGGTCCAGTCCGGGTTTTATAACTATGCAATAAAGTTAACACATGTCTAATTTTTATTGAATTTCCATAACCGGAAAGCAATGATTTATTAATACCAATCTGAGTATTTATTAAGCTTAGCTTTTTTAGCATGCATCATCCTCAGGTGCATAAATATTAAAGCTTGGGAAACTAAAACTGAAGTAAAGAAAAATAAACCGATTATAGTGCATAGGTGACACGTAGAGGAAGTACTGTTCACGCGAGGGGATAGTACCCGTGGTACCGCAGCAACTGTAAACAGTGCCGGGCTCGCGGGTGCATTAGTTGTTGGAAAATACAGATAAGAATAATTAGTTTCCTTGTTAGTTGGATTTACTTCCTTAGATATATATTCCATCTATTAGATATATGTTTTCTTAGAGATAGAGATTGTTTTTCTTATGGCTCAAGTCGAGTCATCCTTGTAAAAGGGAAAGCATGCATGTATTATCAATAAAGCAAGAAAGATGAATTATTTTAGTTTCTCTCTCAAGGTTCTATCATCCTAGTCTATAGTCTAATCTCTCATCCCACCAAGCTGATGCCACCCGACTTTCTTCCTGGCAGTGTTTACCCTGTTATGAACTAAGGTTCGTGACATTTGGTACCAGAGCAGTCGATCGCGTCCCATGACTTCTACTATCATGGTGATGGCGACAGATTAGATCATCAGACCTACCATCGAGTTATTGGCCATGAGAAAGGCTAACGCCAACAAGATGGCTATGAGTACCAATGACAACGACAAGAAGATGGCAGCCATCTTCTTTGATATGCATGATACTTTAGAGAAGATGATCGCGGTTCAGAAGGAGAAGAAGGCGCAGCAAGAGGAGGCGTCGGTGTTTCCAACAATTGCTGCGATGCTACCAGAACCTCTCGCGGTGTTGCCGCATCCTGTTATGGCAGCGGCGGAGCCTACCGTGGCAGCCACAACCCTGCCGAAGTCTGTCGTGGCCACCGTGGCGCTGCCAGGGTCTACTACGCTAGGGACAAAACCTGTCATAGTGTTGCCGTGGCTGTTGCAACCTACCGAGGTGCGGTCAAAACCTGCCAAAGCTCTACAGTGGCTGCTCCCATGCTTGCCGCAGCGATCGGTGAGTTTGACGCAATCGCGCAAGGAGGCAACAGTCTCCAAGGAATCACGTCGGCATAACATAACCTCTCATCGAAGTGGGGATTTCAAGGGTTACAACTATAGCCGCCACCATAGCTCGCCCGCCCTCGAGGGAGAGCTTTCGTGAAGGGAGGGAGAACCTATCGCGCGCAGGAATACTGTTCATGCGTGGGAATAGCACCCGTGTACTGTAGCAACAGCGCACTGTTCATACCTGGCTTGTGGGTACGTTAGTAGTTGGGAAATAGAGATAAGTATAGTTAGTTTCTTTGCTAGTTGGGTTTACTTTCTTAGAGATATTCTATCTATTAGAGATGTTTTCTTGGAAATAAAGATTGTTTCTTATGGTTTAAATCGAATCATCCCTATAAAAGAAGAATCATGTATGCATTATCAATCAAGCAAGAAAAATAAATTAATCTAATCTCCTTCCCAAGGTTCTTTCATCCCAGTCTCTAGTCTAATATCTCATTCCACCAAACTGACGCCATCCGGCCTTCTACCTGGCAATGTTTACCCCGTTATGAACTAAGGTTCCTGACAATAGGCCATTTGATTCTTTTGGTCGTCTGCATGTTGGGATTGTTCAGTTCACTTTACTTCGTTAAATAGTATTATCTTTCAGATGGTTTTCCCTCTCATTTTACTGAATTTCTAGAAAACACTGATGATTATCGTTTATCATGAAGCATATTTATGTTATGTTATTTTTATTGCAGTGGAATGCAGATATCTGAAGCCTTGAAGCTGCAGATGGAGGTCCAGAAGCGGTTGCATGAACAATTAGAGGTAAGCTTACGCTGCTGCGGTTACATTTGAGGTGCAACGTATCTTTACTATTATAAAAGAAGGATTTGGTGGTGATGGCAGTAGTTACAGATCTTGAAGGTAGTAGTTAAGATTAGAATTGTACTTGCATTTGGTATGTAACTGATATAAGTTTAAATCAGACCCAATCAAGATCTTTTACAAACCCAAACCCTATCAGAATGCCTATGAAGCATTCTCATTGTGTTGTTGCCCTACTCTGTTCCATGCCGCCCGCCTGCACTACACTTCTCTACCATGCATGGCGCCACCTCCATGTCAAAACAGGTTTGCACATGCAGAAACACATAAATTCATGACTTCGGAGATGTTGCATGCAAAGTCCAGGCGACGATGTTGGTATCTAATGGTCCTAATGGAGGCAATAGTTAATATGGACAATATTTTAATTCCAGATTTTAATGAGGCAAAGATCACATAAAACTAGAGATGCATTAAGCAATACTAACAACAGGTAGCTCATTGCACTTCTAAACATACATCATAATAGATTATAGCAGAATAGTTTGGTCACACAACCAACTTATAGTCGAGCTTGATGAGGAACAGGAAGCAGCGCAGACTCGAAGCAGTGTAGATTGTAGATGTAGCAGTACAGCAAGCGGTCGTGCAGATGCGCTACCTAGAAACCTTATTGTCGTCCCGTGCAGGTGGACTCTACGACAATGGTTCGGAGATACCTGCTCGCCCTCCTTCCCGGTGCACGCCGAGAAGGGACAGCTTAGTTCGACAGCATAACTTTCCAGCACAGTAGAACAGAGAGGAGGAAGAAGAAAATGGAAGTTTATCAATTCTCGTCAGGTCTTTTTAAGGTCGAGACAATTACTCTCTAGTAATTGCATAATAAAACACATATTAAACCATTGATAACTACTAATTCAAAACCAAGTAATGGTAATTAAGCAGTGTTTATCAGATCGTGATTAGACACTGGTCTACAGTTTCGACTAGTGTATTTCGATCACACTGGTCTATGGATCTGAATATTATTTTTCGACCACAGTGTTTCGACCACACTCGTCTATGGCTTTGACCACTGTGTTTCAATCATTTTATTTCGACCGCATCGGTCTATGGCTTCGACCATATTAAAAGGAGAGATGCACGGTAAGCAAAAGAAAGGTGGAATAGGTCCACGACACATTCACGATCGCAAGTCACAAGCAGTGAAAAAAATCTCGCCGAAATTTCGGCGGTTACCAGCAGTAACTGGTGAAATCGAATTTGCTTGAATTTTGTTCGAATTTGTTTTTTTTTAAATTTAAAGTCCGAAAATTTCAGTTTTTATTTTGAAAATTCTGGCCGAAATTTGATTGAAATTTCCGGTTATTGGCAGTAACCGAAGTTATCGCTACCCTCCAAATTTTTTTTTCAACCGGTAATGTGAACTCTGGTCACAAGTCACGTGATTGCCACGCGAATATACGCTTACGTGTGTCCTTGCATGTGTGACTTCAGCTATAGTTCTCCTCGTGTCACCCTATGTCATGTGTCATATGTTTCAATAGGTGGCAAGGATTTTATTTTATAAATTGCTCTCGTACTATTTAGCTAGACAATATGAGACTAAACTATACATGCTTTGGAATTTCATGAATGAATGAATCTTTGTATTTATGGGCCCAATTCAAACAGTAGTTTGGGTATTCAAGTCACAATGCTTATAAATCTACTTGGAGGACAAGTATGAAGCTTTGTTAATAAATTGAACTGTGCTTTTGGAAGATTTATCTTTTTGGCGGGCATCTAGAGATGTTTATCTTACCAGGCAATAGTTCTACTTAAGCAATCATGTGTGCGTAATCTGAGCTGACAATCTCTTGCAGGTGCAAAGGCAGCTGCAGCTGCGAATTGAGGCACAGGGCAAGTATCTCCAGAAGATCATCGAAGAGCAGCAGCGCATCACGGGTGCAGGAGCTTCCAGAGCCACATCAAGCGAACAAATGCCCGACTCCGAGAGAACTAACCCGTCAACTCCGGTACCAACATCTGAATCTCCAGTTCTGGGTCTACCATTTAGCAAGGACAATGGAAACCGAGTTGAGCCGACAAAGAGCCCTTCACACGATGATCCTCTCCCCCACAGTGAACCACTAACGCCTGACTCCAGCTGCCGGCCTGGTTCTCCAACTCTCAGTCCAAAGCATGAGCGCCCAGTCAAGAGGCAGAGGGGCAATGGCACCGACGATGATACAGCATTTGAGGATGGCGACTTTGTCCTTACACACAACATCTTTGAGTCGAGCACGGGGTCAGAGTTCCAACAAAGTTCGATGACTTATCCAGGCCATTAGCCTTTGGTGCTCTGACAAGGATATATGGTATGGCGTTCATCTGTAGTTGTTGGTAGACGTTCGCCTTCTCAACAGGAATACCGTTGTTTGACAGAAGTTTAGGTGTCAAGACTGAAAGAGGAGATTGATTACATGACTTCCATGGTAGCTGTAACTCTCTGGCATCGTTGTTAGATGTTACCATGTCGATTAATGTGTAATGAGACTCGTATCTAAATTAAGGTTAATTTAGAATGGCTTATGATATGCTTCATGCTAGTTTTTTTGTTGCCAATCCTGCACTTCTGTGTAGAGCTAGGATTTGGGCCGGGCTTTTCCGGGTCGGCACGAGGCTCGGTCGGTACAGCACGGCTCAGACATGGCACGTCATGTGGCGGGCCGGGCCGGCACGGCACGAATGGCCGGGCCGTGCCGGGCTTGAGGATGGGGCACGACGGGCGGCACGACACGGGGAGTTGGGCGTGCTCGGGCGACCAAAGACGACGGTGGCACACCGCAAGACGCCCGTCTAAGCCCTCGCCGCGACTCACCACGCGCGTGCGCCGCGTAGCCCCCGCCTGCGTGCCGCCTCGCCTCGCCTCGCCGCCGCCAAGGCGCGCCGCTTCCACCTTGGCCTCTTCTCGTCGCCGCTCGCTCGCCAGGCGCCCGGCCCGCCGCCTCCTCGCGACGGCGCGCAATAGGCCAAAAGCGGTGACACCGGTGGCGTGGGGGCAGTGGCGGCGCGAGACCACCGGCGGCGATGGCGCCATGAGGGGGAGGCGCACGGTCGTAGAAGGTGGCGGCGCCATACCGAGGGAGCCCCAAGGGAGACCGGGAGAGATGAGGAGATGGAGTTGGGGAGGAAGAGGAGAAGAATGGGGAAAGTGGCCTGGTGCTCAACCAAATAGGATAAGGCAGGAGAGAGGATAGGGAGATTAGATGGGTAGGTGAGAAAAAGAATTAGGTAGTAATGAGAGATTAGAGATTAAGAAAGTAAGGGAGAAATTAAGTAGTAAGGTAAATTTAAGGGGGGAATTAGTAGTGATAATTTAGCAGTAGAAGTAAACGTCCGTATTAGTTCGTGTCGGTACTGTGTCAGTATTAGTTCGTGTCGTTTGAAATATTTATGTGCTCATGTTTTTATGCAATTAATTCAATTTTAACTAGGTTTTTAACGAGGCGGGCACGAGTGGAATGAAGATGGCGGTCGCCGTAGCCATCGCTGCCTTCACCTCTGCCGTTTATAGTTATTTAGGGCTGGGCTTGGGCTGGCACGGCACGACCCCAGCATGACGGGCTTTGGGCTGTACCTGGGCTTGGCCAAATGTGTAGGACCGAAAAGGCGACTAGATGGGGGCTGAATAGGAGCACGACTAATTTTTCACCTTAATTGAATTCAATACTAATTTCACTTCAATAGCTATAAAAGTTATGAAGATCAATATACAAGCACAGTGGAAAACTTGTATTGAATCCAATCAAAACCCCGACGTGAAACACCCAAAATAACCAAGAACTCAATTTGCAAATAGATGGGCGGTCAGACCTCTCAAATTGGCGGGTCAAATATTTTGCCTAGCGATCAGACGCTGATATTGACGGTCAGACCGCCCCTGACGATGAACAACAAAATCAGCACAGATAGCCTGAAAAACCGAAACTCAAATCGGTCTAACTTTTGATCCGTAAGGCCAAACTCCACGAAATTTGAGACACACCTTCTTAAAGATATTAGGAACCTATTCCAATCAAGGATCGCAGAAATCCAAGCCAAGGTTCCCATATTTTTCAGTTTGACTAAAGAAAGGTCAAATACTGAATAAGAAACGAAATATGATCTAGAGACTTGCTCGTGGGTAATTGATGATCAAGATGATCATAGATGGGTTCCCACAAGTCACAGCAAGTTAGATCAAGTCAAGAAACCAAGCAAAAACTCGCGGATCAAAGAAAGACCCAAAATCACCAAATAGAGAGCAAGAACAAATAGAGACTCATCTTTGAGGAATCTTGCATAGATTGATTTGTGATTGATGTTGGTTTACAGCTACTCCACCACGGAGGACAAAGCTCAACACATGAGCACTCAAATTAATCCATCTCTCTAGAACCCTAACCTCCCACTAATCTCTTCAAGCCCTAACAACAAAAGCTAAGGTTTCCAATTGAAGGGTTGAAGGGGGTGCAGCCACCTCCCTCCTCTATTTATAGTGGAGGCTTAGACCTTCTAGAAGAGCAAACCCTAATGGGCACCCGTTAGGCCCACACGCAAACGGGTTCACTTACGCACACATTTTAAAGCGCCGTCTTCATCTTCTCTTGACCTAGATCACCTCTTCATGCACCGTCTTGCGCCGCGGTTTCTCCAAGGCCAAGAAGGTGGTTTCGCATACCACCACGTTCCACTTTTCCGGTATAGAGCAATTTACCAAAATGCCCCTCTACCGACCTTTGGCGATTCCTTCGCTCGAAGCATCTTCCATGCTCCGTCATCATCCATGTGACTCCAATGACTTCCCGCTAAGTCTCTCACGCGTCCGGATACACCGAACCGTCATCGCTTGCAACTGAGACCATGTCACTTGGAGCACCATCTGTTTCACCATGACTGCACCCGGCTTCCTTGACCGTTTAGGACCTCGACTCTCTAAGCCTAGTCCGGACCTCAACTCTTTGAGTCTAGTCCCGGTCCACCTTGCCGCTGCCTGTCATGTTCATCACTGGTAGCTTCCGCTCCAGTTCCTTGTCTTCTCGGCTTGTAAGCACCCTGCTAGCCTCAATCATCCTCCAGCACAACCTCGATCGATCTGGACCTCGGTTCTCCTAACCTAGTCCCGATCTAGTTCGTCTCACCATGACCTAGCTCCGGTGTCCTACAACCATCATAAATGAGCAAACCGTTACGTAGCACCATACGATACACACAATCATCAATTCACATAATTGATGAGGCATGAGCACATACCTTCACAAAGGTCTTTGCTCAAACTTTCCCTTCTATGGTTCTAGTCCATCTTGCGCCATGCTTGAATTCATTGACTTCACTCGGCATCCCCAATCGTTCTGGACCTCAGCTCTGCAAGCTTAGTCCCAATCATCCTCGCCATTGACCGTCGTTGACCTCCATGTAACTTGCACAACAATAAACCAAGAAACCATTTTTGGGCACAAGTTCTTCATAACTTGACCCATGTTAGTCAAAACATGCATCATGCAACATCCATGCAATGGAACCCATGAACTTGACCTAACCCAACGATCATCGCCACCGATTGGCCGATGAACAGACCAAAAACGGTCAGACCGCCACTTTGGCCGGTCTGACCGCCCCTTGGCTGGTCTGACCGCCACCTGTTGGCCGGTCTGTCCGCCTAGCTGGGACTTAGCCAAATTTCCTCCCTAGAAATCCGAAACCTACTGGAATTTTCAAACCAATAGAACTTTTGCCTGGAAGCTCCAAACATTACGAGACCAAGTGCAGAAGAACCCTCTCACTTGCCTACACCCTCTATTTTTGGCCCAGCTCCAAAATCCAAAGACATTACAATGGCCGGTCTGACCGCCAGCGACCACTCCAGAAAAACCACACAGGCATGGTCGGTCTGACCGCCACCATGGCCGATCAGACCGCCAGAGGCCTGACAGACTTGGAGCTTTGCCGAAAACACGCGATTCGACAAACTGTAAACGACATTGCCAATTGTAATATCATCCTAAGATCTCAGGCATATCCCCATGATATCCACAATCTCCCCCTTGATGAACACATTGGCAATTTCCCACAAATGCAAATTTTGAGGTTTGAAAAGTAAAAACACGTCGTTTTCGCACAAAGGCACAACTTGGTCCAAAAGAAAGAAAAAGAAAAGGAAATGACCAAGCTGGCTCCAGAATAGTATCAGCAAGTGAGATACGGCAAAAGAAAGCACGAAAGCTTCAAATTCCAGAAAGGAGTCAAAATCTCACTTAAGGTCCATATGAAGGAACAATTGTTCGATATGACCTTTGATCATTGTGAGGATCAAGAATTACAAATCAAGTTCAGAAATGACAATAAGAAACTCCCCCTCACTATGATCCTCAAATTTTTAATTTTTCTCCAAGTAGCTCCCCCTTTTTCATAACTCCCCTTTTTCATACATCTTCTCCCCTTTACACAAATTTTTGAAATATCTTCTCCCTCTTTGACAATGGAGTCATCAAGGAATCACGCCTTCCTCTCGTCCAGAGATGACAAATGCAGAATGAGGAAAAAGCATAAGACGGAGCATGCATGAAATGCAATGGAGAGCTTCAATTTTCATTTTTTTTAATACAAGAAGCTTTTGAGATTACCCAAAAGAACAAGCTAGCATCTCTAATATTGCACAAACAACATATCAAGCCTGAAAGCGCTAGCAAGATCATGATAACACATATATAACAAAGCGAAGCGAAAAGGTTCAATATAAAGCAATGAGTTTTAGCATTTTAAGCAAAGCTTCAAATCTGGCAAGTTCATCAACAGGGATCCTAAAATGATACTGGCCATGTCAAAATATCAACGTGAGATCCAAAAGCTAACTATGACCACATTAAGAGACAAATAGGTCCTGAATTGAATCATTTTGCTCAATTTTCTCAAACGCCCATTTTTCAACTGTTTTTCATTTGCAATGAATATTGAAGTTGACTAATAGTCTAACTTAGTGACAAGATCCTGGACTAGGAGCCATCCACAAACTCATCCTAAGCTTCGACCAAAAGTTGATTAAAGGTATATCTTAGTGAAGAAGATCATGGACTAGGAGCCATCCACAAACTCTTCCTAAGCTTCTACCGGGCAACAAATCTTGAGGTTCATGTCAGTTGTGACAAGCAGTCCCCATGAGATCGGTCTGGATCATCAAACTATCTCCAAGTTCATGTCTTTGACATGCAGTCTCGTAAGAATAGTTTGACACAATTTAAGCATGAGACAATCTTGAAGTTTGATTTTTCATTTTTCACAAGAGCAGTTTTAGATTCTCAAGAACACAAGAAGCTCAAGTAATGATCAAAGCTAGATTCAAGAGCTAACAAAGCAATTTTGACAGGGCCAATGTCACAAAAGGAGCACTAATTGTGCAACTGGCTAAACAATTCACAAATTGCTAATTTCTTAGTTCAAGTTGGTTTTCAAGTTCTAGCTCATACAGCAAAGACTTAGCTATACATGTGAAAGCATGATAATTCTAGCAAGTCAAAGAACTTGACATAGCATTGAGCAAGAATTGAAATACTAAAGCTCCAAAGGGTAATAAGCAAAGCTTCATCAATTTTTAAAAGATAAGCAGAAAGCTTATATTACAATGCATCTTTTTTGGATTTTTCACATGAATACAATATGATACAATGAGATGCATGAAAAACTCAAAAAGCCTAAAAAGCCTAAAAAGATAAAAAAGATCAACAAGTTCAAAAGAAGATCAATAAAAGATCAAAAGAACAAGAAAAGATCAGAACAGATCCAACTCCCCCTCAAACCAACCCATAGGGATAAATTACCCCTAACTCACATCTCAAGGTGACAAACCTTGTTGGGTCTTAAAGCTTTGAGAGGAAATATGCCAATTGGCCTTAGACTCCACAAAAACTAGCACAAAGACTTCAAACACCACACGATCTCTAGGAAAAGCAACTCGAAAAGCTAGGGAGCGAAACACCAATACTAAAAAGCTTACAAGCAACTCAAAAACCTGCTAACACTAGTGATTGGGAGACAAGCTCGACCTAGGCTGTGAGAAGAATGCATCCTAGCAAACCATGGGATAAGAAGAGTGCCTAGAAAGGACACGTGCTAGAACAGAGCCTCCTATCTATCCTGAACTCGACAAGCCCAACACCTGACATGACCCAGATGCAATGCAAGGTAGACTAGGGATACCATACAGAAATGTAAGGTATAGAAGCTTGAACCTGAGTCGCACTGCTTGGCAGTGAGATGTAGCGATGATGGATGAAGATCCATTCCTTGAAGCTCCAGAAAGTAGTTGCGCTCACCCATCATCCTCATCTCAAATTCCTTCGTCTCCAAGAAGTGATAGTCAGCATTGAATGCACAAATGAAGAAGAACCAATAGCTTGAGGTGATACCACTTGTTGGACCACATGTTCTTCTTCTCAGCTGAAAGACTACACCAAAGAGACAGAAGAAATCTATACCTTGGTACTGGGTTAGTGAGACATTATCTAGGGAAACAGTACAAGACACACGACTAACAAGGATAGTAGCAAATGATCCAAAGCTCATAAAAGCATATAATCAATAATTCAGAACATGAGCATGAAGATAAACAAATCAATTGCAGCACATGCTATCCAAGACAAGACAAAGCTCAAACTATCCTTAATCCACAATAAGGCATAGGAGCAAGCAAACAAGCACATAGCAACTCACACATCATATGTACAGTCATAGATAAAGCATGCTAGTGAAAGCTATGGCAAGACTCATGCATCCACAATTAACCGTAAGGCACAAAAACCATGCAATCATAAAGTATTTTAAGAGCAAATCATGAATGATGTATGCTAACATGGATATCAAGTGAACATGTGGATACATACAGCAAACATCAGCACGAGCAAGATCATGAATGACAGAACAGCACAAGCTTATGTTGACAAAAACAAGCTTATACAGCCAAGGAGACAAATAACAATATGATACATGGATGCATAAGCAAGGTAAAAGCATGATGAAAGATATCACAAGATTTACACATGCCAATAAGGTACAAGTGAGCACAAATCAAGCACAACATGCCAAGATTGAATAATCATAAAGGTAAATGCATGAAGGTATAAGATTGCTCACAAAACAGGTGTAGATGCCGATCATTAAAGCACATACCTCTTGGAGGCCATCATTGGGGTGGAGAACCATCAAGTGTCTCGATCATATAATGAAGCAAAAGATCAGAATCTTTTAAGTCCATGTTCTCTAACCCGCGTTCTCGGTACCTACACATGAGAAAAGCAAGATGTCCAAGTCTTGGATCCCGAGGGGTTAGAGAGCAAATACTTGGGAACCCAAACCTTGGACACGCAGCCACTAGAAGCAATTGAACCATTATGTGAGTTAGCATGATGCAAATGATGGTCAATGCAAGAAGATTCAACACCATCCTTGAAGACACGCCGTGAGTGGACAACTCGATGAGGAAAAAGAGGTCCATCTCTAGAAAAGCGGCGATGGCTTTGCTTGAAAGCAACATGATGAGAACCAACAAAACCACCAAAGGAACTCACACATCCTCGCCGTGGGTGTGTACCTTGATAAACAAAACAAGATCCACCTCTTGGAAAACAGCGAAAATCCTGCCTCGGGGCAGCTAGTGGACCAAACCCAAAACCACGGAAACCAAGTCCATGATGCTGTCCAACACTACTAGAAAAGGTGTCAAAGAAGCTATCAACAAAGCGAGTCTTCGTACTAGGCTCTTTAGTGTGCATGTCATGAGAAAGACTATACCCATTAGGAGACTTAAAAGCATGAGCTCGACGCATCTGTTTTGCACACCGAAAACAGAAATCCACATGATGTCCATCCTTCTCACAAAATGAGCAATGCTGTAAAGGTCTACTAGGAGTCGAAGCACCATTGTCGCTCAAAAAAGAAGTCCTTTGGGACAAGTTGGAAGAACCAACATCATAACTCGCCCTAGTGTCGGCACTAGGCTCACACATGCCATGAGATGACGAATGTGTGTCCTTAAAAGCACGACGGTGCACTCGACGCTCATGTTTCAGACAGCGAAAGCAAAAATCAACAATGTGTCCATCTTTCTTACAAAAGGTGCAATGATACTTCTCTTTTGAAGAAGTAGTACCATGAGGAAGAAGCACCCTTGTCTTTAGAAATCCCTTGGACCACACAAGAAGAGTCAGAAAGAGTCGCACTTGCCAAAGAAGAACTACTCGAAGCGATGGCACAAAAACCAACATCAAATGACTCACGTTTAGCACGAGAAGACTCCAACTCCGAATGCAAAGAAGCAAAAGAAATCTTGAGAACATCAATCTCGGAGTGAAGGCAAATACAAGAGTCACATGACTTGGCGCTTATATCATCGCACAATTTCTTCAAAGACTCAATCTCGCTCTTCAATTCAATGCAAGATGTGCAAGAAATTAATGATGCCTTTGTATTAAGCATACAATTCAAAGCATCAATTTCATTTTCTAAATAAGCACAATTCTTACAAGAAACTAAACCATCATTAAGCAATTTATCATAATCTAAGCACAAACTACAAGGGCTAGCTTCAATTTCAACAATTTTAGCCCTAGCGTTCTCTAATTGTTCAAGGTGGATGGAATTAGTCAATTTTAACTTCTCAATTTTAGCAAGCATGCCCACACAAGAATCACAATCATTTCTAGCTATGGATCTAAAATTGCCTATTTCTAACTTAGCATTATCAAGCTCATGATGTAAGCCAACACAGGAATCACATGGCATAGAAGCATTTGATTTCAATAATTCATTTTCATATTTTAGGCATGCAAGAGAATTATTCAAGTTATCCATATCTACAAGTAAGGAATCAAAAGCATACATGGATGTTTTTAATTTGACAAGCTGATTAGACAAATCACCATTTTCTTTTTCTAGTAATTTTATTTCTTTCCTAAGAGCATGCAATTTAAGATCATATGACAACAAGCCATCAATGAGTTTTTCTTTGCTCACCTTGCTTAGCTTGAGTAGGGGATCATCCTCGAAAGTGTCATCATGATCATCCTCGAAAAGCTCTCCATCATGCTCATCCTCAATCGCTACACAACATATGCCAATGGGCTCCTTCTCCTCGGGCTCCATGCGTATCTTATCCTTGAAACTAGGACAATCAAAACAAAAGAGATCGCCACAAATATCGCAGGAAAATTCCTCCTCAACCGACAACATAAATATCGTACGTTCAAGCGTCTTGTCACGACGGACATCAACGGCAAAAGAACCACGACAAGAAGCAAAGAGGCGCTCACAAGTCCACATACTAGTCACCATGCTCAAAGATCGGTGAAGATCACAAAAGAGCAAACTTGGCTCTGATACCACTTGTAGGACCGAAAAGGCGACTAGAGGGGGGCTGAATAGGAGCACGACTAATTTTTCACCTTAATTGAATTCAATACTAATTTCACTCTAATAGCTATAAAAGCTATGAAGATCAATATACAAGCACAGTGGAAGACTTGTATTGAATCCAATCAAAACCTCGACGCAAAACACCCAAAATAACCAAGAACTCAATTTGCAAATAGATGGGCGGTCAGACCTCTCAAATTGGCGGGTCAAATATTTTGCCTAGTGATCAGACCGCTGATATTGGCGGTCAGACCGCCCCTGACGATGAACAACAAAATCAGCACAGACAGCCCGAAAAACCGAAACTCAAATCGGTCTAACTTTTGATCCGCAAGGCCAAACTCCACGAAATTTGAGTCACACCTTCTTAAAGATATTAGAAACCTATTCCAATCAAGGATCGCAGAAATCCAAGCCAAGGTTCCTATATTTTTCAGTTTGACTAAAGAAAGGTCAAATACCTAATAAGAAACGAAATATGATCTAGAGACTTGCTCGTGGGTAATTGATGATCAAGATGATCATAGATGGGTTCCCACAAGTCACAGCAAGTTAGATCAAGTCAAGAAACCAAGCAAAAACTCGTGGATCAAAGAAAGACCCAAAATCACCAAATAGAGAGCAAGAACAAATAGAGACTCATCTTTGAGGAATCTTGCATAGATTGATTTGTGATTGATGTTGGTTTACAGCCACTCCACCACGGAGGACAAAGCTCAACACATGAGCACTCAAATCAATCCATCTCTCTAGAACCCTAACCTCCCACTAATCTCTTCAAGCCCTAACAACAAAAGCTAAGGTTTCCAATTGAAGGGTTGAAGGGGGTGCAGCCACCTCCCTCCTCTATTTATAGTGGAGGCTTAGACCTTCTAGAAGAGCAAACCCTAATGGGCACCCGTTAGGCCCACACGCAAACGAGTTCACTTACGCACGCATTTTAAAGCGCCGTCTTCATCTTCTCTTGACCTAGATCACCTCTTCATGCGCCGTCTTGCACCGCGGTTTCTCCAAGGCCAAGAAGGTGGTTTCGCATACCACCATGTTCCACTTTTCCGGTATAGAGCAATTTACCAAAATGCCCCTCTACCGACCTTTGGCGATTCCTTCGCCTCGAAGCATCTTCCATGCTCCGTCATCATCCATGTGACTCCAATGACTTCCCGCTAAGCCTCTCACGCGTCCGATACACCGAACCGTCATTGCTTGCAACTGAGACCGTGTCACTTGGAGCACCATCTGTTTCACTATGACTGCACCCGGCTTCCTTGACCGTTTAGGACCTCGACTCCCTGAGCCTAGTCCGGACCTCAACTCTCTGAGTCTAGTCCCGGTCCACCTTGCTGCTGCCCGTCATGTTCATCATCGGCAGCTTCTGCTCCAGTTCCTTGTCTTCTCGGCTTGTAAGCACCCTGCTAGCCTCAGTCATCCTCCAGCACAACCTCGATCGATCTGGACCTCGGTTCTCCTAACCTAGTCCCGATCTAGTTCATCTCACCATGACCTAGCTCTGGTGTCCTACAACCATCATAAACGAGCAAACCGTTACGTAGCACCGTACGATACACACAATCATCAATTCACATAATTGATGAGGTATGAGCACATACCTTCACAAAGGTCTTTGCTCAAACTTTGCCTTCTATGGTTCTAGTCCATCTTGCGCCATGCTTGAATTCATTGACTTCACTCGGCATCCCCGATCGTTCTGTACCTCAGCTCTTCAAGCTTAGTCCCAATCATCCTCGCCGTTGACCGTCGTTGACCTCCAAGCAACCTGCACAACAATAAACCAAGAAACCATTTTTTGGCACAAGTTCTTCACAACTTGACCCATGTTAGTCAAAACATGCGTCATGCAACATCCATGCAATGAAACCCATGAACTTGACCTAACCCAACGATCATCGCTACTGATTGGCCGATGAACATACCAAAAATGGTCAGACCGCCACTTTGGCGGTCGACCGCCCGCCGGTCGACCGCCACCGTTGGCGATCGACCGCCAGTGGACTTAGCCAAATTTCCTCCCCGAAACCAAACCTCTTGGAATTTTCAAACCAATAGAACTTTTGCCTGGAATCTCCAAAAATTATGAGACCAAGTGCAGAAGAACCCTCTCACTTGCCTACACCCTCTATTTTTGGCCCAGCTCCAAAATCCAAAGACATTACAATGGTCGGTCTGACCGCTCAGGCAAAGCCGGTCAGACCGCTCCACTGGCCGGTCTGACCGCCACCCTGGCCGGTCTGACCGCCAGCGACCACTCCAGAAAAGCCACATAAGCATGGCTGGTCTGACCGCCACCATGGCCGGTCTGACCGCCAGAGGCTTGACAGACTTGGAGCTTTGCCGAAAACACGCGATTCGACAAACCGTAAACGACATTGCCAATTGTAACATCATCCTAAGATCTCAGGCATATCCCCATGATATCCACAGAATGCGAGGTGGGCCAGCACGGCATGGCACGGCGGGGTGACCGGGCCGAGCCGGCACGACACGACGCGGCCCGAAGCACGGTAGGCCCGGGCTGTGCTGGCACGGCCCGACCCAATTCCCAGCTCTACTTCTGTGGTGGTGCAGAGTTTAGATCCAATACAGTGATGACTGGTGAGTTAGTGAAGCACCTAAAGTTCAACCTTTTTGGTTTTTTGAGATCCAGTTGTTTTTTGTTGACCGTCGTCATATGGAATATTGGTAGGCGCTAAAGAAGTCTGAGGTAGAAGAAAATATTTGAGGAAGAGATCCCACGCACCAATTGTGGGACCAAAAAATACGATTCAGGAACCAGGAAGAGATCCCATGCACCAACTGTTGGGATCCAAAAAAATATGATTTAGGAATTCTCTGTGTATTCTGAATTAGTTTCAGATTAGTAGCTGGCTCACACAGCAAAAAGTGATGAAATACCATCCATTTATTCGATTTAACTAAAAAAGATCTAAAAACTAACAAATAATAATAATAACTGGACCTTATGGTCAACGTTTACTTAACTTGCCACGTAGGGCTAAAGAAACAAATAAACTCTTGTAGCGGAATGAAACTCTTGAAAATGCCAATCAACATGCTCACAGGCAATCGAGTGGAGAACGCATCATAATATGCAAAACCTTCACAGTCCTCCTTCTGAAAGAACTATTGAGCAGCTTGATATTCTTCAACTGATCAACAAAGGTATAAGCCGTGAGTACATAAAGCACTTAGCAAGCCGTAGGGAAATATATGCAAAAAGTATTCATGCACGACCTGACAAAGGTTAGTTGTATAGTTCTTTTGCAGAAAGCAATGTTTACAATAAATAGATTGAAATGCGTAGTTGAAAACAATAATACATAATTAAACAATTTCTTTGAAATAACCAGTGAACTTCCCATTCACTTCCCAACCAAACCAATGATAAGCAAATCCCCAATTCACCAATTGACACAAACCACTAAGTGAATTACCTGTTCACCAAACAAACATTATATTCATCAAGTAAACATCTCATTCACACTCCGACTTATTTTTATAAGAAACTCTATCGCTCGTGTGAAATCCCCGGATATGTCCATAACCGAGGACGCAGCTATTCGAATAGATCAATTAACACTCTACAGAGGTTGTACACTTTACCCATAAGATGCAATCAATCGGATCAGAGTTGACCACAACAAAACCTTTCAGGAATTTTATCTCAACAATTGACTCTCCCGTTGTACCTACAGCCACCTAAAACCTTATCGTGGTTGATGTACAACGTTGGATCCGGAGACGGTGAAAAGGCCGTCTATAGATGTGACCTTAGAAAAGGATACACACCTGCACCCAAATACTACCTGAGTAGTCAAAAGCCAAAACAAAACAACCTACTAGGTTAGGCCCATCCCATACCAGACATGTGATTGTACGAAAAGGCCCAGTTCAATGGCGCACAAGATTAAGTTCTTGACAAATTACTCAGGCAAAAATACCACAAAATCACGACGTGTTGAAACACGCCCACTATCCACCATCCACTCGCCTGAGCGAAAACCATTTTGTTTAACCAAGACCAATGACACACCCCGTCATGGTACACAAATTTTAATATCAGCAGTGGCTAACCACGATGATTTCATATATCATTAAGTCAAGATGAATCATTATGACACATATGATGATGAACCCATTGTAACAAAGCTGAACTAAGCAAGTGTACAATACCCATGTTGGTGATACACATATGTCCAACTAAAATTATCTATGCTATGGTGACAAAGGATTCATGGCATTCAAATAATCGAAGGAGGTATAATGACAACAGGTAATAACTAATCCCAAAATAATTTATATAAAGATAGCATGCAGTTGTATAAAACAATATACTTTTGAAATCATAGGTTCAATATGATCAAATGACTACAGCTTGCCTTGAAATAAATCCTGGGATTGATCTTGATCTTGGTATACTCCTCCTTGCTCAAAGCTTCCCGAAGTATCAACGTCTACTCGTAAACAAGTAAATAAACCAAAAAAAATAAATAACAGAGACAAAACAAACTCCAAAAATTAAATAAAAATCTCAGATAAATAGATCTTGAATTTAGATGAATTTAGAAATTTGAATGGACTCAATTGGAGTTCGGATGCAAAAGATATGAGCTTTGGAAGATTGAAATCACATAAATTGATGAAAATCAGATTTATGGATTTTACTGGATTTCTTTTCTACTGAAAAATCAACTAATGACGTGTGCTGACGTCAGCAATGAATTTAAGCCGAAAATAAATAAAAGAAAAAGAAATTACGATGTGGGTCCCACTGGTCAGCGTAACGGCTCACGGTAGACTAAGTCTACTGAGCCGGTTTAGGGTTTTGAAACCAGATCTACCACGCGGCATTGACATGGCAGTAAACTTGAATTTAGAAATAAAATTGATGAATGTGGTAACTGCATACGTTTACGAAAACTTGGATTTAGACATTTATATAAAGGTACATGAAGGTATCCCTGTCCCGAACCAAGACAGAGCAATTAGAAATCTGTACAGTGTGCAACTCAAAAAGTCACTGAACAGACTTAATCAATCAGGCAGGATGTGGTATAATCGCTTAAGCGACTTTCTATGCAAGAAATGCTGCACGAACAATGAAGATTGTCCCTCTGTTTTTATACGATGATCCCAGGATAGATTTTGTATAATCTCAGTGTATGTAAATGATCTGAATATCATTGAGACCCTGGAAGACATTAAGAAAGCAAGCTCTTACCTGGAGTCGGAGTTCGAAATAAAATGTTTGGGTAAAACCAAATATTACATAGGCTTGCAACTTGAGCATGCCCCTAAAGGGATTTTAGTACATCAGTCAACCTACACTCAGAAAGTATTAGAAAAGTTCGGTTTTGAAAAGGCATACCCTTCGAAAGTGTCAATGGTCGGAAGGTCCTTGCAGCAAGACAAGGATCCGTACAGACCTAGAGAAGAGGGGGAGGAAATCCTGGGACCGGAATTGCCGTACTTGAGTGCAGTAGGAGCAGTCATGTATTTAGCAAACTATACTAGACTGGATATTGCATTTGTCATGAGCCTGCTAGCAAGGTATAGTGTAGAACCTACCAAAAGGCATTGCAGGGAATAAAGGACATCTTCCGATACCTCCAAGGAAGTAAAGATCTTGGTCTGTTCTACCGAAAGAACCAAGACTTAACCATGACTGGCTATGCAGACGCTGGGTACCTGTCAGATCCGCATACAACTAAGTCATAAACATGCTATGTATTCCTATGTGGTGGAACTACAATTTCATAGAAATCATCTAAGCAAAGTCTTGTATCAATTTTGATGAACCACTTAGAAATCATAGTGTTGTACGAGGCCTCGCAAGAATGTTCTTGGCTTCGGCAGATGATTCACCACATCCAGCAGTCGTGTGGATTGAATACCGCACATACTCCCACTATAATCTATGAAGATAATGCAGCTTGTGTTGCACAAGTGCAGATGGGTTATGTGAAGAGTCAACTCACAAAGCATATCAACCCCAAGTTCTTCTATGCTCATGAATTACAAAAGATGGACGAAATTAAAGTACTACATACTAAGTCATGTGAAAATCTTGCAGATTTATTCACTAAGTCACTTCCAGCATCTAGCTTTGAAAGGTGCATACATGGAATTGGAATGATGAGACTTAGAGAAGTGCATAATTTAGGGGGAGAATCTTCACAAACTTGTTATTGAAACTTGATTACGAAGATCAAGTACCTAAAGAATAAATCCTAGAGATTAAATGAAATTGGGTGGATTGTACTCTTTTTCCCTTGACAAGTTTTCCTGAAGTTTCTTGGCTAAGGTTTTTAATGAGCCAATTCGTGCAGCATAGCAGAACGTGTTTCATATACTCTTTCTCTCAATTTTTCCCATTTTGTTTTTATGGAGTTTTGATAAGACATGAACATGACGGATGAATGCCTAAGGGGGAGTGTTAAGAAACCAGGCCCAGGCCTGGCAGGCCTAGCCCATGGTGGGCTCCTCATCCATCCAGTAGACTATATAAAAGGGGGATCCCCAACCATTGTACTATAGTTTTACAAAAGAGTAATAAAGAGAAGCAAGAAGTCTCCTCATATCTCTGTATTCAATATACTATTTTGTACTTGTGTTCTCGCATTGTTCTTACAATTCTACGCTTGTCTACGAGGTAATCGATCGGACTGGACTCACTAGCAACGGTTACTCAACACTAGCAACGGTTACACAACACCAATCTATTTTCACAGCCTCTCTCAATCACAACTTTCTAGATATCAAGTTGAGATTGGATTGAAGTCTATTGAATGTTTCTATCGGTAGAGCTTTTGTGAATATATCTGCTAGTTGATTTTGAGAATGAACGAACCAGATCTTCGGAGCCACTCATTCTCGTACAAGATGGAAATCCACCTCAATATGCTTGGTTCTAGCGTGAAACACAGGATTAGCTGACATGTATGTTGCGCCTAGATTATCACACCAAAGTGAAGGTGGTCTCGACTGAAACACACCTAGTTCTCCAAGAACCTACTGAATCCAAACGAGTTTTTCTGTAACACCCCAGCCCAACATGAGCCTAGAAAGCTACTAAACTAACAATATAACAATCTAAAACAAAGACCTTTTACTAAATTTCGGCAGAACGTCCTTTGTATAGTTACTATACCGGAGGTTCCAACAGTTGATTATAACATAATTAAATAATCCAACATCCAGCATAATCAAAAGACATCCAACATATGCTAAACATCACTATTACAAATAATCCAATGCCTAAATCATAACCATAACAAATCCTTTAAGCAGTCTGCTCAATTATTAATGCACATTCTAGATTTAATCAACAATAAAAGTTTTGTGGCAATGTGAAACCGAACACAAGACTATTCCCTCACATGCATGCTGTTCTTGTAAAGGGTACCTAAAAACACAAGAACAGTAAGAGTGAGTCCAAAGACTCAGTAAGTACAAATAATGAAACATTATAACTCACAATTATAACATCAACATCCAATTCCAAAGCTTTACACTAAAATATATCACATGATTATGTAATGCAAATGCGCAATGCATCTTTTCCCTTTTACTTTTTTTGCATTTTATCAATAATACGGGGTATACAACCGTCGATGCATACTCATGCCTATGCCCTCTAACACAAGGACAAAAAGCCCATACACCACAAGTATGGGGACCACAAGCCCGTCATCTTCATAGAGAGGACCTCAAATCAACGCCCACACTCCACGAGTGTGGGGACCACAAGCCCGTCATCTATATGACGGGGACCTCAAATATATATATGCTTGGTTACCACGTGACCAAGCCTCAAATATGATCTCAACATGCACAAGAACAGTTACTCTATCCATCAATAACATGTAAGAGCAGCAACATCATACATAAATAAAACTTGATCATACCTTGAGCATTCACCATCATTAACATACATATAACTCTAGCAACGATGCATAGCTCATATGTACCAAATACTTGCAATCATGATCAAACACTTATAATTAATCTATCAATCAAAGTACTTGCCTCAAACGTGCGAAAATGGAGGACGCGAAGAGGGCGCTGCCCCGGGATCACTCCCCCACCTGAATTAAGTTAACAAGTACTCTAAGGTAACAATACTGGACAAAACAAAGCTAGAAGCAATTACGAAATCGCTACATTCTCTAGCGCAACCCCAACTCCCAAAATCTTAAACAGTAGTCTGTTCCCTTAACAGATAGTCATAATCAAAAATTCATATCTTCTAGTACAAAGATCCAAATGGGGCGTTCTTAGACTTTATGGAAATATTATCAAATTCCCCAACTAAACCTAGTTGGTGAGCCTTCCATATTCGGCCATCTTCTACCCTCACCAAACTGATTAACAGAATAGTCAATTCTCGTCGGGGTTTCTGGACAGCGGTACTAAATCTAACATAACTTTCAGTATACATGGCAAAATTTTGTGTTCTTTAGCTTTCTGGAAATCTTAAAATAATATCTACAACATTAGTTATGGTGATATCTTCAAATTAATCCATTAACTAATCTCGACAGACCGATTAATATTTAATGTCAGGATTATAACAGATCTACCGAACAGTAGCGCTACAAAATTCATAATTCCTAATATGCTCGTCCAAACGATGTGATCTAATACTCTACGGAAAGGTGTCAACGTCACCTACAACTCTCTAGGAGGCGTCCATGACAGATTCTGCAATTAACCCCATCGAAATCGTCAGCCAAACCTGACTATCCTAAACAGATCTAATACCAACAACACCTAATTACACAATTAAACAACTAATCGAAAGGGGATTGGGCTTTACCCTTGTAGATCCGCAGATGAATGTCAAAACCACCCCCACACAATCCTTCTCCTTCCTTTCTCCCTTCTTCCCCCTGTCTTCCTCTTCTTCTCCTTTCCCTTTGTTGGACCGAAAAGGTGACTAGAGCGGGGGGGGGGGGGTGAATAGGAGCACTATCTATTTTTCGCTTTGATCCGATTCAAACATGATATTGACTCCAATAGCTATGAGAACTATGAAGATCAATATATCTAAGCATAGCGGAGACTTGTACTTAATCCCCTTCAAATCCCCAAAAGAAACGACTAAAAACACAAAAAGCAGCCTTATGAACAGTGCTGATAAACAGTAACGGTCGAACCGGATGAACAGTGGCGGTTTGTACCGCAGTCCGGTCGAACCGGATAAACAGTGTCGGTCGTTCCGCATGAACAGTAAAATCAAGCGAATGAACAGTAAATAGCCTGAAAAACGAAAACAAAAATCGACGTAACTTTTGATCCGCTTGGCCAAACTCCACCAAATTTGAAACACATCTTCCTAATGATGTCGAACCTATTCAAGCGACGATCGAGAAGATCCACGTCAAAGTTTTGATCTTTTTGCATTTTACCGAAGGAGGGTTCAAAACCGAGCAAAAACGTAAAACTTGATCCAAAACTTGCTCGTGGGCGGATGATGATCAAGATGACCTTAGATGGGTTCCCATGTATCCCAGCAAACAAGATCAAGAAGAAAAACCAAGCAAAAACTCACGGATCAAAGAAAGACATCAAATCACCAAATGGAGAGAAAGAAATCAAATGAACTCATCTTTGAGAGAACTTTCTTTGGATTGATTTGATGTGGTATTGGTTTACAGACCACTCCATCAAGGAGGACAAAGACTCAATACATGAGCACGAAATCAAATCCAACTCTCTAGAACCCTAACCTCCACTAATCCTCTCCCTAAGCAAACTAGGGTTTCAAACACAATGAAAGGGTTGAGGTGGTCATCCAAACACACCCCTATTTATAGTGGAGGCTTAGACCTTCTAGAAGAGTAACCCTAATGGGCTCCGTTAAGGCCCAAAACAAACGGGTCACACACGCACGCATCTCAAAGCGCCGTCTTCACTTTTCTTGACCTAATCCACTTCTTGGCCACCGACTTGCACCGCGGGTTGGCATTAGGTCACCAAGGCGTATTTGGTGAAATTACCAAAATACCCTTCTCGATCTTTTGCAAAGACCGAGTCCCATCTTCGTGAAGCACCTCCCATGCTTCGCCACGTGTAGGTTGATCCAGTGGCTCTCTTCATGTCGGCAAGTCTCTCCCATCCGCTCCCACCGAAACCACCATGGCACTTGCACCCACCGCCGCCGCTTGATCGAACCAGTCGCACCGAACTGCCCGTTCGGTCACCTTTGTCCCTCTTGCGCAATGCTTGACTCCATTGACCTCACCCGGCATCCCCGATCGTTCTGGACCTCATCTCTCCAAGCTTAGTCCCGATCATCCTCGCCGTTGACCGTCATTAACCTCCAAGCAACCTGCACATCAATAGACAAAGAAATCGAATCCGGGAACAAGTTCTTTACAACTTGACCCACGTTAGTCAAAACATGCATCATGCAACACATATGCCATGAAACCCATGAACTTGACCTAACCCAAAAGCAATTCTCCAATTGAAAAGACAATCAGCACAAAATCGGTACTACCGCCGTGTTAAGGCCGGTACTACCGCAAAGCGGTCGTACCGCTCCAACAACGGCGGTACTACCGTTACCAAGGAAATCCAAAACTCCCCGATTACACTTGTTCTGGAAAAACCATACCGCTCACACGCGGTCGTTCCGTCATGCGGTACTACCGGCAACCATAGCGAGGTACTACCGCTCCTCTAGAAATCCAAAACACCAAAACATCTTCTCTGGTAAATACGTACCGCTTTCCTTGCGGTAATACCGCCCAGCGGTACTACCGCCAAACACAAGCCGGTACTACCGTTTATCCTGACACTTGCTGAAAACAGGATTTCAACAAAACCGAAAACAACAGTTTCGACAAACCTAAGGAGCTATTGCCAATTGTACCATCACACTAAAATCGTGAGCATATCCCCATGATATCCACAATCTCCCCCTTGATGAACACATTGGCAAATTCCCCAAACAAGCAAATTTGAGGTTTGAAATTAGAAATACTCCGTTTTACAAGAAAGGCACAACTTGGTCCATTAGCAAGAGAAAGCAATGGAGATGACCAAGCTGGCTTCAGAATAGTATCAGCAAGTGAGATAAGGCAGTAGAAGGCAAGAAAGCTTCAATTTCTAGAGAAGAGCCAAAAATCTCACTTAAGGTCCATATGAAAGAACAATTGTTCAATTGACCTTTGATCATGGTGAGGATCCAAGAATTGCACTTCAAGTTCAGAAAAAAGGCAATAAGATCACAAGAAAGCAAATAAGAAACTCCCCCTCACTATGATCCTCAGAATTTCAAATTTTCTCCAAGTAGCTCCCCCTTTTTCAAACATCTTCTCCCCAAACAACTTCTCCCCTTTTTAACATTTTTACAAAATCTTCTCCCCCTTTGACAATGGAGTCATCAAGGAATCACGCCTTCCTCTCGTCCAGAGATAACAAATGCGAAATGAGGAAAAAGCATAAGATGGAGCAAGCATGAAATGCAATGGAGTGGCTTCAAATTTTTTTTTTGTATTTTTCAATTGTTGAATACAAGAAGCTTTGGAGATTACCCAAAAGAACAGGCTAGCATTTCTAAAATTGCACAATCAACATATCAAGCCTAAAGGTGCTAGCAAGATCATGATAAGACATATATAGCAAAGTTAGGCTAATGAGCTCAATATATCACATGTTGTTGGGTAAAATTAAGCAATGCTTCAAAATTAGCAAGTTCAACAACAGTTATCCAAAAGTGATAATGGCCATATCAGAATGTCATTGTGAGATCTAGAAGCTAGCAAAGACCATCTTAGAGACAAAAAGTCCTGAATTGAATCATTTAGCTCAACTTTTGTCAAAAGCCCAAATTTCAAATATTTTTCATTTGCAATGAATATTCAAGTTGATAAAAGGTCTATCTTAGTAAAGAAGATCCTAGACTAGGAGCCATCCACAATCTCTTCCTAAGCTTCAACCAATTTGACAATTTGCATTTTTAGCCATGTGCTAGATCTCAAGCCTCACTACGACCATCCCAAGCAACAAAAGCTTAAAAGAGTAGTCTAGGTCATCCAAAACTCCCCCTGAGTTCATGCCTAGTACAATGGCAAGCCGTCTCATGAGAAAGAATTGGTGAGATCAGTTTTTTCGCACAAAAGAGATCATTTTTCATTTTGCACAAAGACTGTTTTAGATTCTTTAAAGGAACAAAAGGCTCAAAGATGTTCAATTCTAGATTCCAGAGCTAACAAAGCAATTTTGACAGGGCCAATGTCACAAAAGGATCACTAATTATGCAACTAGCTAAAAGATCCACAAATTGCAATTTTCAGTTCAAGTTGTATTAAAGTTCTAGCTCATTTAGCAAAGACATTGCTGCACATGTAAAAGCATGATAATTCTAGTAAGTCAAAGAACAAGACATGGCATTGAGCAAGAATTGAAACACTAAAGCTCCAAAGGGTAATAAGCAAAGCTTCATCAATTTTAAAAGATAAGCAGAAAAGCTTATATTACAATGCATCTTTTTGGATTTTTCATATGAATGCAATATGATACAATGAGATGCAAGAAAAGCTCGAAAAGCCTAAAAGATCAACAAGTTCAAAAAGAAAATCAAGAAAAGATCAAATGAACAAGGAAAGATCAGAAAAGATCCAACTCCCCCTCAAACCAACCCATAGGGATAAATTACCCCTAACTCACTCCTCAAGGTGGCAAACCTTGTTGGGTCTAAAGGCTTGGTGAGGATATCGGCTAACTGAGCCTCGGACTCCACAAAATGCAGCACAATATCACCCTTCTCAACGTGGTCTCTAAGGAAGTGATAGCGAATGTCTATGTGTTTGGTCCTAGAATGTTGCTTTGGGTTTTAGCAATGTTAATAGCGAAGTGTTGTCACGAAGAGAGGAACACTAGCAAAAGTTAACCCAAAATCCTTAAGAGTGGAGACCATCCACAAAATCGACTACAAACAACTAGCGCTAGACTACATATTCACTTCAAAGATGGATTGTGCAATGAAGACCGCTTCCTAGAAGACCAAGAGACAAGAGAAGTGCCTAAGAAATGACATGTGCGGATGTGCTCTTCCTATCTAGCCTCTGACCCATAAAATCGAATCAAAACCCCGAATGGACAATGAAGAAGAACAAGAATACCAAATGCCATCTTGAAGGGTATAGTGTAAATACCGAAAATGTGCTTAACTTGGCGATGTGAAGTCCTCGGTGGCGCTGAAACCTCGCCTGAGAGGCGCATGAAAGTGGATGTCCGGTCTTGAGGCCGTCAGTCTGAAGGGAGCCGATCATCTTTGCGGTACTCGTGTTGATCCACGGCTTCTCCTTCCTCATCTGGATCAAACACTTGATCATAGTGACCAAGCCTCAAATATGATCTCAACATGCACATGAACAGTTACTCTATCCATCAATAACATGTAATAGCAACAACATTATACATGAATAAAACTTGATCATACCTCGAGCATTCACCATCATTACCAATTACTTGCAATCATGATCAAACACTTATAATTAATCAATCAATCAAAGTACTTGCCTCAACCGTGCAAAAATGGAGGACGCAAAGAGGGCGCTGCCCCCGGGATCACTCCCCCACCTGAATTAAGTTAACAAGCACTCTAAGGTAACAATACTGGACAAAACAAAGCTAGAAGCAATTACGAAATCACTACATTCTCTAGCGCAACCCCAACTCCCAAAATCTTAAACAGCAGTCTGTTTCCTTAATAGACAATCATAATAAAAAATTCATATCTTTTAGTACAGAGATCCAAATAAGGCGTTCTTAGACTTTATGGAAATATTATCAAATTCTCCAACTAAACCTAGTTGGCGAGCCTTCCATATTCGGCCATCTTCTACCCTCACCAAACCGATTAACAGAACAGTCAATTCTTGTCGGGGTTTTTGGACAGCGGTACTAAATCTAACAAAACGTTCAATATACATGGAAAAATTTTGTATTCTTTAGCTTTCTGGAAATCTTAAAAGAATATCTACAACATTCGTTATGGTGATATCTTCAAATTAATCCATTAACTAATCTCGACAGACTGATTAATATTTAATGTCAAGATTATAACAGATCTACCGAACAACAGCGCTACAAAATTCAGAACTCCTAATATGCTCGTCCAAATGATGTGATCTAATACTCTGCGGAAAGGTGTCAACGTCACCTACAACTCTCTAGGAGGCGTCCATGACAGATTCCGCAGTTAACCTCATCGAAATCGTCGGCCAAACCTGACTGTCCTAAACAGATCTAATACCGATAACACCTAATTACACAATTAAACAACTAATCGAAAGGGGATTGGGATTTACCCTTGTAGATCCGCGGATGAATGTCGAAACCACCCCCACACAATCCTTCTCCTTCCTTTCTCCCTTCTTCCCCTTCTGCCTCCTTTCTTCCTCTTCTTCTCCTTTCCCTTGATCTCTTGATAGTAGCAGGAAGGAGGCACCGGCTTTGGGCAGCAGCAGGGAGGTACTCCATGGGAAGGGGCGCAGGAAAGTGCTGGCCAGAGGGGAGGAGGCGCATGGAGGAGATGGCATTGGCGGCCAAGGGGGGAGGGGTAGAGGAATGGCGGCTGGGGGGGGGGAGGGAGTGGTGGCGCCCTAGGGTTTTGGCCGGCTGCCCCCCCTCTCCACCTTGGGCTGAAATCAAATGGGCCAGAAGCCCCGGCCCAGGTTGTCAAAACTTTGCAGATTTCCCCCTCTACTCCTCTGTTAAATCTCTTTTTCTAATTGGTCATTCTCTCTAATTTTATTTCTTCTCAATTAATTTAATTTGGAGTATTACATTTGTAGTGGTATTGGCTAGAGACTTATATTCCAATTCAGTGCTTGAACGGGACATAGTGAGTTGTTTCTTGTAACTCCACGTAATAAGGTTAGCACCTAGAAACACTGCAAATCCTCCAGTTGATCGACGATCATCAGCACAACCAGCCCAATCAGCATCTAAGAAGGAACTCACAAGGGTGGAGTTGGAGCAATGTATTCTCAGACCATCTTGCTGACTATGCTTGAGATACTGAAGAATCCTTTTGACAGCACTCCAATGAATATCTGTCGGTGTTTGCAAATACTAGCAAACTTTGTTGACTGCATAAGAGATATCAGGTCTTGTAATTGTAAAGTACTGGAGTGCCCCAACTATGCTACGATACTTGGTAATCTCAACAGCCGGTAGTGGATTGCCTATGTAGCATGAGAACTTCTTTGAGCACGCCATTAGGGTGGATACCGGTTTGCATAGCCCCATGTTAGTGCGCTGAAGTAGTTCCAGAGTGTACTTGTGCTATGAGAGAATTATCCCCTTGGATTTGTGGATACCTCAATGTCATGAAGTAGTGGAGGTTCCCAGACCCTTGATAGCAAAATCAACTCGAAGTTGATGAAGCAACAAATCAGCAGAGCTGTCTGAAGAACTTGCAATCATGAGATCGTCTACATAGATCAGAATATAAATGATCACTCCATGATAATTGTAGATGAATAAGGAAGTGTCAGCCCTGGATGGTACAAAACCAAGTTATTGTAATTTAGAACTGAGTTTAGAGTACCATGCTTGGGGAGCCTGTTTCTGTCTATAGATAGCCTTATCCAGTTTACACATGAACTGTGGATGGGAAACATCTTCAAAGCCAGGAGGCTGACTCATGTAGACTTCTCTTGAAGATCACCATGCAAGAAAGCATTCTTCACATCAACTTGATGTAAACACCATCCTCTAGACACGGCAAGAGAGAACTAGTCGGACTGTAGCCGGTTTGACAACCAGGCTGAAGGTGTCATCATAGTCAATGTCATACCGTTGTTTGAAACCCTTGGCCACAAGGTGAGCTTTGTATCTCTCAATAGAGCCATCAGCTTGTTGTTTGAGTTTGAAAACACATTTGCACCCTATGATGTTCTAATCACACCGTGAAGGTAGAAGACACCATGTTTTGTTCTGAAGAAGCACCTCATGTTCTTCTATCATTGCTTGCTTCCAGTGTGGATGTTGCAAAGCATTGTCATGTGATGTTGGCTCAGTCACCATCTCTACATGAGCAACAAATCCTCGCTTGCAGGGATCATAACGGATCATGCCATCGGTGAACTCTTTAGGAGTTCTGATATTTGTGTTGAGATCTTGTGCGTGGATACGCTGCAGACTCCTCAACTTGTAAAATTCTAGAAAGATCAAGAACAAAATCAGTTGGTTCAGAATGTAGGTTAGTCTCATCCTCATGATGTTCATGCTCAGCTTGAATGGGACTAGTTTCTAAAGGTTGGATGTCTGGAGTTGTAGGTGAGGAAGTGTCTGCTAAGGTTGTCAGCCATGGAAGTAGAGTAGATTTAGAGATGGATGTTGGTCTGACAGACTGTTTCGGGTCAACAACAAATGGGAAGATTTGTTCATCATATACAACATCTCGTGACATATACACATGCCCAGTAGGTACATGTAAGCATTTGTACCCTTTGTGAATATCACTATACCCAAGAAATACACACTGTTGAGAACGAAAAGAGAGTTTGTGCACGTTGTATGGCCATAAGTTTGGCTAGCATGCATAGCCAAAGGCCTTGAGAGAATTGTAATCTGGTTTGATCTTAAGGAGATGCTCAAGAGGTGTACTACCATGAATGGTTCGGCTGGGAAGTCAATTGATTAAATGACAGGCTGTGAGGAAGGCTTCATTCTAGAATTTGATGGGTAGGGAAGCATATGCAAGAAGAGCGAGACCCGTGTCAACAATGTGTTTATGCTTTCTTTCTGCAGCATCATTTTGTTGGTGTGTATGAGGACAGACACTTTATGATGAATTCCAATTTGTTTAAAGTAGGAATTAAGGCACTGATATTCCCCTCCCCAATCACTTTGAAAAGAAACAATTTTTTTGTTTAGAAGTCGTTCAATGTACTTCTGAAATTGAACAAAGACTGTCTCAACATCAGACTTGTGTTTTAGGAGGCAAATGTAACACCCCAGCCCGACAAAGGCCTGGAATGCTACTAAACTAACATTAAATTCAAAATTAAAACTAAAACATATTACTAAAGTTCGGCAGAACCTCCTTTGTATGGTTAACCATACCAGAGGTCCCAACAAATAATTATAACATAGAAAAATAATCCAACATTCAACATGATCAAGACACATCCAACATTGAGCTAATCATTACTATAACATCCATAGCATGCTAATCATCTAGGGTATAATCCAAAGAGCTTCCAAAATCCTCTAATCACCTTTATTCTTTTTTTAACTGCTTATATAACTTTGTATCTAAAAATTATTCCAAGCAAAGCAATTAATCATAAATAATACTTTAAGCAAATCATTCATCTACTGAATTATCATTCTTCTAAATCAACTGTGTATAGATCATGTCATTGTGCAGCCTCTCTAATCTTTATTTCCCCCCATACATGCCGTTCTTGTAATGGGTACCTAAAAACCAAAACAACAGCAAGAGTGAGTCCAAAGACTCAGCAAGTACAATAAACGACATCAATAACACAAGCAAATGTAATCATCAACAATCATTCTCAAATCTCTATAACAAACATGTCATATAATCATGCTATGCCACTCATTCATATTAAGTATATCAAACAAGGTACTTGCCTTAACCGTGCGAGAATGGAGGACGTGAAGACAAAAGGCGGAACGCCCTAACGCCGGGGTTCACCACCACCTATTCGGCATATGGACTTGGTGTAAGCTGGTTCATCCTACTGCTTGCACCACTTGTAGCATAGGTTTCATGTAGACCATTAGGTTCTTCTACACCCCCCTCTACTGAGCTTGGCAATATGTCGCTGCACAACTAGCTCCAGAGACTAGCTCATTGACAACATTCAAGAGTTTCTACAACAAAGAGCCACTCAACAAAAATATCGAATGCTATGTTACTCTAAGCAATACATTTAGAGCTTGAGTCATGCATTTTAGTCATGACAACTTTGCACAATTTAACAAAGAAGAATGCACTGGACCTTGGAACAATGTTCCTCCTTTCCTCGACTTATCTGATGAATCTAGAATGCTAGGGACTGATATCACAACTATCCCAAGTCCAAAAACACCTTTTGGAGCAGCAGCATCCAGAAAAGATCCTGTCCACTTCTGATGAATGAAATAGGGCAAAGTTTATCCAAACACTGGATATAATATTTTCATCTAATTAGATCTAGAGTAAAAATTACCCAAACCTTATTTACACCTTTTTCGAATTTGTGGATAGACATCCTTTGTTGATAGGTAAAGTACATCCTCGACTAGAAATCCAGGAGATGATGTGTTTGTAGAGACAAACACCGTCTTGTATGGACATTGTGATGTTGTAGAGCATTCTTGTCTAAGATCACAAAAGTCGCTGATGCAAGAACTGCGTGGCTTGCTGATTACATACTAGGGATGTAAAAAGAAGCTGATCCAGAAGCGGCCGAGGCCGGCGGCATGCACCCATCACACTGGCACGGCAACCAGAAGAGGGGACGGAGTGGTGTACAGGGAAGGTGAGCCGATTAGGCGATGTGGCTGGCCTTCTAGCCTGCTTGGGAGGAAGCGGCCGGACAGACAGGCCGAGGGAGGCGAGAGCTTGACAAAGGTAATGGCGGCAGAGCCGTCTGAGGCCGAGAGACAAAGAAGGAGGCGGCAGACCGGTGGGGGAACAGTGCCGACAATAGGGAGGCACATGGGTCGGACCCAACGGCGGCAGCGAGTAGTGGCAGGGCCACCAAGGCACCACAGCGGCGCCAGGGAGTTGGCGCAAGGAGGAGCCGGGCACAGGCCGGACCGGCGGGGGTGAACTTCGCCGGGTGGAGGCGGCACCGGCACCAAGACGACGGCGGCATCACGGGGACCGAGGGGCAGCAGGCCAAAGTGAGTGACCGAGAGAATAGCGGCGCCTGAGGCGATGGCAGGAGGTGGGGCACAGGAGGAATGGTTGGGGCGGCGGCTATAGAGGGTAGGAGTAGGGCGGCTGCTCCATGGGGTGGAGGGGATCGGTTAAGAGGAATGGGGAATTAGGTTAGTGTTTCTTCGGCCAGCTTCCCCCTACCCAACTAAAAGCCAGCTCCTCCACTTGGGCTATGGGCCAACGGCCCACTAACCTCCTAAATCCATCAAAATTCTGAAATTCTTCACTATTAATTTATTTATTTTCCTTTTAATTCTTTTAATCACCCAATTTCTTAAACAGGGTATCACAGTAAATCCATGGGAATTTACAAATCACAGTAAACCCATGGGAATTTACAAAGGAATCAGTAAAGCTCACATAGTAGTTAGAACCACCGACAAATGTAACTGCTAGTCCCCAAACATCAGAGTAAATTAGTTCCAAAGGAAATGAAGCAGCAAAATTGGAATATGGAAATGGTAGCTGATGGCTTTTGGCCATTTGACAGGCATCACATACAGATGTAATGGTTTTATTTGAGGAATATGATAAATTATTAGTCTGGAGGACTTGACTAATGACAGCTTGAGATGGATGACCTAGACGTCGGTGCCATTGTTCCACAAAGTGCGTCACAGCAAGAAGAACTTCCTTGGATGGAAAATAGTGAGTCGATGAGATGGGGGTACAAACTGGCCTCACATCTGCTACAAAGAAGAGGTATCTTCGTTGTATGATCCTTGACAACAAAAAAAGTAGGATGAAACTCAAAGTAAACATCATTATCACGAGTGAAATGATGCACATATAACAATTGTTTAGATGCATGTGGAGCATGTAAGATATTCTGAAGTTTCAAGGTTTTGTGAGGAGTAACAAGCTGAGAATGACCAACATGTGAGATGGACATACCTGATCCGTTTGTAGTTCGGATATGTTCTTTCCCTTGATACTTCTCTCACACCGTGAGATGATCTAGATCATTGGTTATATGATATGTCATCCCTATGTCACTGTACCAGTTCGTGTCCACCATATAAGAATTGCCAGCATTATTGTTGTTGTTGACGAAAGCAGCCACATGATTTTCTTCAGTTGGTAGGAATGGTGAAATGATGATAGCATTTCAATACCACATGTCCAACCTTTCCACACACCTGGCATACTAGACAATTTCCTCCATAATTGGTGTTGTTTGTTGGTGGATTGTTCCGAGGCACAAAGCCTCTGCCTCGACCACGATTCTTCTTCTTGTTGTTGCCATTGCCACCATTGCCACCTCCACGGAAGTAATCGCGATTGCTGCGATTAATGTTGTTGTTATTTGTTGTGAAGTTCGTCGAGCAACCTGAGCTACCTCCATCAATTTGTAGAGCATTATTGCGCGACTCTATGCACTACTCAAAACTCAAAAATTGCACATAGAAGTCATTAAGTGACATATACTTATCACGAGCTGTGATTGAAGTCACAAGAGGATCATAATCAACATCTAGGCCTGTCAGGAGATAGGAGATGATCTCCTCATCTTGTAGTGGTTTGCCAATGGACGCAAAGACATTAGCCAAGCCTTTCACTTTATTAAAGTATTCGGCTATAGACTGATCCTTTTTCTGTAAATTTGTCCATTACATGCGCAATTGCATTACTCTTGATTGAGATTGTGAGGAAAACAATCTTTCTAGTGTACTCCATACATCATGAGAGGTCATCAAGAGGAGTACCTGAGATAGCACATCGCTAGTCAAGGAAGATAAGGTGGCACTCATCACCATCTGATCTTGCAGCATCCACTGGAGGTAAGGAGGATTTGGTGCCTGAGTTTCACCAGTGTCTGTTATCTGCATCACCAGTTTGTCAGGGCAGGGAGTCATCCCGTCAACATACCCTAAGAGCTGTTGGCTCCTTAGATAGGGCACAAATTGTGCTCTCCAGAGCAGGTATTTGTCGCGCGTTAGCTTCACGTTGATGAAGTGCCCAGTGGAGGGTGTCGAAAGCAGGCCTACAGCAGGGACTATGGACATCATCGGCGATGAGATGGAACTAGACGAAGCCATGGTAGAATTCAGATCTGGAATAGCTCTGATACCATGTGAAGAAACAAGATGGAGAGATAGATTGGTATAGTAGGAAGCGCGCAATGCAACACTCTCACCTTGCTCTGTAATATATAGCGTGTCAGATAGCACTGTTCTGTATCTGACAGAGATTACAATAGATAGGAGATACAATCTTGATTCTATGGGCTATACTTCCTAATCTCTAGGATGTATATCTATACAACATAATTACAAGATCAATCTCTAGTAATCTATTTTCACAGGATCAGTACGCACATAAGCGCCTATAGACTCGAAGCACGTAGGGCCACAGCGTACACACACATTGAGATTACAAACCAGAGTATAAGAATGGATATTTCAACACTCTCCCTTGATCTCAACGGGCTGGAACCAAATTGAGATGATGATGAACTCTTGTGAAGAGTAGACCAGACATAGGTTTTGTGAATATATCTGCAACCTGGTCCTTAGATGATATGAATATGATCTCCATCGTCTTGAGCACCACCCATTCGTGAACAAAATGGAAATCCACCTCAATGTGTTTCGTCCGTGCATCGGGTTAGCTAAAAGATAAGTGGCTCCAAGATTATCACACCATAATCTAGGTGACATTGTCTAACGAACTCCTAGCTCACCCAGTAATGACCAAAGCCAAATTAGTTCTGTAGTTGCATTTGCTAGAGCTTTGTATTCTGATTCGGTACTTGATCTAGAAACCTTAGCTTGCTTGTGAGCACTCCAAGAGACAATATTGCTTCCAAAGAAGACTACAAAGCCACTAGTGGACCTCCGATCGTTTGAGTATCTTGCCCAGTTAGCATCTGAGAACGCGCTGAGAAGACTGAAGGAGGATTTCTGGATTGTAAGGACAACCTTGGTGGAATGCTTTAGATAATGTAGAGCACGCTTCACAGCTATCCAATGTTCAGTAGTTGGTGACCGTAGAAATTGATATACTTTATGTATGGCAAAATATATGTTAGATCTTGTAATTGTAAGATACTATATGTGGATGTCATGGGGATATGCTCCTAATCTCAGTGTGATGAACAATTGGTAAAGCGTCGAGGCGTTTGGTGAAACCCTTGTTTTTGGGAAAATTCAGACTACCTTCAAACCTTAGTTAGTCGGTTGATTGGAGCAGTCTGACTGGCCAAGGGTGGAAGTTTGATAGACTAGGCTCTGATCAATTGCCAACAAGGCGGTGATGATCATGGGTTTCAGTGCATATGTGTTGCATGATGCCTGTTTTGACTAACACGGGTCAAGTTGCGAAGAATTTGTGCCCGAAATTGATTTCTTGTCTATTGTTTTGTGGGAGGCTTGGAGGTCAACGACGGTCAACAATGAGGATGATCAGGGCTAGGCTAGGATAGTTGATGTCCAAAACGATCGAGGATGCCGAGTGAAGTCATTGGACTCAAGTAGGGCGCAAGATAGACAAGGATAACCGAATAGGAAGTTTAGTGCGACTGGTTGCGTCAAATGACACGAGGGTTGATGCAAGTGCCATGGTGGTTCTATGGGAGCTAGATGGGTAAGACTTACCGTCATGAAGAGAGCCATTGATTAACCTACATGTGGCAAAGCATGGGATTGCTTCACGACGATTGGACTTGGTCTTTGGAGAAGGATCGAAAAGGGTTATTTTTGTATCTTCATCAAAATACCGCCTTGGTGACCTTTGGAAAAAAACTATGGCGTAAGACGGCGCAAGGAGAGGCAATTTAGGTCAAGTTAAGATGGACTTGACGAAGATACAAATTCATGAAGCCTGGTTCATCATCTGCTTTGAGAAGCGTGCGTGAGTGTAGACATGTTTGTGTGTGGGCTTAACGGGCCCCTGTTAGTGTTTTCTGTCTAAACCTAGCCTCCACTATAAAAGAAGGTCCAGATTTGGAGCCTCTCAAGCCTTCCAAGTGAAAACCCTAATTTGTGATTTGTAGAAAAGTGGAGTAGATGGGGCTAGGGTTTGTGAAAGATAGATTGATTGAGCGCTCAAGTGTTGAGCTTTTGTCCTTCATGATGGAGTGGCTGTAAACCAACAACCTTTTCAAATCAATCCAAGCAAGATTTCTAAAAGATGAGTTCTTTCTTGTTCTCTCTCTCTCTCGATGTCTTTTGGGATTTTGCTTGTTCCTTTGGTTTTCTTGGTGTTCATGCTGTGATCTAGCTTGCTAGGATATGTGGAAATACATCTAGGATCATCATCCACCCACGAGCAAGTTTTTGGGTCAAAGTTTGAATTTTCTCGATTCTTGCATCTTGTTGCCCTCATCTAAGAAATTTGTGAAATCTTGGCTTTGATCCCCCCGATCACCGATTAGAATCAGTTCTTGACCTTCTTGATGAGCCATGGTTGAAATTTCAGTGGATTTGGATCACATGATCAAAAGTTGAGTCATTTTGGCATCTTCTCGGGCTACTCCCAGGCAACAATAGTCATACCCGCCATACCTGGCAGCCAAACTGGTCAGAGCCTGGTTAAACAGGGCAGTCGCAGTGTTCTGACCGGCCTAGTGCCTTGTGAGGTGCTTGTGTGTTCTTGTCTCGGGGTTCATCAATTTCAACAGAATACTTTCGTTGTGATTTTGTTCTGATCATCGTAGCTTCCATAGCTATCAAGGAGAAGGACTTGAAATCGATCAATGGTCGAAAAAGAGTATAGCTCCTATTCACCCCCGTCTAGTCATTTTTTCGGTCCAACAAGTGGTATCAGAGCCCGGTTAGTTCACTCTTGATCTTAACCAGTCACTGAATATGATGATTGAGAAGTACTCCACCAAGCCACATGTCTTCGATAGGCTCGACTATACCTATTGGAAGAATCGCATGCATATCTACCTTTAGAGCGAAGGTCATGTCATATGGGAGGTTGTTTGAGTTCCGCTCGTCTAGCTCGAGGTTGCTATGCTAGCTTCAGTGGCCCTCTTGGCTAACAACCACAAGATAAAGAACCTCCTATATGCTAGGCTCAGTAGATAGGAGTATGACAGGATTTGTCACCTTGAGACCGCGTACGAGATTTAGCACACCCTCGAGACTTACCATGAGAGTTTGTCCCAAATGAAAGTGCGTCAAACGGTCTTCAAACGAGAATACAACAAGTTCGAGATGCATCATAGAGTGAGCATTAACGATGTATTCACTCGCTAAAACATGGTGCTCAATCAATTGAGATTGGTTGACATCGAGTATTCTCAGTCCAAGAATGCAACCCACCTCTTGGCTACAATCAACACCAAGGAGTGGGAGATGAAGGCTACCGCCATTGAGGAGAATGTCAACTTGTCTTATCTCACTTTGGAGTTGCTCTATAGCAAGCTCAAGACCCATGAGATCAAGAGGGTTGATCATCCAAAGAAGGAGAACATGGCTATGGTATCCGACCCTCTCAAGAGATCTCTTGATGGCTCTTCTAACTCTTCGGGTTTTTCTCTTGCATGTCTTTCTGCAATAAATGAAGAGGAACTTGAGTCCATCCCTAAGCCCGAGTTAGCCTCCTAGCGAAGGAAATTCACACGGCCCTACAACAATGTGAGGAACAAGAAGAGAGGTGGTCCGGTGACATACTATGAGTGTGGTGAGCTCTACCACATTTGGGTTAACTGCCCCAAGCTCAAGAGGAAGGATAGAGGAGAATTCCACTTGGAAGAAGTCGCAAGGGTACAAGGCGAGGTTCGATGCCGCCAAGCTTGTGAAGGCTGCTCACCGGGTCCTTACCGCTTTTGGAGATCACTACTTGAGCGTTGTGCATTCTGGGAGCGAGGAGGACAAGGAGGTGGAGACCCCTCGAGAGAAGGACAAGGGCAAGGGCAAGGCCAAGGGCAAGGCCAAGGACTTCACCGACATGTGCTTTATGGCCAACTCTGTCGATGACGACACCGATGAGGTACCTCCCTCCTACGAAGTCTTGTCTATAGGATGTGAAAGAATGTAAGAGCAAATACTTAGTCAGGATAAGACACTTGAGTTGATCATGGCTAGAGCTAAGGACCTAGAGTCTCAAGTTGATAGTCTTACTCTAGAACTTGCAAATGCTAAGCATCTTGAGATTGATAAATGTACTTGTTGCCATGCTTCTGAACTTGCTAAATTGCAAAATGCTCATGACAATGCCTTGCACCAACTAAAAAAATGTTAGGACTGAGTTAATTGAATTTAAATCAACTCCATGTGAAAAATACTTAAAGTCTAGCAAGTTGGTAGCTTCTACGAAGGTTGAATCTAGTGCATGTTCTTTTTTGCTTAGAACGTGAGTGAGAAATGAAAGACACACTAGAAGCATTTAGATTCAAATATGAAAAGCTTAAGGACAACATCAACACTGCATCATGCATCTCATGTGAGGCCCTTAAGCTTCAAGTTGCTATTCATAAGCAGAAACATGCTAGAACCATTAAGGCTAAAACTTGTGAACGATGTCCCAAACTTGAAATTGAAAATGCTTACCTCAAGGACACATTATAAAAAATTTCTAAGGTTAAGACACAGTTGAATATGATTTTTGACAAGTCCAAAACTCCTTATGGGAAACAAGGGTTAGGATACAAGTTTGCCAAGGGTAAGTCCAAGCCAAATGGCATTCAAGTCTTGGAAGATGTCTTAGTTGAGTTCAAAAGCCAACCTGCAAAGATTCTTTTTAGGTCTGTATGTTTTGCCCAAGCATCCCCTGAGTCAAAAGGTGCATCTCCCAATGGTACCAAGTACCATTGCACCTATTGCAAGAGGGACGAACATTTTCTTGAGTTCTGTTGGCGTAGGTTGAAGTATGCTAGGAAGAACATTGCTAGAATTGCTTCACATCAATCTAGAGCTTTTGTGAGGAACTATCATGTAGGGAAGAAGAAACCTGGACTAGGATTTAAATCATATGTTCATAATCATATTCCTAGACAAAGTGCATCTTATGTTCTTGCGACTGTCTCTCATGATAGAACTTCAAGTAGATTCAAGGCTAGCAAGTCTACTTCATATGCTTCTAGTAGACGTGTGTCTCAGTACTGGGTTCCCAAGTTTTGTTTAACTAACCCTATTATTGGGACACATCGATCTTCTATGCCTTGATTTTCAGGTTCGCCGCGGAATGAGGAAGAATACGTGGCTCGTCGACTACGGATGTTCTCTCCACATGACCAGAGACTCAAGATGGTTCACCTCCTTCACGCGGGTGACAGGTGACTTCATCACCTTTGGAGAAGATGCATAAGGGCGGATTGAAGGAACATGATCGATCAGGGTGAACGATAAGCTCATCCTAAAGGACGTCACCCTTATCGATAAGCTAAGGTATAACTTGCTCTCTATCTCACAGTTTCTTAATGATGGCTATGAGACTCATTTCAAGAAAAATGTTTGTCGTGTTCTTGATTCAGCCAGTGAGTTTGTCTTTGGGATTTCTAGAGTTGGTAGGATCTTTGGAGCTGACTTTTCTGAACCTCTTACCGGTTCTCTCAAGTGTTTGCTTGCTTCTTCTTCTAAGTTCTAGCTTTGGCACCGATGTTTGGGGCACATTGGTTTTGATCATCTAACGCAAGTTAGCAACCTTGATCTCATGAGAGGTTGGTTTAAACTCAAAGCCATCAAGGATGCTGTATATATGCCCTGTAGGCATGTCAAGCAAGTTGCCGCCTCTCACCCTTCATTGACTATGGTCATGACTGACGGACCGAGACGATTATTACACATGGACACTTTTGGTCCTTCTAGGGTTCGGTCAGTCAGTGAAAAATGCTACATTCTTGTCATAGTCGATGATTTCTCTAGGTATTCTTGGGTGTTCTTTCTTGCTTTGAAGGATGAAGCTTGTGATCATTTTCATGATCTTATTCTTTGTATGCCTTCTAAACACCCCGGTGCCTTGAGAACGATCTGAAGTGATAATGGCACGGAGTTCAAGCATGCCTCATTTGCCTCTTTCTGTGCTGAGCACGAAATTGAGCATTAGTTCTCCTCTCCACATATCCCTCAACAAAATAGCGTGGTGGAAAGGAAGAACATGACCTTGGTCAAGATGACCGTAGCTAGTGAGATATTGGGAATGGAAGAACGGTCTTTGTCACGATGCTAGATAAGTGCAGCACTTCGAGGAGATATTGGGCTGAAGCGATTGCTATAGGTTGTGTCGAGCCCGGGAGTAACACCCCAGATTCTTTGTGTATTCCACACTAGTCCCTAGAACAGTAGCTAGTGTACACAGTAAACAAATATGATAACATCCATATCTCGCACAATTTTATTAATAATTATCAGAGTTTTACAATAACAACTTACAAGCCATGGCCAACAATAAAAGAACACAGCTTAAGACGATGAAGAAGTAGTAGGGCCCAGCAAATCTGCCACAGGAAATCAACTAGGGTAGCGGCCTAGTCGTCGAGATCCTTAGCACTGGCAAAGTCCTTCTCCTCTGAACAATATTTTATTAAGCAAGGGTGAGTACAAATATGTACTCCGCAAGTTACACCCAGAACAGAGTTAATGTGTGCGTGGAAATTATCAAAGAAGAGCTTATCAAGTTGTTTGTGCAAAAGCAATGTTTGACATTTTAAATACAATAGCTAAGTTCAAAAGCTCAAGTTTTACAGTATCTAAAATTGAGTTTTAATGAAATAATAAAGCTTAGTGTGGCATGCTTAAGGGTGCCGAGAAGAGCATCAAGAAAAGTTTTAATCATGTGATGATGGTTCAAAAGACTACTAGCTTCAAGAAGAAGGGTAAGCCTTGTGGAAAGGGAAAAGGCAAAGGAAAGACTCAAGATGAGAACAAGAGTCTCAAGGCTAAGCTTAAGAAGCTAAAGCTAGGTCCTAAGCCTGATACAGAATGCTACCATTGTCATGAGACTAGACATTGGAAGAGTAATTGTAACAATTACTTGGCAGAGATGAAAAGGAACAAAGGAAGTAAGACTTCCAGTTTAGGTATAAATGTTATAGAAATTAATATTGCCGCTTCTCCTACATGTTTTTGGATATTTGATACTGGATCGGTTCCTCATGTTTGCAATTCGATGCAGGGACTGATAGAGAGTAGAAGTTTGGCAAGAGGCAAGGTTGATCTTCGTGTGGGCAATGGAGCAAAAGTTGTTGCATTAGCTATTGGCACTTTATCATTAGTTTTACCATCAGGATTAGTTATAGAATTAAATAATTGTTATTATGTTCCTGCCTTAAGCAAAAAAAAAAATTTCTGCTTCATGTTTAGGAGAAGAAAGTTATGAGTTTAGAATAAAGAATAATTGTTGTTCAATTTATTTTGATGATATGCTTTATGGTCATGCTCCATTGGTGAATGGATTATATATTTTGAATGCTGAGGATGTGCCTGTCTATAACATTAATGCTAAGAGACTTCGACCTAATGATTTGAATCCCACTTTTATTTGGCATTGTCGTCTAGGTCATATAAATGAGAAGTGCATGATTAAGCTCAATAAAGATGGTCTTATAAACTCATTTGATTTTAATTAATTGAAACATGTGAATCTTGTTTACTTGGCAAAATGACAAAGGCGCCTTTCATAGATATAAGTGAGAGGGCAAGTGACTTATTGGCCCTTGTACGTACGGATGTATGTGGACCAATGAGCACTTTGGTCAGAGGTGGTTTTCAGTACTTCATAACTTTTACTGATGACTTTAGTAGATATGGTTACATCTACTTAATGAGGCAAAAGTTTAAATCCTTTGAAAAGTTCAGAATTTCATAATGAGGTACAAAATCAACTTGGCAAGACAATTAAATATATACGATTAGATTGTGGAGGTGAATATTTGAGCCATGAGTTTGGTGATCATCTAAAACAATGTGGAATTGTTCTACAACTTACTTCGCTGGGAATGCCTTAATGAGATGGGGTGTCTAAATGATGAAACCAGACATGGTTCGGTCAATGATGAGCCAATCTAATCTTCCATCGTATTTCTGGGGATACACTCTAGAAACAGTGTTCCATAAAAAATGGTAGAGAAGACAACATATGAGATATGGATTGGGAAATGCACTTGGTTGTCTTTTCTCAAGATATGGGGTGCATATGTATAAAAAATGGTAGAGAAGACACCATATGAGATATGGACTAGGAAGTGTCCTGGATTATCTTTTCTCAAGATATGGGGTTGTGAGGTATACGTAAAATGTGTGACGTTTGTTAAACTCACACCCAAGTTGGATAAATGCTTCTTTGTGGGGTATCCTAAGGAAACTAAAGGATATTACTTTTATAAGCGGGATGATGACAAAGTGTTTGTTGCCCGAAATTGTATCTTCTTGGAGAAAGAGTTTATTTCCAAAAGAGTCATTGGGAGCAAGGTGCAACTCGAAGAAATTCAGGAAACATTTGAAAATGTTTGAACTTCTACTGAATCTCTATAGGATGAACAAAATATTGTAGAACCTGTAGATGAGGCATTAGCCCCACGTAGATCTAAAAGGCCACGTCAATTGCCTATAAGATATGGGTATGATATTATATTATTGAATAATAATGAGCCTAAGACTTATGAGGAAGCAATGATGGGCCCATACTCTAAGTCATGGCTGGAAGCCATGAGATTCGAGTTAAAATCCATATATGACAATCAAGTTTGGAACTTGGTTCATCTACCTGATGGTGTTTAAACCATTGAGTGTAAATGGGTTTATAGATATGGATGGAAATATTCACATTCATAAGGCAAAATTGGTGGCAAAGGGTATCGAACAAATTCAAGGTGTTGATTACGATGATACCTTCTCACCTGTCGCTATGCTAAAGTCTATCCGGATCATTATAGTTATTGCTGCATATTTCGATTATGAGATAAGGCAAATGGATGTCAAAACGGCTTTCCTAAATGGAAACCTAAGTGAGGATGTGTACATGACACACCATGAGGGTTTTGTCGATCGACAGGAAGCTAGAAAGATATGCAAGCTTCAGAAATCCATCTATGGATTAAAGCAAGCATCTCGAAGTTGGAATATTCGTTTTGATGAAGTGGTCAAAAGGTTTGACTTCATCAAGAATGAAGGAGAACCTTATGTTTACAAGAAGATTAGTAGGGGCAAATTTGTTTTTCTGATCTTATATGTGGATGACATATTACTGGTCGAAAATAATATTCCTATGCTTGAATCTGTTAAAATTTCATTGAGAAATAGTTTCTCTATGAAAGATTTAGGAAATGCAACATATATTTTAAGTATAAAGATCTATAGGGATAGTTCTAAAAGGCTAATCAGATTAAGCTAAGATATGTACATTGACAAGGTGTTGAAGCGGTTCAACATGCAAGATTCCAAAAAGGATTTCTTGCCTATGTCACATGGAATTAGTCTTAGCAAGAATCAATGTCCTTCGACACATGATGAGTGAGACAAAAATGACTAGAATTACATATGCCTCGGCTATTGGATCTATCATGTATACCATGCTTTGTACACGACTAGATGTGTCGTATGCTCTAAGTGTTACAAGTAGATATCACTCAGATCTAGGTGAAGGTCACTGGATACACTACTACAGAAAATGTCTTCACAGACGGTTCAAAAATGTCATCACAGACGGTTTTCGGAGCCGTCTAAGTTTATGGGTCAGTGATGACATGAGGTCATCACAGATGGTTTCGAACACTTTGTGATGCATGCTATCACTGAGCGGTTATTAACTCATAACAAATGCATGATAGCCGACTATCCTGAATGGTTCGTGTTTAGAACCGTTTGTGATATATATTCTCTATAAAACCTCCAGCGATGGTACTTGTGCCTTTAAAACGGTTTTTATATATATATATATATATATATATATATATATATATATATATATATATATATATATATATATATATATATATATATATATATATATATATATATATATAGTACTGACCACTTTAGGAAGTGCGTGAGGAGGATGAGGCTGCAGCCATGGACAACCTCATCGAGCACGCAAGTTCAAGAAATCTGTTTGCCGGGGAGAGTCGTGGACATACAATTACGGATATAAATCGATAGGAAATTGTACTTGACATCAGGAATGGTTGGTTTGGATACATGAAGCCACTTCTGAGTGGGGATCGACTAGGGTACTCCGGCTGAGTGATCTATAAATATATATATATATATATATATATATATATATATATATATATATATATATATATATATATATATATATATATATATATATATATATATATGAGATATGGGTTTTAAAGGCACAAGTAACCGCTGAGAGACTATAGAAGAGATCAGGAATAGAATGGTTAGAATGGTAGAATGTATACGTACCAGGGACGCAAGGGAGGAGAACTTGACTAGCATGAACACGGCAACACAAACTAAGGTGAAATGAATGGCGAGAGATAGGTGAAGAGGTGTTGTAGTAGTTTTTGACTCATTTGGTCTTGTTTTCGAATAGAATACACACCAATTAATAAATAATTTGTATGTTAATTGCAGCTTTACAAATTAGCCTAACCTTTACAAATCTGAAAAGTTAATTGCAGCCAAGCCCCATCCGAACCACATCCCATGTAAGCCATCCAAGCACAAAGAACCGGCATCAATAACCCTCAGTATCCATCAGAGAGTATTAACCAAACCCACTATTTTTGCCCCATTCATTTTTGTCAATCTGAACCCACAGCATGAACTAAGCAAGATGTACAGAATGCACATACACCAATAGCCCTCAGTTTACATCACAGATTAAGGGGACTATTAATATGAACTAATTATCAATTCAATTTCAGCATAAGACTATTAACATCATTACATCATAGCAAGAGGACTATTAATATGAACTAATTATCAATTCAATTTCAGCATAAGATTATTAACATCATTGAGCAGTTCAACAGCAAGACAGTAAGACCAAGGGTGTCCAAACCCACCACACCAGTAGTAGCCCTCGACATCCATCGCAGAGCACTAGTCATTTTCATCACAGAGTAGGGGGTTAGAGATAGAGAGGGAGTAAGGGAGGGTGATACCTCAGTACAGCGCAACCACGGCGGTGACCCCACCCCCAGCACAACCCTCATCCATCTCCTTCACCTTGTATAAATCACACAAACATTAGGACACAACTTAAGGCTCAAGCATAAAAATCAAACTCAACAAAAGACATTAAGCTAATAGAGAGGAGAATAGAGGGAGGATGGGGAAGCAAAGATAGGGGTGGAAACGGATCGAATAGTCTCGAATACGAATATGAATACATATTTTTAAAATGAATACGAATACGAATTCAAATATTCTTTAATACTAATAAAAATTGAATGTCGTAACGAATACAAATTTGAATCGAATATATACTCAATTCGGTCGAATACGAATATCCTACAACTTTTGCGAAAAATCTTAGTAGAACAAATTTATATAACGTATGTACATGACTACACGTCTACAGTAAAAAAAAATCTTAAAGCACTAGCACTCTACAGTGTTGTGCCAGTGTGGCACTAGGCCACTGCCCACTAGCTTGGCCGGTGCAGCGACCACTCGACCACTCGGCCGGACACCGGCGCCTAGGCCTAGGCACGCGCTGCAAGTAACCGCAGCCGAGGCAATGACATGCCATCGGTGGTCAGCCCATCATCATTCATGCAGCATTCATCAATAGTTCAATACAGAATATGCATCCATCAATAGTTCAATACAGCATGCATATACCAATACAACATATATCAAGTTATCAACACTGATCTGAAAGATTCAGTTTGAACATGCATCCATCAATAGTTCAATATAACATGCATATATCAATAAAGCATATATCAACACAGCATGCATCCATCAGTTTGCAGCCCTACTACTACTAGTACACTATTCCAAGTTTCAACACTATTCCAGTCCCAAGTCCCAAACAAAATATGATACGATTACATATAAGACTGACTGACCGACTCACAGACAGCATATATATCTCCTCCCAGCCCCAAGTCCCAAACAAAATATGATACGATTACATGTAAGAATAAGATATGATTAACAGGTTAAATGCCAAGCACTTGCACTTCAGCTTACAAAATCAAACACATTTTGAAGCAGCATGGCGAGCTCTAATTTCCTTCCACAACCACCATGGCATTGCAATCCCCTGTAGCACTGCAGGCACCTGCAACATAATAAGTTAATAACCAATTGTTGAGATACGTAATTAAATCTGAGCATCTAATGACACAAACACTTCTATTTGTACATATATTGCTATATACCTTCATCTTGTTCAACTTTGCCATTTATTTCTAAACCAGCTAAATCTTCCATAATTGAAGCTACATCGCTTTGATCTAAAATAAATGGACAAAAGTAAATTAGTACTGGTTCAGCCAAACACATAATACATAATGTAGAATAGTAGAAGAACATCCTTTGCATATTTTTATTTGTTTACCTTTCCTAGATGCTCTTATCCAATCCTTGGTGCAAATAAGGGCCTCAACAACTTCAGGGTCCAAACGACTGCGATATTTGTCAATAACTCTTCCTCCAGCACTAAAGGCAGATTCTGATGAAACTATTGATGCAAGAATAGCCAGAACATCTCTTGCAAGATGAGCAAGGACATGATACTTCATACCCTGGGTCTTCCACCATGAAAAAAATGTCAAAGTATTCATCTTCAGGCCATCTCAACAATGGCTCATTACAATATTTATCCAATTCAGACAGGACTTGGCCTACTTCACATATATCATTTAGAAAAGCATCTAGTTTTCTCCTTTTCGGTTCATCCTCAGGATCCACATGGTGGCGAGTTCTACTTGGAAGAAGCATAGTGCTAATTGCATTATCAGTGTAAAGGGATGCATAAGAATCAAACAACTCCGTAACAACCTTCCTAAATTCATCAATCTCATTAATTCTAGAGTTGTCAGACATCGATTCATAGTAAAATTCAACCACCTTCATCTTGTAGCGAGGATCTAAGAAGCATGCAACTGCTAGAGCAACATTGCTCAGCTTCTAGTACTTATTAAATTTATCTTGCATAGCTTTTGCCATGTGAACAATAAAGCCATCATTGCCTTTAGTCCACTCAATAAGCTGGATGTTAATTTCACTAAATTCAACAAAGAACAAGTTTGTAGTTGGGTAGTAAGAGCCTGAGAGAAGCTTAGCAACATTAAGAAAGATCTTCAAGCACATGCACAATACAATTGCCTTTTCCCAATCTTCTCTAGAAGGAGCATGACGACTATACTTCTCTAGATACAACAATACAAGCCTTTGGAAAACTTTTTTATAGTGAAGAGCATCTGCTAGCATTATGTAGGTTGAATTCCACCTAGTAGAAACATCTAGAGCAAGACCCTTTTTTTAGTATAATCCCATATCATCTACTTGCTTTAGGAATATCTCCCATTGCATAGTAGAGCTCTTGGCAACTAGAACTGATGAGAGAATGTTATCTATAACACTCGAAATTGTGTTCACACCATCCCTCACAATGAGATTAATAATATGAGCAACACAACGCACATGAAAGAACTTGCCATGGCAAAGTAGAGACTCATGATTTTCAAGGGTAGAAATGAGTCTTCACACAAACATCATTTGAAGATGCATTATCCAAGGTCAAAGCAAATAACTTATGCTCAATGTTCCATCCCGCCATTTTTGCCATAAATGTAGTACTCAAATTTGCCCCGAATGTTTTCCTTCAAGATGCATGAAGTTTATAATTAGTTTCGGATTTTCAATCATCATCAATCCAATGACAAGTGACACATAGGTACCCTTAGTTTGATTTGAAGTCCACATATCCATTGTGCTTACTAAATCGGCGAGCAAGAGGAAAATTGACCAAAAGTTTTTGCTTCTCTTTTTAAAAATCTCCATTATCCTTGTCCTAGTAGTCTTGCGGCATTTTATAGGAAATGTAGGGCACAATGATTTGATGAAGTCATTTGTGTATTCATGCTCGAGAGAAGTTGAATGGATATTCATGCATGATAATAGCAAGATGATATTTGTAGACACTTAGTTCCTCATCATACTTCCAAGCATCTAAACTGGCATCCCCTCCAACTTTTCTAAAATTAAGTTGTTCTTGGTCATTCCCTTTAGCATGTTTTGTAGTGTAAAGATTCCATAGACGTGTCGTACCTTGGTTACTATCAACAGAAAGAACAATCTTGCAGTAGTTGCATTGTTCCATCTTTCTCTTGACAACCTTGTCCTCCTCCTTCACATCAACAAAACTCTGCGTGAAATGTTTCCAAACTTTCGATGTTAACTTCTTTTCCTTTGGTTCCTTGATTTTCGTAGCCACAGCTTCTGATCTTGAAGTACCTGCACCAGCACCACTCTCTGGTACAACATTCTCACTAACAATACTTTGAACCTTCCCATCCACGGTAGCACTGCCACTGCCACTGGCAATCGCATTGGCACTACCACTTGGTTTGCTTCCAGTTGCAGATGCCATTGTAATCTACAAGAACAAACAAATTCAGGCTCATCAGCTCATGTAGTCCATTCATGTATCTCAAGGAAATGAGTTTCTTGCTTGCTCATGTTAAAGTGAAAAAAAAATCTAAGATACCATCATTCATTCTGTCATTCATTCATGTATCTTAGTATCTTACATTCTTACTGTTTTTCTTGACTTTGCTTGAAACCATAGCGTGATTTGCTTCACTTCTTTGAGAGCACGAGAGGTAAGAGAGGAAGGCATGGCATGATAAAGCGGCGTGTTGATCGGTCGTCTAGAAATTACTCATGGTCATGGGCGAAGCGGGAGGCTAACCTTTGCGTGAGGGCGCTTGTAGTGGATCTTGGGTCGCGGCACACCGCCGTGCTGCCGTGGATCTTGGGTCATTTGCTTTCAGTGCCGTCGCCATGGATCTTGGTCATTGCTTTCGCCGTCGTCTTGTTGGGGATGTGAATGGGGATCTGCTGGCTGCTGCCCTCTCCATTCTTCGGCTCTCCCTCTGGCGTGGCGGCTGGCTTGAGGGCCTAGGTCGCTGCTCGCCGCCATGTGCCGGGGATGTGAATGGGGATCTGCTGGCTACTGCGGTGCTGCCCTCTCCAGTCTCCGGCTCTTGTCGTGGCGGCTGGCTTGAGGTCTTGAGGTGAGGGGAATGAGACCGAATCAAGTTAGGGACTTAGGGTTGGCTTGGTGACTGCTGTGTGCTGAGTTGGTTCAGATCAGAGGCCAGCGTCAGGCGTAGTTGGGCTTGGGCGGTTGGGCCGCTCGGCTCGGTGACACTGGGCTACTACCGTGTTGCGCACGCGCGTGCTATTGGCAGTAACTTTGTTGTGAATATGGATACTATCCAAATCCGTATTCGTATTTGGTGGTATTTCTCATACCACATCCGGATTCGTATCCAGGAGAAAATCCGGATAGTATCGGGATTCGGATTCATTTTCTATTCGAATACGGATTATCCTTTACCATTTACATTTTCTCGAATACGAACATCGGATAAAATGGATTATCCTTTACCATTTTCCATCCCTAAGCAAAGCCAGGGGGCCAGGTCCCAAGCGCAGGAGGTCAAGCAGGCGCGGGCCGTGTTGGAGAACCAAGCCATAGACACGGGCAGGTAGTAGGTGCAGGTGGCGGCACAGGCGACACGCGGGGCCAAGCCCAGTGGATTGGGTGGTGACATCACCGTAGTTGTGGCATGACCCTGACACTGCATAAGACACTCCTATCGTACGAGTATCTTGTGTAGTGCGTAGTGGTGTCTAGCCGTGGCGGACAGGAAGAAGAAGGCGGCGTCGGACAGGTCGGCGTCGCGTCGAGGTGGGGAGCGGAACGGATGAGAGTAAGTACGCTGGGGAGTGACGAGTTAGGGCGGGCACAAACCCTAGCGGTCGGGCTCCTACTAATAAAGAGACTTATCACAAACTGTTCTATTATAGAACCGTCAGTGATAGTTGTCACGAATGGTTCCATAATAGAACCGTCAAGTGATATGGGACATATCACAGACGGTTCTATTAAGGAACCATATGTGATATGGTTGTTCTCAAGTTCTATGTTTCGAGCATATTATCACGTATATACATTTACATGACATGAAGAAATTACATGTTTATATGTCAATTTTGTCATTTAAATCTTGCTGAAAATTTGCTTGAACTATATCGATATATATATATATATATATATATATATATATATTAATAATTCAACATATAATTAATATAGTAGCTTCACCTTCAAACTAGACTTTTTTCATTTTGGAATTTTCATATGGCCAAACAGTATGGCCACTCGCTTCTTACAAAGATTAAAAAAAAGTAGAAACCTATAAATAAACAAAGTTTTTCTAGTGGCGGAGGTAAGCTGCTATCTCTGTCTTCAAAACTTTGTAAGTGGCGGCGTCGACGTCGGACGGTTCGTGATCGAACAAAGCCTGAAATACGTCCACCTACTGACGTGCTCGTTTGAGTGTCTCCCAAAGACCCTCGGACTATTGAAGCAAGAATAATTGAGCCCATAGGCTCTCTTCCCTTGCTTGAGGGTCTCGATGCAGTCGACTCGTGCATCCCGCCTCGGTCGCGATCAAGTGGCAACAAGCCTCCTGGAGATGTGCAACATCATTGTGGAGGACCACGTCGATGACGCGGTAAACTCGTCGAAAGTGAAAGATCACTCGGAAGACACGGTGGAGGAGGATGTCAAGGCGGCGGAAGGTGGCGTCACTGCTCGGTAAATCCTCGGACGGAGGTGAAGACACTTGTTGAAGCAGTGTTCTTCATGACATCCGCCAGCGTCTGTTAGGAGAAGTGCTCGTCTGATGCTGCGGAGTAGGCCATCAATGCGGCGACAAGGAAGCGGAAAAGCGACCATTTACGCTTTTTTAGAAGTAGTAGAGTTATATGTGGGGATGATCATCTTCGATGGCGGATGATCCTTTTTATAAAACAAAGAATAAATTCGGAGCGTGAGACGAAGAGACGCATCGGGGAGCTGAAGCGGCATTGATGCGACGAAGAGACGCATCAGCGACGAAGAAACTCATCGGGCTTCAACGGGGAGCTATAGCGATATTATCACAGACGGTTATAATTAAAAACTATCTGTGATATGTAGTAATATCACAGACGGCTATTGTTAAGAATCGTCTGTGAGGTATCACAAACAGTTATTATTAAGAACCGTCTATGATATTTCACAGATAGTTTTTATTATGAACCATCTATGATATTACCTCTTCACAGACGGTTTTTAGCGCAGCCAGTAACACAGACGGTCTCTAAACCAAAACCGTCTGTAATTGCATGTAATACAGATAGTTTTGGTCAACTATCTGTGATGAGGTGTCCAGTATTAGCCTTTTTGTAGTAGTGATAGCAGTCAAGAATATCCTAAAGTACTTAAGAAGGACTAAGGATGCACTCCTTGTTTATAGCCGTGAGGAAGAGCTGGTCGTAAATGGTTACTCAGATCACAGTCTGGGTTTGTGTTTTGTCTTAATGGAGGAGCAGTGAACTGAAAAAGTTCCAAGCAAGGAACTCTTGCTGATTCTACAACAGAGGCTAAGTACATTGCGGCTTTTGAAGCTGCAAAGGAAGCCGTATGGATTAGGGAGTTCATTAATGAACTGGGTGTGGTTTCTAGTGCTTCTAGTCCAATGGATCTCTATTATGATAATAGTGAAGCCATTGCACAAGCTAAGGAGCCTAGATCGCATCAAAAGTCCAAACACATACTTCAACGATATCACATTATTCGTGAGATTCTTGAAAGAGGTGATGTGAAGATATACAAAGTGCACACGAATTTGAATATTGCTGATCCTTTGACAAAGCCTCTCTTGTAACCTAAGCATGAGGTGCACATAAGAGCTATAGGTATTAGATACTTGTTTCATCAACTCTAGTGCAAGTGGAAGACTGTTGGTGATATGCTATAGAGGCAATCATAGAGATGATTGTATCACATCTATGTTTATGAGTTATAGAATAAATGTTGTTATGTTCCTTGGATGAATTATCATTTATAAAGATTAACAAGTATGCGACTTGTTGGTGAAGCTCTTTAATTTATATGATGTCATTCTAAATGTATCTATGGTCGGATGTCACTTGTCAGAACACTAGTGATTTATCGACCAGTACATGTATTGATTGATGACCATGTTTCACCAGCCATGGATATAGGGATATCGAATTAATAATGTGAACACATGTTAGAGAACATGGTGTCGGATTGACCACCTTGAGATACTATTGTGATTGTTATAATTTTATGTGACATCAGTTGGTTTCCTACATGTATAATAGTACACTTAGGGGTTGTCAAACGCTACTTCGTAATTGGGTAGTTACAAAGGTAACTTTTGGGTATGCTATGAAACATGCAGAGGGAGGTGACTGGTCGGATATGAGATTTGCCCCTCCAAACATAATAGGAGAGATATCTCTGGGCCCCTCAATATGGTCAGATAAAGAAAATACATGGTCGTGCCACTAGTGGTCGAAGATTCGAGCACATGAAGTTATCTGTCACTTGATCGAGAAAGTATTGAACAGTCTATAGATGACAAATTATCTCACCTGGAATTCAACCAGATATCGTGAGACAAAGCGAGAATATGCAAGCAGGTCGTTTAGTTCGACCAAATATGAACTAGTCGTATGGAGATATGGACTGGTCATAAACTGGTCGAACATAATCACTAACTGGTCAGCAAACTGGTCACAAGGAGTTACTAACTGGTCGTGACTAAATAGGAATTGGTCGTATGGAGATAAGTCGTAAGTGATAAGGACCTAATCGCAGATCATATTGTATAAGGTTCGTCCGATATAATATTTATGTGTGTTCAGAAATCGTTATCTCCTGCTAGGAACTGCTAATGACTCGTGGTCAGAAAGGAGATTCCGAGTCACAATCGATTAAGCATGAACCTACTGGTTCACACACTTAACGGGTTAGAACAAACGAGTTCGGATAGGATCCATTATGGGCTCTTTATAAGGGGACGCATGGGGCTATTGGTACATGAGAGTTGCTCCACCGAAACCCTAGCTGCCATCTTTCCGAAGGCCCTACCGTGCGCATTGGTGCTAGCACACTAGCGTACGGTGATCCACCTCTAGACATGTGGATACCATAGAGGCGCTGGTGAGATTGCTGCTACGCTGATCGAGGACGATCCACGACCTACGCAAGGAACGTGATATGTTATTAGAGGAGATGATCGGTGCTGGGGATGTTGGACGATCGACTACGACCACTACATTGACACGCTCGACGTTGGATAAGGCTGCTCTAACTCTTCTTTCACTGCACCGCGTGTCTAGTGGTAACGATCTATGATCTCTTGCATGCATGGCTTCTTGGTTTATGTGGTAGAATTCTTTAATTTGCTAGCTAGTGTAGCCTACCCGTATCTCTTTAGTATGTGCCCTAGAAGTTAGCTAGCAGTAGGTCGTAGAGGTGATGCCACGAATATATCGATTCTTGTGGGTGATTTAATATGTGGATATCTGTAACAGCCTTAGCCCTAATAAACAGTAATAAGATGATGTTCATAGCATCATTATTCATTTTGGCAAATTAGGCAACCTGTTATAACCTATTTTTCCCAAAATTCTAACTAAAAACCCCCAACTTGCTCAAAGTTTCAAAAAGAAATACCACCTAATATTGGTGTTAAGACTGGGATATATTTTATTTAAGAGCCAGATGAATTATTATGGCCAAGAAATTTTTTTGTTGAATTTCTAGAAATTATTTTGATTTTTAGAAAAATATTTGTCTTTAAATAAAACCTATTAGGTCTAAATGAATTATTTATGTATTTCTAAAGGAGAAAGCAGATGATTTTAAAATTTATGTGGGGATATATCATCGATAGTATCTACAGTAAATTTTGGTATTTTTACAAATTTATTTGATATTTTAAAGTCGGTCAAAAATTTTGAAGTTTTGAAATGTGTTGGTCAAACTCTCTCGGCTTTGAACTCAAAACCTAGCATGGCGACTCAACCCGGTGCAATTGAGTCCAAACCAGCGCTTTGGTCGGCTCGATCACGTCTGGCGTGTCCTCAACCTCCGTGGCGATCGCCGTCAATTCCTCACGAACGGGCTAGATTTGATGTGCCGTTCGGACCACTCCAAACCATCCTCCAATTGTGACCGTTGGATCAACAGCGTGCGGTGCGCGATCTCCAGGCCAAGCCATCCCTAAATGGCCGAAAATGGAAAACATCCGGGCGTTGAAATCTCAGCGTGTGGCCCTGATCTGTTGGGCCATTCGGACCGGCCGGAGGTGCCGGCGAAGATCCACCGTTGATTTTAGATCGGGTGGGCGCATCAATGTGACCTTCGGACCATCCATACCTCGCGGCAATCTTCGCCGTTGATGCTAGATCTAATGGTGGCGCCCTTGTGAAATTTGAACCTCACTGGCCTTTGAGATCTTGGGCGTTGAAGCGAAATCAAATGGCTCTCGTGGGTTGGGATGTTGGACCACCGGACTTCCTTAAATCTGAGCCGTCCATTGGAGATCGCACGGCCCGGTTGCAAGATCTGGGTTCGATGTATTATTTGCCTCCTCATCACAACCGTTCTTTTCTAATCGGATGGCTGTTGTTCTTGAGGCCCATTGCGTCTTTGTACATGGTGAGACTACCCACAGGACCCGCGTGTCGATGGCAGTTCTTTGCTCCCTCTTTTGTTGCATGCCGTCGACGCTGTTCTCGCTGGAGCGATGGTCAAGCACAGTGAAAATAAGGATATTTCCCTTGATAATTATCTTTAGATGCCACCTCATCGTTTCTAGAGGATTCCCGTTTGTTCTAGTGGCTCCAACACTATATAAACCCTACTGACTTAGCTCCTGCCATTGTTGACCAAGAAGGAGCTCTCTCGCTTTGTCTCCCTTCCCAGTGAAGCCTTCTTGTTGTTCCCCTTGTTCAGTTTTAGAGCATGCCTAAGTCTCATACTAATGTGGTTTTGGGCATCTCTTGTAGGGTTGGAACTGTTGGAAATATGCCCAAGAGGCAATCATAGAGATGATTATATTTCATTATGTTCACAATATTTGATAATATGTTATCTTGTTCCTTGAATGAATCATCAGTCATGAAGATTAATGAGTATGTGACTTGTTGGTGAAGCTCTTTTTAACTTATGATGATGTCGTTCTAAAAATATCCCTGGTCGAAAGTCCTTTGGTGGAACACTAGTGACTCTCGACCGACACATGTATTGATTGATGACCACGTTTCACGGTCATGGATATAGGGATATCGAATCAATAATGTGGACACGTGTTAGAGAACATGGTGTTGGATAAGACCCACCTTGAGACACTATTGAGATTGTTATGATTCTATGTGTAGTTAGTTGGTCTCAAGCAATGATGATGTATAATCCTTAGACTGAGATCGGCATGGTTTCCTACATGTGTAATAGCACTCTTAGGGGTTGCCAAGCTTGCTGCTCAAATGGCGGGTGGTTATAAAGGTAGCTTTCGGGTATGCTATGAAACATGCGAGAGGATGTATTTGGTGGGATATGGGATTTGCCCTCCTAACATAACAGAGAGATATCTCTGGGCCCCTCGAAGTGGTCGGATAAAGAAAGTGCATGGCCATGCCCTTTGGTGGTCGAAGAGTTCGACCACATGAAGTTATCCGATACTCGATCGAAAGCATTGAGCAGTCCATGGTGACACAACATCTCACCTAGAGTTCAACCGGATATCGTGAGGCAAAGGGAGAGTACATGAGTAGGTCGCTTAGTTCGACTAGCTACTGATTTGGTCGTATGGAGATACAAGCAAGTCGTAGGGCGGTCGAGCGTAATCCGAGTGGTGAAACCAAGTCGTAAGGAGTTACGAGTTGGTCGTGATCGAATCTGAGCTGAGTGCGTATAGAGATAGGACACAGTCGTAAGTGATGAGGACCTGATCGTAGATCATATTGCATTAAGGTTAGTCCCATGTAATTTGTGTGTATTAGGAATCGTTATGTCTGCTAGGAACCACTACAACTCGTGGCGGAAAGGGTTTACGAGTCACAAGAACTACACATGAACCTAACGGGTCACACACTTAGCAGGTTGGAACAAACCGATCTGAATACAATTAAATGGCGTGTTTGGATAGGATCCGTCACGGGGCACTATATAAGGAGATACATGAAATTTGTTGAAATTTGGAGTTGACACGAGTTGCCCTCTGAAACCCTAGCCGCCATCTTCTTGAGAGCCTTGCCGTGCGATTTGGTGCTAGCACACGGCGTCACGGTTGTTCCTTCCTGGGCGTGTGGATACCATAGAGGCGCTTCTCGTTGTTGCGCTTAGGGCGATCCGCGATCTTCGCAAGGAGCTGAGAGAGTCTTTGGAGGAGACGATCAACTCACGAGGACACTAGACGATCGACTACGATCAGTACTTCGACACGCTCTTCGTTAGACCCGGCTGCTCCGACACTTCTTCCGCTGCTCTGCGCGTCTAGTGGTAACGATCTGTGATCATCTTCTTCCTTGGCTTCCTGGTTTACGTGGTAGAAATTTTGAATTATTGCTATCGTAGCCTACCCGTATCCCTTCAGGAACTAGGGTTTTCCTCTCTGTCACCTTGAACCAGTGAAGCACCATCTTGAGGAAACCTCATCCTGGTGAGTTGGGTTCCATCTTTTCTCATCAAGAATGTGCCTAATGGTCTCTATGTCTTAGATCCATCATTCTTGTTTTGGACAGACCAAAGAATGGAGTTTGGACCTTTACTGTCTGGACCAAAACCTTGACTTCATCTTCTCTAACCCTAGCTGGTAAGTTTTGGTCTTGCCTCCTGTCATTTTAAGCTCTCTAAGGACATCACTAACTCTCATGCATCACTTACTTGCTCATGTGATGTTCCAAACTTCTTTAAACTGAAAAGTTGTTTTTATAACTTTTCGGTCTTTCATATCGTTTTCAAAACTTAAAGATTCTCTTACCAGTGTATTAGCTTATTTAGGTCCTAGAGAAACCCTAGCAGCACCCATGGTCTTTCTTCAAAAGTCTTGAAGTCACCCGTTCCTTTATTATTGCTAATCCCCTCTCTGTTAGTTTTTGTCGGTTAAAAACCGACCAATAGTTAAGCTTCTATTTCTTTCTTCAAACTAGACGGTTAGGGTAGTATTGAGGACTTATGATATTAATCACCTTCCAAATAGTCCTAACTTCCATTTAGAGTCTTTATTTTGTGTATTTCCTCAAAATGGCCGAAATCTGGAAGAAGTTCCCTTGCTGTTTTTGATCCCACCGACAAAAGTCCCTTCTGTCTCTTCTTTCCTTAAACAATCGGTTAAAGTTAGCGTTGATGTGTCATGCTATTAATTACTTTCTAGGTAACTTTAACTCCTATTTAAGGTCTCCGTACTGTGTATCTTTCTAGAACAGCCAAAAATGGTAAAGTTTCCTTGCTGTTTATTGTTGTCTAAACAAACAACCGCAGACGATAAGGAGTCCACGATCATAATTGCTATTAATAGATATTAAATGATCAGTTAGGTCAACACTAGCTTTAGTATACTTAGTTCTGACACAATATTTCATTTATATGGGGTTTAGCTAGATAAATAATTTAATTATATGTTGTCCTGTTCTAGTTTCTAAAACACGATCTTGTAGCTCAATCTAAAATGCAAGCTGTAGTAGATAGGATTAGCAAGAGTAGTGGTCGGTTACTATTCTTAATTAAATTATTGTACCTTAAGCATGTTGCTAATGATGCAATAATCCTTTGACCATACATTCTTTCTATGCATATTGTTCTCTGTTTCTTTTTCCTGGATTCAATGGATTTTATTTTCTTTTGAATCTTTGGTTCTTACGAGATTGTTGAGTCTTTTGTTGATCCACAAGAACACGAGCAAGAGGTTGTTTATTACTACCAAGGCAAGCATCCTCTCTGCACCATATTGATCCTACTCTTTTGAACTATAGATTTATAAAATACAGTGATACTAATTGTATGCAATGTTCTAAAAATTATTTATGATCTGTTCCTAGTTAGTTACAACCTGAACTTGATGGTTTACCCTGAATCTGATCACACACTCAACCTAAGGTAGTATGTGATATGATAATATTTAGTTTTAAATTTGGCTTAGCCTGCGGTCCATAGAGCGGTAGTGTTTGGCAAGCAACTTGTCAAACACAGGAACAACAAATAAATTTTATTTATTTTGATTTCTTGTTCAGTTTATTTGAATCTGAAATGATCCTTGATCTTGTTAATAAATTGATTCAAATCTGGACAAGTGGATGCTAGTGATGGTGCCTTTGTGCACGAGAATTGGGAAATGTGGATGTCTTATGCGGATTGATTAAGGGTGAACTCGACTACCCAATTCAAGCCCTAGCGATACTTCCACACGCGGTGTATGGGCCTTTGTTTGGTTAAGTAAAGGGTTAATACTATTGAGTTGGAAGCAGGAGAGTAGGGACATGTGTATTGATTTCATATGGCATAGATGCTTAAGTCTTCGGGCCGTGTCGTATGCCATGTGGAGTTTATATCGATATCAGATGTTCTTAGAAGGGTGAGGGCGTAGATGTGTACCATCGCATGTACACACCTTCAGGGCCCCGACTGCGGTCTAATATGTGCAGTTATGCACAAGTTTGCATTTAATTGATTGGGTCGGCATTCGGCACAACATGTGGGCCGGTTGAATAGATGCTATCGATCATTTGTTTAAGCGGGATTAGTCACACATGGGTATTCCAACTCAATAGTATCGACTTGTTGAAACATACCAAATCTTAGTCTCCCGGTAGGCATACCAAAGCGGTGTGCTATTATTAGGAGGTTTACGGGCTAACTAAGTCGTGTGGGTAAAGATGTACACCTTTGCAAGGTTTAAAACTATTGAATAGTCGTGTCACGGTTATGGGCGATACTTGAATTGATGTCACTGTATAGATTTTGCTCTAAGTTTGGAATGGGGAATAATTTGGCATGATGTTGTCATGTCTGGTTTATAGTGATCTGTAATTTATTATTATTCTTGTTTATGTTCATACCTTCAAGTGCTACTCTTGTTTTAGTCCAAATTGATTTATTAAAATTGCTTTGTCAAAATCTAGCCCTTGTAGGTTAAGATGTATTGCTTTACCTACACCATCGGGTCTAGTACCAGGACTAGCCTCATCAAAAGTGACTTCACAAGTCTCAATAATTTTGTTAGTATCCAAATTAAATACATAATAACCACGAGAATGAGCAGGATATGCAAGAAAAATGACATCATAACATCTAGATTCAAATTTATCCAAGTTGCCTTGTTTAAGAATGAAGCATTTGCAACGAAAAATCTTGAAATGAGAGACTCTAGGCCTATGACCAAATCTAAGCTCAAAGGAAGTTTTGCATATGATAGATCTCAAGAACACCCTATTGGACACATAGCAAGTAGTAGAGATCGTCTCAGCCCAAAACCTCCTAGGTGTGCTATGCTCATCTAGCATGGTCCTAGCCATCTCTACAAGGGTTCTATTCTTCCTTTCTACAAACCCATTCTGCTGGGGGAACTCTATGTTAGGAGAACTGGTGCTCAAGTCCTCTCTCAGTGCAGAATGTGGTAAAAGAAGAGTTCTTGAATTCTGTGCCATTGTCACTCCTAATGGTGCTCAAGGCTCCAAGGAGGTCAACTGCTAGTCTAAGGACCAACTCTCTAAAACAGCCAAAAGCCTCATCCTTAGAAACTAGAAAATATACCCACGAATACCTGGAGAAATCATCTACAATGACGAGCACATACCACTTCCCTCCTGCAGACTGAACTCTAGAAGGGCCAACCGTGTCTAAGTGCAAGAGCTGACCAGGTCCATCTGTTATCACTAAAGTAAGAGGTGGATGAGAAGCAGAAACCATCTTACCATGTCTACAGGGAGTGCACACAAGGTCTCTGATGTTCTTAAGCTTAGGCAAACCTCTAATCAAGTCCTTGCTACTGATCCTAGTCAAATGGTTGAAGCCTATATGTCCAAGTCTACGATGCCACAACACTAAGTCATGAGAGTCAGAAGCCACAAGACACCTAGGGCTGGAAGCAGAAGAGATACTGAAATTAGCACTAAAGATCCTCTCAAACCTAGAGATCCCAAAGACAAGCTCACCTGAGGAGTCTAGAACTCTACACTCACCACTCTTGAACCTCACTTCTAGACCCTTATCAAGAAGCTGAGAGACAGATAGCAGATTATACCTCAGCTTACTTACCAAAGCGACGTCCTTAAGCATGAAGTTGTTGTTGACGTGCACTGTGCCCTTGGCTGTCATAGTCCTGGTAGAAGCATCCCCAAACGTGATCAACTCGTTGCCAGATGCACGTGTGAGGAAGGAGAACCATCTAGAATCTCCAATCATGTGTCGAGAACATCCAGAGTCAACAAGCCATATGTCCTCCTTCCTCGCACGACGGACCTACAGGGCACAAGCAGATAACATCTGTGCCTCAATACTAGGTTAGTGATAAAAGACTTGAGAATCCAGTACTAAGCCACACGATACTTAGGAGCAGCAGAAGAAGCAGCAATAAAATAGTTAGTGGGATAATCATAAGAATGCACACAAGCAACACCTAGACCTCTCCGAATCAACCTACCAAAAGATCAGTACTCCCCCTGTCTAGATGCTACCCGTGATTTCTCCTTACGATATCCTAACCCAAAATGCTGCCTAGAGCCACCAAAAGAGTGAAAGAAGTCATCTACGAACCTAGGCCTATGTCTAGCAGGAAGGACAGGCTGCTTGGCTCTAGAGACAATAGAAGGTGAAGGAACTCCTCTAATGGACCTCAAAGCACGCACTCTCTCCTTCCTCTCACTCTTAGCTCTATGGAAGCAGAACTCAACTATGTGGCCATCCTTCTTGCAGAAGATGCAATGATACTTGACCTTTTGAGAGGTCTGATCTATTGAAATAGAAGCATCTGTCTTGCTAGAAGGGGTTTGGGCAAAACCTACAGATCTAAAGACTAACTTAGATGGCTCAGGGGGTTCTACCTCAAACTTGCCACTCTCAACTACTCTCACAACCTTAGGCAGGTGGTTCCTGGAATACTCTAGAGAATTAAATCCGAGGCCACTCTTCTTCACACTCACCTTAGATTGATCGAGGATCATGTTAAGGTTCTTCTTCCCACTAGAGAATCTTTCAAGATTCTTTTTGAGGTAGTCATTTTCTTTGGCTAGGTCCTTACATGAGGCACACTTATTTGACTTGATTGCCCTATTATACCTTTCCTTATAAAGAGCGCCTCAACCTTCAAGGCCTCACAAGACACACAAGTGGCTAGCGGTCAGACCGGCCAATGGGCGACGGTCAGACCGGCCATAATAGATTTTTGAGTTTGGAGCTAGGCCAAAAATAGAGGGTTTAGGCAAGAGAGGGGATTCTCCTACACTTGGTCTCATAATTTTTGGAGCTTCGAGACAAAAGTTATATTCGTTTAAAAATTCAAGTAGGTTTCAGATTTTCAGGGAGGAATTTTGGCTAAGTCCCTACTGGGCGGTCAGACCGGCCAGGGGTGGTCTGACCGGTTCTGACTTATTCGTCGGCCATCTTGGCGGCGATGATTATTTGGTTAGGTCAAGTTCATGGGTTTTAGTGCATATGTATTGCATGATGCATGTTTTGACTAATATGGGTCAAGTTTCGAAGAACTTGTTCCCAGAAACGATTTCTTAGTCTATTGTTGTGTAGGTTGCTTGGAGGTCAACGACGCTCAACGGCGAGGATGATCGGGACTAGGCTTGAGAGCTGAGGTTCTGTAGGACCGTAAAGGCGCCGAGAGGGGGGGTGAATAGGAGCACGCTCACGTTTTCACTTTGATTGGATTCAACACCAATATCACTCCATTAGCTATGGAAGCTATGAAGATCAATATACAAGTACAGTAGAAGACTTGTATTGAACCCAATTCAAAACCCCAAGCAAAAGACCAAAACTGAAGGTCAAAACCCTCGGGTGTGGTCTGACCGGCAGCTTAGGCGCGCTCTGACCGGGGTTCGGTCTGACCGGCGTATAAATTGCGGTCTGAACGGCTGCACGATGAATAGAACAGACAGCCCAAAAACCGAAACTCAAATCGATCTAACTTTTGATCTACAGGGCCAAACTCCACGAAACTTGAGGCACACCTTCTCTAAGATATTAGGAACCTATTGCAATCAAGGATCGTGAAGATCCATGCCAAGGTTCCTATCTTTTTTAGTTTGAACGAAGGGTGCTCCAAAACCGAGTCAAAATCGAAATATGGTCTAAAGACTTGCTCGTGGGTGATTGATGATCAAGATGATCCTTGATGTGTTCTCACATGTCACATCAAGCTAGATCACGGCAAGAGACCAATAGAAAACTCGTGGATCAAAGATAGACTCAAAATCATTAAAGAAAGAGGAAGAACACAAAGAGACTCATCTTTGAGAAATCATGCATAGATTGATTTGAGATTGTAGAGGGTTTACAGCCACTCCATCCTGGAGGACAAGAGCTTAATCCATGAGCACACAATCAACTCATCTCTCTAGAACCCTAAACCTCCACTTTCCTCTCTAAGCCCCTAAAACCAAAACTAGGGCTTTTCCAAATGAAGTGCTTGAGGGTGCTAGACAGCAACCACTCCTATTTATAGTGGAGTCTAGCTTCTAGAAGACTAATCCTATTTGGCACCCGTTAAGCCCACACACAAACGGGTTTAACTCACGCACGCATTTTAAAGTGCCATCTTCAACTTTACTTGACCTAAACCGCTTCTCCTTGCGTTGTCTTACGCCGCGGTTTAGCCAAAGGTCACCAAGACAGTATTTAGTTTAAATTACCAAAATACCCCTTCTCAATCCTTCTCTGAACACCGAGTCCAAACTTGGTGAAGCACTTCCATGCTTCGCCACGTGTAGGTTGATCCAGTGGCTCTCATCATGTCGGCAAGTCTCTTCCGTCTGGCTCCTACCAAAACCACCATGGTACTTGCACCGACCCCCACACCGCTTGATCCAACCCGTCGCACCGAACTGCCCGTTTAGTCACCTTTGTCCAATTTGCGCCATGCTTGAATCCATTGACCTTACCCGGCATCCTCGATCGTTCTGGACCTTATCTCTCCAAGCCTAGTCCCGATCATCCGCGCCATTGATCGTCGTTGACCTCCAAGCAACCTGCACAACAATAGACAAAGAAATCGATTCCGGGAATAATTCTTCGCAACTTGACCCCCGTTAGTCAAAACATGCCTCATGCAATACATATGCACTGAGACCCATGAACTTGACCTAAACCAACAAAGATCACCACCTTTTGGCCGATGAACAGTACAAATCCGGTCAAACCGCTCGGTGATCGGCCAGCTCTCGACGCCCGTCGACCGCTTTTGTTTCGACACGACACTTTTAACTTCGCAGAAAACGCATAATTCGACAAACCTTCAGCGCCATTGCCAATTGTAACATCATCCTAAGATCATGAGCATATCCCCATGATATCCACAGGTTCAGAACGATCGAAGATGCCGGGTGAAGTCAGTGCATTCAAGTATGGCGCAAAATGGACAAGGATGACCGAACGGGCAGTTCGGTGTAACGGGTTGGATCAAGTGACACGGGGGTCGGTGCAAGTGCCATGGTGGTTTCGTTAGGAGCCGGATGGGAGAGACTTACCAACATGAAGAGAGCCGTTGATCAACCTACACGTGGCGAAGCATGGGAGTGCTTCACGAAGATTGGACTCGGTCTTTGAAAAAAGATCGAGAAGGGGTATTTTGGTAACTTCACCTAAATACCGCCTTGGAATGCATGCATAAGTGAAACTCGTTTGTGTGTAGGCTTAACGGGTGCCCATTAGGGTTTTCTTTCTAGAAGCTAGCCTCCACTATAAATAGGGGAGGGTGCTGGCCAACACCTCCTTAACCCTTTCATTGAGAAACCCTAAGTTGTGTTTAGGGAGAGGATAGTGGAGAGGTTAAGGTTCTAGAGAGTTAGATTGATTGTGTGCTCATGTGTTGAGCCTTTGTCCTCCTGGATGGAGTGGTTGTAAACCAACATCATCTCAAATCAATCCAAGAAAGATTTCACAAGATGAGTCTCTTTGTGTTCTTGCTCTCTATTTTGTGATTTTGGGGTTTTCTTTGATCCGTGGGTTTTCCTTTGGTTTCTGGCTTAGATCTAGCCTGCTGTGACATGTGGGAATACATCTAGGATCATCTTGATCATCAATCACCCACGACTAAGTGTTTGGATTATATTTTGGTTTTGACTCGGTTTTGGAGCAACCTTCACTCAAACGGAAAAAGGTCAGAACTTTGGCAAGGATCTTCACGATCTTTGATTGGAATAAGTTCCTGACATCCTAGATAAGATATGTCTCAAGTTTGGTAAGGTTTGGAGTTGCGAATCAAAAGTTAGACCATTTTGTGATTTTGAGTTCGGGCTGATTTTACATTTTATTGGCCTGGAGGTCAGACCGATTTCTAGTTGCCGGTCAGACCGACATGTACCTAGAGGTCAGACCGCCCAACTCATTTGAGTTTTAGTTTTTCTGATTTTGGTCTATTTGCTTCGGGGTTTTGATTGGATTCAATACAAGTCTTCCACTGTGTTTGTATATTGATCTTCATAGCTTTCATAGCTATTGGAGTGAAATTAGTATTGAATTCAATCAAGGATAAAAAGATATTGTGCTCCTATTCACCACCCCTCTAGTCGCCTTTTCAGTCCAACAAGTGGTATCAGAGCAAGGTTTGCTCTTTTGTGATCTTCACCGATCTTTGAGCATAGCGACTAGTAGAAGGTCTTTTGAGTCTTCTAGTTCATCTTCTTGTGACTCTTTGGCTGATGACCATGTGAGGCATGAATCTTTTTGGAGATGGTTTGCTAGAGATCAAAATTGTGGTATGTGTGGCGCTCGTGACCACTTTACCTATATGTGCTCTAGTTTCAAACATGAGTTCTCCATGGAGCTCGAGGAGAAGGAGCCCACTAGCGTTTGTAAAGTAGCGATCGAGGATGATCATGATGGAGAGCTTTTTGAGGATGATCATGATGAGTCATGCGAGGATGATCCCCTACTCAAGATAAGCAAGGTGAGCAAAGAAAAACTTATTAATGGCTTGTTGTCATATGATCTTAAACTGCATGCTCTTAGGAAGAAAATGAAATTGCTAGAAAGAGAGAAGGGTGATTTGTCTCATGAGCTCGCCAAATTGAAAACCTCCATGTATGCTTTTGATTCCTTTCTTGTGGACATGGATAACTCTATTGCATACCTAAAATCTGAAAATGAATTATTGAAAACAAATGCTTCTATGCCATGTGATTCTTGTGTTGCCTTACATCATGAGCTTGATAATGCTAAGGTAGAAATAGGCAATTTTAGATCTATGGCTAGAAATGATTATGATTCTTGTGTAGGCATGCTTGCTGAATTTGACAAGTTAAAATTGACAAATTCCATTCACCTTGAGCAATTAGAGAATGCTAGGGCTGAAATTGTTGAAATTGAAGCTAGCCCTTGTAGCAGTTGGTTAGAGTATGAAAAATTGCTTAAGGATGGTTTAGTCTTTTGCAAGAATTGTGCTAGTTTAGAAAATGAAATTGATGCTTTGAGTTGCATGCTTAATACGAAAGCATCATTAATTTCTTACACATCTTGCATTGCCTTGGAAAGCAAGGTTGAGTCTTTGAAGAACTTGTGCGATGATATGAGCACCAAGTCATGTGACTCTTGTATTTGCCTCCACTCCGAGATTGATGTTTTCAAGATTTCTCTTGCTTCTTTGCATTCGGAGTTGGAGTCTTCTCATGCTAAACGTGAATTATTTGATGTTAGCATTTGTGCTATTGCCTTGAGTAGCTCTTCCTTGGCAAGTGCAACTCTTTGTGACTCTTCTTATATTGTCCAAGAGATTTCTAAAGACAAGGGTGTTTGTTCCTCAAATGGTACACATCTTTAAAAGAGAAGTATTATTGCACCTTTTGTAAGAAAGATGGACACATTATTGAGTTTTGCTTCCGCCATGTCAAACACCGACGTCGAATGTGCCGTCGAGCTTTTAGGGACACACATTTCTCATCTCATAGCATGTGTAAGCCTAGTGCCGACACGAGGGCGAGTTATGATGTTGGTTCTTCCAGCTTGTCCCAAAGGACTTCTTCTTTGAGCGGCAATGATGCTTCGTCTCCTAGTAGACCTTTACACCATTGCTCATTTTGTGAGAAGGAGGGGCATCTTGTGGATTTCTGTTTTCGGCGTGCAAAATACATTCGTCGAGCTTATGCTCCTAAGTCTCCTAGTGAGCTTAGTCTTTCTCATGACTTGCACACTAAATAGCCTAGCACGAGGACTCGCTCTATTGATGGCTTCTTTGACACTTTTCTAGTGGTGTTGGACAACATCGTGGGCTCGGTTTTTGTGGTTTTGGTTGTGGCCCATGAGCTGCCCCGAGGCATGATATTCGCCGTTTCCCAAGAGGTGGACCTCATTTTATTCATCGAGGTACACACCCACGGCGAGGATGTGTGAGTTCCTTTGGTGCTTTTGTTGGTTCTCATCATGGTGCTTTCAAGCAAAGTCATCGCTGCTTTTCTAGAGATGGATCTCGTTTTCCTCATCGAGTTTTCCACTCGCGGCGTGCCTCTAAGGATGGCGTTGGATCCTCTTGCATGAACCATCATTTACATCATGCTAACTCACATAATGGTTCAAGTGCTTCTAGTGGTCGTGTGCCCAAGATTTGGGTTCCCAAGTATTTGCTCTCTAACCCTTCGGGATCCAAGACTTGGACATCTTGCTTTTCTTATGTATAGGTACCGGGGACGCAAGTTGGAGAACATGGACTTAAAAGGTTTTGGTATTTTGCTTCATGATGTGACCGGGACACTTGATGGTTCTCCATCCCCATGATGGCCTACAAGAGGCATGTGCTTTCATGATCGGTGTTTTCACCTGTTTTGTGAGCTATCTTACACCTTTATGCCTTTACCTTCATGATTATTCATTCTTGGCGTATTGCTTTTCTTTGTGCTCACTTGTATCATATCGGCATGTGTTACTCTTATAATATCTTTCATCATGCCTTTGCTAGTTATGTATCAATGGGCTGGATTGTTATTCATTATTTCCATAGGAGTATAAGCTTGGTTTTGTCATCATGAGCTGTGTTGTTTTGTATATTTATTATCTTGCTCTTGTTGATTTTTGCTTTATGTATCCACATGCTTACTTGATATCCATGTTAGCATTCATTATCCATGGTTTGTTCTATAACATATTTTATGCTTACATGGTATTGTGCCTTATTATTAATTGTGGATACATGAGCTTTGCCATAGCTTCACTAGCATGCTTTACCCTTGACTAGGTGTATGTTGTGTGATATGCTATGTGCTTACTTGCTCCTATGCCTTATTATGGATTAAAGATATTTTGAGCTTTATCATATCTTGGATAGCATGTGTTGCAATTGATATGTCTATGTTTATGCTCATGCCCTGAATTGTTGATTATACGCTTTATGAGCTTTGGATCATCTACTGCTATTCTTGCTAGTCGTGTGTCTCGGTACTATTTTTCTAGATAATGTCTCACTAACCTAGTACCAAAGCATAGACGTCTTTTGTCTCTTTGGTGTAGTCTTTTCAGTTGAGAAGGAGAACATGTGGCTCATGACTCCAGTTGTTGGTTCTCCTTCCTCATATGTGCATTCGATGCTGGCAATCACTTCTTGGAGACGTAGTATGGTCCAGCTTCTACCCTTTTGACTACATCTCATTGCCAAGTGGTGCAACTCAGGTTCGAGTCCCTATACCTTACATTTGTGTATGGTACCCCTATTCTGCTTTGCATAGCATCTGGTTCTTGCAAGGGGTTGGACTTGATGAGTTCAGAGTAGATAGAAGGTTTTGTTCTAGCACGTGTCTTTTCTAGACACTCTTCTTATCCCATGGTTTACTAAGATGCACTCTTCTCACAGCCTAGGTCAAGCTTGTCTCCCAGTCACTAGTCCTTAGCAGGTTTTGAGCAGCCTGTAAGCTTTTTAGTGTTGGTGTTTCGCTCCCTAGCTAGTCGAGTCTTTTTCCTAGAGATTATGTGGAGTAGGAAGTCTTTGTGCTATAGTTTGTGGAGTCCAAGGCACAATTGGCAGACATCCTCACCAAACCCTTAGATCCTGCTAGGTTTGCCCCCTTGAGGAGGAAATTGAGGGTTGGTTTGAGGGGGAGTGGATCTTTTCTGATACCTTCTTCAAGTGGTATTTTCTTCTGATCTTTTTTACTCCTGTTGATCTTTTCTTCAAGTGGATTCTCCAACTTTCACCTAGTGGTATCAACAAGTGTCTCCTTTGGTCTTCGATGCTTTTTCTTGCATCTCATTGTATTATATTGCATTCATATGAAAATCACAAAAAGATGCACTGTAATATAAGCTTTACTGCTTCTCTTTTAATTGATGAAGCTTTGCTTATTACCCTCTTGAGCTTTAGTATTTCAATTCTTGCTCAATATCATCTCTAGTTCTTTGACTTGCTAGAATTATCATACTTTCACATGTGTAGCTAAGTCTTTGCTAAATGAGCTAGAACTTTAAAACAACCTATACTAAAAAATTACAATTCGTGGATCTTTTAGCTAGTTGCGCAATTAGTACTCCTTTTGTGACATTGGCCCTGTCAAAATTGCTTTGTTAGCTCTTGAATCTAGGTTTGAACATCTCTTGAGCTTCTTGTTCCTATGTGAATCTAAAAACTGCTCTTGTGCAAAATGAAAAATCAAATTTCAAGATTCTCATGTGGTTAAATTGTGTCAAACTATTCTCACGAGATTGCATGTCAAAGACATAAACTTGGAGATAGTTTGATGATCCAGACGATATCATGGGGACTGCTTATCAAAATTAACATGAACCTCAAGATTTGTCACCCTGGTTGAAGCTTAGGAAGAGTTTGTGGATGGCTCCTAGTCCAGTATCTTCTTCACTAAGATAGACCTTTTATCAACTTCAATATTCATTGCAAATGAAAACTGTTGTAAAAAATTGGGTGATTGAGGTATTTTGAGCAAAATGATTCAATTTGGGACTTTTTATCTCTGGGATGGTCATTGTTAGCTTCTTGATCTCACATTGACATTCTGACATAGTCATTATCACTTTAGGATTCCTGTTGATGAACTTGCTAATTTTTGAAGGTTTGCTTAAATTGTTACAATTCATCGCTTTATATTGAGCCTTCTAGCTTAGCTTTAATATATATGTTTTAACATGATCTTGCTAGCGCTTTCAGGCTTGATATGTATTGAGTAATATTAGAAATGCTAGCTTGTTCTTTTGGGCAATCTCCAAAGCTTCTTGTACTCAAAAATTGAAACATTCAAAAAATGAAGACACTCTATTGCATTTCATGCATGCTCCTTCTTATGTTTTTTTCCTAATTTCTGCATTTGTCATCGCTGGATGAGAGGAAGGCGTGATTCCTTGATGACTCCATTGTCAAAGGGGGAGAAGATGTAACAAAAATATTAAAAAGGGGGAGCTATTTGGAGAAAAAGGGAGAGAATAAAGTTTTCTAAAAAATGATGATCATAGTGAGGGAGAGCATTAATTTACATTCTTATGATCTTATTGCTATTTCTAAACTTGAATTGCAATTCTTGGAACCTCACAATGATCAAAGGTCAAATTGAACAATTGTTCTTTCATATGGACCTTAAGTGAGAATTTGGACTCTTCTTTGGAAATTGAAGCTTTCTTGCTTTCTTTTGCCTTATCTCACTTGTCTATGCTAATCTGAAGCCAACTTGGTCATTTCCATTGCTTTCTCTTGCATTTGGACCAAGTTGTGCCTTTACGCGAAAACGTGAGTATTTTCATTCTTAAACCTCAAAACTTACATTTTTGTGAAATTGCCAATGTGTTCATCAAGGGGGGGGGGATTGTGGATATCATGGGGATATGCTCACGATTTTAGGATGATGATACAATTGGCAATGGCGTTGAAGGTTTGTTAAAACACTCGTTTTCGGCGAAGTTCAAAGGTGTCGAGTCTCGGTGGTCGATCCGGCCATCAGTGGCGGCCGACACTGCAGTGTGTGTCAGACTGCCTGTGTGGTGGTCAGACTAGCGAAACTAATAGTCAGACCGGCCAGGCCTCAGGCAAAGTGGCTGGCGGTCTGACCGGCCATAATAGATTTTTGAGTTTGGAGCTGGGCCAAAAATAGAGGGTGTAGGTAAGAGAGGGGATTCTCCTACACCTGGTCTCATAATTTTTGGAGTTTCGAGTCAAAAGTTCTATTCGTTTGAAAATTCCAGTAGGTTTCGGAATTCTAGGAAGGAATTTTGGCTAAGTCCCTGCTGGGCGGTCAGACCGGCCAACAAGTGGCGGTCAGACCGGCCAATTGGTGGTGGTCCGACCGGTTCTGTCTTATTCGTCGGCCATCTTGGCGGCGATGATTATTTGGTTAGGTCAAGTTTATGGGTTTCAATGCATATGTGTTGCATCATGTATGTTTTGACTAACGTGGGTCAAGTTGCGAAGAACTTGTTCCCGGAAATGACTTCTTGGTCTATCGTTGTGCAGGTTGCTTGGAGGTCAACGACGGTCAACGGCGAGGATGATCGGGACTAGGCTTGAGAGCTGAGGTTCAGAACGATCGAGGATGCTGGGTGAAGTTAGTGCATTCAAGCATGGCGCAAAATGGACAAGGATGACCAAACGGGTAGTTTGGTGCAACGTGTTGGATCAAGCGGCACGGGGGTCAGTGATAGTGCCATGGTGGTTTCGTTGGGAGCCGGATGGAAGAGACTTACCGACATGAAGAGAGCCATTGATCAAACTACACGTGGCGAAGCATGGGAGTGCTTCACGAAGATTAGACTCGGTCTTTGAAAAAGGATAGAGAATGGGTATTTTGGTAACTTCACCTAAATACCGCCTTGGTGACCTTTTGCTAACTCGTGGCGCAAGGTGGCACAAGAAGAAGCGATTTAGGTCAAGAAGAGACGAAGACAGTGCTTTAAAATACATGCATAAGTGAAACCCGTTTGTGTGTAGGCTTAACGGGTGCCCATTAGGGTTTTCTTTCTAGAAGCTAGCCTCCACTATAAATAGGGGAGGGTACTGGCCGGCACTTCCTTAACCCTTTCATTGAGAAACCCTAAGTTCTGTTTAGGGAGAGGATAGTGGAGAAGTTAGGGTTCTAGATGCTTGGATTGATTGTGTGCTCATGTGTTGAGCCTTTGTCCTCCTGGATAGAGTGGCTGTAAACCAACATCATCTCAAATCAATCCAAGAGAGATTTCACAAGATGAGTCTCTTTGTATTCTTGCTCTCTATTTTATGATTTTGGGGCTTTCTTTGATCCGTGGGTTTTCCTTTGGTTTCTAGCTTAGATCTAGCTTGCTGTGACATGTGCGAATACATCTAGGATCATCTTGATTATCAATCACCCACGAGCAAGTGTTTGGATCATATTTTGGTTTTAACTCGGTTTTGGAGCAACCTTCACTCAAACAGAAAAAGGTCGGAACTTTGGCAAGGATCTTCCCGATGTTTGATTGGAATAGGTTCCTGACATCGTAAAGAAGGTATGTCTCAAGTTTGGTAAGGTTTGGAGTTGCGAATCAAAAGTTAGACCATTTTGTGATTTTAAGTTCGGGCTGATTTTACTGTTCATTGGCCTGGAGGTCAGATTGATTTCTAGTTGCCGGTCAGACCGCCAACTACTTGGAGGTCAGACCGCCATGTACCTAGAGGTCAGATTGCCCAACTCATTTGAGTTTTAGTTTCTCTAATTTTGGTCTATTTGCTTTGGGGTTTTGATTGGATTCAGTACACGTCTTCCACTGTGCTTGTATATTGATCTTCATAGCTTTCATAGCTATTGGAGTGAAATTAGTATTGAATTAAATCAAGGAGAAAAAGAGATCGTGCTCCTATTCACCCCCCTTCTAGTCGCCTTTTCGGTCCAACAAGTGGTATCAGAGCAAGGTTTGCTCTTTTGTGATCTTCACCGATCTTTAAACATGGCGACTAGTAGAAGGTCTTTTGAGTCTTCTAGTTCATCTTCTTGTGACTCTTTGGCCGATGACCATAATCCTCTTTCATGAAGTTAACTAGCACACTTAACTTCTCATGCATGCAATGCTCAAATATGCTCATGCTCATATCCAACTCAATCAGTTGATACCGATATAACGGAGTGATCACCCGTCGATGAACCACTCTATCATTCACTCTCGTGAAGTCCCTACCGAAGTAGGATTTTATTTAGAGCTCTCCACAATAGCCATGTAACAGTTCTCACCGACCTCACTAGAATAGTTACATGGCTTCCTCACCGACCTAACTCGTGCCATCCTGTCATGATGAATGTAAATGATGCAACATTGTTCAGTATCCCTTAACATAATCCATTATCCCTATTACCATGTCATTACCATATCATGTCATCAACATATCATGTTATTATCATGTCGTATCATCATCATTATATTATGACATTTAAATAAGAATAAATAAAACATAAATAAATGTCATAACAAGTCAATTGTAAAGACAAGGGTAGACAAACTGACGTCTACCGCTCTACCATGCACTTGCCTTTTAGCCACGAAAGTCGGGACGATGCAAAGGCAGCACCGAACTCGAAGCAACACTCACTGGACAAAGATCAATAATCCACCTCAAAAACACGCCACAATAGTACACAAACATCAAGCAACTCAAGAACTTTCATACGCGCAAACTCAACACAACTAACCCCTCTTCGTAAGACAACCTCCCCACTGTCACGGTGATCAAATACCCATAGATTTTACTTATGGAATCCAAATATAGCAAACCCTATATTTTCTGGAATCTACACAAAACTTACTATATGTTCCTAGTTATACAAAGTCAAGGGTAGACCTCGTTTATTAAGCCATCTAGCTCTCTATTTTCAACCACAAAGGTCAATCTATAACTTTACAGAACAACATACTTCACAATTTTATAAAGATTTTTCTACCACATGAAAACTAGCAAACCATACCACTTCTAAAAACTACAGAGAATTATCTAACTAAACCTAGTTATAACCATAATTTAACTCTACCATCTACTCCACAAAAAAGAGCAACCTACACAACTGTTGTTAACGACGATAGAATTCTGAACAGTAGTACTCTAGAGGCCATAACTTTTCAACCACTTATCCAAATTTAATAATACTAAACTCTCTGGAAAGATTGGAGAATTATATTGAACTCTCCTATGATGTCAAAGTTATGAAACTAGACAGAGATACCCCAAAGCTCTCCCACAAGGTTCTGCAATTCAACTATTCGAAGCATGGCATAACGAATTACTCGATTCTTGTGATCAATCTATGCTAAACTTTGAATAAACATAAATCTAACACTAAAACAAAGTTGCCCAGATCGTTACCCCACAAATTTGGATGACGAACACGACTTGATCATGAAACCCTAATTTATCCTCTTTCCTTCCCTTCTCCTTCCTTCTTCTTCCTTCTTCCCCTTCCTTCTTCCTTGCTTATCCTTGGATCCTCCTTGCCTTCCCCTGGGCAGCAGCAGCACAACCGACAAAGGAAAGCTTGGTGCAACAGAGATGCGACAGAAGATGGCGATTAACGGCAAGTCATGGCAAGGCTACCGCAATGGTCAGGCGTAAAGGGCGCAAAGGGCTCGATAGGGTATAAAGGGGTGTACGGTATGTGCTTATGGCAGGGGGGTTTACAAGGGGTGGCAACCGGCTAGGTTTTTGGGGTTCGGCTCCCCCTTCCCCTTCTTATGTGATAGCGCCCCCCCCCGGCGCCCATTGCCAAGTCGACGCCTTGGGCCGGCCCACTTCCTCTCCCTTAACCTCCTCTTAATTCCCCTAATCCCCTCTCTAAAACCTTCTATAATATTATTAATTGAAATAGGATATTACATGGGGTTCTGAACTTGGGTCGATCCGTTCTCCGTCGTTTGGCTGATAGTCGGCGTTGGGCATCGTTCCATCTACGTAGCCCATGAGTTCTTTTCCTCGTAGGTAGGGGAGGAACCGTGCTTTTCGCAACAAATAGTTTTCCTTCGTGAGATTCACATTGATGAGATGGCCCAAGGTTGGTGTGGGAAGAAGACTAGGTGCAAAAGAGCTCATCGTGCCGGTGCTGATGTTCATCGTAGTGCTTCCCGTGGACATAGTGGATATGGATTAGGGCTCTGATACCATAAAGAAGTTTGAGGTAGAAGAAAAATAATTGATAAAGAGATCCCACGCACCAGCGCACAGGGACTCTGTTTCTTTATATTATCATATGGTGAATAGTAGTTACAACTGATAACGGAATAGAGGGGATCAGTACGCGCATAAGTGCCTACAGACTCGGGCCATGCAGCGCCACAACGTACACACACGTTTGAGATTACAAACCAGAGTACAAGACTGAATATTTTAACAAACCACAAAATTTATTATTCTAATGAATTTCAAAAGAAAATTTTGTTGTATATTATGTTTCTATTCTAAAAGCACGAGTAATTTTAATTGCGCTCATGATTTCAATATCACTCCTTTAAAAAAGCATATGAACGAATGATAGATTGGGTCTTGTTCCTAGACAATCTTGTAACTTCAAAATTATAAGCTCAACTCTTGATCAGCTTTAAAATCCGTACTTTCTAAAAGTGGACCACTGAGGCAAACTTGTGTAGAGACAGAGACAACTATTTATGAGATGGGCGCAACCACGGCTCAGACGTATGATGGGAGACCTCCCATCGTATGGTCCTCATGCAACACAGAGGAAAGCACAGTGCAACATTGTTTTTCACCTGTCGCAACATATTAAAATTTCATATGCAACATTATCTCAGAATCAAACAAACAAACATTCTCAGAATCAAAACAACACACACATTCTCAGAATCAAACACACATACATATCTGGAGGACGTCAACATATCAAAAAAAAAAGAGATGCAACATTTTTTTCCCTCGTGTGCAACATTTTTTTCATCGTGTCACAATTTTTTTTCACGGTTGCAACATTTTTTTTCATTCAACATACTGAAGGTGCCATGGGCGATGACGCCCTTGATGACAAGCATGGAGGGGTCCATCTCCCAGTCCTCCCGGCGCCTATGCTGCTACAGCAGCAGCTGCGACTCCTCCCCTAGCCTCGTGGACTCTCCACGGTGGCTCCTGGGCTGGGCGACGGTGGGCACGCCCCGCTTCGGGCGTCCGAGGTGGCGCTCCAGCTGGGCGACGAGGCTCTTGAGGTCGATTTGGTCCGTCCGCATGAAACCCGCGTCCCACGCTGGGTACTCGCCTCATGCTTGGAGCCCAGACCGGAGGGTTGGAGACTTGGAGGAGCTAGAGGTGGCGGTGACCGGTGTGCGTGGGCGCAAAAGTTCTTAGGCGGTGTGGCTGCCGCGGCGAGAAGTGGGAGTGGCAGCGGCGGCTATACTATGGAGGAAGTGGATGGGTTGGCGAATGGCGAGGCGGAGGTGGCTTGTACTTGTGCGCGAGGCTCCATATGAATTCGCTCGCCTCGCTACAGTGGATCAGGAGAGGAAAGTTGTGGGAAAAAGGGGAACAGGGAGAGGAAGGATGTTGAACGGGAGAGGAGAGCAGTGGGGAGAATGGGAACGAGTGGTAAGTGTAAAAATAAGTGAAGTGAATAGAAGCGAGGCGTCTGGAAAATATAGCTCGCTCCAGACGTCCTATGTGTACTATTTCCCTTATGAGATTCATTTATGCTCCTATGTTTAGCATTCCTCAGGATCCAACCTTTAGGCCCTATCTGGAAATCTAACCGTTGCCTACCTGTATTTTTCCATGAGAAATGCACAGTTACATTTCGCATTTTTGGATGTTTCCAACAGCTAGAGCTAGTTATTTTTGGATGCATGGTGTCACCAGAAGGACGACTAACCCACTGTCATCATTGACGGGCAACGCTCAATTAAGCAAAGTTCCAAGTGTCCCACGCGACACCTCGTCTGTACTGTTGCCTAATTAATCAGATGTTCTCCTGGCTTTGCCATGTGCGTAAACCATCAGCTTCTTCTTGATGCCCACAGATTACGCAAGACAGGCCCAAACCATGGGAGATGCGCCTCTTTAGCTTCGCATTTGATCATGGTGTCTTTGCAAGCATGCAGACACCAACGTTCTGATCCAATTTGATATGAAATCGAGCTGTTGCAGCAGCAGCAAGATCGCGTGCACCTTGAGGTTCCCGCTGGACTACGCCGCCGCCGGAAAGCGAGGTGAGGCAGCAGCCGAGAGACGATGCAGGCGAGCGTCGCGGTCGCCGAGGCGCTCAAGGCTGGGGAGCTCTCGCCGGCCCCTGTCGCCGGCGGGGTCGATTTCGCCGTCGCTGCCCTTTCTGTCGCTGTCGCCGCGCTCGCCGTCGCTGCGTCGTTCGTGCTCGTCTCCTTCGACGCGCGCGCGCGGCAGGGGCGGCTCCGCCGCATGCTCAACCTCGGCCCCTCCCTCCGGGGTCCTCGTCTGTTGTTGGCTTTTTTCGCCGGGCTTATAGCTGTCGCCGAGATGCTCCGCCTCCCGTTCTTCCGCCGTGTCATGTTCCCGCGCCGGCACGTCATGCCGTGCCTCGCGTACCCTCTCGTCGCCCACGGCATCGCCGAGCCGGGCTTGCTCGCCGTCGTGCTCCTGCTGCTGCGCGCGTCCACCGGCAGCGCGCGGCTACCGTCGGCCGCGCTCGCCGTGCCGCTCGCCTGCCTGCCCTTCCTCACCGCGCACGTCCTCGTACTCGTCACGCCGACGACCGTCGTGGCGTACCCAGGCCAGCTCGCGCACGCCGTGGACGGCGCCGCGCACTGCGCGTACCCGGCGTACGCCGCCACGCTGCTCCTCGCTCTCGCCGCCTTCTACGTGCCTCTCCTCGCGTCCGCGTGCTGGGGCGTCGCCGCCGTCGCCATCAACCGGCGGGTGCGCGCGAGGGCGTACGCGCTCTCCGCGCTCGTCGTCTTGCCGCTGCCCGTGCAGGTGGTTGCGCTCGCGCTCACCTCCGTGTGGGACACGCCGCGGTACACGTCGCCGACGGTCGGCCTCGTCGGGTTCCTCGCTGTGGGGGTAGCCGCCGCGGCCGCGCTGACCATCCTCGTGTTGCTGCCGGTGTACGACGCGCTCGTCCTTGTCGAGCAGCTGCCGGCGGGGGCACGCACGAGCTTGGCAGATGACGAAGGAAATTACCTCGACATGTTGAGAGCCGTCAGCTCCATATTTGAATTCACTAGTGAGTGAAGACTAAAGAACCAGAGATTAGTTAGTGACATGACATGGGTTGACTTTCTTTTTTTGTTTATTTGTTATAGTGGATTGCGGAACACACTACACAATATTGATCAATTGTACATTTTTGTAGTGTAATATAAGAAATAAGATAACATTTCCAGTAATTTTAACTTCGCTTCTCTGAGTATTCCTTTTGTTTCTACCATCCTGTGTGTCATCTGTGTTGATATATGATTGCATTGTTTGTAAAAGGATTTCAACCATGTCTGCTGTCACACTTATTAGCATTGATCGATCTTTAATTTTATACCATCGAAGATGGAATATAATTATGGAAAGACCTAAACAAAGTGCCAAGAAAAAACTCAATTAGAGCTCAAAATTTCATAAAAAAACAGTACGAAGTTTCAAAATAAAGTATGAATAAGTAACATATGGGGTTGTCTATTTATAAGGTGATTAATTTTTTCTTAAGTATATGTCACATTTTTTATTTATTGGATCAACATCCAATCATATGACATATCAATTTCTATGCAAAATTCAATGGTCACAAAAATTGACTTAACTTAAGAAAATTTCAAGTGACTTAGAAATAGCAAATCCGTTAACATATTGAGTTTTTCATATATTGGAACAATAATATTTGCTAGGTGCATGGTAGATATTTTTTTCTGAAGGAACACGAGTAGGCTACACTAGCGTAGTTTCAAAAATCTACCGTGCAACTAAGGAACCTCCGTTAGTAATAGATCACAGGATTACCACTAGACGCTCAGACTCGTAGCGGAAAAAGTGTCGATGTAGCGCGTTGGTGCGGTTGTAGTTGTACTAGCCTCGCGCCTCCTCCAATTGCTCCCGTGATCGTCACAAATTGCGGGTCGTCCTAGCGTTGAAGTCTCGAAGCAACGCCTCTAAGGTATCCACACGTACAGGACGGGGACACCACACGTTGAAGTGCTAGCGCCGGCTACGCGGTTTTGGGCGAGGGAGGTGTGGCGGCTAGTGTTTCAGGAATTCCAAAAATCGCTTTAACCCTATGCCATCGCCCCTCTATATATAGCCATCCATGATGGGTCTCGAACTTTGAGGCCCATTAGGAACTCGTGGCCCATAAGAATTCGGATCACTATCCAAAACGTATCCCAGCCCTTTAAGCATTCGACCCTATAGGTTCACGTACACTTGGACATGGCCCGAGTACTCCTACTCGTCCATTAATCGGTAGTGACCCCTAGCAGGACATGCCGACTCCCGAGTATACGTAAAGATAACATCAGATGAACCTTAACAAATTTCATATGTATTTCCCTTTGCCTCACCATATCGGTCAAACTCAAGGCAAGTATGTGACATCCTTGTTGGTTAGCTCGACCACTCTTTCTCGACCACATGACTCGAATTCTCCAACTATAGTTAACTCTTTAACTGCGAGTAGCATGGCCATGCATTTCTGGAATCCGATAACTTGAGAGGCCTAGAGATATCTCTCCCGTTGCATGGAGGGTCAAATCCTATCTTGATCGACCATGCTTCGACGCATGTATCATGACAATCCCGAAAGCTACATTTATAACTACCCTATTACGGAGTAGCGTTTGACAACCCCTAAGTAAGTCAGTACACATCTCGAATATGTGCAACGATCTCAAGTCTAAGGATATAGCATATGCATTATAAATGCGACCAACTGATGACATATAAGAATACAACGTTCTCTCAGTGTCTCATGGTGGGTCAATCCAACCTCATGTTCGCTAATATGTGTCCATATTATTGGTTTGGTATCTCCATATCTATAAACCGTGAAACATGGTCATCAACCAATACATATGCTAGTCTATTCATATGTGTCCTCATATATTTCCGACTAGGGATCGCTTTAGAATAATCATCGCAAAGATAAATATAGAGTTTCATAATCAAGTCAAATACTTGATAATAAATATTAACAATATTATTTTTGCAACAAGATAATATATTATCTAATAAATTATGAATATAACGAAATATAATCATCTCTATGATTGCCTTCAGGACATATCTCCAACATTTTCCACGTCTCGGAAGGCATGGAGTCTTGGAATGCACTGAGTGCAAACTGAGGCCCCGTTTGGATTAGTCTTTGTACACAAATTTTGGAGGTTTGTGTTTCTTTGGAACTGTTTCTTTCAAGTCATTTTGAAATTTAAACGAGCCCGCTCTCCCGCGGTCTCTACTACAGTACTACTATATTTCTCTTTCAAGAAAATTGCGAAGATTCAGAACTTTCTTGTGATTTTACCATTTCTATGTTATAAGATGAGTAAATTGCACTGCTAGTCCATTAGCTTGCGCGGTGGGTGCAACCTGGTACAAGAATTGGAGGGTGCTCATCTGCAGCACTAATGTTGTTTTAGTGATGCATTTCGGCTACACCTGGCCAATCCTATGACACGTCAGCGTCCAAAGTGCCTGCAATTTTGGGCGCCAAAACTGGAGGTGTTTTTTTAGCAGTAAAACCCTTGAGTGCTAATTATTTTAGAAAGATATACAAAATGCCAAATCATCTTGGAGAGGGGAACGAAACAAGACTGATGCTTAGCGCGCGGATACCGATCATGACCGCTTTGACTTACTTTGCCCTGACAAAAGCCATGGCATTTCCTCACAACAGAGCATAGAAATTGGATATCATGGGCATGTACAATATGAGATATTTATATATAAGTACTTAAAAAAAAGAATATAACTACATCATCAAATACCTATGTAAAAATCGTTTCCTCCAATACAAACATCTGTTTTGTAGGTGCTTAGATGGTTGTATTATTTATTAATTATATATAGTCATATACATAAGCACCTCTTACGTGCTAGTGCCTAATCAAGTATCGATGCTACAAAATAAACACCTTATCTGTCCTACGTGATAAGAAAAATCAATTTTTCTTTACTAAATACCTCTCTAAGCTCTGTATTGTACATACTCTAACACTACTCTGCCTTGACATGAACTGGACAAACAGCCTCCCACTCTACAACACATCCGACCAAACTACTTGGAGATACAGAATCAAACAAAAATTACAGAGTTTGGTATGCAAGCAAACAAGCAACCTTGGCAAAATTAAAACTTACCTCTTCGGCCACGATGTTTAGGCAAATGCAAGAGAAATAACAAATGCAGAACACACAAGAGTATTAACATATTGATAACATGGTTTTAGGTCCAGAAACATCTTAGAAGAAAGGTGTAATTTCTTTCACTACTGAAGGTGTGGTCCAAACCTTCCTGTGCATCTTCACTCCCTATTTTGCCAATCACCTGCTGGGATCCGGATTTCTAAATCCGAACCATCTATGTATTTCTACACCAGTCCCAGATCAGTAGCTAATAACAAGTTCGAATCACGATTAACATAAGAGTAAAACAAAGTACCAGCCTTAAGGCCACTTATTACAAAAGAGGTCAAAAAACCTTGAGTCTTACAGCAGCGGAAAGAGCAAAAAGAGTAAACTCTGCGTGGTCACACATCAAATTGCTCACCGACATTTGACTGCGGAGCGCGGCCTAGTACTCCGGATATCCTTCGTCAAACCCACAGGTGTAGAAGTCGTAGTCATCCTCGGCATCATTAAAGGCTTCTGAGATTTAACTTGAGTGTAGCATGTGAGTACATAAAGTACTCCGCGAGTCTTGGGAAATATGCATATACATAGCTTTAACAATTGGGCTTATAGGTTCCTTTGCACAAAGCAATATTTTATATTTCAAACTTTTACATAAAACACATTTGATAAATGAAGATTAAATAATTTAAATAATTTAAACATTAGTGGAGGTTCTACCTACCAACCACTAGTATCACGGCTCTAGCTGCTAAGGTTTTCAGAATAGGGCTCTAGCTGCTGTAACACCCCAGCCCAACATGAGCCTGGAATGCTACTAAGCTAACAATATAACAATTTAAAACTAAGACATTTTTACTAAATTTCGGCAGAACCTCCTTTGTATAGCTAATTATACCGGAGGTTCCAACAGTTAAATATATGATAATTAAATAATCCAACATGCAGCATAAACAATGGGCATCTAAAATATGCTAATCATCTAAAGCATAATCAACGACATCCAGAATATGCTACTCATCACTATTACAAATAATCCAATGCATGAGGCATAACCATAACAAAACCTTTAAGCAGTTTGCTCATTTATTAAGACACGATCTAAAATTTAATCAACTATAAAATATTTGTGGTGTGTGTGTCCGAACTTATGACTATTCCCTCCCATGCATGTCGTTCTTGTAATGGGTACCTAAAACAACAAACATTAGCAAGAGTGAGTCCACAGACTCAGCAAAGTACAAATAAAAGACATTATAATATACAATTATAACATCAGCATCCATTCCCAAATCTTTGCATTATAACATATCACATGCTTATGCAATGCACAATGCATACTTTCTCTTTAACTCTCTTTGCATTTTACTGGTAATGCAGGGTATGCAACCGTCGATGCATACCCATGCCTGTGCTCGCAAGCACAGGGACCAAGAGCCCAATACTCCGCAAGTAATGGGGACCACAAGCCCACACTCCACAAGTGTGGGGACCACAAGCCCGTTATATACATGACGGGGACCTCAAAGAAATGCTTGGTCACCACGTGAACAAGCCTGAAATATGAGAGCAACATGCACATGAGCAATTACACTATCCATCTTTAACATGTATTAACAGCAGCATCAAACATGAATAATTTTACTCATACCTCTAGCATTCACAATCATTAACATACATTTCATACTAGCAACCATGCATAGCTAATATGTACCAAATACTTGCAATCACGATCAAACACTCATAATTAATCTATCAATCAAAGTACTTGCCTCAACCGTGAGACGGAAGACAACGACAGAAGAGCTCTAGCCCCAGTGTTCACCACCACCTGGCAACCGTAAAATAATATACTAAGTACACCAATCAAAAGTGTACAGCATTACAATAGAACAAAACAAGAACAAACATCCCTAATTGAAACCCGAACAATTAATCATTATGCTCTCAAATTCTCAAATCTGTCCAAACAGATCGCTGTTAAGGAAAAATTCATAGCTTTTGATTCAAGACTCCAAAAGCCATCAATCCAATTTTTCTAGAACCTACACAACCGTAGCTACAACTTCTCAGGTGATCGAAAGATCAAATTACCACATCTAATCCTTTGATTTTAATCTCGAAGACCGTTCTGTCATCTTCAGTAAATCTGACTTGGAAAAATCATAACTTTTGTTTGGCACAACCAAACACATTGTTCTAATACTCTATGAAAACTATAGGAAACCAGCTATCTTAATAAAATTATCACAAATTTTCCACTGTACAACAAAGGTTGCAAACAGTCCAATAAAACTATTCTATCCACAACAGAGGGACAGATTATAACATTAGGTTCTAAAATTCATATCTTTTGATCTAAACATCCAAAAATTATGAAATTTAACTTTCTGGAATCATAATAAAAATACCTATAAATCTCATGGAGACCAGATGACCCAATTTGGCCGTCTCCAAGATCAAATTTACAAATCTATATTCGCTGCACAAGTCCTGAGACTGAATTAGCACCCAGTCTTGCGAAATTCATAACTAATTCATCGTTTATCCAACAATTATGAACTAGGACTTTGTGGAAAGCTTACGCAATTCCCCATCTAACTCTAGTAGACTCTAAATACAGATTCTGCCTAGAACTATCTCAAACTCGCGCGTCAACAGATTGCAGATTAAACCAATCTACTACAGCAGCTTCCATATAACATATGGAGACATTACGCACAAGATCGATCTACCAAAACTAATGGGGATCACGAATTTACCCACAAGATCGATCTAACAAAACTAATGGGGATCACGAATTTACCCACAAGAACGATGCGGGATGCCGCTGAAAGCTTCGCGAAGACCTCCCTCCCACCTTCTTCCTCTTCCCTTCTCTTTTCCTCTCTTCTTCTCCCTTCTTCTTCCTCTCCTTTCTTTCTCTTCTTCTTCCTTCTCTTGGTAGAGCAGCAGGAGGGTGGCTGCTCTGAAGACGCGTGCTAAAGTCTGTGGCGTGGTAATCAGAGAGAGGCTAGGGTTTTGGGGGAAGGCACCCCCCTCTTGACTCCACTAAAAAGGCCGGCCCATTTGGTTAGGACGACTTGGGCCGAAAGCCTAAGTTCCAATCCTCTCTCAAAAGATTCTGAATTTTTTTAAGTAATTTTCCTCTCCAATTTAATGTTGTTCTCTCTAAACTTTATTGCATTCACTTGAATATTCGGGATATTACAAAACCCCCCTCTAATCCTCTGTTAAACTCTTTTCTATTTGGTCATTCTCCCCAATTTAAATATTCTCTCTCGAATACTCTTTCGAATCCATCTAGGGTATTACAGCTGCCCCACTGGCTCTAACTGCCAGAACAACAAACCAAGAGTTCTAATTGCTCCCGATTTACCAAAATTTACTCTTTTGAAATCAAAACCAAAATCTACCATGTGAAAACGCACCTTGTCCGCCCTTGACCATGGGCACAGCTATTCGAATAGTTTTACATTCTGCAGAGGTTGTACAGCTTGACCCACACGAGATAATTAGCTTATAATGTTGGCTATGACACGCTTTCTTAGGTGTGCGACTAAGTGATTATCACAGGGCTTTCACAATACATTACCCTAACATTAGCCCGTCTGATGAGCTTAACCCCAAATCATGGACATCATTTACTATTGACTCAGAGCTCACCGTTGTAGGGGATAACCTGCCCGGACATAGTCATCAATTACTATCGCCCAGCACAAGCCCTGACAGACATGGACGTCAATTACCATCGTCTGCACTACCTAGGTAACTCCTACCATCTACAACCGGAGGGCATAATGCTAGAACATAGTAAATTATTCAGCCAGATCCTTCCCATTAAAGACATATGGTCGTACGGTATTGCTCAGTTTAGATAGTTACAAGCATCGGTCCTTAATATGGCTTGGGCAGAACTTAACACAATACAAGTTCCCATGCTCTAATTGCCCTAGCCTGATCTTACCATCCGCCCAAGTCTAAATAGATTTTCATCATTTTATTTTATTTTCCAAATACTGACATTACCTACTGTCATACATTTTCCAAATAAAGCATAAAGGGTAATAATGGTTTTCCCCTAAAAGGTTGAACAAGACCGCAAAGCATGTCTAAGCAATTCTACAGTTTATAACTATTCCACAAAGTTGTAATCAATATTGCGGAATTACTATGCTAGGGTTACAAAGGTATAAGATAACAATCATCAAAAGAAGGTATTAACAATTTTAGGTTTAACTAACATCCTACAATTTAAACTCATCATTTTAGGTGAAATAGCAATGCATAATACTTTTAAAATAAAAACAATATTTAAAAATTATGGGCACAGAATGTTCAATGGAGACTCACCTTCATAGATGTTGGAGGTTAATGTTTCCTGTTGGTCCAAGCTGGTGTTGGCGATGTCGGATTCTACACGCGCGAATTAAACCAAAATAAATAACAGTAAATCAAAGAAAATCCAAAAATCATAAAATAAATACTGGAACAAAGGTATTGAATTATAAGAATTTAGGAACAACAATTGACAGATTTGAAGTTCATATGAAGTAGAACGAACATCCGGAAGTTTGTTCTTCACATGAAATGATGGAAAAAATACTAAAACTGACTATTCTGGAATCACTGTGCTGATGTTTAACAGAGTAGAACAGAAGCATTGAGGGTATGACTTCATGTGTCCACTTGCTAGCGAATCAACTGAGAAGAAAGAGAGCAAAGGAAGAGCTAATGACATGTGGCCCCATGCTGTCATTGACTCTAACTCAAGATAATCAATAGAGAAGTGCAACACAGAAGAAAAATATAGCAGCACCCGAGTGCATGGGGAAGGCGATGGCGCCGGTAAGGAAGGCTACAAGGTAGTTGGCGAACAGGTAAAATGGAATCCTAGCACGGTTCTCTGCCCACTGGTGGTGGCGGTAGCACCGGAGACAGAGCGTGGCGACAGCAGCAGCGGTCGGGGCGCACGGCGGCAGCGGGTGGTGTGGTGCTCTAGCAAACCAGTGGTGCTCCAGGGAAAATGTAACATCCTCAAGTTAATTAATTATAATTAGTATGCATCTTATCAGTATGCATGACATTTTGGAAACATGTGCATCATTTATTGCACTTGGAAAATCTTAATCAAAATATTAAACATACAACCAGGGGCGGAGCTGGGCCTCGGGCCTCTCGGGCAATGGCCTGAGGCCCAGCCAAAAACTTGCAGCTAAAAAGAAAAATTTTACTGTGTAAACACTACACCATGGCATAGTATTAAGGGTAATTATCTGCCGAGAAAAAACTGGATTAGTGGCAATCTATTTGCCGGCAATATCCAAGATTTTAGGGGTCCCATTATCTGCTGGGAATAATTATTTTCTAGAACAATCTATCTGCCGGCAATGTTTTAACGTTAGTAGCAATACATCTGCCCTAGAAAACGTCAACCAGGTCAACCTATTTGCCGGGAATACCTTTTTGAGCGGGAAGACGAAAAACAAAAGATGGCACAGGCGCGAAGACAAAGCTAACTCTGAAACCTTATCCCCAAATTCCTCCCACCACCTCCTCCTTTCCCCGCCGCCCACCCCCACCTCCCAGGGCCTCCATCCTCCAGCGCCGCCCTACTCCCTGGCGCCACCCTCCTCCAGCGCCACGCTCCTCCCACCCTCCTCCCCGGGCACCCCTTCCTCCCAGCGCCGCCCCTTCCTCCCTGGCCGCCCTCCTCCCAGCGCCACCCTCCTCCCCGGGCACCCCTTCCTCCTAGAGCCGCCCCTCCTCCCAACATATAGCGTAGCCATGGATCCAAGCAGCGTGGCACAGGCGGCGGCACACCGGAGCTCCGAGGACGAAGTGGCGGCCTTCTTCCACGCCACGCCACCCCTCCGCGACTACGACCACGTTGCCACCAACCTCGCCGACTTCGTCGCCTGCCACCCCCAACCCATCGGCATTCGGCAAGTAGCCCCAATTCTTGAATTTCCCCTTCTCTATTCTCCAGCCCATCCAATTCATCACCGAACTCGGGCACAATTTGGCTCGGTTCCTAATGTCCGGTCAACAAAGGATCAGATTTTGATGCGTGTATCAATTAGCTGCATTCTTGACCCGATTGTGTGGTGTAGGGAGTGGAGGGGGAGGGCCCATTGAGGTGGTCCGCGTCACCTCTGGCGGCACGACGGTGCCTTTGGAGCAGCGCTGCATGTGCTACATCGACAATTTCAGCTCCAGCCAGCGAGGGGCCGCATCCACCGAGCATATACTACGCTCTTCTTCTTTCTTTTTACTTTTCTGATTGTTGTAACTTGAACTGTTAGTGGCAATTCAGTTTCTTGGTTTAGTGCAGGTTTTTTCTCAAGGCGGGTTTCGTTATCATCTTCGTCCATCGCCGGTGAGACTTGTTAGTTTGAGATTTTTTTCTTGGTTGCTGTATTCACTTTAGGGATGCTAAAATAGCTAAGCATTCATATTTTTCATTGAAATTAGCTCTGAAGAAGTGGTGTATAGTATTGAATCTAGCGGGACTTGCAACCTTCTTGATGAAGTGGCACTTCGCAATTAATTCTGTGCGAGTTCTTGTTTCAGATTATGAATGCCACAATGTATGAAGAAGAGAGTGACACCGGCACATCTTTGTAGTGGAAGCAAGCGACCTTCTTCAGAGATTTATCCCGGAAGATTTGTATCTTGATTTTTTCGAGCTCGATGAAGAATCGAGATCCAAGGTTTGGGGGTTGTAATCTCAAGTATATATCTAAGTGATGCAAATTGACTTATCCATCAGATCGCATGTGGTTTCCCTACATCAGTATGATTTGGTTATAAATTGTTTGGTTCTTCACCTTTTTTTTTTTGCAAATTTTTAACCTCCTTACTTGAAGATGTTAGATCTAGAAGACTAGGACAGAATATTGTTTGGTTCTTCACCTTTTTTTTTGTTGTTTCCATTTACTATTAGGAATTTATAGGAACAATGGTTATTTGATGGTTTCATGCAATGGTGGGCTCAACCAAATACGAGCAGCTGTAAGCAACTTGAAAAACCCTACATTTAGGCATTTACTAATTTTCCATCAAATAATCCTTTGTAACATCTAGAACTGCACATTGGTGTTCTTTTACCTGTTCAATCAGATTTGTGATATGGTTGTCGTTGCAAGATATTTGAATGCGACCTTATTAGTGCTCAAGTTGGATAAGACATCCTTTTAGAATGACCCAAGGTGTATATCACTTGTTAAGTTGTCATGTAGTCCCTACAATTGTTGACATATATTGGTTTGTTTCTTGATGTTGACATATATATATATATATTGGTATGATGGTTAGTTCTGATTATGACATATATATTGGTGTGATATATTGAACAGAGAGGAAAGCAAATGGTGAACTTGACTTGCTGATGGCAGAATTTGCCGGTACGTACTTAATTCCATGCTCTTTATACCAGTTCTTAGAATACTAGTAATCTGTCTGCACTGTGCTATGTTCCTATTACTTCTACATATCTAGAGGTGAGCTTAGTTGGCTATATTTATTGCAATTCTTTTTACTAGCCATGCATTTTGTGCTCCTTTCAGAATAGCTTCGTATTGATGGATTATAATTGGGGTTTCATGATATTTTAAGTGTAAAATTGGGAGAACTTGCTTGCCTTGTACGTGCTCTTATTGATGGCCTTAGGCTTGGTTTGGACTGAGCTGTGTTGGGCTTTAGTGCGGAGTTATTATTGTTTGATAAAGTAAGGGTCAGTTTGTGAATGCCATGTTTGTCTTTGCTGATGAAATCCTTGCTACTACTTATTCTAGTAAGATTTTGTTATGGCTCTGAAAAGATGCTTTCAAGTGGTTAAGATATCCAAAATTAGTAAAAGGAAACTTAATTTTGTAAGAGCACGTACAAGGCAAGCAAGTTCTCCCAATTTTACACTTAAAATATCATGAAACCCCAATTATAAACCACCAGTGCCAAACTAAGCTTAAATATAAATATTATTAGTTTTGTTTCAAAATTTTGTAGTATGATCTTGTTGAAGTGACTATATTGGTTTCAACTTTCGACGAGGGTCTAAGAAATAGTGTGGTATTTACTTTATGGCCATTGTAAAGACCTGTAAATACAAGTAGGTTATGCTACATCAAAATTTATTAGTTGTTATGTACCTTAGTACAACAGCGGTAAACACTGTAGAAAGGAGACCAACTGATGATTTGAAGGAAGAACTATGCATTGAGGAGAGAGCGCTTGCTGGGGGGTAGAGAGAACCTAGAATAGGGAGAGGAACTCGAGGGACTTGAGACTAATTCGTCTTCTTCATAAGATCCTATCCTATCTCTAGCTTGTTGAGTCTTTGTTGCTCCCATTAGTGCGCCATCTTCGGGCCCTAATGGGTTCTTGGCGTCTCATCTTAGGCCACTGCCGTAACATGTGACATTAGTTGTATCCAATTACCATCCCTCTGAACTACATAATGTTTTATAGAATTTCAGTTACATAAGTGGATCTCAGAAGATTTATTGCTACAATTCTACAATTTATGTAAACAAGATAAGAAATGTGTAAGTTGATGCACTTGGGTGGTTGGTGTGGCTGACCTTCACCTTAAGGTGGAAAAGATGTACATGAACAAGACAAGAAATGCAGTGTGTTATTGAGACTCTTGTTCTAATTTATTTTGGCATGCATCATGTATTTGCTTTGCTTTCAGAGTGATGTTCACCATTGCATCTGTGCTCTTTTGGTTTCTTTGAAAGTGCTTTGCCAATGATGCGAACATTGCCGACACCATGACTTACCTTCAAGGAGAGGGGTTACTACGCGTCGAGCATAATCACCTATGTGAAGCGTTTCTTGTTATGGCATCCTCTGTTGGGTATTTGGCTGCTACACCTTTTGACATTTATGCCTATGACTATGGGTAAGGATTATTAATAGAGCACTTTAACCATTTACGGATGTTTTTTAATTTTCGTAGTGTTCGATCTCGAAATCATTGGACTTGTTAAATCTTGAGGCAACATGTTTTTTTTGGGGTTTCTCTTGCCATTTTTATAGATGGAATGAATACTTTAGGCAAAAAAAGAAAGAAAGTGGGCAATGCAATTTTTGTCGATTGTTTGTGTAACAACATTAGCATCAAAATGGGTGACTTACTATTAGAATGAGATTTGTTGTCCTACTATTCATGCTATGTAATTGTTTAAACCCCATCATCGGTTTGATGTTACGATAATCCTTGATAATGTAAGAATAATTGAGCTACACTTTGAGTAACGAAAATTTGCATCTTGCACTTCATAAATGTTAAGAGCCATTTCTCTCAGATTCATGTTTGACCCATCCAAGTTACGAACATACCATCCGCAGGTACAATGTTATAGGATTAGCGACTAGTCTTGGGGAAGCATTTTTCCGATGCATAGAGGGTTCCTCTGTCACCCTTGCTCTTATGGAGAATGTGCAAGTTATGGAATTTCGACATTTGCGCCAACTTATCCACCTTGTTATTATTCCTTTGGTTAAATATTGCCCTTTGAACTATGGAAGATGTGGATAGTGAACCTTTTGCACCATTACTTGTCCACCGTCAAGAAGCTCTTGATTATTCATGGTCGATCTTCTTCATAAAGTTATTCCCTTTTGTGGTGCATTGATTCACCTTGTTGTTGCAACAAACAAAAATTTGAGTTGAGGCGATTTGTTGCAAAAGATCTATTTTCTTCTATATCTGAGGCTTATCATTGAGTTGAATTTAGTTATGAGTGCAAAGCTTGTTGGACTTTGTCGAGAAATATATGTCTATCTGTCAGATAGAGATCCTGCACCTAGATAGGTAATTTTCTGAGATATATAATTGAATCAAATTAATTACTTTATGAAAATATGTGATTTAAATATCACGATTTTAGATAACTGCATGTATCTCCGCAATAGTCTGAAGTAGTTATATTTGGATTCAGCTATATCATCTCTTGACCGTCGTTTCAAAGTTATCCTTTTGCAATATAGTGTAACTCCCATACTTAAGACTTAATATGACCTGCAGCCATTATACAGGATTTCACATTTTTCAGATCAAAACTAGTTGTTACTAATCTTTTTTTACCCTAGCATGCTACATTGGTACTCCTGAATATATTCAAGTCTTAAGCTCACTTTTAGTTTGTCACTTACACAGTTACACCTTTCTAATCATTTACATGTGTTTTATTCCTGTGTACAGGAGTGATGCTTGACGAGGATTAAAACCTCTATGTATTATTTTAATACATAATAAAAGACCATACGTCTACATGGTCGTGACCCCTAAGACTAACGACCTCCACGGTCGTTAGTATTCCGAAGGTTACTTAATGGGTACCACAGTGGGATGAGGCTTTGTGCCTAATCCCGACCGATAACCGCTCGTAAAATTCTTGGTCGGTATTTCTTATCGTATGATAAATGGAACACGTGCTATCGTTCCAAACCATGCGATGGTACAACCCCGAGACATCGACTATTAACCACCCTACGGTTAAGCTTTTCACAGCAACCGCAAGGAAGTTAGCACGTTGTTAATCGCTCCACCGTTCCGACCATCATAACGTTTCACCAGGACGTCTTCTCCAAGAGTAATCGCCACCTCTTCGAAGTTATTTAAAGGTGAAGCCTTGAAGACGAAGGACACAGAGACAACAAGGCCAAGACCAACAAAGACAAGAACAACGGCAGTTCAACAAGAATACACGAAGCCTAAGCGGTGGAATTAGAAGCTAGATAATCGAGACTTAGACTCATATTCTAAGTCGACACCGATTAGACATTCCCCATTCGGTGTAATTCAGGGTAGTACTTAGCCACATCTTGTAAAACCCAGTTCATATCAATAAAGAGCGACCCCCATTCCATTCCGGGATATTCCACGCCATTTTCCTCGCTCATTTTAAGTAAGATCGGCGACTTGATCGCCGACAACTAGCGCCGTCCGTGGGGAAGAAGGCGAAGTTTCAAGAAAATTCTTCGCTCAAGAAAATCCTCGCCCAAAATCTCTACAATCGCTCATGCGAGTATGCCCGAGTTTGGGATGAGGAAAAGCGGTTCGATTTGGCGGACTCGCCGACCTCGACATGGAAGGATGTATCCGCGCCATGGAAGAAAATGGCAGTCATCCTCCTCTTCCTCCTCCGCCGGCTCGCGTCGCCGGCGTTAGCGAGGTCGGCCGGATGGATGAAGATGCGCCGCCACTCATCGGTGGCGCAACCAAGAGAACCGCCGTTCCGACCAGTTGAATGCGGAGGATCTCTTCAAGTTCGGTCTTCTCGGCCGTAAACAGTGAAGAAATTTCAGCCCCATCACCCGAAAAACTCTATACCATTGATGAAATCATGGTGAAAGATACTCTCCTCGCCCGGCAATTCCAGAGTCAACCGTCACCGGTAGCGGTGTCGATGAAACCTCCACCGGTCGAGGCCATGTGGGGATGATCACACTCGAGATACGATCGGCGGTTCGTCGGATCAGGCTGAGAAGACCTCAGGAAGTGCTCATCTCCGACCGATCTCCATCGTGGAAGATTACGAGAAGCACTGACAAGCTCTCCATTAGTTATGATGGAAGCTCATCGGAAGATCAATGCTGGAAGCACGAAGTCAACGCGATCGGAGATGAAGATCAAGATGCCCTGCACGGTCCTACACTCTCTACCACGCCATCACGTGTTGTTAGAGATGATCCGGGCCGTCAAGCACCAACTTCCGGAGGCAACGGAACTAATCGACGTCAATCAGTTAACTCGCCTGGCACTGCCCCACCCAGAGTGAGTGATGGGACCGAACAAATTCGAAGGTCAGGGGAAGGTTCAGACAGGCGTACACCTACGACCAGTATGAACCACCTGAGACCTTCGGTAACTGTACAAAACTTGCGACGTATTCAAAACATGTTAAATAATTCCGATCCTGCTCTAGCAGGAACGCCTAGTTTTGTACAACTCAGAGGTCGGTATCGAAATTCTCCAGCAGACCATGCAAATGACGGAGGCGATCGGGAGCAGAGGGTTTCAGAAGTCGACTATGACTTCATCCCAATGATCCTCCTCGGCAGGGACAACACGGTCATACCAGAGAGCGATCGATACCGAGACCTCCTCGGCGATTCCGACCAAGGAGTCACGAGGGAGAAGGTTATTCAAAAGCTACTCCCCATCGGTCGAGAGGAACCACCACTAGGACCTAACGATCTCCGACATCGTTTGAACCAAGTGGGCGGTCGGAGGCATCATATCAAGAAATGTCACGACCGGATCGGTACACCGAGTTCCAGCGTCCCAATCCTAGGGATCGGTCTCCGGCCGATTACAATCCGCACCTTCCGGAGAAGACGCCATGAATCAATCACAGGTTGTCGAGCCTTCTCGGGGCTCCAAGGCGTGCGTTAGCCTAACCGGTTCCGCCGGCCAACTTGGACAAATTCAATGGAACTCAAAAACCCGTGGAATTTCTCCAAATATATACCACCGCCATCAGGGCTGCTTGGTGGCGATGAGAATGTAATGGCCAACTATTTACCCACCGTGCTCGAAGGGTCTGCCGGTCGTGGTTGTTAAACTTACCGGTCGGATCAATATATACTTGGGAACAACTCGTGATCTTCGATTGCCAACTTCGAGTGGCGTCACGACCGCCAGGAAGGAGGATGATCTCCACGAGAATCGGCGAGGATCGATGAGACTTTACGTCAATATATCAAGAGGTTCACCAGTTCGTAACTCTATACCGAAGTCGCAAAATCCTCTCGTTATTCAGGGCTTTTAAAACAGATCGAGGAATCGGCGGTTTACGGAGGACATAGCAATGAACCCTCCAAGAACAACCGTTGAGCTTTTTGATATGGTGGACAAGTATGCCACCGCTAAGCGAAGCAATTGAGTGGTGTGAAGCCATTGATCGGAAGACAAGATTCCTCGACCCGGCTGGACAAACAGGAGAAAAAGAACAAGAAGTCTCTCAAGAAGAAAAAGAACCGCAGACCGACGACAAAGAAGTCCTCGCCGTTCAAGAAAAAATTCGGGAAGGGCAAGAAGGACTATCTTGGTCGAAGCAAGGCAAAAGCTCCGACCAAGGATTCAGACGAACAAGAAGTGGTGTCCACTTCACCAGCAGGCAGGGCATGATCTGCGCACCTGTCGTGTCTGGCAAAAGAAACTGGAGGATTATTATGCAGGTAAAGGACCATTTCCCGCAATACAGGAACATGGAGAAACGAGCTCCAAAAAGGACAAGGATGGCGACGAAGAGATGGAGTACCAGGATCCCCAACACACAGTCAACATGATTTTTGGAGGATCTTCTTCATACGAGTCCAGACGTCATCTGAAGGCCATGGAGCGAGAGGTCAACCTAGTCGAATCTCCGACTGTAATCAAGCACTCGAAGTGGTCGGACACCGCAATTTCCTTCAGCAAAGACGACTGCCCCATCCCATCGACTCGTAGGGTAGGTTCCCTATCGTTGTTGAACCAACCATTAATAATTGTCGGGTTAATCGGGTCTTAGTAGATGGGGGTAGTTCTTTGAATATATTATTTGTGGGAGCTTTAGAAGAAATGCAGGTCCCCATGTCAAAGGTGAAACCTGTGAAATATGCTTTTCATGGCATAGTTCCGGGTTCTACCGCTAAACCGATAGGACAAGTTTCCTTACGATTCGCTCGAAAGCCTGACAACTTCCGAACAGAGAGGATTCCGTTTGATGTAGTAAACTTCGAATCCACATACAACGGAATTCTCGGTCGACCAGCATTAGCAAAATTCTTGATCGCCACACATTACGGTTATCAAAGTTTGAAAATGCCGGGGCCGAAGGGAGTCATCACTATTCGAGGAGATCGAAAATGGCTTATGTATGCGATCGAAATCCTTTGCCTTTGGTTGATGAACTTCCGACCGAGAGGTTAACCCGACTCCCATGCAGTCAAGCACTCGAGGCCAAAGATGACACCCAAACCATCCGACTGGATAAAGGAGGTACCACTCGACAAAAGCGCTTCTCGGACGGCGTCAAGTCGTCACATGGGTCAGACATCCGGACCCAACCGCCATGAAGATTCGGTCGGGCAAGACTCGACCCTAAATAGGAAGAGTCGCTCGTCTCCTTCCTCCGAGCGAATCGGGGCGTGTTTGCACAGCAAGCGTCCGATATGCTCGAGTCCCGGGAGGTGATCGAGCACGAGCTTGCTCTCGGCGACGACAAAAACCAATCAAGCGAAACTACGACGTTTACTTTTGATCGGAAGGAAGCAATCGATCGGAGATTGACAAGCTTCTCAAATTTGGATTCATTCAGAAGTCGACCACCCACAAGTGGCTTGCCAATCTGTAATGGTTAGAAAAATAATGGGAAATGGCGAATGTGTATCGACTTTATAGATCTTAATAAGGCTTGTCCGAAGGATGACTTTCGCCTTCCTCGCATTGATCAACTGGTAGACTCTACTTCTGGGTGCGAGTTACTAAGTTTTTTAGATGCGTATTCAGGGTACCACCAGATTAGTATGTGTAAAGAAGATGAGGAGAAAACTTCCTTCATCACCCCATATGGCACTTCTTGTTATATTAAGATGCCATTTGGTCTCAAAAACTTGGTGCAACTTTTCAAAGGTTGATGCAAAAACCTTTAGTCCACAAATCGATCGGAATCTAGAAGCTTACGTTGACGATCTGGTCGTAAAGACCACCAACGTTGGCGACCACATTCCTGACTTACAAGAAACTTTTAATAACTTGAGAAGACATAACCTCAAGTTAAATCCGGAAAAGTGTGTGTTCGAGTTTACTGTTTGAAAACGCGCTCGGTTTCCTAGTTTCGGCTAGAGGTATTGAAGCAAATCCAGCAAAAATTGCGGCCATCGACCAGATGCGCCCTCCGACCACGAAGTCCAAAAACTAACCGGTTGTATGGCAGCGTTAAGTCGTTTCATAGCAAGGTTAGGGGAAAAAGGATTACCTTTCTTTAAACTTCTTCGAAACATGGGAGTTTTGAGTGGACTAAAGAGGCAAACGATGCCTTTGAGGAACTTAAAAGTACCTTACAAGTACCGGTTTTAGTTTCTCCGAGATCGGAGAAACATTGCTAATTTACGTGGCGGCAACACCACGACGAGTTAGCGGTGTCTTGGTTGTAGAAAGGATAATATCCAACGACCGGTCTATTACGTGGCGAAGTCTTACATGGACCAAAGGAAAGATACCCACGGTACAAAAGTTGCTCTATGGCCTCCTTATGTCTTCAAGAAAGCTAAGGCACTACTTTCGTGCCCACAAAGTGGTCGTACCTACAGGATATCCTCTTGGTCAAGTCCTTGAAACAGGAATCATCGGGACGAATAGCCAAATGGGCGGTCGAGCTAGAGGCGTTCGATCTCCATTTTATTTCACTTAACAAACAATAAAGTCGAGGCAATAGCGAATTCATTGCGAATGGACAAACCTCGAACCCACCCAAGGACCCGAGTACGAACACCACGATGAGTGGACATTGTTTTTCGACGGTTCCTTGATGTTACAAGGATCGGGGGATGGAGTGGTCTTGATATCCCATCTACTGGCGAACACATCAAGTACACCATCCAAGAATTTTCCCGCCACCAATAATGTGGCGTAATATGAAGGTTTATGGCGGGACTCGAGCAGCTCGTTAAGCTCGGGATTCATGAGATTGCTAGTGAAAGGCGATTCTCAACTAGTAGCGAATCAAGTGGGAAAGAGTATCAATGCTCGAGTACCAAGATGTCATCTTATCTGGCGGAAGTACGAAAACTCGAAAAGCACTTCTTCGGTTTTCAGATCCAACATATTCCTAGAAAGGAAAACTTTCTGGCAGACCAGTTGGCACGGATGGCCTCCACGAGGTCGACCGTCCCGCCCGGAGTTTTTCTCGAGCAACTCAATTCACCCTCGGTAGTTGAGCCTTCCGAGAACATACATGATTCTTTGCAAGTTGAACAAACTAATCAAGGGAACATGGATGCTCCACAGGTCGTTGACGGTTGGCGCTGTCACGATCAAGGTAGAGACTGGATGACATCGATCTACAATTATCTTCAGCATGACACAATTCCAGAAGATGATGTAGAGGCTGATCGTATAGCACGAAAAGCCAAATCATACACTCTAATCGAAAGTACCTTGTATAAACGAGGATCTCATGGAGTGTTGATGAGATGCATATCTCAAACGGATGGCATTAGATTGCTAACCGAAATCCATGAAGGCGTTTGTGGAGCACACCATTCCTCTGTAACCACGGTCGGTAAAGCCTTAAGCAAGGCTATTATCGCCAACCGCCTTCATGATGCAAAAGAGCTTGTGATGAAGTGTGTACAATGTCAGTTTCATAGCCGACAAGTACACCGCCCAAGACAAGCCTTACAAACAATTCCTCTTTCTTGGCCTTTTGCAACCTGGGGACTGGACATTCTGGGACCTTTCCCAAGAGCACCCGGGGGCTTCGAATTCCTTTTCGTCATGATTGACACGTTTACAAAATGGATTGAAGCCGAGCCAGTCGTTAAAATAACAACCGAGGCCGCTAAGAGATTTCTCTGAAAAATGTGATCACGCGATTTGGTGTACCCATCGTATCATCACGCATAATGGTTCCCGATTCTCCAGCAATCAATTCCAGAATTCGCGATGAACTTGGTGTCAAAGTTCATTTTGCTTCATTGCTCATCCACGAACAGCGGAGCGATTGAGCGAGCTAATGGTATCCTTATGCGAGGATCAAACGCCGAGTATTCGACCGCTTAATCAAGCGGTCGAGCTTGGGTTAAAGAACTTCCCTCGTGTTATGGGCCGTCAGAACCACGACCAGTCGTGCGACCGGTGAAACTACATTCTTTTTGGTTTATGGTTTGAAGCCATGCTTCCTCCGAACTCAAAATTGGCTCTGCTTTCGAATCGATCGTTTTGCGAAAATGATCAGATTGAGCAACGACTTCGACGCGTCGATTTCCTTGAAGAACAACGAAACCAAGCCCTTATGCGATCGGCGGTCTACCAACAAGCCATGCGAAGGTACCATAGTCGTAAGGTGCTGACCTCGCTTTTCTTTGTAGGTGATCCGTTCTCGAGAAAAATTGAGCCAAACAAATCGCAATAAACTTTCTCCTAAATGGGAAGGTCCTTACTGCGTGGTCGAAGTCACCCGACCCCAGTTCCGTACGACTAGCTATGTCTGATGGGCAAATTTTGTCAAATTCTTGGAACATCGATCAATTGCGTAAGTTCTATGTTTAATTTTCATTCTTTCATTTCTTTCAATTTCAATTTCACTAAATTTATTGATTAATTAAGAAGTGCAACCTTGCTTATATATATACACCTACATTCTGGTCGTTTATTATTGTTAGTCTGGTCGGAGAAGACATTTTTTCTCTCACATATCCTTTTTAAGGATCTCTGATACTCTATGGTCCTCGTCGTGAGCATTTTTCTCAAATGATTCCCACACGCGACTATACTCTTTTCTTAAAGAAAAATGAGTAATCAGAGCGCCACACAACTAACTATCTCATGAATGATATGCTTACGATTATGAAGATTATGCTTCATTATTTCAAGATTCTGGTCTATTCTTGTCAGCTCATTGGTGGGACACGGAAAGCCTCCTAGTCAAAGTCTCTCCTTTTTCAAGACGTGGTCACCTTAATGGAAGGAGCTTCCTAGCGACGGTTCTTTTCTTCGATCCTCGCTACGATCGGATATAGAATTTGAACACATTTCAAAAAATATATGTCGTATGCCTTGTGTCTTAGCATTAGTTCCGACTGGACTATGGGACAATAGATATAAACAAAGTTCACTTATAATCTATTGCATACATATTTGCATTTCTTCTTATGTCAAGTTTGACAAAGTCTTTTTCCGACCATATATAGTGTTTTTGATTGGTATTTCCATTATGACAAACAAAGATCTATAACTAGTCGAAATCGTCTGTTGGTCCTAACCACATTTGATTTCCTAATCAAGAACGATCGTTTTGTCTTACATATCCAAACATACCTTCAAAAACTCACATACATGGTTATGACCTCTTTTTATTCTCTTTCTTGGCTCCGCTTGTACAAGAACGTTCTTCTACTATAAAGCGATCGGGGCTAGGAAATATCTGAGAATCTTAAAAAGTCAAGCAGGATAAACAAAAGTTTTGTCAATGACATAAAAGGTAAGTTTTCATAGATATTCAAATATTTTTACACTTGCAGGAACCTACTCTAAGAAATATTCCCAGCCTAACTACTATTTGTCGGAGATTCGACCTCCATCTCCTCTACAACTATATCTCCGAGTGGCCTGAGTTCTTCCATGAACTTGGTCGCCTCCTCAGGTGGGCAGTTGAAGTCTTCTTTAACAGCTTGGAGATCTATGGAGGGGTCGGAAGCTTTCGCTTTTCCAAAGAAAACTAACTCCACTTGCAACGCCTTTGCTTTTAGGGCACAGGCATAATTCGTCCGAGTAGTTTTGAGCAGAACTTTAAGGTCCTCTAGAAGTTGACCCAAATAGTTCATTTTCTCTATTGGATCTCCTAAGGAAGGCAGGCTTGATCCTGATCCCATATTAAAGATCATCTTGTTCAAAGCACGAATCTTTTCATCAATATTTTGAGCAAGAGCCGCCTCCTTATCCTGCTCAAATTTCATAGTTTTCTTTACTCTGTTCAGCATTTGCGTTTGCTTTGCAAAAACAAATCAGTTAATGAACACAAGCATAATTGAAGGAAAAATCAAGTTTGCAACATATTACCTTCATTTGTTTTGCTAAGTGTTTCATATTTGGTCGTTGCTTCAGCGATCAACCGGTCTTTGGCTGAACTTGCTTTAGCAAATGACTGGTCTTTAGCTTTTATTTCTTCTTCAAGAAGAGCTGTCTTGGCTTTCTCAGCCACAACCTCCTCTTTTATTTTCTCCAGATCTATCGAATACGATAAGGGAGAATAATTGTAGAGGAGCAAAGTATTGAAGAAGAAACAAAAGTTTAAAAGGGAAAAGTTCTTTTACTTTCCAACTCGGAGTGCTTTTGCTCCAAGTCCTTAACTCGCTGGGTCAGTCCTCCGATCACAGCAAAGTTCTCGACCAAATGCTACACAAATAGCATTCTCTTTCTTAAGTTTCTTATAAACTTTTTAAAGAAGAACTGGTCGTAGAATACTTACCCGAATTGCTTGGTCATTATAACCAGCAAAAATCGAATCAGGGTGCATCTTGAGTTGAGTATCCGATACTTTCTGCCACGCCTCATCAAGCTCCTTATCCTCGATAAATCGGGGACGAAAAAGGAACTTGTTAGGTTGGGAAGGGTTATCAACAAGTGATCGGAACCTGTTGAGACCTCTCAGAGGCATCTACCTCCACGAGAAGGGTTTCAATCACCAAAGGATCCAACTCAACCGTTGCCCTTGTCACTGCCGGGGCTTCTTCGACCACTACTTCCTCAGGAACTTTGTCCTGAGAAGTGCTCTGGTCGGGAACTTCCACAGGTGCCAGGTCCTCAGGAAGAACCTGGTCGGAAACGACCGGAACACCAGAAGACCTATGCAAACCGAAGATGGGAAGTTCAAAGTATCAAATCATCAAGGAATTATTAAAGGTACATACTTATACGACCACTTTCATTTGTACATACCTTGTTAATCTCCGGGATTTGACTTTGAAACACGCAAGAGAGAAATCTGTGCCGCTAGCCTTCCTTTTCTTCTCCTCCAATTTTGCTGGTTCTGGACCAGCAGGGTTTGTTGGAACCCTCACATCCTCCAACAAGATGTCGGAAGCTATGTCCTCGACCAGTTCATCAAGGTCCACATTCCTGACTATCTGGTCGGAGGGAGTGGTTTCATCAATCTCCAGATCAGTTGTTTCAGTAACAACCGTAAGGTCGTGCACGACCACTCTGGAGTCTACAGCCTTCGCAGTTATATTCTGCGGGCCTTCAGGCTTATCCACCTAAATCAAAGAACAAATTTGATTGGGTGAAGAAATCCTTTTATCTAAAAAATTCGTACATATATGATTCCGAAATGTTCTATTACCTCGAGGGATTCATCTCCTTCAAGTGCCTCAGGGCACGACTCGGTCGGAACCAAGGTGGGATGTTGATCCTCACCAGATTGTATGATTCGCAAACCGACCGACTGCAAATATAGAGCACGATTGGAAATCTGGTCGGAATATATGTATATACGTGGTAAAAGGAATTTTTTGATTAAGTTACCTTAAGCCTTGCCAGTCTCCCTTCAATAGGAGTTGCGGCTAAGATCTTGGGGCATTCAGCCTTTTCTCCAGGCTCCCCCGCACAGATTAGCCTGACTCGTTCTCTAATTTCCCCATAGGAAAGAACTTTAACAGAAGGAAGAATAGACAAATTTTAAGGTAACACATTAATCAAATCAAAATACCGATCGAATGTATCTTAAAGACTTACCACCTTACGAGCAACTTCATCACGATCAAGGCACCAGAGCGGGGAATGAGTCAGGAGCTTCAATGGACTAATCTGGCGAGAGGTAAAATCCTCACCACATGCCACGAAGTCGGGCCTCGACTACGAAGTCATAGATGGCATCCGCCCATCTTTTGACTATCCTCGTCTTCTTTACGGTCTCCTTCCACTTGGGGTTTTCACTTGCTCTAGTTCGTGAAGTAGAGGCCATCGTCTTCAGAACCGTCATGTAAAACCGATTTTTTCCATAGCGACCACGAAGATTTCGCGTACATGAGGATGTACCCATCGGCCTTCCGTCATGAAGACGCAATGTGCATTCCCAGAGTCGCGCCGGATTTTGCCGCAGATTTTCCCATCACCATGCGGTAGAAATAACTAAAGAGCTTCAAGTTCGGTTGTATTCCCAGATATGCCTCGCATAAATATGCGAAAATACTGATATTTGCGATCGAATTTGGGGCCAAATTCACTAATTCCACCCCGTAATGTTCAAGAACGCGGAGAAGGAATTTGTGTACCGGTAATCTCAGCCCACATTCGATGTAGGCAAGAAAAACAGGGATTTCCTCATCTTCACGGCTCGGAAAATGCTCTCCAGTCGCCGGTCTCCAATTAATCAGATTCCTATCTGGGAGCATTCCCATCTTCTCCAAAGCCTCAAGCTTTTTCTTGCCCAATTCAAGGCAACCACTTTGTAATTTGCTCGAGCATGGCGAAAATCCTCAAGGATGAGTAGTGAAAGTTGAAGACTTTGTGGTCGGAAGAACAGAAAAGGCTCTGGAGGATTTCTTGGCGAGAAGCTAAAGGATCGAAGGGATTTTGGAAGCATAAAAATTCTAAGAGCCCATGAGAGAAGATTTTATAAACTTCCGATACTTTCGAAGGATTCCCACAAAAGTCCAACTGACAAAAAGCTTCTTTTTGTTCAAACGGACAGAGGAACTCTTCGTTTCCCAAGGCAAGTTCTCAACTTTAAAGTGAACACAGACCACTTCGTATACCACGACATTAAATGGGGTCTGCCCGATACGATTTCATCGGAAAAAGGTATATGCACGACCAGTTCATTTAAAGTTCGGGGGCTAGCTGACGAGGATTAAAACCTCTATGTATTATTTTAATACATAATAAAAGACCATACGTCTACATGGTCGTGACCCCTAAGACTAACGACCTCCCTGGTCGTTAGTATTCCAGAGGTTACTTAATGGGTACCCTGGTCGGATGAGGCTTTGTGCCTAATCCCCGACCAGATAACCGCTCGTAAAATTACTGGACTGGTATTTCTTATCGTATGATAAATGGAACACGTGCTATACGTTCCAAACCATGCGATGGTACAACCCTGAGACACTGACTATTAACCACCCTACGGTTAAGCTTTTCACAGGCAACCGCAAGGAAGTTAGCACGTTGCTAACTGCTCCACCGTTCCGACCAGTCGTAACGTTTCACCAGGGACGTCTTCTCCAGGAGTAACTGCCACCTCTTCGGAAGTTATTTAAAGGTGAAGCGCAGAAGACGAAGGGACACAGAGACAACAAGGCCAAGACCAACAAAGACAAGAACAACGACAGTTCAACAAGAATACACAGAAGCCTAAGCGGTGGAATTAGAAGCTAGATAATCAGACTTAGACTCATATTCTAAGTCTGATTACCCGGTTAGACATTCCCCCATTCAGTGTAATTCAGGGTAGTACTTAGCCACATCTTGTAAAACCCAGTTCATATCAATAAAGAGCGACCCCCATTCCGTTCCAGGATATTCCACGTCATTTTCCTCGTTCATTTTCGTAAGATCGGCGACTTGATCGTCGACAATGCTCTATTAAGACAATTGGAAAATGTATATTCACGAGGCCATCTTTCTAGAATTGTTATTGATGAAGCTCATTGTGTAAGCCAGTGGGGTCATGATTTCCGACCTGATTACCAGGTACTTTCTATCAGGAAGAAAGAAGTTCATGTTAAATAAATTGTAACCTTTTGATATAGCTTTTATGATCTATTAGCATCTAGGTATTTTAAAACGGAAGTTCCCGCATACACCAGTCCTGGCCCTGACTGCAACAACAACTGCTAGTGTAAAGGAAGATGTCGTTCAAGTTCTAGGCCTCGCAAATTGCATTGTTTTCCGACAAAGTTTTAATCGTCCAAATCAGAGGTAAGTCTGTCAGAATATATTGACATATGACTTCAATCGTATCAGACCATCTCAGCTCAAGTTTTGCAGGTATTATGTAAGGCCCAAGACAAAGAAGTGCCTTGAGGATATCAATAGCTTTAGCCGTGCAAATCATCCTAAAGAATGTGGCATCATATATTGGCAAATAATTATATAGTCTCTGATTGCATGCTATGTAAAATTTTGACAAACTCTTGATTACTAAAAAAACTCATCCACTAGAAGCATGAAACATAGAAGTGTTTTTCTTTATAAAGCAACCAACATTGCTATGCATTAAACGTGCCTCATACAAATCAATGCTCATGATCCTTTGGTCATTTTGCTGCTAAGTAGCCAGCGTGTGATCATCTAGTAATGCATCATCTGTTTGAAATGACTCATTAGTTGTTACTGACTTACTGTTCCTATTGCACGTCAGCATCATAGCATGTATTTACTAGAGTCTGTTCATTTCTTTCCCCTCAAAAGGTTACCACTTACCAATGTGGCAACCTGTTCTAACTTCTAAGTGCTAATATCTTCTTGCAGCTATCGTGTGGGGTCTGGAGCTCATCAGAATTCAAACTCCTTGGGGGCTAGCATGCGCAATGGCATTGGCAGAAATTTTAGTCCTGAAGTAATATCTCATGCTTGTAACGTTTTACTTATTTTTGTGAGTTCTGCAGAAAAGATAAACGTTAGAATTTAGCTTCTGAGTTATATATGTGATTTTATGAAAAGGAAGAGTAGGTCTAGATCTCATAATTCATATGTGACCAATGTCACTCCTTGAACATGTCACTTATATGCTGATTTGCAATTGTACAACTTTATTGTTATAGTTGCTTCAAGTATACAATTGAAAGGCCTTGTGTTGTGTAGAAATTGGAGCAACTATTCTCAATGTGGATATAATAGCCATTAATAGCTATTGAGCTATCCAGACCATTAGATGTTATCTGAGCTAGCATTCCATGAGTTATTTCATACACAGTTTTTTTAGTCAGAAACAAGGAATGGTAGCATATCTTATCATCTTTTGTGTCTTAGGATGTTAAACAGTAAAATACTTGTCATATCAAAACGTAACAAACCTTTTCTACTACGTCTTATCATTACTCGAATGTGATTTGCAAAGTGCATTGTCCTTAGCCTGTACTACCAAATTTTGTATATTTAGATTAGTTATCTCATGTTAGAATTCTGTGAGGACCGAGGAAATTGAGTGCTGTTTGTGCACACTTAGTGGTGTAAAGTCTAGTGCTAATAATCATTAGAAGTTAACTAAATGATAGCCCCTCCATTTCATGTTATAAGTCATTCTAACTCTGCTAAAATGACCAAACATAATTCTATGAGGACCGAGGAAATTGAGTGCTGTTTGTGCACACTTAGTGGTGTAAAGTCTAGTGCTAATAATCATTAGAAGTTAACTGAATGATAGCCCCTCCATTTCATGTTATAAGTCATTCTAACTCTGCTAAAATGACCAAACATAATCCTATTTAAGATGTCTTGGCAATTGGCACAACAGAAAAAAGTATTAACATCTCGCTGATCAGGTTATCCTTCCGATATCATTTACATGATAACTTTTGCTAGACATTGTTGCACATTTGATTATAATTTTTCATTTTCCTTCATCTCTTGTGTATATGGTGATTGGATCTCATAATTCATAAACTTTCTTATGTCAGCAACTAAACTAATTGCTCATTAGAAAATGAATTGGAGAAAAGAGACAATCGAGGGCAGTTAACTGCCGGGGAAACTCTAACTGCCGGGGAAAACCAAGTATCTAGGGTACTTAACTGCCAGGAAAAGAGACAATGAAGGGCAGTTAACTGCCGGGGAAACTCTAACTGCCGGGGAAAACCAAGTATCTAGGGTACTTAACTGCCAGGAAAAGAGACAATGAAGGGCAGTTAACTGCGGGGGAAAACGTACATCAAGGGCACTTAACTGCTGGGGAAAACATACATCAAGGGCACTTAACTACCGGGGAAAACATACATCAAGGGCAGGTTAACCGCCGACAATACATCTAAGTGCCGGGAAAACTCTAACTGCCAGGGAAACTCTAACTGCTAGGGAAAAATGACTTTTCTAGGGCGATTAAGCGCCGGAAATGTTTTTCCCAAAGACATTTTTACCGAAAGCGAGCAATAAGTCTTTGGAATACACATTCTAACAAATAAATTGTCGGGAAAAGTAGTTTTTTCCCAGCAGTTGCATTGCCCTTAATACTATGCCATGGTGTAGTGAAAACTAAGGCATGGTGGCACATATGCTGGGCCGGCCCGAGGTGTGGGCCAGCACTGGCTCCGCCCCTGCATACAACTTAAAGTTAAGTTCCAAAGGAAAACAAGAACAAAAACCTATGAATATCATTTGAAAATAATTTATTCAAATGCTATAATATTTATCATGAATTAATATAATTTTTAACAAAATTTTGGGACTCAATTCAACCCCCAGAAACTTCAAACTCTTTTCAATAACCCATTCCAAGTCTGAATTTAAACTAAGTAAATAAATATTGAACAGTGATGTTTAAGATTTTATTTGAGTACTAGGACGTCCCAGGAACCTCTATAATTTATTTTAGAATTTTAAGAATTTTATTACAATTTTTAGAGCCTCGGTCAAAGTAGAAATGTTTAAATTTAAAATCAGTCAACCCTTTTTGACTTAATCGGACCTAGTCCGATCGGACCAACCCACACGGACCGTCCGATCCAGATCTGACAATCCAAACCACAGGTCCGAACATCCCCGCATCGCTCCGATCGGCCCCAACCACACCACACCACACCAACTCACCACCGTCCGATTTGGATCCAACTGCTGGAATCGAGTGGCCGATCGGACCAGTCCAACATCCACCGCATCTGGGCCGTTAAATCTTGATCGAATGGCCCATGTTGATTTGGCTGTTCAGACCAACCGAAGATGCCGTGCATCTGGACCGTCCGTTGATGATCGTGTGGTTCACACAACACAGCTCTGATCCGCGCCACTTGAGTTCACTGCACCCACTCGCCTTGTGCCTCTGACTGCCCAGGCCCACACGATAGAAGCGTCTCCCTCCTCTCGCTAGTTTTCGCTTAGGTGCTGTGCACCACGGGGCCGCCATGTGCTGCCATGCTTCGTCTTCGCCGTGATCGCACCGCCCGCCTTGGCCAATCCTCGAGCATCACCAGCTAACACCACCTCCATCTCTGTCTTCGCCCAAGCTTAAAACCCCCTCTTCCCCCTCCATTTTGCTCACTTCTCTTCCCGGCCGAGGAAGAAGAGGAAGCTCATGTGAGTGTTCCTCTTGGGTAAGCTCGAAGCCTTGGCATTCCCTAGATTTCTCCTTACTTACCCTTTCCATTTTAGCTCATTTGAGCTTTTGATATTACTTGTAGGTTCTAAACCCATATTGTGTCCTCATCGGCTCCAGAGAGCACATAGAGCAACACCCCTTAGCCATTATCACTCCGGTGAGGTCTTCTTCCATTTTCTTGCGCGTCATCTTGTGCCCTAATGCATGCGAATGATTTCCCCTCAAGCAATTTCCACATCCACTCACAGGAACACTTGGATTTGGAGTTTTCCCCTTTTTGACCAAGAACACTTCCTTCGGCCGCATTGTCGATCTGGTGAGTTAGGTTACGATTCCATGCATTGACACCTTATGCATCACTACCTGAAGCCTTCCCAACCTTTTCTTGTTGGGTTACTTGTAGCGCCGCCGCCACCATTACCATGGACGACACCTCGCCGAGCTTTCCACGACCTTTCTCTTCCTCTGGTAAGCTTCCATTGACTTCCTAGTAGCTCGAGCGTACGTTGTTTTGCACAAAATTGCGTCGAGTCACGACATGCATGTTTGCCATATTAGTCTCGTCGCCCAACTCCGGCTCGCCAGCGATCTAGTCCACCTCCGCCACCGAAACGCCAACCTTTAGATGCGCAAGCTTAAATGTAACTCATTCATGCCATTAGATTTTGCCACCGTGGCCAGGAATGCCGGCGAGGCTCCGGTCAACACCGAGCTAGTATTGTCGGATTTCCGACCGTAACCGTAGCTCATTAATTAACCAAATCTCATATTAGTTAGCGCTAATGATTGCTTAGAGTAATGAGTGGTTGTCTTAAAGCAGTAATGTCTCTATTACATGTGGGACTGTGACCGGATTTTGAGGCAACTAATGAAACCAGATTTTGCTGCGAGTGAATGACATGTGGGCCTGGTCCCCTTAGTGAGCTGTGCACGTGGACCATGAACTAGGTTCACAAGACCGAGTCAATGACTTTAGGGGCCCACCTGTCAGTAGAAAATGATAATTCGGGAATTAATTGAGAAATGACACTATGCACCGGACCCCACCTGTCTTAGACTATGCCTAGGTACCTCTCGGTGAGAAAAGTACTAAATGCGTATAGAAATTCCGAAATGAATTATTTTGTACACTGAAATTACGAATTAACTTCGAAAATGCATAACTAATTCACCTTCACTCCAAAATGAGTGAAACCAGTTGTGTTAATTTTTTTAGATGAACTTTATTTTAAAATAGGTTTCAACTTTTTTACTATCCTAGAAAAATATAGTTTGTGGAGAGTGATCCAAAACTAAGTTATTTTTGAACTAGAAAAGACTTTTGACTTTGAAAATTCATAACTAATTCATAAAAACTCCAAATGAGATAAACTCAGTTATTTTGGTCTTATAAAATTATTCTCTATTTACCTATGTAATCCTTTTTACCACCACCTTTCTACAAATTTTCACCAAATAATTAATTTAGGATGAACAGTAACCGATTGGATTTTTCTGGATTTTCAAGAAAATCTGATCTTCAAACCTCTATAACTCTCACATGCTAAATCCAAGTGGAATGAATATTTCACCTAAATTCATCTAAAATCATAATCTACCCACTGTATAATTTTCATGCATTATTTAGTATTTTGAATTTTTGGCTTATTTGGTGTTAATTGCAATATCATTCTTTCGATAGATTTCTTGACGATACGAACATATTCATGAGCATAACCTGAGATTGAATAAGTGGTACAGCAAAGGTGCGAGCACCCTCTTCTTGATCATATTGCTCCTATTGATTTTAAAATGCTTTGTATGGTTTTTAATCTCGTCATTGCATGCTATTTTGAAAAGTATGTTCATGGGTAGAAGTAGTTAATTTCCTACTTGCTGCATTGACCCTCCTTTGAATGTTGATTACCCTTTTTACCTCGAATGATTAAGGATATATGTTATATGGGAATGGTTGCTAATTTGTAGCATGTTGCTTAGCCATGCTAGTAGTTGTAGTCGAAAACGGTTGATGGAACTAGTCCATCGGCCGATGGATTGAATCAAATCTTGATGAAATTTGAGGATTATATGGATTGAATTAAGTTGAATTTGAGGAATATATCCAGATCTTCGCATATGATTCTTGTGGACTTGTTGTTGTTGTTGTTGTGTGTTGGACTTGGACGGGTGATAGGTTGATGAAGGGAATGGTCCCAGATTCGTGTAGCCCCGTCTGGGTATTTGAGGACCGGCCTGTGGTGTGATGAACCAAGTCTTACGTACAACCACACACTGGGATAATGGCGAAGGCTTGGCTTAATAATTTGTTGTGTGTTAGTTATCAAAACACAATTAGATTGACAATTGTTGTTGTTAATGTTTAATGGTTCTCTTGTCAATCTAGTGGGGGCATGTTAAATTTTTCTTTCTTTCCCTTAAGGGTCTCTTGTTTGTAAGGGACTTACTTACACAACGGGGTTCCCCTGCGGTTCAGGCGATCGTTCAGTCTAGCCATGGGACTGTTCCTCGTGGTGGGTTGATAGTTAGGACATGACATTGTAACGGCCTTGTTATGATATCTCAGTCACACTCCTACTGAAGAGTGCATGGCAACAGTACGAGGTATTCATATTCTGTGGGTAAAGCTGCACAACTCTGCAGAGAACTAAATCTATTCGAATAGCCGTGTCCCTGGTCATGGACATCGCTTGTGGGAAAGCATGCACAGTTAGCTTATGGGAACTTTGGTTTGGGTTATGGTTGAAAATGTTATTTCATTATGTTAGTTTGTTCAGATCTAAAATGTTATCACGAACGAGAAGTTCGCATGTTGTTATGTTTGAGAATTGATATATGTCACGAACGGGAATTTCATGTGTTGTTATAATTAGAGTATCTACTGATTCTTTTATTATGAATTGGAGTACCTACTGCTATATAACATTTCTTAAATGTTTTACAAATGGCAATTTGAATCTATATTGTTTATCTAAATGCAAAACTTGCTTTATGCTGAAAATTGAATAGTGTAGTAGCCTTCCTTTGATATTTACATGCATCCTTATTTTTCTTGAAAGTCTCGCGAGTACAACTTTGTACTTTAACGGCTTGTCCATTTGTTCAGGTGAGAACGACGGGTGCATCGGCTTTAACTCCAGTTGGTTGCTTGTGGGTTGTGGGCATGCCAACTCGGTTATTCCCTTTTTATTCTAAGTTTGTCTTCCGCTGTGATTTATTATTTGATAATTACTTTTGGCTGATTGGCCCTCTTATGCAAACTTGTACTTAAAGGTTCTATTTAATGATGTTGTATTTACGATTTCATTATTCTTGTATATTGTCAATGGATGTGAATGCAATGTTGTGTTAGGATATGTGCATGTTAGCCACTGATCCTTTAGAGCTAACATGAGACACATATCCGAGCACTCGGAATCATTTTTGTTCCTCGTTAAGTGTTGCGCTTTTGGCGTAATTACTTAGCTTGAAACGGATCCGATCCCGGGGAAGCCTCATAGAAATAGGGTGTGCACGGGCTGTAGACAGGTAAGGGGAAGGTGCAGCAATGCTTAGGTAAGCCGGAGACGCTCCAAGGAGGTGGTCCAACAGTGACCGGTGGTGCAAGAGTGGCGGCGTCGATGGCGACATACTCCGGCGACGGGGAAAATGAAAGTGAGGTGGGGATTGGAAGAGTGATACCAGGAACACGACGTGACATAGTTGGTTTGGTTGAAGGATCACTGGAGAGAATGATCAATGCAAAGATGTCGTCACCGGACTTCGGGAAGACAATGAGTGGCATCGCGCGTTCCGGACAAATGGTGAGGAGTTGGACGATGGGGCTTAGGGCGAATCAAAAAGGGGAGATGAGAACACGCGGTGCTCACTTTATAATGAAAAAGCTGTGCTCGAATCGACGGGGAACGCCATGGGAAAAACGGGACAGTTTCAGGTTTACAATGAATGTTGACGGGAGAACATAAAATGGAATGCAATTGATGGAGGAAACATGCAATTGATGGAGGCTTAATGAGGGCGACAATTGTAGGGTCATAATTATTCAAGCGGAATTGAATTTAATGGCTTGAGTGCGAAGAAAAGGTGGTGGCGGCCATGGCGGCAGTGAGTTAGAGCTCGGGCTGGCACGTGGCTAAGGGGATGGGAGCTAGGCCAGCACGACAGGGCCGGGTGGTGGCGCTGCTGGTTTCCTAAAGAAAAGAAAGAACAAGCCGTTCTCTGGAAGAAGACGAAGGAAGAGAGAGGAAAAGAAAAAAAAAGACAAAGAACTGAAAATCCGGAAAAAAAAAATCAAAAATAAAATAAATTTTAGAAAATTCAAAAAAATACACAAAAATCCTTGGAATCTAAATAGATTTAATAAAATAATTTTGAATTTAATTGAAGTTTATTTTAATTTTTTAAAATGTTTTTCATTTTCTGAAATTTCAAATTAAGCTTTAAATTAGTTCAATAAATTGCAAATTATTTTTTTATTTTTAAAGCTTCAAAAAGGCTATGAAAATTGGGATGTTATTAACCTACCCCCCTTAGAAGGAATCTTAACCCTGAGATTCAGACAAACATGGAAAAAGATCAGGGTACGCGGACTTTGCTCACTTAACCAAACAACTTTCTCTTCTGAGTGAGACAAAACAGAACCGGAAGCTGAACTAACTTACCTGGTGCGACTGTAATTAATATCCCAAGTTTAATTAAGTAAGAAGAAAAGAATTTGGGGAGGAGAATCAATTAGAAAAGTGATTTAACAGAAGATTCAGGGGATTCTTGCATAATTTAGAAAACCTGGGCTGTGGGCCAAAAGCCCACAACACCTTGGCCCATTAGGGCAACCATCCAAGTGGAGGGGAGGCCATGCTACTGTAGCATGCACTGTAGCGCCGCCACTGTAGCAGCCCCTCCCCTCCCCATTGCGCCTCCACCTCCTTCCCCTCCCTTGCGCCTCCACCTCCCCTCCCCTTCGTGGCTGGCCAAGAAGAAGGAAGGGGGAGAAGGGAGAAGAGAAGGGAGATGGGTCTTGTGGTTGATCTCGCAACCTTCAGTGCAATCTCCAAGGGTAACTCTCAATTCCGTTCGATAAGCCTTATAGTTTTGTGATTTGGCAATATCGGGTATTAGATCGATTTCTAGCAGTTTGTAATGCTCGGCAGTTTTAGGGTTTCTAACTACGAAATTCGATCTGGCCATCTCCTGGAGAATTGTAGACAACGTCAGTATCTTTCCGTAGGTTTTTGGATCAAGTCGTTTCGATGAATGGATTAGGAGTTATGATTTTCGTAGCTTTGCTGTTCTGCAGATGTGTCATAATTCTGTCAGATTATGTTAATCGATCGTTAGCAAACAGTTAGTGAATTTTCTAGAAGATCGCACCAAGACAAAATTTCTAGGTTATTTTCTAAGGTTTCCAGAACGATAAATATCATAATTTTTAGATGTATAGACTGAAATTTACGTTAGTTTTAGTCTCGCTGTCCAGAATCTCTGACGAGATTTTGTTATTATTTTGATCTGCTTGGTAAGGATAGAATATGGCCGAATCTGAGAAGCTCGCCCAATAGGTTTATGTAGGCACTGTTATAATATTTTCAGAAAGTCAGAGATCACCCCTTTTGGATCTCTGTCCAAAAAGTTATGAATTTTAGAAGATGACTGTCTGTTTTGGAGACAGATCGATATTTTGGGATATGGAGTTTTGGGTTGCGCTAGGGAGCGTAGTGAGTTATATATGTTCGTTTCTAGCAATGTTTGGTCCAGAATTGTTATATTAGAATGTTTATTAAAATTATTCAGGTGGTGGTTTGGTTCCGGGGGCAGCGCCCTCTTCGCGTCTTCTATCTACGCACGGTTGAGGCAAGTACTTTGATTGATAGATTAAAAGTGAATGCATGATCATGATTGTAGTATTTGATACATATTAGCTATACATGGTTGTTGGATTGATATATGTGTTGATATTGGTGAATGCTCAAAGTATGATTAAGTTCTATTCATGTATGATGTTCTTGCTATTACATGTTAATGATGAATAGAGTGGCGTGCATGTGCATATTGAGATCATGTTTGAGGCTTGGTCACGTGGTGACCAAGCATATATATTTTGAGGTCCCGTCATGTATATGACGGGCTTGAGGTCCTCACACTTGTGGAGTGTGGGCTTTTGGTCCCCATTACTTGCGGAGTATTGGGCTCTTGGTCCCTGTGCTTGCGAGCACATGCATGGGTATGCATCGATGGTTGCATACCTTGCATTACCGGTAAAATGCAAAAAGAGTTGAAGAGAAAGGTTGCATTGAGCATTGCATAAGCATATGACATGACGTATGGTAAAGATTTGAGAATGGATGCTGATGTTATACTGGTGTGTTATAATATCTTATTATTTGTACTTTGCTGAGTCTATGGACTCACTCTTTCTTTGTTTGTGGTTTTTAGGTACCCCTTACAAGAACGACATGCATGGGAGGGGGTAGTCATATTTTCGGACACGCACTGCCACGGATCTTTTATAGTTGATTAAATTTTAGATCACGCCTTAATAAATGAGCAAACTGCTTAAAGGATTTGTTATGGTTATGCTTTACTTGTTGGATTATTTGTAATAGTGATGAGTAGCATATTTTGGATACCTTTAGTTATGCTTTAGTTGATTAGCATAACTTGAATACCTATCGATTATCTTTGGATGTTGGATTGTTTAATTATGATATTTGTTTTAATCGTTGGAACCTCCGGTATAGTTAGCTATACAAGCGTGTTCTACTAGAAATTTAGTAAAATATCTTAGTTTTAATTGGTTATATTGTTAGTTTAGTAGCATTCCAGGCTCATGTTGGGCTAGGGTGTTACAGTTGGTATCAGAGCGGGTTGTAAGTCCGTGGTACTGGAATTATTAATTTTGACACACTATGCACAGTAGGATGGGAATGGGCAAAGCATTGCATTTACGTTTCCGCTATACCGTATTGATGATTGCTGATATGAATTGGGTATGATTGCTCATTAATTGATTATATGATTATTAATGTGTGGGGATACTATGTTGAGAGGTTAAGGTCGTGGTTGTGGCCCTGGGCTTTACCAGGTTACACCGTCGTTCGTGGTATAAGAATAGTGAAGTGTCTACATCGAATATCTTTGTACAGGTGTTGATAGTGAGTATCTTTAGAAGAGTTGTTCTCTTCCTTGAATTTGAATTTGGTCAACTCTTGTCCAGTTGTGACCGATGAAGTTCTCTTAGGATATTAGTTCATTGCGGTTGATAGGTTGCTTTGAGAAAGGTTGGTGTGTTTTCATTGGCTAAATTTGTCCCGTAAAGCAATTATTGTTTTCCCAACCGATGAGTTATTCTTGCAGTTGGTGAACTTGGTTGATTGTCAAGTTTGACCTTTATATTGGAGTTTTGTCTTTCTCATTGGAAAACATGACCTGTTTATTCGCTTGATGTTTTTGGATAATGAAAGTTTCCTTTTGCAAGTCCTTTAATACGTGGAAGCTTTGACTCGATGTATCTCTCTTGGATATTTTGAGTGTTGAAGATTAATAGATCTCTTTTATGAAAGAAGATGTTAAACCCTTTAGCGATGTTTTGTCATGGTTAAGTGAGAGGTTATAATCAGAGCAATTAATGGATATGATATGGATTATCAAGTTGGGTTGCAGTGTGTGCATGATCGATCTTAACTAAGATCCTTGAAAGGAAAGTTGAATAAGTTGAGATTGTCCTCTAGTAGTTCTTGATGAGCTATGACTATGAGTATGACTATATTTAGTTGGAATCAATAGAGTTATTAAGAAGTGTGGAACATTAATGAAATGGTTGATCATTAGAATTGTTTAGTTTGCTAAACTTGTTGGATTATTTGGTATCAATAGATTAATCTAACTGTGTAGGAAGAGAAATATAAGGATGTGTTTTACTGTGGTCTTAAGAGATAATAACATGGAATTTTCTTTAATTGGCTATTTGATGATCTTATTTAAGCTCGTGGGAATACAAATAGAGAAAGGACCATCAATTCATCCATGATTGTATAATCATCAATGGTTTATAATAACCCCTAGATTGGAATTAGTGTATACTAAATTAGTGTGAGCATTCCTAATAGGTGAAGGGTTGAAATTGAAAGTGATTTATTCACGTGTGTTTTATGAGGATGAATTGCGGATGCATGCCCTTGTTAAAAGAAGTTTGCTGTGATAGTGCGGTTGGTGTATTAGATATACTCTGGAACATGTTGTCTACTGCAATCTCATTGAGATAACAAAAATATTATGAAATAACCTACTGTGTTTCTTCTGGAAGGTTTATGATGGGATTTAATAGGTGACCTGTGTTTGCATGATGGTGAAATTGTCAGGTAATAATATGCCTTTGATGAAAGGGTTTTGGTATAACCTTTTAAATTGTGAAGTAGATTCCCTCTAAAATAAAGTGGTTGTTGTGGTGAAGTTGTAAGATTTTGGTATACTCTCAATTTGAGGATGAGATGACACAAGTAGTATGGAATAGTAGATGAGCATTTGAGGGCTCTATGATGGAAGAATTGACAAAAATGATCTTGTTAGGAGTGTATTGTTCTTGATGTTAGTAAGGTGGTCTGCAAAGGATTGTGACTTGTTGGAGTGGTGATGACTCTCTTAGAAAAAAAAAGTAATTGGATCGCCTTTCGAGAAATAGATTAGGCAAAAATATTCTGAGTTTTGCGTATGTGATCTTCTAGACCTCATGATTTGTATAGTAGCTCAAATTTGTTGAGCAGAGCGAAGTGTTGGAAAAGTTCTATTTGATTCTTAAGAGACTCATGTGATTTGAATTTAGAGGCTCTCTTATTTTGAGTTGGAAAAAAATGTTTCAATCAAAGAAAATTATTTTCTTTGATAAAAGAAAGAGCGTAGTAGATGTCTTTGAGGTTGGACTCAAGTTTTGTAGCCTGTAGCTTTTTGAAGCGTACTTAACCTTGTTATTGGCCACTTAAGGGTTTCTCAGGTTTCAAAAGCAATGCTTAATTCATAATTGGCTGAGGTTTGGTATTCCTTCTTATGGGACATGTGCCCTCAACTGTGGACTCGTATTTTGTTTTTCGAGATCATTTCAATTTGACTATTTTTCTTGGTCTCGTGCTCACTCCAAGGAGGAACGTTTTCTTGTGTGATGAAACCTGTATTTGTTTATTTCTTCCTTTTGAGAAAGGCATTAACCAACTTGTGTTGCCAAGTTTATAAAGTGTATTTTAGCGACTGGTTGGTGGTGTACAAGTAAATGGTAGTGGTGAGATTTTCGGAACCAATCTATTTGAAGAACAGAAGAAGGTGATTTGGTTTTGACCCTAACTCTTGGAGAGAATTCTATTTAAATGGAAGGTTTTTCGTTGGAATACAATTGATTCGTGTTATAACTAGTGGAACCTATGGCGAATTATAATCCAAGAACCTTTGTCCATGTTGGAATGATGGGATTATCGAAAGTATGGAATCTTGATAAATTTATTAGAGCATCGCGATTGGGTAATTAACTTTGTGAGGTTGTGTAGGTGATTTATGATGGTGTGGTTTAATGAGTGGGAATTAGCAAAGAAATATAATCATTATGGCAATTAAAGAGACAGTAGGAACTGTGGAGTTGTTGTCAAGTATGACTTGGCTTCAGTGAGTAATCCTTTGGGAGTTAGAATCTCCCTAAAGATAATTTGATCGATAATATGTTTACATGTTGGTGCTAATGATTGAGTATGTTTGGATTGTGTGAATTTTACTCATCAGATTTGAGATTTTCGTATCAATTACACCGAATTATATTTATAGGAGCCTTGGGGATTGAATTTGGGTTTAGTGATCTATACTAGACCCGTAGTTGCTCAATGGCTATGTGTAGAAGTAGTAGAATAAGAGTGGATTCCAATAGTGTGATGATCTTTGATAGAACCCTTTTGATGTAATAAATGAGAGTGTCTTATTGAGAAGTTCCAGTTGATTATACGTGTGAGAATGAGGTGATGTGGTTATGGGTGAACAATCTTTATTGAGGTATTGGAAACCATTTGTCAAAATAATTCCTTTGGTATAGGAGTGGACTAGAGAATCCTTTTGTGGATTAGTAGAGTCCCTCTAGATAAGTGTGGATGTTCTTTCGGTTTGAGGATCATTTTGGGGTTGTCGGTTAAAAGAAAGGAGTTAGTGTGATGATTTGGAAACCCATGATTTGGGAAAGGTTTATTTCTTAAAAGAACATCTGAGAAAAGAATGTTTTCTCGAGTAGAGAAGTGCTCTATTGGATCTTGTTTGAGTTGGGTTTTATGACGGAGAACATGTGCAATTTGAGTTGACTCTATGTTAGCAAGGTGGTTCTTTCCGGTTCAGAAAAATAAATGAAGTATTTGATTTGAGCATTCTAGTGATTTCTTTTTGGCTTATGTGGAGTTTATTTGCAAACTGCCTAGTTGAAATGTGAAAAGGTTTTCATGAGGAATCTACGATTTTGGATTTGAGTGTTTTGGAGGAAAGTTGGAATTGCATTGTGAATCCTTTGTTTGATTGAATCGATTATTAAAGTTTGATTAAAATAAGTCATATTGTGCGTCCTCGCTAATCGGAGGTTCTCCTTGTTATGATGAAGAGATCGTGAGAGATGGAACAAGAGTTCCATATGTTTTTGTGCAAGTTCTGTGGCTTGGTCCCAAAAAGAATGATAGCCAAAAGTATATTTATTTGTTCTGGAAGTTGCGAGGATTTTGGAAGATAGCAATTCGCTAGAACCGTCTCGAGTCCTCGAGCGAGGTATATAACGTTTTGTATGACCCAGTGTTGAGAGAATGCTCGAGGTATTTGTAGTGTGAGGTTTCATAAGAGCCGTTGACCAGCATGTAATACCTCATCTTCGAGTCCTGTCCGTTGAGTGGTTCTGGTTAGGTCGATACGAGTGATGAGGTGTAATTCATCAATTGCATCAAGGTGCGGTGGTCCCATAAGTCTGAGAGGAAAACAACTTAGGAATTGTAGTCTCGCATGTGCGAGCAATATCCGGAATTGTTCACAGTAGGTGTGTGGTATTGTTGGTAAATCCTAGTTGTGATTGTTCCTTGGCGTAGAGTGTGAGTAGAATTTGGGGTCGAATTCCATTTAAGGGGGGTAGAATGTAATATCCCAGGTTTAATTAAGTAAGAAGAAAAGAATTTGGGGAGGAGAATCAATTAGAAAAGTGATTTAACAGAAGATTCAGGGGGATTCTTGCGTAATTTAGAAAACCTGGGCTGTGGGCCAAAATCCCACAACACCTTGGCCCATTAGGGCAACCATCCAAGTGGAGGGGGAGGCCATGCTACCGTAGCATGCACTGTAGCGCCGCTACTGTAGCAGCCCCTCCCCTCCCCATTGCGCCTCCACCTCCTTTCCCCTCCCTTGCGCCTCCACCTCCCCTCCCCTTCGTGGCTGGCCAAGAAGAAGGAAGGGGGAGAAGGGAGAAGAGAAGGGTGATGGGTCTTGTGGTTGATCTCGCAACCTTCAGCGCAATCTCCAAGGGTAACTCTCAATTCCGTTCGATAAGCCTTGTAGTTTTGTGATTTGGCAATATCGGGTATTAGATCGATTTCTGGCAGTCTGTAATGCTCGGCAGTTTTAGGGTTTCTAACTACGAAATTCGATCTGGCCATCTCCTGGAGAATTGTAGATAACGTCAGTATCTTTCCGTAGGTTTTTGGATCATGTCGTTTCGATGAACGGATTAGGAGTTATGATTTTCGTAGCTTTGCTGTTCTGCAGATCTGTCATAATTTTGACAGATTCTGTTAATCGATCGTTAGCAAATAGTTAGTGAATTTTCTAGAAGATCGCACCAAAACAAAAGTTCTAGGTTATTTTCTAAGGTTTCCATAAATATAAATATCATAATTTTTCGATGTATATACTGAAAGTTACGTTAGTTTTAGTCTCGCTGTCCAGAATCTCTGACGAGATTTTGTTATTATTTTGATCTGCTTGGTAAGGATAGAATATTGCCGAATCTGAGAAGCTCGCCAAATAGGTTTATGTAGGCAATGTTATAAGATTTTCATAAAGTCAGAGATCACCCCTTTTGGATCTCTGTACAAAAAGTTATGAATTTTAGAAGATGACTGTCTATTTTGGAGACAGATCGATATTTTGGGATATGGAGTTTTGGGTTGCGCTAGGAGCGTAGTGAGTTATATATGTTCGTTTCTAGCAATGTTTGGTCCAGAATTGTTATCTTAGAATGTTTATTAAAATTATTCAGGTGGTGGTTTGGTTCCGGGGGCAGCGTCCTCTTCGCGTCTTCCATCTAGCACGGTTGAGGCAAGTACTTTGATTGATAGATTAAAAGTGAATGCATGATCATGATTGCGAGTATTTGATACATATTAGCTATAAATGGTTGTTGGATTGATATATGTGTTGATATTGGTGAATGCTCAAAGTATGATTAAGTTCTATTCATGTATGATGTTCTTTGCTATTACATGTTAATGATGAATAGAGTAGCTTGTGCATGTGCATATTGAGATCATGTTTGAGGCTTGGTCACGTGGTGACCAAGCATATATATTTTGAGGTCCCGTCATATATATGACGGGCTTGAGGTCCCCACACTTGTGGAGTGTGGGCTTGTGGTCCCCATTACTTGCGGAGTATTGGGCTCTTGGTCCCTGTGCTTGCGAGCACATGCATGGGTATGCATCGACGGTTGCATACCTTGCATTACCGGTAAAATGCAAAAAGAGTTAAAGAGAAAGGTTGCATTGAGCATTGCATAAGCATATGACATGACGTATGGTAAAGATTTGAGAATGGATGCTGATGTTATACTGGTGTGTTATAATATCTTATTATTTGTACTTTGTTGAGTCTATGGACTCACTCTTGCTTTGTTTGTGGTTTTTAGGTACCCCTTACAAGAACGACATGCATGGGAGGGGGTAGTCATATTTTCGGATACACACTGCCACGAATCTTTTATAGTTGATTAAATTTTAGATCACGCCTTAATAAATGAGCAAACTGTTTAAAGGATTTGTTATGGTTATGCTTTACTTGTTGGATTATTTGTAATAGTGATGAGTAGCATATTTTGGATACCTTTAGTTATGCTTTAGTTGATTAGCATAACTTGAATACCTATCGATTATGCTGGATGTTGGATTGTTTAATTATGATATTTGTTTTTAACTATTGGAACCTCCGGTATAGTTAGCTATACAAAGCAGGTTCTACCGAAATTTAGTAAAATGTCTTAGTTTTAATTGGTTATATTGTTAGTTTAGTAGCATTCCAGGCTCATGTTGGGCTGGGGTGTTACAGCGACATGCTAAGCTGATTGACCTTGCTTTGTTGTAACATGATTCAGTCGTCCCAACGTAGATGTTGTTGAATTCCAGATGGCTTGACTTAGAGTCTAAGGCGTTCCTCACCCTGATCTTGGCATAGGGGTCTTGGCTGGTGTAGCTCCCAAGTTGAATGGAACTGGAGTCACTGCTCGGCATTTCTTAGGGCAATTACTAGCATAATGCCCCATCTCATGGCAATGAAAGCATTGAATTTCATTTGCTGACGTCCTGTTCTGCTACGGTTGAACACCAGTATTGTTGCCAAATCCTGCATGGTGAGCGGGTCCGACATTGGAGTCTGGGTGCATTGTCATTGGCGCGGTCAGAGTGGTTCATTCGAGGTTTGGAACTACTGGCTCCATGCTACGCTTGAAAAGTCATTTTTCTTTTTTGGGACTCAAACAGTTGACGCTGAGCATCCTCTTGCACAAGAGCTTTGTTGACCATCTGTTGAAAATTGGGGTAGTCATTTGACACCAGTTGCGCTTCAAGGTTGGGGTCAATTTCTTCCATGAAGCGCCAGATCTTAGCTCCTTCAGTTGAAACATCTTCCAATGCATACCTTGATAGCTGAGTGAATTGGTTGAGATATCCTGACATACTGAGGTTGTCTTGTTGCAACTTGTGGAACTCTCGCTTTTTCATCTCCATCATTCCCATATGAATGTGTGTCGTGCGGAAAAGAGCAGAAAACTCATGCCAAGTAATGGCCTAGACGTTTTGGTGAGCTACGCGGTAATTTTCCCACCAAGTTCCTACAGTGCCTTTAAGTTGGTGAGCAGCATAGAAGACTTTCTCTTGCTTATTGTACTGAGCTAAGATAAGTTTCTTCTCGACATCCTTAAGCCAATCATTAGCTTCTAGTGGATCAACTGAACCAACGAAGGTTGGCAGCCTGGTTCTCATGAACTCTCCAAGTCTAGACGGAGGAGGAAAAGCTGGGGCAGGAGCTCGTGCAGGTTGATTGATCTGGTTCTGAGCAACTGCCTGAAGAAGTTGCAGTTGCATGGCCATCATCTAACCAGGGGTTGGCGGCGGTAAGGGTTCTTCTTCGAAGAGCTGCTCTGGCTGAACTTGAGGTTCTTATGGTAATTGAGGTGCTTGCGGTGCTTGCGGCAAAACTGGTTCCTTAGGAAATGGTTGACCACGACCTCTTCCAGGACCACGGACTCGGCCGACTGCACGGCCTCCTCCTCGGGCTCCTCCATGGGCTGCTCCGCGACCTCTTCCACGACCTCTTCTAGGGTTTTCCATCTGAACGAACCAAGGTTTGCAAAGGAAGAGAGGGAAAAGCAAATACGAGAAAAACAAGGGAGCTTGCAACAACCCACAAGATCCAAATACTTTATAGAAAAGAAAATTACTTTTTGCAATAGAGAACAACTCAAAGAAAATTGTCTACTCGATTGATACTTTTAAGCTAGCAAAACAGCTCAATACACAGAATGAGCCTTGGCAACTTAGACTATATGGCTTGTTTGACATCGCATCTTCTGCCCACAGTCTTTGATGAATCTTGTCTGTTGTTCTTGGATGGTAGAGATGACTAACGACCTTACAGTGCTCTTTTGATGGCTCCATTTTCTTACAGTCTTGAACGTAATGGTAAAAGTCGTGTTGACCAACTATAGAAATTACAAGTTAAAGATGGTGCATTTAAAAGTGTAAAATGGTGAAGGAAGAACTAGGTAAGAAAGAATTCCACGAAGAAGGTAAGGATAGAAAGATGAGAAAAGATGAGGATAACACAATATTATTTTTCTTTTTATAAAATAAATTTTGAAGTTTTTCCTACTAACGGCCATTCTAACTAGATCATGTCCTAGGGTCGACTCGGCTCTGATACCAACTCAGTTGGGACCTGGATTTCTGAATTTGAACCCTCTATGTATTTCTGCACCAGTCCCAAATCAGTAGCTAGTGCACACAGTGGAAACAACATCGATAACAAATTTGAATCACAATTAACATAAAAGTAATAACAAAGTACCGGCCTTAAGGCCACTTATTACAAAAAAGGTCAAAAGACCTTGAGTCTTACAACAGCGGAAACATCAAAATAGTAAACTCTGAGTGGTGACCCATCAAATTGCCCACTGGCATTCGAATGGGGAGTGCGGCCTAGTACTCCAGATGTCCTTTGTCAAACCCACAGGCGTAGAAGTCGTAGTCGTCCTCAGCCTCATTGAAGGCTTCTGAGATTTAATTTGAGTGTAGCATGTGAGTACATAAAGTACTCCACGAGTTTTGGGAAATATACATATGCATAGCTTTAACAATTGGGCTTATAGGGTCCTTTTGCACAAAGCAATATTTTATATTTCAAATATTTTACATAAAGCACATTTCACAAATGAAGATTAAATAATTAAAATAATTTAAACACTAGTGGAGGTTTTAGCTACCAACCACTAGTATCAAGGCTCTAGTCGTCAAGGTTTTCATAGTAGGGCTCTAGCTGTTCCACTAGCTCTAATTGCCAGAACAACAAACAAAGAGTTCCAACTGCTCCCGGTTTCCAAAAATTTACTCTTTTGAAATCAAAACCAAAATCTACCATGTGAAAACGCACCTTGCTCGCCCTTGACCATGGGCATGGCTATGCGAACAATTTTACACTCTTCAGAGGTTATACAGCTTGACCCACATGAGATAATCAGCCTATAATGTTGGCCATGACACGCTTTCTTAAGCGTGCGACTAAGCGATTATCACAGGGCTTTTGCAATACTATACCCTAACATTAGCTTGCCCGATGAGCTTAACCCCAAGTCATGGACGTCATTTACCATCGACCCAGAGTTCACCATTGTGGGGGATAACCTACCCAGATATGGACGTCAATTACCATCGCCCAGCATAAGCCCCGACAGACATGGAAGACAATTACCATTGTCTGCACTACCCAAGTAACTCCTACCATCTATAGCCCGCGGGCATGACGCTAGAATATAGTAAATTATTTAGCCAGGTCCTTCCCATTAAGGACATGTGGTTGTACAGTATTGCTTAGTTTGGATAGTCACAAGCATCAGTCCTTAATATGACTTGGGCAGAACTTAACACAATACAAGTTCTCGTGCTCTAACTGCACCCGCCTAATCTTACCATCCGCCTAAGTCTAAACAAATTTTCATCATTTTTATTTTATTTTCCAAATACTGATATTATCTACTGTCATATATTTTCCAAATAAAGCATAAAGGGTCATAATGGTTTTTCCCCCAAAGGTTGAATAAGACAACAAAGCATGTCTAAGCAATTCTACCGTTTATAACTATTCCACAAAGTTGTAATCAATATTGCAGAATTACTATACTAGGGTTACAAAGGTATAGGAAACCAATCATCAAAGGAATGTATTAACAATTTTAGGTATAACTAACATCCTACAATTTAAACTCATCATTTTAGGTGAAATAGCAATGCATAATACTTTAAAAATGAAAACAATATTTGAAAATTATGGTTACAGAATGTTCAATGGAGACTCGCCTTCGTTGATGTCGAAGGTTAACGTTTCTTGTTGATCCAAACTGGTGTTGGAGACGTTAGATTTGGAGTTCGTATGAAGGAGAATGAACATCTGGAATCAGTGTGCTGATGTTTAACAGTGCAGAACAGAAGCATTGAGGGTATGACTTCATGTATCCACTTGCTAGTGAATCAACAGAGAAGAAAGAGAGCAAAGGAAGAGCTAATGACATGTGGCCCCATGCTGTCATTGACTCTAACTCAAGACAACCAATAGAGCAATGCAACACACAAGCAAAGCAGAGCAGCTCCTGGGCGCATGGGGAAGGCGATGGCGCTGGTGAGGAAGGCGGCGAGGCGACTGGTGAATGGAAAAAATGGAACCCCAGTGAAGTTCTCTACCTACTGGTGGAGGCGACGTTGCCGGAGATAGAGCGAGGCGGCGGCAACGGCGGCCGGGACGCACGATGGCGGCGGGTGGCGCGATGCTCCGGCAAACCGGTAGTGCTCGATGGAAAATAGGGTGAGCACAGGCTACAGTTAGGTGAGCGGTAGGTGCAGCAATGCTCCGGTAAGACGAAGACGCTTCAAGGGAGCGGCGCAACGGCGACCGGTGGTGCAAGAATGGCGACGTCGGTGGCGACAGACTTCGGCGACGGTGAAAACAAATTGAGGTGGGGGATTCAAAGAGTGATACTGGGAACACGACGTGACATGGTTGGTTTGGTCGGAGGATCACCGGAGAGAGATCAATGCGAAGTTGTCGTCACCGGACTTGGGGAAGACAACAGGTGGCATTGCGCATTCCGGGCAAACGGTGAGGATTTGGACGATGGGGCTTGGGGTGAATTAAAAAGGGGGGGGGGATGGGAACACGTGGTGCTCATTTTATAATGTGAAAGTGGTGCTCGAATCGACGAGGAACGCCGCGGGAGAAACAGGATAGTTTCGGGTTTGCAATGAACGTTGACGGGAAAACATAAAATTGAATGCAATTGATGGAGTCATGACAAGGGCGATAGTTGTAGGGTCATAATTCTTCAGACGGAATTGAATTTAATGGCTTGAGTGCAAAGAAAAGGTGGTGGCGGTCATGGCGGCAGTGAGCTAGAGCTCGGTGGCGTGGACGAGGGGAGGGAGGTGGGCAGACGGCACGACGATGGCGAGGAAGGGACATCGTGGTAAGCGACACCGGTGGCGATCCAAGATGGTACACCGAGAGTTGGGTGGTGGTATTCTTTGGTTTCCAAAAGAAAAGAAAGAACAAGCCATTTTGAGGAAGAAGATGAAGGAAGAGAGAGAAAAAGAAAAAAAATCTGGAAAATAAAATAAAATAAATTTAAGAAAAATCAAGAAAATTACACAAAAATCCTTAGAACCTGAATAGATTGAATAAAATAATTTTGAATTTAAATGAAGTTTATTTTAATGATTTAAGATGTTTTTCATTTTTTGAAATTTCAAATTACGCTTTAAATTAATTTAATAAATTGCAAATTGTTCTTTTCATTTTTAAAGCTTCAAAAAGGCTCTAAAAATTGGGATGTTACATCACCTTCCGGTGCATTGGGTGTCGACAAACACCTCCCTATATTTCCTATCAGCTTTTGCTACCAAAAAAAGAAGGAAAAAGAAACTCCAACTTTTCATTCCTACACAAAATGAAAGTATTTCACCCTGGCGGTTGTCGGACCTTGGGCGTGGAATACCCGAAACCCTCGTGTGTGTGTACCGTACTAGTCCCATGATCAGTGGTTAGTACACACATCCACAACATTGGCATACACATCCATACACAATATACATACAACATGAAATAAATATAGTACTTAACTTAAGCGATTACATTACAAGTGTATATTACACGGTCGACTGACCAAATTAAAAGACAAGTATCTGAAGTAGCAAGTTAAAAAGAGGAAGCATATTAAACAAAACACAAAAGTCCAGCGGTATGCCCATCCAAACCCTTAGGCAACTAACAAGGACAAGACCCAATCAAGACCTGTCCTTGTACCTTCCGGTACCAGTTGCAAAGAAGGTGTTGTCCGGAATCGGCTCATCATCATACTCTAATCAACAATTTAAGCAAGGTTGAGTATATTTTGTCCTCAGCAAGACTTATAGTGTGTTGCAACATAATTATATATGCAAGGCTATCAAAGGATGAGACTCTACTCTACAAGTTATTTTCAGCATTAAGCAACTTTTATTTGCAATAACATTATGTAATAGCCTGCAACTGAATTTATAAAGTGCAGTTAACACATATTGTTGGGGCCCAGATTTACACATCCAAAACCCTTTATATATTCTAAACTAGTCCTAGATCAATAGCTAGCTCACACAGGAAACATCAATGAAATATCATCCATTTATCGATTTAACTAAAAAGATCTCAAAATAACAGATAGTAATACTAATTGGACCTTATGGTCAACGTTTACTTAACATGCCATGTAGGGCTAAAGAAACAAATAAACTCCTGCAGCGGAACGAAAAAACTTGGAAGGGCCAATCAACATGCCCACAAGCAATCGAGTGGAGAACACAACCTATTTCGCAAAACCTTCAAAGAACTCCTCTTCGTAGAACTCTTGAGCAGCTTGACATTCTTCAACTAAGCAGCAAAGTTTAAAGCCGTGAGTACATAAAGTACTCAACAAGTTGTAGGGAATAGTATGTAATTAATATTCATGCAAGGCTTGAACAAAGGATTAGTTGTATGGTTATTTTGCAGAAAGTAGTATTAACAGTCACTCACCTGAGCATAAATCATTTTGTTCACCCAAATCAATGACAATCCCTGCCATGTCACAAAATTTTATAATAGTGACACTGCACCACAATCAACACAATAGTGACATCACACCATAGTTGCACAACAATGGCATCGCACCACAATTCCATATATCATTAAAGTCAAAATATGAATATTGAATATGTGATCATGAGCCCATTATGACTAAGCATAACTAAGCATCTCTATGATACCCATGTTGGTGATAAAAATATGTCCAACTAATATTGACCATCTTATGGTGACAAAATATTTATGCTATTCAAATAATCAATGGATGTGTAATGACAAATATGTGATTAATTATTCCCAAAAGTAGTTGATATAAAGATAGCATGCAATTTAATACAAAACAATATAATTTTGAAATCCTAGGTTCAACATGATCAAAGGTCCATGACTTGCCTTGGCTTTGCTTAGTTACCACACTTGGATCTTCAAAGCTTGCTTCTACTCCAGCTCCTTGAAACGGATCGTCTAACGAGAGAGAAAACAACAGGCGAAGCATAAATAAATCCAAAAGAAAAACCTAAAAAATAAAAAAAAACAACAAACTCTTAAAGAAAGATCTCTATTTTAGATGAATTTAGGAATTTGAACGGACTGAATCGGAGTTCGGACGGGTGAGAACAGACTCTCGGAATATTTATCGGAAAAGAAAAAAAAGAGAGAAGAAAGAATATTCAGGGAATATTCCTTCGACTGAAAAGAAAAAGAAAAAGAAAAGAAAAGAAAAAGGAAACTAACAAGTGGGGTCCACCTGTAAGTGAAAGAGAGGGAGAAAGAGATTGATAGGTGGGGCTGGGTTGACAGAGAGAGGAAGAAAGAGAGAGATAGACTGACGAGAGGGTCCCACATGCAAGAGAGAGAAAAAGATAGGAGCTAGCATAGGCAAAATAGAGGAAGTGCTGGCACGCTCGAGCATACTGCGGCAGCGGCGAACAGTAGTGAGGGAGCAGCCAGTGAGTGGCAAAACGGAACCCTGGCAATGAGATGGTTCTCTGGCTGGTGGCAACTTGGCCGGAGACGCACTGTGGTAGCGGCTATGTCGACATCAGCGGCACGACACTCGGGCGCGTGGCATCGGTGACGACACGGTGGCACACGGAGGAAGAGGGCGCGAGCACAAGCTCGGTGGAAGTTCAAGGATCACATCGGGTGGCTCAGGGATACCAGAGGTTAGCCAAGGTGGTGGAGTAGCAACAAGTGGAGGTGACGGGAGTAGGTGAAGTCGCAAAACGGTGGGCGCCGGTCGAAACCAATGAGTGGAGTAGGCGCTGGCGTGGCGCGCTGGCACACAGAGACAAAGGCGAGGTGGACGAAGGATCCTGACACATGGGGTCAGCGAGACGGGAGAGGGGCACCGGCATGTTTGGAGCGAGCGCGAGCGAAGTGGGCCAAGCTAGGTTTTGGCCCAAAGGTCCGACGGGAAATTCAAAATTGGTTTTGAATATCTCTAGAAAGTCTGATTGGTTTATGAATTTTTAAACTCAGCAAACAGGCTCCAAAATGTATGGTTTTTTTGTGAAAGATCCTAACACAGTATGGTTTCTTGTGTAAATTTTCTAGAATTTTATGTGTTCTGTATTTGGCTCAAAAATTCTTTCAAGGTGTTGTTTGCATATAATTTCAATATTTGATTTATGCAAAAGTTCAAAAACATGCTCAAAATATTTTCCCACATATAAACATGCTCAAAATTGAATTTTTTTTAAATAATGATAATTTAAAAGATAATTACAAAAATAAATAGTCAAAATAAACAATTACCAAACTAGGCTCCTATCGCCAATTGGAATGACGACAAACTCCTGTCTCCATTCCAATTAGCGATAGGGGCCTAGCCACTGGCGATAGGGGACTCAATAGTACCCAGAGCTCCTTGTCGCCAATTGAATTGGCAACAGGTCCCTGTCGCTAATTCAAATGGCGGTAGGGATCATTTTTTAATTTTTTTTGGAAAACCACTATTTCAAATGGCATAGGGCCCCGCAAGTTCATGTCGCTATTCCAAATGGCGACACAATGTTCCCTATAAAAGGCCCTCAAAACCCTAAAATTCAGGGAAGACTCACTTTTATTTTGAAAAAAAAAAGAAAGAGCAGATGGAAGGGAGAGGAGCAGGGGGAGGATAGAAGCTAGCGAAGCGCCATCCATCCAGTCGTCCACCATTCAGGTAATTTTTTACCGAATGGATTACATAGCTTTAGATGTACGATTACGTAGCGTTTTTTTGTTGTGCATAATCCTTTTCGTGGGTAGTCTAGTTTTACATATGTGGTTAATCGTGGAAATCTTATTTATGGTGCAGTGCGTCAAATATGTCGAACGTCACCAATTTCAAAATTTACTACGGTCAAGGGACTATTCTTGAGGGTCTCGAGGGGATTGATTTATGTTATTTCCAATTGATGACCGTGCCCCTGCTAAGAGCAGAGTGATGTACATGGGGCACTGTGATGCGGTGGTTGTTTCACTCATTTGAATTGGACCATGCTGTGTATGATCTGAGATTGAGTTGCCTTACCCCTCGAGTAACACAACGCACATATTGGGAGTTAATGTAGCTCAAGGGAACAAGGTCATGGCAATCATTTATACGCGTGGCGAGGGATGAAGCGTGGGATTTGGTCCTTTTGGTCCAGGCTTATGCCAAACCCACTCCTACATCGGCGGCTGAGCAAGAAGGGGGTGGTGGTGCCGAAGAAGAAGTCGGGGACTCTAGCCACAGCGCGTCGCACACAATGGCCGAAGCTCTCGGAGTTGCTGATGCTGTCGATGAAGACCCTACGGAAGTAGCTCCTTCAGTCAAGCAAGCTAGTGGGCTTGCTTATGAGGGTGAGGAGCTGGAAGCCTTAGTGCAAAGGATGGATTTCAAAGGCTGGGACTACATGGCATTATCAAAAGATGAAGGATCCAATGGCGAGGATGGTGTGGACCAGTAGGTGGTTCCATCCAAATGGAACACATACCAGTTTGACAACCTCGTCGTTAACGAAGGCTCCCATGTGCCGTGGAAGTACGACCAGAGCGAGGTCAGGCAAGGAGCTATGTACAAATACAAGGAGGTCGTGTAGGAGGCGGTCAAATTCTAGGCCATGTTAGTGCGGCATACATTCGCAGTCATCAAGTCTAACCCAAGATGCTATGATATGAAGTGCAACATAGAGGGATGCCCTTCGCGAGTGCACGCATTTAAGCCTAAGTGGGATACCTACTGGAAATACTCTATAGTGGCCCCTCACACATGTATCGTCGCTGAGTCAGTACAGTCCCACAGGAACCTATCATCAGGCTTCATTGCCAACCTCATGTACGATGAGATCGTGGATAATCTAGATTTTGAGTCACGATCCATCATTCGAGTGATTGAGGTAAGGTTCCACTACACAGTCAGCTATGCTAAGGCGTGGAGGGCAAAACAGTTTGCGTTGGAATCAAGGTTCGGTACGTTTGAGGACTCCTATCACAACCTTCTCGGGCTACTCCGAGTCATACAAGACAGGAATCGTAGCACTCATGTCGACATTCAAGATTCCGCGCATCCGAAGTGGGCCAATAAGAGGGTACTGAAGTGAGCATTCTTTGTCTTTGGTCCATGCATCAATGCATTCCAGCACTACCGTCCAATCTTGTGCGTGGATGGCATATTCCTTACTAGAAAGTATAAGGGCCAGATACTGACTGCAATAGGGACGGACGGGAATAATCAAGTTCTTCCCGTAGCATTCGCTTTCGTTCAAAGTGATAACACAGACAGCTGGTTGTGGTTCCTAAGGAATTTGAGGATTTCTGTTGTACAGGGCCGTCCAAACGTATGCATCATAAATAGACCTATTCACGGGCGGCTTTGGCCCTTGGCGCCCGAGCCCGACTATGTCGGTATGGCTTGGGGCGCAAGTTTGACAGAAGAAGCGGCCCGGCCCAAAATCCCCAAAAAACATTTAAAAAATGGAGATGTATTATTTTAATCTAGAAAATAAATTAAATAATACTTTTTTATTCCAAAAATGATTAAAATAATACATTTTAATAGGAAAATCAACTTTTCGGGCAGGGCCGGGCTCGGGCCTGCCAAATTGTCGAACCCGGAGCGAAGGATCCCGAATTCTCTGTGTTTATACACTAGTCCGGGATTTCTAGTGTACAGTTAAACAAAAGTGATAATCAAAACATATCACGCATTTTATTAATAATTATTGAGTTTATTACAATCGGACTGAGGCCAAATAAAGTAAAACACAATGAAATAAAATAGTAGTAGTAGACCCAACGATTAGCCACGGGCAATAAATGCGAGGAGCGTAACCTAAGCATCGATGTCCTCACCGTCTTGATAGAAGTCTTCTCTGAATAAAGATTATTGAGAAGAGTAAGCACTACCACTTGTGCTTGCAAGTTACACCAAGTAAAATGTGATTGAATGCATGCATAAAGTGAGCAAAGGGTAATGGCGGGGTTTATTTGCATAAGACTGACATTTTCAGTTTAAATACTCTTAGTAATTTCCAAGGCCATTTTAGAATTTAATAAGATCAACATCATATTTCGATTTCTCAATGTCAAGTGTAGGATGAACCTCCATACACAAATGGTGAAGGACTACCCCCTTACACCGGCTTACGCCCAATCCCATTTTCATAAACCGGTGACAAATTCTTTTCAAACAAAACCGAGACTAACCCGGTGGCTTACATTAAGCATGTCCATGACCGTGGACATGGCTATTGAATAGATTAATACTCTGCGAGTTGGTGCAGCTTTACCCACAAGAGATAGTTTGCTTATTATGTCGGCCAATACTGCGCTTAGTAGGCGTGCGACTAAGCGACTATCACGAGGCCTTTACCCTACATTATTTCAACATAATTATGCGCTAAGGTTTAAGTGTCGAAGGCTTCGCACCAAGCGACTACCCCTCTTGCGCCATGTGGGTATCATCAATAAGTCTTCACGACTCCCACATCTTTCCAAGACATAAACATGGTGAAATGATATAGCTTATTTGGCCAAGTCTGTCCCATTCGGACTTGTGGTGGTACGAGTTTGGCTTAACATTCATGACCGCAGACCGGTCCTTACATGGTAGGCGACTTCCAAAACAAACCACAGGTCTCAACCATTCAACAGTATTGAGCCCGTGCATGAACTTGCACCCACCAACAATCCAATTCACCCAAGTCTAAACCAATTTCATTTATTTTTCTTTGGCAAAACGTTTTCCAAACATCTATGGTAAAAGCAATACCATAGATTCATTTTCAAAACAACTTTGTATTTTGGCAAAAATTCCCCAAATCATCTTTTGGTCTAAGCAATGACTAAGTATAATTACCTTAATTATTTTACTAAGGTGACAAGGGCATGGCATTCCTAACATCAATATTGGCTATACAAAGGAATTGGCATAACTAAGAATTAAAACAGGAATTTAAAATACTTGGATAAAAATATGCATGCAATAATAACTTTAAAAACAGAATTAATTAACTTTGAAATACTGGGATCAAGATGGTCAAGAATGTAACTTGCCTTCGTTGAAGTCTTGAGATTCTAAACCCTCTGAAAGATCTACCTCTCCAGAATCGTCAAAGTCTATACGCGAATGTACGACAAATTCAAATAAAATTCAAATAAATCCAATCAAGACAGATCAAATTAACTCCAAATGAAATAATTTTATTTTATTTAGCTAGATAATAATTTTCTAAGATTTTAGCAATTTGAATCACTCAATTTGAAGTTGTGGTTCAAAAGATATGAATTTTACAAGTTTTAACCTAAATTTGATATTTAAAAGAATTTCTAAAATTAAATACAGATTCAAAATAGCTTCAAATTAAATAATTTTGGTTTAGTTAGCTAGATAATGATTTTACATGAATTTAGAAATTTGAAACACCCAATTTGGAGATTGGATGCAAAAGTTATGAATTTTACAAATTTTAAACCTAAATCTGCAATTTAAATGAATTTCCCGATTTATTTTTCTAAAGGAAAATCCATTTATTGTGCAAGCTGGCGTCAGCCCTGAGATTTTCGGGAATAAAGGAATTAAATTAATTCTCTGACCTGTGGGCCCCAAGTGTCATAGACACGGTCCACGTGGCGAGTCCACAGGACTTGGCTCAAGGTTTGTCTTGAGAGGTGGTAGGGTGAGGTGATGTGGCGCCATGTAGGCGGCCACGTTGGTCTGGTCTTTGGCGTGGCGTATGATTTGGCGCTGGTGTGGCTGGCCACGTTAGCCCGGCAGGCGAGCTCGGTGTGAGCTTCGCCGGTGATTCGCCGGCGAGGTGCAAGTGTGGTACCAAAAGAAAGAGTGGATGATCTTGAACATGATGCTCACGGGGTTGCGAATGCGTGGCGGAAAGGTCGCCGGCGGCGAGGTTGCGGCGGCGGTTTTAGGTCGACGGTTAAGTAGGTGCTCGAGGATTCTCGAGAAGTGGTTAGGCGCACCGTGTTCGCGATGATGGCGATGACAAAGGTGGCGGTGGCGAGGACACGGCGTCAGCGAAGCGCCGGAATTGGAGAAAAGCGGAACTTGGTCGCGGTGAAAAACCTTGAAATTGGGGCACTAGGAGGGAGGGAGGGCAATGGATGGTGGCTGTGGTGTGGGGAGAAAGGCGCACGGGGCTCCCTTTATAGAGGCGCTGGCGTGGCGGTTCAACGTATCATCCAAGAAGGCAGCATGGCGTCTCCGTGAATCGTGAAATCGAGGAGAGAAAGGAAAGTGAGAATGCGGTCGGGCGGGATTATAGCGATTTGAGCAGCGTCGCGAAATCAGCGATTTGATGAAGGTTTTGCGGGCGTGGAAGCTTCGAAGCACATCCATGGCGGACGGCGCGCTAAGAAAGGAAAGGGCGCGGGAAGAAAGGAAAGAGGAAGAAGCCTGATGGCGATGGTCCCTTTGTCGTGACGGCAAGAAAGAAAAAGAAAGTAGCGTGTGAGTCGTTCGATGCCGATCAACGGCTGCGGTGGTGAGAATGTAGCTGGCGAAAGCGGGCGTCTTGCGTCTTGTGAGGTTTAGGCACCAAATTCGGCCCGATTCTTGTTTAGGGTTTTCTTTGATTTTCCTAATTGTTTTAATTCAGGTAATTAAAGAGGCTTTAGAAAATAGCAAATAAATTCCAAAAATTCTAGAAAAATTCACGAAATCCCTAGAATGATTTTGGACTTAAGTAAAATAATTTTAACTTAAACTTGTTAATAGTTTTTGCAATTAAATTTGTTTTAGCTTTAAGGTTAGTAATAAGAGCTTTAGAAAATTTCAGAAAATCCACCAAAATAAATAATTTTTAAATTATCTCAGAAATTGAAATTTTGGGCTGTTACACAAATTTAGACTGGGCTTTTCAAGCCCGGCCCGAAGCCCAGCCTGGCCCGGCATTTGAACACCTCTAGTCATAAATGATTGGCATGCGAGCCTACTTAGTGCAATATCTTAGCTACAACAACAAGAGAACGAACCACTTCCTTGGACGGATCAACAGAGCAGGTGGTGCATGAGGCACTTGGGTGCAAACTTGTACAAGAAGCTCCGCAACAAGGACTTGATGAACCTGTGCAAGCGGCTGTGCAACTAGAACCAGCAGCGAAAGTTTGAAGCACTCTAGAAGATTCTAGATGAGCAGACCCAAATGCACAGAAGGGAGACAGCGAAAAGGGCCACCCCAAGAGCTGACCAGGCCCCCAAAGCATTGCCACAGCTACCCACAGATAGTCCTAGTGTGACGAGGAAGATGAGGGCGCAGGTGAAATGCTTCTCAGACTAGATTGAGCACGAGCATAAGGAGAAGTTATCGCTGCTATATGACAGGGGTGGTGCTCGATATGGTGACATGACAACCAATCTAGCTGAGGTGTACAACTAAGTCATGCACGGCGCAAGGTGCCTTCCTTTGGTTGGTATTGTGGAGGCAATTCTCCGCGATACCACAAATTACTTTGTTGACAGAAGCAACAATGCGTCACTCGCCATGGCAAATAACAGAGTACTCTACTCTGCCATGATCACCAAGTACATAGAGGAGAAGAGTAAGAAGGATGAGATGCACCGGGCATTCAAGATAGGCACAAGGGAGCTTCACTTCGAGATAATGTGCAGGGATAAAAGACGTTGCAGGACGAACCATGAGAGGATCACCCACGAGTGCATGCTACGCCACGCTAGTTGCATATGCACTTGCAACAATCCCATTCTTCTGTATAGGCCCTGCTCCCATGTCAAGGCCGCCTGTTCGACGGTGACGCAGTATCCCAGTTAGTATCTCTCTGACTATTTCAACAAGGAGGAGTGTAACAGCCCAAGAACCCTAAGTTAGATTAGTCAAGCATCTAATGTGCATTTGTGAAATTTTGAGGCTTTTTAAAACTTTTGTTGCAAAACCTAGTAATTCAATACTTCTTCTCCAATTCAAAAGTCCAATTCAACTTTGGGGCAAACTAAAAAGGTTTTAAGTGTGGGAATATTTTAGTGAGTTCTATATGCTCTGGTTTGCTTAGTGGAATTTTCTGGAATTTTTTAAGGTTATTTGGTTTCTAGTCAAATTGCATGTTCAAAATTGAATTTGAAATTAAATTACGAACAAATCTTGTGAACAGTGCCTGGAAATAATTTTCCTAGGTTCTAGAACACTTTATAAACTCACCTTCAAAATTTTCACAATTTTTAGACTTTGAATAATATCTTTAAGCAACCAGTCAAACTTGTAAATTAAAAGTCAAATACCAAAAACAGAAATTTGAAAGATTGTATACAAAAATTCAGTACATGAAAAATTCTAGAAAAACTACATAATAAACTAGACTATGTTAAGAAGTTTCCATAAAAATTTTAGGATTTTGGAGCTATAAAGCTACGGCTAATCATTATCTAATCACCCTCAGCCATTTTTTGCAAAGTTTGGAAATTTCTTGTGCTTGTATCTCCCACTGACTAGCCAGGCCTACAATCCAGGTTTTCTCTTCCACGCATCCAACCCCATCACCCCTGCATGCGAGCCAGCTAGCCACTGCCATGTGTGTGTCTATCCCGAGTGCATCACTACCTTGAACTGATACGGGGGATGCCCGATCTTCTCGGTGAGGAACCGTGGATAGATGATGCGAAGTAGACGAAGTCACTAGCTGAACACTCGCGCCAATGCACGAACCCTCAACTCTTTGGAATCGCCCAAAACACACGGATACATGATCGTCGCGAGACCACAAGCAGCGATCGCCAAGTCCCCAATTCCCAATGGAGCGACAACTTGACCTTGAATTGCGAGCGAATCAATGGATCGCCTAGTCCTCTCTCAAAGTCCTCGCATGAACTCGGTTTAGAAAGAACAAGCAATAGCTATGTTTCAATTCTTATGCATAAACTGGTCTTCCCATACAATGGGGTCTACCCTCAATATATAGTGCCCTTCTCCATCTTATGGCTGGCCAAGAGGCCCTACTCCTACTCTATTTCAGATTTAGAACTCCTACTCCAAGTCGGACACAATCTAAAACAAAAAAAAAACTCGAGTTTACAACCGTCACATTGTTTCGGACATATCTTTTGATAGGTGATGAATCTGAGGCTGAGCGAGTATCCGTTGGATCGGGCTTGAAGTTAGATTTCAACAAGTACAAGAACACCCAAATCGGACTCCGTTTGTGAAAGTTATGACCTTTTAATCCGGACTGTACTGCTGATTCCGAATCCGATTTTGATGCTGATTCCGAATCCGAATTGAATCAAACTTTCCTAACTTCAATTTCATTAATTGAAACGACTTGAATCTGTGTGAAACTTGAAAGGGACTCTTGTAAGCCTTTGGAAAGTCATGGCAAAGCTGGATATCTTCCCAAGATGTCGTACAAGCCGCGGAATCATCAACTTTGTCAACTCTCGCGCGTTGATCGGTCTGAATGTGCAGCATGCACTCGAATAGTCATAACTTTTTATAGAAAGCTCCAAATCATGTGCCGTTTGATCCGTTGGAAAGTAGACTTGATAAGCTTTCCAAATATATATATTGTTCATGCTAGATCCTTCTGAGTTGCTGCGAAGATCGTCATGAACCCATACCTTCCATGCGTCCCACAGGCTACATGCTATTTTTGTGAGCATGTAAACACCCCGAGAAGCATCGTGTTCTTGATATTCACATGAAGCATCTCATTCAAACCTAAAAATAAGCAATGACCCACTATTAGGTAGTATAATATTCTCAATTAAACTTAAAGGAAATTCATGGAACAGATTCACCTTTTGGTTAAGCTTCTTTGCACAAGCTTCACCCACAAGCTTCTCTTGTTCTTCAACTCTTTTAGTAAGCTCATGTTGTTCTGATGTACTTGTTGAATTGAAAACACTATATGGAACAGTGTAGCTAAGGATGTCCGCATCATCCTCCCTTTCTTCAAAAAAAGCCGTCCTCGGCTTTTGATAGCCTGAAAATATGCTAGAGAAAGAAAACAATGTATATGCATGGTATATGTATTTGTCATCCGTTTTATCAGCCCTTTTGCTTTGCAAATCATGAATAGTACAACGATAGCCATTCGATTGATGTGATGTATTCATCTGAGTACGCCTATCATTCACATGATGATGTCTAGAAAAAGTACTAGACAAAGAGATAAGCATATGTATGTGATATATGTATGAATCAATTGTTGTCTTATTCTCATTGTTATGCACAAAATAATTAGCAGAACAGCAGCCATAGGATGTATTTGATATATACATTGTGATACTTTCATTCACATCATTCTCCCTCCGATGAGAAAAATTCATCCTCGACTTTTCTAAGGACATGGACAAGATATAAAAGGGACTAACTACATCAAGTTGTTCAAATTTGGGGGAGAAAATTCTTAATGCCGTCCATGCTACAACTTCACTATCTTTGTTCTTTGATGCAGGATAAACAAGTAGGTATCATGTTACGTTCTAGACAATAGGCTCCTGTATTGAAACCCATCTCAAAGTGCCCATGACATTGCTCAATAGAAGGTTTGAGCAAAACATGGAATTTTAAATCAACAAGATTATCATAGGTAATGCATATTCGATATGCATAGAACGTGTCAGCTACACCATAATCTCCAATCAAATTGAACGTAGATGTGTAGGCATAAGGTACTAGTGATTTTAAACATGAAACTTGATGGGTTCCCAATCATAGTAGATAGCTCTCTAGGATCATTGAACATGATATAGTATAAAGAATCATCAAGAGATATTCTAGTAAGAACTTCCTTATGAGTAATCAATTCGACATTATGTAAATTGAGCATAGATATTTCAGAATATGGAATATTTAAAGGAACACTAGAGTTCTCACTCATACGTACCTCTTCTTGATGAGGATTCAATTCAACACCATTATTGTTACCTTTAACGTCCTCCTCAGTTGTTGTAGGTGTTGTAGATATCAAATCATCATCATGAAACCACGGGACGACAAGCACTCCATCCCCAACCGTAGTTATCTCCTCGTTGTTTACTTCCAGCGGTCTTTGGTTGTTGAACATTCAACTCCTTTTCTTTAATATCAACTTTGCACAATATGAGAAACAACACTAGAAGTAGAGAGTAAATCGTTAATTTCAGAAATAACCTCGGTTTGGCTATCATCTACTTCCCTCTTTTACATTGATGTATCTCTCTCACACTCAATTGAGATGCTCTCAACCTCACATATGGTGGAATCACATAGCTCACTCTTTTATCATTCTCACTCAATTTGGCTATGTGGCTCTCATTTTCACATGGGTTTAGATACATCGCATCCCCAAAGATTGTGGGTCATCAATTGAGCAATTACCGGCAACCACAATCTCTTCATGAAGCAATGGGGTAGCACTACATGAAGCTTTGGACCGAAGGAAAAGTCGCCTTCTCATGTGACACACTAGTGGACTTCAAATCGTGTCGCAGCCTGTCAACCTTTCAACTATGGAATGTTTGTAGTGGCGAGGTACAAAACGATGCTGCAAATCTTTGCTTCATCTGCTCCCGGTGATAATCGGCAATTCATGGCGCTCCATACGCTTATGAACAAACTGCTTCCACCAATGTGTGGCATAATCGATCAAACTATTGGGCGCAAGTAAAGCTTCCTCTCATTGGAATAGTTGTGCATCGAAATAAGCGTATCAATTTGCAGCTCCCAAGTGAGGTATTCTTCCACATTTGTACTACACGAAAATATAGGGATAGGAAATTTGGGTTTATCAACAAAATCCTCGGTGTAAATGCGTGTAAGCGACAATGCCGATGAGTGGTTGAACATGGCGCGTAGCTCCAAGAAGTTGTTGTTGATGTCCGTACGCAATTGCGTAACCTCCTCCCGAGGTTGTTCAATCAATCTTAACTTCCCGAGCTCATCGCGCACACTAGTATCACGACTATGAAGTTTCTTTTGTAGCATTTCATGCAAGCGAGTGTACTCGTCCACGTAACGGTGTTTTGGATTAGGTGGACCCTTCTCGTGACGACATGGCAACAACTCACAAATAGCAAGCGAGATTATATCCGAGTTAGTAAAACAAAAATCTCTCTCTCGCTCTCAACTCACATCACGAACACAAGGCAAGCTTACCATTCCAAAGTGAATCAAGGGCGGCAAATCGACACTTGTGACCGCGAAACGACCTCAACCCGGTAATGTATGGCGTAACCAAGAGCAAGGGAGTACACAAACGGGTGTAGGTGGAGCTTGGAAGGTAATTGTATATCCTATGCAAACTGATATTCAAGTTATTGTAAAGCTAAGTAATGATCCAAGCTAGAGTAGTTTGCGATGTCTTGATCCAATGGGTTTAAGAGAAGTGTATGAGCGCTGCATAAAGATAAATGTGACTTAATGCAAACAAAGGAATGAGCTAGTGAGAAGCAATCGGAAAAATGTGATGCACAAGCTCATTTTGCACCAAGTACTAGGAGAGACGCTAGCCAATTGCAATGATTATGAAAATAAGGGCACAAGATTGCTCAAAGAGATGAAAGACACAAACTGAAATTATGGACTAGGGTTTACTCTTCCCAAATTCGGCCAGCTCCTTTTGTCTTTTGTCTTTTCTTTCTCAAAATCGCAAGAACAAACTCTTCCTCCTTGGCTAGTAAGGCAAGCGAAAGGAAAAGTTGGTATTAGTATTTCTTGGGTTTGTCTCTTTTTTTACTTTTTTTAAGCCGTGGCTTTTTCTTCAAGTCATTTGCCTTTTTCTTTCTTCTTTTGCAATGGCAGAATGAAAGTTTTGATTCACCCTTTGATTTGCATGTCTCAAAAATTTCAAAAGTGTAAACTAATGCCAAGAGCAGCCCTTAATGCAATTATCAAAAGCTAGTCTCAAAGGATGAAAAGGTAGAAGTGAAGATACAAATTACTCTTTTTTTTTTGGGTGCTAATTGACGGAAGCAACCAGCAATTTTCTTGGGTTTAAGTAAACACAAAAGATGAAGCAACGCAAAGGAAACCGTGGTCTCCTTGCCTATTAAGCATTGCAGCTTTCTTGCCCCCGGGCCATCCATTCTCTTCCCCTTTTTCTTCTTCACCAAAAGCCACGAAGCTACACTGCCCGCCCATCTCGCCTCCACCATCGAGCTCTCCTTCCCCTTGGTCCGACGAATGGCGCTGCCCCCTGGTGCTCCCGTGTGGCTCCTCCTCTGGTTGGTCGTGCCCAGCCCGGCCGCTCCCTCCGCTCGACCCGGCCCGGCCCCTATGGCTCCACCGCCGCCACCGTCTTTCGGCTCGCCCAATGGTGCCGCGCGGCTCCCTCGTGCCTCCCTGCCCCTAGCGCCACCGGAGCGCCACGCCGACCCCGTCTCCCTCAACCCCAGACCCCTCGCCGCAAGACTCGACATCCCGCGCCGTCGTCCCTCTGACGTCTGGATCCGCTTGGCCAAGCACTCTGGCGTTGCCTTGTTGCCTGACCTCGCCCCTTGGTCGGGCAGCGCAGCCCGGCGTTGTCGCCCTCGGTCTTCCCCACGCCTGCAGCGACCACATGCCGCCACCCCTTGAAACATGTTGCCTCCACCCCTGAGGCCACCACACTTGATCGGTTCTGGATTCATCATGGTCGGCCACCACCGGAGATCCCCTCGCCGCTGACGTTGAGCACGCCCGAGCCATTCGGCCTTGGTGTTTTGATTCACTGCTATTCATCTAGTTGCCAGCTCCAGATTTCTTTCTCTACACTTTTTGCTCTCCTCTGTGTGTATGGTTTTGGGAGCTTTTGATTAGCATGTCAATTAGCTTGAGTTAGCTTAAGGAAGATGAAGGCTAATGGAAATGGTTAGTAAGAGTAATAGAGAATAAATTGCAAATGCAAGGTTTAGGTTAGAAGTTGTACCAAAGTAATATTAGCTAGCTCAACTGAATGCTCCATAATAGTAGATAAATCATTAAGGTTAATTAGAAAATGCTAGAAGTATGTCTGGCGAGGATTAAAACCTCTATGTATTATTTTAATACATAAAAGACCATACGTCTTCACAGTCGTAACCCCTAAGGCTAACGACCTCACTGGTCGTGAGGATTCCAGAGGTTACATAAGGGTACCCTAGTCGGAGAAAGGTCTTGTACCTACCCTCCGACCAGGTAGCTGCTCGGAAATGCTATGAACTGGTGTTTATAACTAAACCTAAATATATCCTTATCGTGCGATGAATATAGCATGTGTTGTATACTTCATACCGTGCAGTTAAAGGGTCCTAAAGACAACGACAACAACTTCTGTCTGATTTGATGTCTCGAGCGGTGAACCGCCCGCCTGATTAGCATTACTTGGCCGCGCCATACGACCAATCATAGCGCTTCACTCAAGATGCCTTCTCCAGGAGTAACTACCACCCCTTCAGAAACTATTTAAGAGTGAAGCACAGAAGACCAAAGAGAGATCAAGATACGGCGGAAGCATTAGGAACATCAATATAAGTTCTACAAAGCAAGATAGCAATCTTGACATCCAGTGTAATTAGGATTAGTCCCTAGTTGGGTCGTGAGCACCCCCTTGTAAATCCAGCTCATACCAATAAAGAGTGGCCCCATTCTCTCCTAGGAATTATCGCGTCATTTTCCTCTTTCATTTCATAAGATCGGCGATTCGACCGTCGACTGCTGGCGCCGTCCGTGGAGAAGAAGACGCAAGTTTCCTAAAGAAAACTCTCTGCTCATCAAATCCTCACTCATCCCCCATAAATTGCTGATGCGATTATGCTCGGGGTTTGGAATGAGGAGAATTGGTTCGACCTGGCGGACTACGCAGACCTTGACATGGAAGGATGCATCCGTTCTATGCAGGAGAATGGCATGTCATCCTCCTCCTCCGCCGGTTCGCACGTCGCCGACGTTAGCGAAATCGACCGGATGGACGAGGACGCGCCGCCACAAATGGCGCTCCCAGAGGAACCAGTCATTCTGACCAGTTTGGAATGTCAGAGGACCTCTCCAAGCCCGGTCTTTCCGACTAGCAAAACAGGTGACAAAATTTCAGCACCGCAATCTGAGAATCTCTATACTTTCGATGAGATTATGGCTGAAAGATACTCACCTACAGCTTCTGGCAATTCCAGGAGCGAACCGACACCTAGTGACGGTGTTAATGAAACCTCCACTAGTCATAGGCCAAGTGGGGATGATACGACTCAGCATACGATCGGCGGTTCATCGGACCAGGCTGAGAAGACCTTAGGAAGTGCTCATCACCGACCGCTCTCCGTCGTGGAAGCTTCTAGCAGAAGTCTTGAAAAGCTCTCCATTAGTTACGATGGAAGCTCATCGGAAGATCAATGCTGGAGGCACGAGGTCAATGTGATCGGAGATGCTAATCAAGATGCCCAGCACGATCCTACACTCTCTACCATGCCATCACGTGTTGTTAGAGATGATCCGGGCCATCAGGCACCAACTTCAGGAGGCAACGGAGCTGATCGACGTCAATTAGTTAACTCGCCTGGCATTGCCCCACCAAGAGTAGCTGATAGGACAGAACAAATCCGAAGGTTGGGGGAAGGTTCAGATCTGCGTACACCTACGACTAGTATGAACCCCCTGAGACCTTCGGTGACTATGCAAAACTTGCGACGTGTTCAAGATATGTTAAATAATTCTGATCCTACTTTAGTAGAAACTCGAGCTTTTATGCATTTCGTAGGCCAAGTATCAAAATTCTCCAACAGACCATGCAATGCACGGAAGCGTACCAGGAACAAAGGGTTTCGGGGAGTCAAACTATGACTTCGTCCCAACGTTCCTCCCTCAGCAGGGGCAACATGGTCATGCTAGGGAACAATCGATACCAAGACCTTCTCGATGATTCCGACCAAGGAGTCATGAGGGGAAAAGGCTATTCTAGGTAGCCACTCCCTCATCACGTCGAGAAGAACCACCGCTTGGACTTGACGATCTCCGACATCGTCTGAATCAAGTAGGCTGTCGAAGGTATCATATCAATGTCCACAACCGGATCGGCACACCAGAGTTCCAGCGTTCCAATCTTAGGAACCAGTCTCCGACCGATTACAATCTGGTACCTTCCCAGAGAAGGCACCATGAATCGATCACAGGTTGTCGAGCCTTCTCTGCAGGGCTCCAAGCTGTGCGTTGGCCTAACCAGTTCTGACCGGCCAACTTGGACAAGTTCAACGGGACTCAAAACCCATTGGAATTTCTCTAAATATATACCACCACCATCAGAGCTGCTGGTGGCGATGAGAATGTGATGGCCAACTATCTGCCCACCATGCTCGAAGGGTCTGCTTGGACGTGGTTATTAATCCTACCGGTTGGATCAATCTATACTTGGGAGCAACTTTGTGATCTTCTAATTGCAAACTTCCAAGGTACGTACGACCGCCCTGGAAAGGAGGATGATCTCCACCGAACACGGTAGGGCTCTGATGAGACTTTACGTCAATACATCAAGAGGTTCAGCCAGGTTCGTAATTCTATACCCGAGCTCGCAGAGTCATCTGTTATTTAGGCTTTTAAAACAGGTCTTAGGAATCGGCGGTTTACGGAGGACATAGCAATGAACCCTCTAAGAACAACCGTTGAGCTTTTTGACATGGCCGACAAGTATGCCACCGCTAGTGAAGCAATCGAGTGGTGTGAAGCCATTGATCGGAAAGACAAGATTCTGACCGGCTGGACAAACCAGAGAAAAAGAATAAGAAGTCTCTCAAGAAGAAAAAGAACCGCAGACCCGACGATAAGGAAGTCCTAGCGATTCCTGAAAAGTTCACGAAGGGTAAGAAGGACTACTCTGGTCGAGGCAAAACAAAAGCTCCAACCGAAGGATTCCAGAAGAACAAAAAGTGGTGTCCACTTCACCAGCAGGCAAGGCATGATCTGCGCACCTGTCGAGTCTGGCAAAAGAAACTGGAGGATTATTATGCAGGTAAAGGACCAATTCCATGTCTGAGGAACAGGAGGCGAGTTCCAAAAGGACAAGGATGGCGATGAAGAGATGGAGTACCAGGATCCCCAACACACGGTAGACATGATCTTTGGAGGATCTTCTTCATACGAGTCGAAGCGTCATCTAAAGGCCATGGAGCGGGAGGTCAACTTCATCGAATCTCCGACTATTATCAAGCCATCAAAGTGGTCAGACAAGGCAATCTCCTTCAGCAAAGACGACTGCCCCATCCCTTCGACTCGACCAGGTAGGTTCCCTATTGTTGTTGAACCAACTATTAATAATTGTAGGGTTAATCGAGTCTTAATAGATGGAGGTAGCTCTTTGAATATATTATTTGCGGGAGCTTTAGAAGAAATGCAGGTCCCCACGTCAAAGGTGAAACCAGGGAAATATGCTTTTCATGGCATAGTTCCTGGTTCCACCGCTAAACCGATAGGACAAGTTTCCCTACTGGTTACGTTTGGAAGGCCTGATAACTTCCGAACAGAAAAGATTTCGTTCGATGTGGTAATATTTGAATCCGCATACAACGGAATCCTTGGTCGACCGGCCTTAGCAAAATTCTTGATAGCCACGCATTACGGTTATCAAAGTTTGAAAATGCCGGGACCAAAGGGAGTCATCACGATTCGGGGAGATCAGAAAATGGCTTACGTGTGTGATCGGAAATCCTTTGAACTGGTCGATGAACTTTCGACCAGAGAGGCTAATCCATCTACCATCCAGGTCAAGCACTCGAGACCGAAGATGACACCCAAGCCTTCCGACCAGACAAAGGAAGTACCACTCGACAAAGGCGCTTCTTCGGACAACGCCAAGTCACCACTTGGGTCAAGAAATACTGACTCATTTACCCGCAAGATTCTGGTCGGGGCAAGACTCGACCCTAAATAGGAAGAGTCGCTCATCTCCTTCCTCTAAGCAAATCGAGGCGTATTAAGCAGCAGCGTCCGATATGCTGGAGTCTCCGGGAGGTGATCGAGCCTGAGCTAGCTCTCGGCGACAAAAAGCGATCAAGCGAAGCTACGGCGTTTTGCACTGATCGAAAGGAAGCAATCGATCGGAGATTGACAAACTCCTCAAAATTTGGGTTTATTCGTGAAGTCAACCACCCTCGATGGCTTGCCAATCTGTAATGGTTAGAAAAAATAATGGGAAATGGCGAATGTGTATCGACTTACGGACCTTAATAAAGCTTGTCAGAAGGATGATTTTCCCCTTCCACGCATTGACCAACTCGTAGACTCTACCTCACGGGTGTGAGTTACTAAGTTTTCTAGATCGTATTGAGGATACCACAGTTAATATGTGTAAAGAAGATGAAGAAAACTTCCTTCATCACCCCATATAGCACTTCTTGTTATGTTAAGATGTCATTTGGTCTCAAAAAGCTAGTGCAACTTTTCAAGGTTGATGCAAAAATCTTTAATCCACTAATAGGTCGGAATCTAGAAGCCTACGTTGATGAACTGGTCGTAAAGACCACCAATGCTGGCGATCACATTCCTGACTTACAAGAAACTTTCAACAACTTGGGAAGACATAACCTCAAGTTGAATCCGGAAAAGTGTGTGTTCGGAGTTTCTGTTGGAAAACTGCTCGGTTTCCTAGTCTCGGCTAGATGTATTGAAGCAAACCCAGTAAAAATAACGGCCATCGACTAGATGCGCCCTCCGACCACTAAGAAGGAGGTCCAAAAACTAACCAGCTGTATGGTAGCGCTAAGTCATTTCATAGCAAGGTTAGGAGAAAAAGGATTACCTTTCTTTAAACTTCTTCGGAAATATGGGAGTTTTGAGTGGACTAAAGAGGCAAACGATGCCTTTGAAGAACTTAAAAAGTACCTTACGAGTACCCCGGTCTTAGTCTCTCTGAGATCAGGAGAAACACTGCTAATTTATGTGGCAGCAACACCACATCTGATTAGCGGTGTCTTTGGTAAATGAAAGGATAACATCAACGACCAATTTATTACGTGGCGAAGTCTTACATGGACCAAAGAAAAGATACCCACAGGTACAAAAGTTGCTCTATGGTCTCCTTATGTCTTCAAGGAAGCCAAGGCACTACTTTCGAGCCCACAAAGTGGTCATCCGAGCCGGATATCCCTTGGTCAAGTCCTTGGAAGCGAGGAATCATCGGAGACGAATAGCAAAATGGGCGGTTGAGCTAGGGCGTTCGACCTCCATTTTATCTCACGAACAACAATCAAGTCGAGCAATAGCAAAATTCATTGCGAATGGACAAACCTGAACCCACCCAAGGGCCCAAGTACAAAAACCACGACAGTGGACAATGTACTTGGGCGGTTCCTTGATGCTAAAAGGCTCGAAATTTGGAGTGGTCTTGATATCTCTTGGCGAACACATCAAGTACACCATCGATTAAATTTTCCTACCACAAATAATATGGCGAGAATATGAAGGTTTCTTGGCGGGACTCAAAGCGGCTCGTTAAGCTCGGGATTCGCATGATTACTAGTGAAGGTGATTCTCAACTAGTAGCGAATCAAGTAGGGAAAGAGTATCAATGCTCGAGTACCAAGATGTCATCTTATTTGGCAGAAGTATGGAAACTCAAAAAGCACTTCTTCGATTTTAAGATCCAACATATTCCTAGAAAGGAAAACTTTCTAGCAAACCAGTTGGCACGGATAGCCTCCACAAGGTCGACCGTCCCACCCGGAGTTTTTCTCGAGCAACTTGGTTCACCCTTGGTAGTCGAGCTTTCCGAGAACATACATGATTCTTTATAGGTCGTACAAACCGATCGTGGAACGTGGATGCTCCACAGGTCGTTGATGGTTGGCGCTATCATGATCAGGGTAGAGATTGGATGACATCGATCTACAATTATCTTCAGCATGACATAATTCCAGAAGATGATGTAGAGGCTGATCATCTAGCACGAAAAGCCAAATCATACACTCTAATCAAACGTACCTTGTATAAACGAGGATCTCATGGAGTGTTGATGAGATGCATATCTCAATCGGATGGCATTAAATTGCTAATCGAAATCCATGAAGGAGTCTGTGGAGCACATCATTCCTACAGAACACTGGTCGGTAAAGCCTTCAGGCAAGGATACTATTGGCCAACTACCCTTCATGATGCAAAAGAGCTTGTGACGAAGTGCATACAATGTCAGTTTCATAGCCGACAAGTACATCAGCTGGCACAAGCTTTGCAAACAATTCCTCTTTCTTGGCCTTTTGCAACCTGGGGACTGGACATCCTGGGACCTTTCCCAAAAGCACCTGGGGGCTTCAAATTTCTTTTTGTCATGATTGACACGTTTACAAAATGGATCGAAGCCGAGCCTGTTGTTAAAATTACAACTGAGGCCACTAAGAGATTTCTCACAAAGAATGTGATCACACGATTTGGTGTACCTAGTCGTATCATCACAGACAACGGTGCCTAGTTCTCAAGCGGTCAATTCCAAGAATTCTGCGACGAACTGGGTGTCAAAGTTCATTTTTCTTTGGTTGCTCATCCGCAGAGCAATGGAGCAGTTGAGCGAGCCAATGGTATCATCATGCAGGGGATCAAACGCCGAGTATTTGACCAGTTAATCAAACGATCAGGAGCTTGGGTTCAAGAACTTCCATCTGTATTATGGGCCGTTCGAACCACGACCAACCGTGCGACCGGTGAAACACCATTTTTCTTGGTTTATGGTGCTGAAGCCATGCTTCCTCTGGAACTAAAACTTGGCTCTGCTCGAACTGATTGTTTCAAAAGCGATCGAGAATGAGCGAACTTCGGCAGCGTCGATTTCCTTGAAAAACGGCGAAATCAAGCCCTTGTACGATCAGCAGTCTACCAACAAGCCATGCGAAGGTACTATAGTCGTAAGGTGCAACCTCGCAGCCTTGCTCTAGGTGATCTGGTTCTCAGAAAAATTCAGAACCAAGCAAATCGCAACAAACTTTCTCCCCAGTGGGAAGGTCCTTACACTGTGATCAAAGTCACCCGACCAGATTCCGTACAACTAGCTATGTCTGATGGGCAAATTTTGTCAAATTCTTGGAACATTGATCAATTGCGTAAGTTCTATGTTTAATTATTTTACATTCTTTCAATTCTTTCAATTTCAATAAATTCCTTTATTTATTAAGATGAGTAACCTTGCTTATATATATATACCTATACTCTGGTCGTTTATTATTGTTAATTTAAACTGGTCGGAGAAGACAATCTTCTCTCCGACATCCTTTCTAAGGATCTCTATTACTCTATGGCAATGACTTCTATATCATACGCTATATTGGTCCTAGTCGTGAGCATTCCCTGAATGGTTCCCATGCGCAACCACACTCTTTTCTTAAAGAAATATATGAGTAAGCAGAGCATCATACAAATAACTTTATATACTAAATGATATGCTTAAGATTCTGAAGAGTATATTTCATTATTTCAAGACTCTGCTCTTCTCTTGTCTGGCTACTGGTCGGGACATGGAAAGTCTCCTAGTCGAAGTCTCTCCTTTTTCGCACGTGGTCCTGCCCACTAGAAGGAGCTTCCTAGCGACGGTTCTTTTCTTACGATCCTCGCTACTAGTTGGATTAAGAGCTTGAGCACATTTCACGAAATATGTTTTATGACTTCAGGTCTTAGCATTCCTTCCGACCAGATTTTGGGATAATAGATATAAACAAAGTTCACTTATCATTTGTTGCATCCATTCTTGCATATTTTCTTTTTTTCATCAAAGCAAGTCTTCTTTTCCGACCATTTACTTCTTTGTTTGAGGTTTTGGTTATTTTCAAAGCAGATCTACAACTAGTCGAAATCTTACATTGGTTTCGACCAAATTGATTTCCTAGTATTATTACGATCAGTTTTGTCCTATAATCCATATATATCTTCAACACAAAAAGAATGGTTAAAGACTTTTAGTTCTCTTTTTCTTGGCTCCTTTGCTTTTATAGTAACGTTCTTCTACTATAAATCGATTCGGGGCTAGGGCATATCGAGTTCTTTAAAAAGTCAAAAGATAAATAAAAGACTTGCGATGTTAAGAAAAGGTAAGTTTTATACATTTCATAATCCTTATATTACAATGTCCTACTCCAGAATGTCTCCAGACTAATCACTGTTTGATGGAGATCCGATTTCCATTTCCTCTACAACTTTATCTCCAAGCGGCTTTAGTTCAATCATAAACTTAGTCGCCTCATCAGGCAGGCAGTTGAAGTCATCTTCAATGGCTTTGAGATCAATTGAGGGGTCGGAAGCCTTCAGTTTGGTAATACAAAACTAACTCCATTAGCAATGCCTTCCTTCATAGTCTGGGCATAATTCTTTCGAGTAGTCTTGAGTAGACCACGGAGATCTTCTAGAAGATGACCTAAGTAGTTCATTTTCTCTATTAGATCTCTTATGTCAGGTATTCTTGATCCTGATCCCATATCAAAGATCATCTTGTTCAAAGCATGAATCTTTTCATCAAGATTCTGCACAAGAGCTGCCTCCTTTTCCTACTCAAATTTCAGAGCTGTGAGACCCCGACATTTATTAGGCTCATAATACTTAGTCATCCAATTGACCCTAGTATTATCAACCGAATAAACTCGGTCTCGAGAGATGTATACTCCCCAGAATGCAGTATACATACCTCACAACAAAAGAATATATCAATTCCATACAACACATAGAACATAAGCAACAAACCAGAAGTTAATATTAATAAGGAATAGCTACTACAAAAGAGAGGCCCTTAGGCCAAATAGCAACAAATAAAAAGATAACAATGAAGCAAAAAGTGCCATAAAGATGGCTATAACACAAAAGCCAATCGGTGTGCCTTAACCCTAGGCATCGGCCAGGACCGCCAAGCTAGTCGTCGAAGAAACAACAACACGTGGCAGTAAGGCTCTTGGAGCTCACCTCAGATCTCTGCAACAAATTTGTTAAGCAAAGCAAATGAGTACAATAACTTGTTTATTGTACTCGCAAGACTGACGTGTAAGATAACAGAACTATAATTTAACTACATGCAAGCTTTAATTAAGTGGATGGAGCTTTGGACTTACATTTTAGCACAAAGCAAGTTTCATTTGCAATAACATAATAGATTGAAGGCAATTTGATAAAGCATTTTTAATTGTTGAAATACAACGTGATAATAACATAATAACAACAACAAGAACAATCCTGGAAGTGACTAACCCAAGTCACCACAACAATAGCATGAACTCCCCGTTCATACCAACCCATCAAGTTTTAATTAAAAGGTTGAGACTAGTCTTGAGCGACCTTACCAAGCATGTCCATAACCTGGGGCGAGGCTATTGAATAGTTTTATCCTGCGGGGTGTACCAATGTACCCACACGTCGGACCGCCTTTCCTTTAGGCACCACGACCTTTGGTGTGCTTGGCACGCTAAATCCTACAGGACATTTCCAATGGGCGATGCTAATTACGAGCGCAACCCACGGGGACAAGACACATTAGGCGACCCTAACAGGTGCGCCAATGCTCCCTCCCAACACTACACACACAGATTTTATTAAAACATACCCACCAACCAGCTCATAATTAACACCTCCCAAAGTACTTAGTCAAGAGGTCCCATATCCCCTCGTGTGGTTAGCATAAAAGCGCTTAGCTTAGTGACCCAAGTACTCGGTCCTTAGGGACCGGGCATACCACCACATTCCAAGAACCGCACCATCCATCCAATATGCCCAAGTCTAAATCGACATTTTATTTTCAGTTTTGATTTTACAAATTAATCAAAGCACAAGTGCTGGACATATAGGAGGGATAATTATACTTGTGTGATCAAGACCATCGACTATGTCGATGATGGCCCAATACTACCGATAGCTAAGCATGTCTAAGCAGTTTAAACACAACTACTAAGTGATAAGAGCTCATCCAACGAGCTCAAACCACAGCGAATAACCTAGGCTCATTGGTAGTAGAGGATAACAATTCCTACAGATTATGCAACTATAGGAAAGCTAGCGACATTTAACACAAAGTAGCATGCATACATAGAAGTAAAACAAAGTAGTAAGCTTTAAAGTAATGGGACATGATGGAAATGGTCAAACTGCTTGCCTTGCTGCTGGTCACTTTGTTGCGGAGGGTCGGTTTGCGGGATCACCACAAATGTCGAAACCTAACGGAAAAAGCGATAAAGAACCGATAAAACGACGAAAGACAACAAAGACAGCACAGCAAACGAACTCCAAATTCTCCGAAATTTCTACAGCAGTAAGAGGGTGATTTTAGGGAATTTAGCAACAAGAACCAATGGATTTGGATTCTTAATGCAAAAGTTATGAGCAAAACAATTCTGCTCAGCCCTGAAAATACCAAACTGCACTATTCACTAATTTAATTATGAGGCAACATTTTCTAGAACAGTGGTGAGGCTGAAATTTTTACTGCAAAACCAGCACCTCATGAGATGAATAACACAATTGAGTTCATCTCATTTGGAGCTATTATGCACTTTCTATAATTTTTCAAAAACAAGAACTTGAACAAAATTATAATGCACAAGTCCTCATTTTCTAACAGCAACATGCTCAAAACTAATTTTCTTAGTGAGTTCATTAATAGAGAAACCAACAAAGTTGGTCTCACTCAAAAACAACCTCTGAGCAGTAGTTATGAATTTTACAAGCTAAGCATTAATTTGAATGTATATTTAAAGGGAGTTTTAAAATCTAGTGGCTAACTGTGCTCTGGAGCTGAACTCAACTTATAATCATTTTAGATTAAAGTCAAGTTCAAGATAGAGCTAACACAACTTGAATGACCTCATTAGGATTTAAAATGAAAAAGATATGAAATTCTAAAGTTTATACCTTATTACATTTATTATTAAGACTTTCTTGGCATTTCAACACTCACAAAGACATGGGAGGTCGTGAGCCACAGATCTCGAGATCAGCGGCTCGAGACCTCCCGGAGAGCAACACACATGCACATGGGAGGTCCAGAGGTCTGGACCTCCTAACCACGCACATCTTGCGAGGTAAGGGAGGTCATGGCCGTAGATGGAAGATCTAACGGACCACAACATGGAAGGAGGTCGGAGCGGACCAGTTAAAGGAGGTCCTCAGCGGTGAGATGACCTCGAGGAGGTCCCAGAGGAGGTCCTCAGCGTCCACTGAACCTCCGAGGGAGGTGCAGGGACGGCTAGATTGCGCCAAGGAGGTCTTGGGCGCTCGAGATCTCCTTGGAGGAGGTGCCGACATCGAGCTTCAGACGCACATGTTTGGACAGGGCATAAATGCGGCGTGGGACACAAGGAGGTCATGTGGAGGACTTAAAGCGGCGCAATAATTGGTGGATTTAAGGACATCAAGACCCACCCAATGATTGCGAGATTTAGCAATTTATGGCGCATTAACCCAATGAGCTCTGTCCTAAAACGACAACAACGCGGTCGTTGCGTCCGAAACAAAATCCGTGTTCAAATATTTGGTTCTCGGCGATGTAGACCTCGTGGCGAGATCAATAATACCGATTAGGTTCGCAATAACCCGCACACCGCGGACCTTCTCTCAACGGCAAGAAGCGGCCTTGAGCGCCGGCCGAGAGGAGAGAGGTGACCGCATGGGCAAAACCGAAAAGCAAAAATGAGCTCAGCGACAAACAAGCTTATGCCAAACTAAAGCTCATGAGATCATTCATGCGGGTGCGGCATCTAAGGACTAACAGGGCTTACGATGGTCCTAAGGTGCCGGGAGGTCGTGGAGGTGGTGGCGGGAGTTGGGGAAGACAGGGGCTCACGGCCAAAGCTCGACTTCAAGCCGACTTTGTCCTCCTCTGGCGCCCAAACAAACTAAGTTAGGGTTAACTTCCAGAGGTTTGGGGAGCACAAAATGAATGAGGGTGGAAGAGGAGCCACTGGAACCCTTGAGCTACCGAGATGCTCCAAGGACATCAACAATGGCGCCACTAGTGAGGTGAGTGAGTGTTAGTGGAGGAGGAGCTCGACCACGCACAAAGTGCAAGGTGAGGTCAATTGTGTGCAAAGGAAGCCAAGGGAGGCTTCAAGGGTGCTATAACCTGATTGAAGGTGATGAGTGGGGCTAAGCTCCATGGTGAGCTTAGCCCACAGGCTGGTCCATGAGGTGGACAAGACATGGGGGCGACAAAGGCGGCTCGGGCTTGACTGAGAGGCTAAAGCCGACTGCATTAAATCTTGGTCGACAAAAGTGTTGAAGTGTACCCCAAGGTCGGACACGCATTAATTGCTTGTTGCTCGAGCTTGCCGCGCCGAGGAAGGAGAAGAACGGGGAGGACTTTATGGCGTTGGATAAGACACAGGAGAGGTCCTAACCATCGGATCCTATTTTGAACCAGTTAAGTTTTAAGTGGTGGGTGGAGGTCCCAGCCACACGATCAAGCGAGAGGTCGTGGCCCTCCGATCCCCTTGCGTGGCGCACGTGAGAAATGGGACAGAGGTCCAAAGCGTTGGATCTCCATCCAGCAGTGCGGACCTCCGTTGGGACTTAACTGCACTTGAACATAAGAGGCGAGGGAGGTCATGGCCTTTGGATGCAAATCCAAGGGCATGGACCTCATCAAAGCGGAAGGACCTTCTTTGTAATATTTTTCGAGGGAGGTCGTGGCCTTTGGATGTAAATCCAGCGGCTCGACCTCAAGTGAATACAAAGGGAGGTCGGGAGGCGGTTGGATGTAAATCCAGCAATGATGACCTCGCCAAGTGGAAGCGGTTTTGAGGTTGGATAACCATGGGAGGTCGAGGGCGGTTGGATCTTAATCCAAGGGCCAAGACCTCAACAAAGCGAGGAGGACCTTGTTGTGATGTTTTTCGAGAGGAGGTCGTGGCCTTTGGATGTAAATCCAGCGAGCTCGACCTCAAGTGAGTGCAAAGGAGGTCAGCAGTTAGATTGGGAGGAGGAGGTCGTGACCATGGATTTTGATCCAATGGTGTGACCTCACATAGGTGGGATGTGGACTTGCTTAGTTTAGCGGTGAGGGAGGTCGAGGGCGCGGATCTTAAATCAAGGGCCAAGACCTCACATAGGTGGGATGACCTCGGCTGCGATGGCTTACAAAGACGAGGAGGTCCTTTGAGGTTTAACACACGGGGGAGGTCGTGGCGGTGGATCTTTGATCCAGCGGCTATGACTGATGAGTGGGAGGTCTCGACGCCCACGTTGACGAGGAGGTCCACGAGGTCAAGAGGACCTCGAATGGGGAGGTCTGAGGGCCTTGGTTGAGGGAGGTCGTGGCGGTTGGATTGGATCCAGCGGCTACGACCTCATCAAATGGGAAAGGAGGTCGAGATGGGGTTGGGTTGGACCCGGGTTTGAGTACGGCTCAGCCCAAGGAACAGTGCCCTGTTTTAAATTTAATTTTCTAACAGCTAAGGCTTTGCAAAATTGTTTGAGATAGCAAATGAACTCCAAAATTCATAAGATTTTAACTGGAGCTAGCTGACAACATGATTAACCTTACATAAATTTTCCAGAGGTTATTATGCCATGCATTTTTCTCAGGAATTTCATTAAGGTTGTTCAATGATTCATTTACCTCCAAAAATTATCAAACTAGTTTTACAACTTGTGATATTTTTCAGAGGGGTCCCACCTCAGTTTTAGGACCAAGGAAGATACTTTCCAATTGTTTGGCACAAGATTCGAGAGAATTGGAAAATGAATTGGACTTTTGGTCAACAAGAGCTTTGTGTTCTTGGTTTACACAACTCTTGGACAAGAATTACATAAGATTGTAAGGGTTTTCAAGTTGTGAGAAAAAGTTTTAATTTCTACACATATAATTATACTTGAATAACCCTGATTATACATTTGGGATGTTACAAGAGCCATCTCAATTTTGTTCAGAGCCTTCTCGATTCTGTTCAACGCTTGCATTTGCTCTACACGAGTAAAACAAGTAGTAAGCACAACATGATCAGAGAAGAATAATAAGTCAAGTCTATGACCTATTACCTTCGATTTTCTTGTTTAGCATCTCATTTCTGGTCGACGCCTCCGCAATCGACCGGTCCTTAGCCGATTTTCTTCATGAAGTTGGGTTATTTTGGCTTTACTAGCCACGACCTCTTCTTTTATTTTTTTCCAAATCTATCAAATATGATAAGGGAGAATTATTAAAGGAAGAACAAAGTATTGAATAAGGAAAAAAGGTTAAGAGGAAAGATCTTACTTTTCAACTCGGAGTGTTTCTACTCCAAGTCCTTGATTCGCTGGGTCAGTCCTCCGACCACAGCAAAATTCTCGACCATATGCTACACAAATAGCATTTCTCATTAAGTTTCCTGTAAACTTTTGAAAGAGAAGTTATGAAACTGGTCGTAAAATACTTACTCGGATTGCCAGGTCATTATAATTGGCAAAAATCAGATCATGATACATCTTGATTTGATTATCCAATATTTTCCCCCACGCCTCATCAAGCTCCTTATCATTGATGAATCGGGGACGAAAAGGGAATTTATTAGGTTGCGAGGGATTACCAACACTGGTCGGAACCTGTTGAGGGCCTCCAGAGGCATCTACCTTCGCAGAAGGAGTTAGATCCACCAATGGATCCAACTCGACCGTTGTCCTTGACACATGCTCGGGGGCTTCTTCGACCACTGTTTTCTCAAGAACTTTGTCCTGGGAAGTACTCTGGTCAAGAACTTCCACGGTCTTAGGAGTCCTCGGGAAGAGTGCAGTGGAATCATTGGAACCCCAGAAGACCTATACAAGACGAAGAAAGGAAGTTCAAAACTCCAAGTAATCAACAACTATTAAAGGTATACACTCACACGACCTCTTTCATTTGTACATACCTAGTTAATTTCTTAGATTTTACTTTAAAGCGTTGTCGGTGTTTTAGGACCGAACTTACGTAAAAATTGTTTGATTCGGGGGTTCCTCTAGGCTCAAAATCACACAGAGATGGAGACACGGGAATTTTATACAGGTTCGGGCCTTCTCCTGGGAGAATAACAACCCTACTCCTTTATGTATGTATTGAGTATACTGGATTAAAAGATCAAGCTAAAAAACTAGAGTATTGTGCTTCTCAGAATTGGGCCTTTTTTATTGCTCTGATGATCCTTGCCTTTTATACCGTTCCCAGAATGTATGCCGTTGGACCTCTAATAAAAGGTCACTTAATCATCCGGATCGTGGTATTTATTCTTGAAGGTTCTTGTAGGAGTTAAAAGCGTTCCCCGTCGCCGAGCAATTATCATCATAAAGGGAGTTAAAATCATGCCATTATCTTAGAAAATAATGGCGTAGTTCTTGCCGCATTTTGAATCGGTCGCGAAGATTCCATTATCGACTAGGCCCACATGTATGCGTGAGCCTTGTCGACTAGAACTGATCGTAGAAGGTCTTACGACCAGGGGATGGTTGTAGGAAAGCTTACGACTACATACTGATCGTAGTAGAGCTTACGATCATGGGATAGTGATATAAGGACTTACGACTATGGGGTAGTCGTAGGAAGACCCACGACTACAGGGTGGTCATAGAAGAACTTACGACCTCCAGCTTCTCCCTTGTTAAAATTTAAGGGGTATACTCAGGAGTTATGTGACGTCATTATTACCTCATAATATGAATTATGGATAAATGATTAAATGAGGATTGTTATATCCTCATCATCTAGCCCCCCAGCTTAAGCGAAAAATAGCTTGCTTGAGAAAGGAGTAGTAGATGATCTTACAACCAGTAGATGGTCGTGAAAAAGGTGGTCAAAGGAAAAACTCTTCGACTAATGTTTCATTTGACTAGAAATTAACTTAGTCAAGAAAGTTGTAAGATAACCTTGCGGCTCACAAGGTGATCGTAGAAGATATAACGGTCCCCGAGTGGTCGCAGTACTGTGGTTGGAAGTAGAAACTTTCCAACCGTTGTTACTGACCGAAAAGACTTGGTCAAGAAGGCAATTTAAGCGAGGTGTAAAACAAACTGACTTCCTCGGCGGACAAATTTTAAGAATCCCAATCGACTCCTTCTTTGTTGTCTCTTTGGAGTAGTTTCGAGCGTTGGCAACCGTTGGGTAGCCACGTCTTTTCATCTTCGGGCGTGCGGTTATAAAGTTTCACCGCGGGTGAGGATAAGGTCTTTTACCTTCCCCCAAATTGTTCTTGCTGTTCAAAACTTTCGAGTTCTCCACCGCCGACCAAATCGAGCTTTCTTCTCCAACCCTTCCACATCCAATCTCTTAGCTTTCGGGAGAAATGACCGGAGCCGCTTCCCAGTGGGCTGAATCGGAGATGGACGCGGCCAAGATTCAAGCTTTGGTCGACTCCAAGAAGATCTCGAAGGCTGAATTCGTGAGATGGATCAAAGCCGCCAGGCAGCATTGGCCGTCGAGGGAGATGGGGCAAATCCCTGTCTTCCAAGCATTCTGTGAGTGCGGCCTTTGATTACCTGCTCATCCTTTCCTTACATTGGTACTCGAGTACTTCCAAGTAGAGTTGGTGAACCTCGTTCCCAATTCAATTACAATGTTGGGAGTATTCGTGTACCTTTGCGAAGCCTACTTGGGGATCCCGGCTGACCAGGAGTTGTTCTGGTATTACTACGGAATGACTCGGTTAGACGGAATTGCCGGTGGCTGTAGTCTGAAGCTCCACGATGGGAAGTCGAGAGAGCATATTCAGATGTTTACCCGGTCATCGTGGCCAGGGTAGAAGAAGAGGTGGTTCTATTGGGAGATCACCAATGAGGACAGCCTCTCCTTCATTGGAAAGCCGGCAGAGAAGGTTCCTTCATGGGATGCGATTCCTAAGGACCTTTGCGATTGCCCCTTCATCCAAGCCATCGCAGACTTGAAGGAAGAGGGCTTCTTGGATGATGCGTGGTGAAGGATTTCATCCTTGTTGCATCGACCCTCTAAAGAAGAGGGCTCACCGGATGTGGAGGTACTCGGGTTCATCGGACCCGACGAGGACTATCACGGAGGGTAAGTAAACCTTAAGCTTTAGCCTTCTTTCTGTTGATTTCAGAATTGGCTTTATTTAAGGTTCTCTTGTTTACTGCAGACCTCTCAAGAAGAGAGATTGGCCCGAGTCAAGCTTATCTGTGAAGCCCCCTGCCCATGTCGTGGCGCCTCCAATCCTGGTTGACCTTCTTCCAGAGGACAAGCTTGAGTGCTTAAAGGTAATCGAAAGTCGATTTCGTCTTTAGGACTTTATAGTCATAGGAGAACTTATGACTGAGTGCTGATCGTAAAAAAGCTTACGATCAGGTTATGGTCGTAGAAGAACTTACGACCAGAGGTTTGTCGTAGAAAGAGCTTACGACATGGTAATTGGTCGTAGAAGAACTTACGATCACTTTATAATGTCTCTCTTTCCGACTTCTGCAGAAAGTAGGCAAGGAAAATCGTCGGGATGACGAGGAGGTAGAATTGATGGTCATTGGAGTGGCCACCGTAGAGCAGCTTGTTTCTCCCCCTTCCAAGAGGCGTCGGCTCGTTAAAGTCGCAGACAAGGGATGCTCGAGCCCAAGTCCTGCTGTTGAGCAAGCAGATGCCCCTCAGACCAGGAAGAGGAAGCCCACGCAAGTTGCTGACAAGGGCGGTGCGAGCTCAACTTCCGCTACTCTGTCTGCACCTTCAGCTAATCTTGCCACAGAAATAATCGATGCAGAGGAAACAATTGCGGCAGGAATAGCCAAAGTGTTTAAACCTAAAGCCCCCAAGGCCAAGGTACCATTCTATTATGATGATAAAACCTTCACGTTTACGCCTCCTGGTTTTATCAAGCGACTTGAGAAGGAGAAGCTGGAAGAGTTTCATGTCTTTTGTGAAGGAGGCTGCTTGCAAAGAATGCACGTAGTTGAGGTGATCTTGCCCTTGAGGTGGTCGAGGTGATCTCGGCGCTTGAAGAGAACCAAGGGGCCCAAGCGATGGTGCTCGATCAAGACCCACGACTAGATGTGGTCATGGCTGATCCTCAACAAGTCTCAACAGGCGTGGTTGAGAAAAAGTCGAAGAAACCTCTCATAGGGAGGGTTGTTTCCAAACTTAAGATCTCGTCCAGCACTCGGAGGTATGTAAAAGAGACAAAATTGTAAGGACATCATTTACCTTTTGCTTTTTATCACTTGATCATGTTTTCCTTTTCATGGTCTTAGCGCGGCTCCCCTCATCATCAAGGACGTTCCTTCTAAGGAACCTACTGTAGTTTCTTCGGCAGGCGAAGGAACAACAGCAACGGTGATCGAAGGGTCAACCACTGTCCAAATGGTGGAGGATGCTATTGTAGCCGATGTGGCTACGACCAGCGGAGCGGTTGTAGGGTCAGAAGTGGCTACAACCATAGGAGTGGTCGTAGAACCAGGGGTGGAGATGGTAGCGGCGAAGACACTCGGCCATGGGGGTGAAACATCCATCCAGCGCTCCGGGAAGGAAGTTGCTATGGATGATCGTCCCAGCCTCCAAGGTCAAGCTACCGATGCTGTTACCTACGAAGGAGGGGAAGGGTTCGAGCTCTTCGATCACTCCTTAGGGTTCTTCGCCCCTACCACCGTTGTGGGCTCCCGCGCATTCAGATCTCATGATCGCGTTCCTCACCCTAATGATATTCCCAACAGAGGGGATGTTTTCGATGATGAGCGTCTCGAAAGGGTATAGTGGAAACGAGTCGATGAGATCAATGAACTAAGGGACCCCACGAAGGTGGTATCTTCGTTTGCTCGGCCCGCCATGAATGTAAGTACCCTAAGCTTGGCATTTTACATATATGGCGCCTTTCTCTATGCAAAATACGTTGGAACAAATTATTCTTGTTGCGAATATCACAGGCAACTTGTCCAACTGCGACAAGACAAAGCGCTACTCTACGAACAGGCAGAGAGGTTGTAAGTAACTGCTTCTCATAGTCTTTATATGTTCCGACCACTTTCACAGTACTTGTAAAGTTTGTCGTAGAAGATCTTATGACTAAGTACTGATCGTAGAAGAACTTACGACTAGGGTTTTTGTCATAGAAGAACTTACGACTAGGAACTGATCGTAGAAGAAACTTACGACCAGGTTCTATACTTACAACTACCCGTTTCCTTTGCAGGCTTAAGAGTAATGAGAAGTCCCTAGCCGATTCTCTCGACTACGAAAAAACCGAGACGAAAAAGCTAAGGGAGGAGAAAGAAGACCTCCAAAAAAAGCTTCATGAGGCAGACTCTGCAAACCGAAAGTTGCAGGGACAAATAAGCAGTAAGTGCTGAACTTAAGACCGCTTTCGACCGCTTCTTCTTTTTCTGAATCTTATTTCCTTTCAAATAAAGACCAAGAGGTCGAGGGGTGGGAGCAGCGTTACCTTAAGGACACTGCGGCCCACGCTAAAGAAGTTAGGAGGTTGAATTCTTAACTCATTGGTAAGCAAATATTTACCTGTGATTGATTGTGTTTTCCTCTCGAGTTCATTTTATTTGACTAGCCTTATTCTTTTCAGAACAAGTAGCACAAGTGAAACGACTTCGCGAGGCTTCGACTCGTAGTCAGGAGGAAATGAAGGCTTTGAAGATTAATCTTCAAGACAACGTTTCACTTCTGAACCATGTACTCAGTTTGCTTCATGCTGAGATTATTCCTCATGACGACACCTTGCCTGCCCCCTCGAGTGCTATTAGTGAACAAGTTGGGACTTTGCAAGAGCTGGTGACTACTCTGAGGGATAATCAATTTGTCTCTGTAAAGGAAGTGGCTCAAGAGGGAGTAAGATATGTCTCAGCAAAACTTAAATCCCATGATCCCAACTTAAACCTGCAGCCAGTCGTAGGCAATTTCGCCTGCTCTAAAGCAGAAGCGGAGTGGTTAATGGCGGCATTGCATCCGATCGCTGAGTTAGTCACGGAGGGTATGGAAATAAAACCCCCTTAGCCAGAGTAATTTGTACCGGAATCCTGTAAAGACAAGTTTTTTGTTGATGTTGATATATAATCCTTCCTTTTTCCTGAAAAATCATCTTATCGAGTAGTTAGCAATTCATAAGATAATGGATGGGAAAAAAGAGCAAGACTAAGAATTGAAGTCAAGTTAATAAATTTATCCTAGCCCCCGACTATTTGCTTGGTTTATTTAGATAAACCGAGTAAATAGTACTAAATGGGTTTTCTAAAAAAGAGAGCGGTTTAGCTAACTTGTAGTTTTGTGATCACGATTATCTCACATTGGTCGAAAGAGTAGAAACAGGTCGACACTAGGAAGTTCCTTCTAGTGGGCAGGACCACATGCAGAGAGGAAAGGCTTCGACTAGGTGATGTTACCATCTCCAATCAGATTAATAAAATCAAGAACGGTCAACTTGAGTTAGATAAACTTCTGGAGTTCCTTTATAAAATTTGTCCAACATATTTCAATGCACTCAATATGTTCACTATGGTAGCAAGAGTTAGAAACAGAACGACGCTAGGAAGTTCCTTCTAGTGGGCAAGACCACATGTAGAGCGGAAAATCTTCGACTAGGTGTTGCAACTTCCTTCGACTAGTTAAAAAAAACCGAGTTTATCGAGAGTAGTTGAGCAAATTTGAAAGTGTACTCTACTTAGTTTATTTTCTAAAAAAGATGAATGAAGAAATAAACTAAGGCACTAAGAGTTGGCTTGTTATTATTTCGACCATGTTTTGAACCCAAGCCCTTTGTGTTGGTAAAAAAGGGAGGAACGTGTTAACTCTAGGAAGTTCCTTCTAGTGGGCGGGACCACATGCAGAGAGAAAAGGCTTCGACTAGGTGGCGTTACCATCCTTTCGACCAGTGTAAAGATGAACTAGGTACTAGTCGTAGGATGTCTTACGACCAGTGTGTTGTCGTGAGAAAGCTCACAACTAGGAACTGGTCGAGGGCGCACCTTCGACCAGATTATGGTTGAAAGAATTATCAAAGCGCTACTCAAAGTAAAACAATAAAGATAGAAAGAACATGATGCTTTATTGAATGGTTGGTCGTTTACACGTAGAATTTGCGTAACTGGTCGATATTCCAAGAATTAGAGAGAACTCGGCCGTCTTCCATTGCTAGTCGTACCGAGCCTGGACGCATAACTTCGACCACTGTGTAAGGACCTTCCCACTTAGGAGAAAGTTTGTTTCGATTAGACTGGGATTGAATCTTTCTCAATACCAAGTCACCTATAGCAAGGCTGCGAGGTTGGACCTTACGATCGTAGTATTTGCGCATGGCTTGTTGGTATACTACTAAACGGATTAAGGCCTTATTTCTATTCTCTTCGAGCAGGTTAATGTCATCCACTCGAAGTTGTTCTTGGGCTGAGTCATTGAAACTCTCGACCCTTGTGGACCTGATCTTTAGTTCTAGCGGAAGCATGGCTTCGGCACCAAAGACTAGGAAAAAAAAGTGTTTACTTTGTTGCTCGACTAAGCGGTCGTCTGACGCCCATTATATCTGAAGGATAATTCTTGTACCCAAGCCCCGAGCAGCAACAAGCTGTTGAAGACTCGAGTTTTAATTCCTGCATTATTTGGCCATTCGCTCGTTCAAGCGCCCCATTGCTTTGGGGATGGGCGTGAGGCATAACAGAGCTTGGTACCCAACTCGTGCATAAAATTCACGAAATTACGTGCTCGAAAATTGTTTACCATTATGCGTGATTATTCGATTGGGGCTCCAAATCAAGTAATCACGCTTCTCATCATGAACCGTTTTGCGGCTTCCGTTGTTATCGATCCACAGTTAAACGATCCATTTTGTGAATGTATCAATAGCCACAAAAAGGAACTCGAAACCTCCTAGAGCCCTTGGGAATGGTCCTAGGATATCGAGACCCCAGGTCGCAAAAGGCCATGATAGAGGAATTGTTTATAATGCCTGAGCTGGTTGATGTATTTGCTTGTTATGAAACTGTAATTGTACACATTTCTTAACCATTTCTTTGGCATCATAGAGAGCTGTTGGCCAATAAAATCCTTGTCGAAAGGATTTACCAACCAACGTTCTGTAGGAAGCGTGAGTTCCATAGATGCCCCCGTGTATGTCATGAAGGAGGTTTAGTCTTTCTCTCTATGGTATGCATCGCAAGAGTACCCCTTGAGTACCTCTTTTATAGAGGACTCCTTCGACCAAAGTATACATTTTGGCCTTCGGGATAAGCGATGCGCTTGAGATCGTCATCGAACCTGTAACCCGTCTGAAGATACTTGTAAATGGGATCCATCCAAGTATCCTCGTATTCTAGAGAGGCTGTCTCAATAGGAGATGTCTCGTGTTTCCATTAAAGATGGCTTCTGGAGTTGCTCCAAGAAGACTCCTTTTGGTACTGGTGATCGGGAAGAAGCTATTCAAGCAAGCTGGTCTGCGAGGAAATTATCCTTTCGAGGGATGAATTATACCTCGAAACCGAAAAAATGCTTTTCAAGCTTTCGAACTTCCGATAAGTACTGAGACATGGTCAGGTTAGAGCACTGGTACTCTTTTCTGACTTGATTCACGACTAGTTGAGAGTCTCCTCTCACGAGTAGTCGTCGAATCGCGAGCGCCTTCGTAGCTCGTATGCCAGCTAGTAAACCTTCGTACTCTTCCACGTTGTTAGTGGCCTGAAAGTTTAGCTGTATGGCTGTGAGACCCCGACGTTTATTAAGCTCATAATACTTAGTCATCCAATTGACCCTAGTATTATCAACCAAATAAACCAGGTCTCGAGAGATGTATACTCCCTGAATCACGATATACATACCTCACAACAAAAGAATGTATCAATTCCATACAACACATAGAACATAAGCAACAAACCGAAGTTAATATTAATAAGGAATAGCTATTACAAAAGAGGGGCCCTTAGGCCAAATAGCAACAATTCTACAAAGATAACAGCGGAAACAAAAGTGCCATAAAGATGGCTACAACACAAAGCCAATCGGTGTGCCTTAACCCCTAGGCATCGTGGGACCGCCAAGCTAGTCGTCGAAGAAAGCGCAACACGTAGCACAAAGAGAGGCTCTTGGAGCTCTCCTTCTTCCTCTGCAACAAAAGCCACAAAATTGCCACAACCACGCGATGAGTACATAAAGTACTCCGCAAGACTTACGTGTGAGATAACAGAACTATAAATAGCTACATGCAAGCTTTATTTAAGTGGAGGAGGCTTTGGACTCATTTTAGCATAAAGCAACATTTATTTGCAATAACATAATAGATTGAAGGCAATTTGGCAAAGCATTTTTAAATGTTGAAGTAACAACGAGATAATAACATAGTAACAACAACAAGATCAACTTGGAAGTGACTAACCCAATAGTCACCACAACAATAGCATGAACTCCCCGTTCATACCAACCATGTCAAGTTTTCATTAAAGGTTGTAGTCTAATTCTTACGGGAAATAACCAAGCGTGTCCATAACCTAGGACGAGGCTATTCGAATAGTTTTATCCTGCAGGGTGTACCAATGTACCCACACGCCGCATCGCCTTTCCATTAGGCACACTACCTTTGGTATGCTTGAAGCGACGGCTAAGTCCTACGAGACATTTCCAATGGACAATGCTAATTCGAGTCGCACAACCCACGGGAGAAGGAGACATCACACAACCTTCCCAGGAAGCTAATGCTCCCTCACATCACACACACATTTTATCTTTAAAAACACACCAACCGAAAGCGACCCCAATTAACACCGCCTAAAGTACTTAGTCAAGAGGGTTCCATATGCCCCTCGTGTGGTTAGCACGCATAAAATTGCTTGGATCAATGGCGCAAGAATTCGGTCCTTGTTGACTCAGGCATACCACCACATCCAAAAACCACACCATCCATCCAATATGCCCAAGTCTAAACCAATCTTTTATTTTCAGTTTTTGATTTTACAAATTAATCAAAGCACAAGTGCTGGACATATAGGAGTAATAATCCGTTTTGAGTGATCAAGACCATCGACTAAGTCGATGATCGCCCATTTCTATCGTTACTAAGCATGTCTAAGCAATTTAATCGAAACTACTAAGTGATAAGAGCTCATCCAACGAGCTCAAACCACCGCAAATAACCTAGGCTCATGGTAGTAGAGGATAAACCATTCCTACAGATTATGCAACTATAGGATTGCTAGCGACATTTAACGCAAAGTAGCATGCATACATAGAAGTAAAACAAAGTATTAAGCTTTAAAGTAATGGGACATTGATGGAAATGATCAAACTGCTTGCCTTGCTGTTGCTGGTCAATTTGTTGCGGAGGGTCACTCTCTGGATCACCACAAATGTCGAAGCCTAACGGAAAAGTGAGAAAGAACCGATAAGAACGATGAAACACAACAAAGACAGCACAACAAACGAACTCCAAATACTCTGAAATTTCTACAGCAGCAAGACAATGATTTATCATGAATTTAGCAACAAGAACCAATTGATTTGGATTCTTAATGCAAAAGATATGATGAAATCAATTCTGCTCAGCCTAAAAATACCAAACTGCACTATTCACTAATTTAATTATGAGGCAACATTTTCTAGAACAGAAGTGAAGCTGAAATTTTTACTGTAAAACCAGCACCTCATGAGATGAATAACACAATTGAGTTCACCTCATTTGGAGCTATTATGCACTCTCTACAAATCTTCAAAAATAAGAACTTGAACAAAATTATAATGCACAAGTCCTCATTTTTCTAACAGCAACATGCTCAAAACTAATTTTCACAGTGAGTTCACTAATAGAGGAAACCAACAAAGTTGGTCTCACCTAAAAATAATCTACAGAGCATTAGTTATGTATTTTACAAGTTAAGCATCAATTTGAGTGTATATTTAAAGTGAGTTTTAAAACCTAATGGCAAAACTGTGCTCTAGAGCTAAACTCAACTTACAATCATTTTTGGATCAAAGTTAAGTTCAAGACAGAGCTAACACAATTTGAACGACCTCATTTGGATTTAAAACGACAAAGATACGAAAATCTAAAGTTATACCTTATTTCAGTTTATAACTAGAGCTCACTGGAATTTCTAAAACTCACAAGGACATGGGAGGACGTGAGCCACAGATCATAGATCTAACGGCTCAGGATCTCCCAGGAGAACAACGCACACGCGCTCACGAGGTCCAGAGGTCCTGGACCTCCTAGCAACGCATCTACGCGAGTGAGGGAGGTCGTGGCCGTAGATGGAGAATCCAACGGACCACAACGATGAGGGGAGGTCCGGGACGGACCAGATCTAAAGGGGGAGGTCCTCAACGGTGAGATCTTCCAAAGGAAGATCTAAACTACCAAGATCTCCCCGAGGAAGATCTACATCGTCAGGACCTCACAGGGGAGGTCCTGGACGGTCCAGATGTTCCAAGGAGGACTTTGATGGTCCAGATCGTCCGAGGGAGGACCTTGACGGTCAAGATCTACCCGGGGAGGTCATGAACGGCTGAGATAACCGAGGGGAGGTCCTACAGCAGAGATCTAAACGTCACAGACCTCCAGGAGGTGCGGACGGCCACGATAAGCGCAGGGGAGGTCTTGGGCGCTCAGATCTCCTCGGAGGAGAATGTCTCGGCGTCCCTGACCAGCAGCTCTGGCCGCTTGGACAAGGAGTAAATGCGCGGGACAACGAGGAGGTCCGCTGCGGAGGTCTTAAATATCTGGCGCATGGGGCGGGGTTAATGGCATTTAACGCTAACCCCATGATTGCAATGATTGAGGCATTAAAAGCGGTGAATCTCTGTCCTAAACGACAATGGCACGGTCGGGACGTCCGACAAAGATTTGAGGGCGCCCCACGGCTTATCGCCCGGCGATTTAGAACGCGGGCGCACCGAGGGCACCGTCGGGACCGCAATAGCCAGCGCATCTGTGGGCCTATCTCTCCATGCGGCGGCGGTTTTAAACGCCGGCGAGCCGAGAGGACAACGAAGGCACCACACGCCAAAATCCAAAACGCATAAAAGGAAGCTCCGCGACATTCAAGCGTGCACCCAAATAAAAGCTCGCGACATTCATACATCTGGTGCAGCAGCCTAAGGGACTAACAGGAGGTACCTGGAGGTCCTAAGGTGCTGGGGAAGTGGAGGAAGGTGAAGACCGGAGCTGAGGAAGATGAGGTTGCTCCACGGCTACAGCTCCAGCTCCAAGATCCCCTTTGGCCACTTCTGTAAATGCCCAAACCAAAACAAGTTAGGTCTTGGTCCCAAAGGGAAGGCACAAATGGAAGCAAGGAGAGGGAGAAGAAATCTCCAGCGACCCTTGCCCACCGAGGGGCTTCAAGCTCCAGCAATGGCGGCCAAGGAAACTTTGGGTAGTTTAGAGCTCACAACACCGGGGTGTAAGCCAAGGAACGATGGTGTGCAAAGGAAGCCAAGCAAGACAGTGGGGAGACTTTATACTCGTGGCACGGGGAGGTCATGGACCCTTGGCTAAGCTCATGGTGAGCTTGGCCCATAGCACGTCTAGGGCATTGGACAAGATGTAAAGTTGACACATGGCGTGTCCGTCTTGACTGAGAGCGGAAGGTGACACGCATTTAATCTTGGTCGACAAGAGTTGTTATAAGTACACAGTGGACAGGCTGGGCATTAACTCACTGCTCAGAGCGCGCAGGCACGCCCGAGGAAGGAGAAGAACAGGGGAGGTCCTATGACCGTTGGATAAGACCTGGGAGAGGTCCTAACCATCGGATCCCATTTTTGAACCGTTACGCTCAAATGACTGGGAGGAGGTCCCAGCCACACGATCAAGGATTGGGAGGTCGTGGCCCTCCGATTTCCTTAATGTGTAAGCGCACGTGGGAAAATGGGACAGGAGGTCCAAAGCGTTGGATTTCAATCCAACGGTGCGGACCTCCTGTGAGGTCTTAACCGCACATGAGCTTAAAAACATGAGGGGGAGGTCATGGCCTTTGGATTTAAATCCAAGGGCACACAACCAAAGGGAGGTCTGAGGCTTTGCGTGAAGCGCGAGGGAGGTCAAGACCTTAGGATTTTGATCCAACAGTGGTGATCAAAATAGGGGAGGTCCTGAGTCTCGCACAACACACAAGGGAGGTCATGGCTGTGAGGTTTTTCAGAGGAGGTCGTGGCCTTTGGATGTAAATCCAACGGCTGCGACCTCAAGTGAGTGCAAAGGGAGGTCTGATAGTTAGATTAAGAGGAGGAGGTCAGGAGCGGTTGGATGTAAATCCATGACTATGACCTCGCCTGTGGAAGGTGGTTTTGAGGTTTGATAACAAGGGAGGTCAGGGCCGGTTGGATCTTAATCCAAGGGCTATGACTTGGACAAGGTGAGGGGGTCTTTGGGATTTAACACACAGGGGAGGTCATGACCGTGGATCTTTGATCCAACGGTTACGACCTGATGAGGTGGGAAAGCTTTTGCGGTGTTGACCGCGGAGGAGGTCTGGCGCCCACGTTGACCCGAGGAGGTCCACGCGGTCCAGAGGACTTGAAGGGAGGTCTGGGTGCGTTGGTTGAGGGGAGGTCGTGGCCTTTGGATTGGATCCAACGGCTACGACCTCATCAAATGGGGAAGGAGGTCGATGGGGTTAATGGACCAGCTTTGCAAAGTGGCTAGCCCAAGGAACAGTGTAGGCTTTTAAATTTAGTTTTTTTTAACAGCTGAAACTTAGCAGAATTATTTGAGATAGCAAATGAACTCCAAATTTAATGAAATTTTAACTGGAGCTTGCTGACAATGAGATTAACCTTGCATAAAATTTCCAGAGGTTATTATGCAATGCATTTTTCTCAGGAAATTCGTTAAGGTTGTTTAAAGGATTGTTTTACCTCCAAAATTTATCAAACTAGTTTTACAACTTGTGATATTTTTCAGAGGGGTCCCACCTCAGCTTTTGGGACCAAGGAAAATATATTCCAATGTTTGACACCAGATTTAGACAATTGGAAAAATGAATTTGACTTTTGGGTCAACAAGAGCTTTGTGTTTTTGGATTACACAACTCTTGGACAAGAATTACATGAGATTTTAGGGGTTTTCAAGTTGTGAGAAAAAGTTTTAATTTTTACACATATAATTATACTTGAATAACCCCAATTATACATTTGGGATGTTACAATGGCATACTTTAAGGTCTCTCCGTTAGGAGATTCCAGGACCACCCCAGCCCCCGAGCCATTTAAAGTAAATGACCCGTCAAAGTACATTGTCCACTTGTCGTGGGTATCGTACTAGGGATCCTAAACAGGTTCAGGATTTGTCCATTCGGCGACAAAGTCTGCCAAGATCTGGGATTTAATGGACGTTCAGGACATGAAATGGAGGTCAAACTCCCCAAGTTCTACTAACCATTTAGACATGCGTCCCGCTGCTTCCTTATTCTGGAGGATTACTCCCAAGGAAACTCAGACGACACAATTATCTTGTGCGCCTGAAAATAATGCCACAGTTTCCTCGAAGACATGAGGAGGGCATGGAGAAGCTTTTGGACCTGAGGGTAACGCCCCTTAGGTCCGTGCAAAACTTCACTTACGTAGTACACTGGTCGTTGAACATGTTCAGGTTCTACGACTAGTGCTGTGCTCACTGACTGTGGCATGGCAGCTAGATAAATCAAGAGCGTCTCTTCCAGTTTCAAGGAAACCAGAACAGGAGCACTCGTAAGATATCTCTTGACATCCTCGAAGGCAGCGTTTGCCTCTTCTGATCACTCAAAATCCTCGTGCTTCCTTAGAAGTTTGAAGAAAGGTAGTCATTTTTCTCCCAGTCGTGCTATGAAACGACTTAAAGCCGCCATACACCTTGTGAGTTTTTGGACTTCTTTCTTCGTGGATGGAGAGCGCATTTGGACAATGGCTTTTTATTTTTTCGGGATTTGCTTCGATCTCTCGTACAGAGACCAGGAATCCAAGCAACTTTCCCGAAGAGACTCCAAACACACACTTCTCAGGATTGAGTTTCAAGCGATGCTTTCTGAGGTTGTTGAACGTCTCCTTCAAGTCTGAAACATAATCAAGCCGTTTGATGCTTTTTACGACTAGATCGTCAACATAGGCTTCCAAATTTCGACCTAGCTGAGGTGAAAAAGTGGATTGCATCAAACGTTGAAAAGAAGTGCCAGCATTTTTAGACCAAATGGCATTTTGACATAGCAAAATATACCAAATGGAGTAATAAATACGGTCTTTTCTTCATCTTCTAGACACATATTAATCTGATGGTATCCAGATTATGCATCTAGAAAACTTAATGTTTCGCAACCAGCAGTAGAGTCAACCAATTGATCGATACGAGGTAAAGGGAAATCATCTTTTGGACAAGCTTTATTAAGATCAGTGAAGTCAACGCACATTCGCCACTTGCCGTTAGACTTCCTAACCATTACAGGGTTGGCCAACCACTCTGGGTGGTTGACTTCTCTTATAAAGCCTACTTTAAGTAGCTTGTCCAATTCGGACCTTATAGCGTCTCGTCGATCAGGGGCAAATCTCCGTAATTTTTGTTTTACGGGTACTTTGTCAGGCCGTAAAGCTAGCCTGTGCTCAATCACTTCCCTGGGGACTCCGGACATGTTAGATGCTTGCCACGCGAAGACATCTGCGTTTGCTCGGAGGAAAGTGATGAGGGCGTCTTCCTACTTGGGGTCGAAAGTATCCCGATGCGACGATCTTGAAGGTTCCTCCCGATCCAGGGAACCTCTTTGACAGTCATTCGGCTTGGGTGCGACTTTTAGGCTTGAGCACTTGGTCGAAGGTCGCCCTTTTCTTTCCGAAATGGTATCGACCTATCATCTCGAGGATCGACGGTCCTGCGTGTCGCCATCTTCTTATCACAATGAATTGTGATTACTCCTTTGGGACTTGGCATCTTAAGACATTGATACCCATAATGAGTTGCCATTAAGAATTTTGCCAAAACTGGTCGTCCGAGTATGGCGTTATATGCCGTATCGAAATCGACCACATCAAAGGAGATCTTCTCCGTCCTGAAATTACTTGGTGAACCAAATGTAACAGGAAGGGAAACTTGACCAATAGGTTTGGCCAAAGATCCCCGTATAATACCATGAAATGAATATCTTACCGGCCTTACCTTGGTCCTAGGTACTTGCATCTCGTCCAAGGCGTTTGTCAACAAAATATTTAACGAACTACCACCATCAATCAACACTCGATTCACTCGACAATTGTTGATGGTGGGTTCGACCACGATAGGGTAACGACTTGGTCGGATCGAAGGGATCGGGCAGTCACCCTTCTCAAAAGAGATGGTGACTTCCGACCACTTCGGTACTTTATTGATGTCGTAGGGGCGGCACAATGGCCCCCACGACCTAGCGAAGAGCGAAGCGCGCACGTCCCGGGGGGCCAGATGGTGCAAATATTCCCGAAGGTTCCGGAGGAAGTCCGAAGGGTCCCGAAGCCCTCCGAAGGGATCCTGAAGGGTCCGCTTAGCACCGAGCCGCCGGTGGCGGGAAGGCCCAGCGAAGCGCCCCGAAGGGCCGCCGAGGGCTCGGAGACCTAGGGGGTCCGGAAGGGTTACTGTACCCCTGGACCGCTACACCAACAGGGTAGACCAAGTCTAGGGCTGCCCACCATGTGTTAGAAGCTAGCACCAGGGGTAGGAAAGGTCCCTGCAGCCCCTATCGGCGTAGGGTCTTGTAGGGGGTAAACTTGTAATTCTGTATACCTCTTAGAAAGGCTATAACTAGCCACCTTTGCCCCTATTGGCGGGGGGGATTTTTCTTTTGTTTTTGGATGATCGCATAGTGATACAAGTGTGTTTACTTACTGACAACGTGTCCTGTCTTGAGGACCCTTCGGGTATCGGAGGGTCCCCCCTAATCTACTCTCTAGTCTTGTAGCTACGACAGTTGGCGCCGTCCGTGGGGACCGTGAGGTAAGCTGCGAAGCACTAACACTGATATCTGGGATGGCCCCGAGCGAGGCTAGACCCAAGGCCGATGGCCAGGCAGGCATGGCGGCCGGCCCGGCAACCTCGAGGCCAAAGGAGCCGAGCCACAAGAAGAAGTCGTCCCCGCCCAAGCCTCGGAGGAAGAAGCAAACAACTCGGCACATGGGGGAGCAAGCCAAGAATCATATGAAACTCTCCAGCAGGAACTGGCGGCCCTCCGCCGAGAGTTGGCGGACCTCCGGAAACCGTCGGAGACAACCCTCACGGCCCCACTTCGACAAATGCCGTAGAACAGAGCAGAGCCTACCACCGCACCACCCCCGGCCCCGCTCCAACAACCGCCGCCGAATGAGGACCCCGCAAGTGACACCCCGGTGCTGCGAGGCGACCCAAACTCACCATTGAGCACCGGACTAGAGGCGGCCAGGTGGCCTCGAGGATTCAAGATGCTGGAAGTCGCTCCCTTCGAAGGGTCCACAGACCCCTCGCTATTCCTTCGGGTATACGAGACCGCCATCGAGGCAGCCGGAGGAGACGATACCACGAAGGCAAAGAGCATCACCCTGGCGCTCAAGGGCGTCGCATTGACTTGGTTCTTCACAATACCTCCCCGCTCCGTGTACGCTTGGGAGCAGCTGCGGGACCTAATCCGCAACAACTTCCAGGGGAACTACACGGAGCCAAAGGACGCTGGACATTTGTTCGCAGTGAAGCAGGCGCCGAACGAATCCCTCCGCAGCTTCTTTAGAAAGTTCGCATAGGTCAAGTGCTAGGTCCAAGGCGTCAACGAGACCACCATCATCAATGCAGCAACGTGCGGCCTCCGCAACGGGCCGCTCTCGGAGAGGTTGGCGCGCAAGCCCGCGCGCACAGTGACCGAACTCTTCGACAAAATGGAGGAGTACGCCCGAGCGGAGGAAGATAGTGCTCGGAGGGGAGTCACGGCGACTCCAACACTACAAGAAGAACACCCCTTTAGCAACGCATATTCGCGTTGGTAGAAGTCCAAATAAATGTTGTTAGGGTCTATACCAACGCATTTAGTATGCGTTGCCATTGAGGCCGTTGCCAAGGTCTGTGACAACACATATGCAAGCGTTGGTAACATGTAAATAAAAGCGTTGTAATGTTGCAACGCATATTTTGATATAGTGGCAACATAAATATATGCGTTGGCATTGGACACTAGCAAATCACTTTCAGGATTATTTACAACGCATCTAATCATTGCAAAAGGTGTCCTTTTCATGTCCAGGTCAGACTTATCAATTAGGGCCCACGGGGTTAAACAAAACACACATATCAAAGTGTATAACAAAAAAAATTCATTGATATCAACAAAAAATTGTTTCATTACAAAGAATTTCCAACTAGCTTCACAAGTTTGGACTCGAGGCATGCACAGTTGGTACCATCATTATCTAATAACATAATACGCCCTAAAACATAAATGTAAGTACATGTCTATACTTTTAGTGGAAAGTCTTCGTTCTCTATGTCCCTGTGGTTCTATAAAAAAAATTCTTCATTCCTCAGCATTCTTCATTCTACACACAAGTTTGCCAAACAGTCCAAACCATCAACATATCTTCTCAATCTGAAAAGAGAAATAAAGTTCTTTTAGTGCATTATTAAAGTAAAATATAACATTCCAACCCTTCCAAACAGATGTAGGTGTTTACGTGCATCCAAGGAAAGGAAAGTACCTGATTTCGATTTTTCTTGTTTTTCACATGAGCTCCAATGCACTTACAAGTTACTAGAGAAAGCTCAAAAGAATTACCATCTCGATCATAGGAATAGCATTCTTTACATACCTATTTGTAAATGAAAAGGTTAGCATTGACTATTGTAATTTCATATTTGTAAACTTGAAATGATCAAATGAAACATGATTTAAAGCTCTGCCAGCCTATTGTTTGGAATGAAGCAAGCAATATTTATGAACCTACAATTTTACAGAACATAAGAGATCAACTGTGCATATTCTCAAAAGTCAGAACAGAGATTAAGACCAAAGACAAAAGGCATCTTTTTTACTTTTGTCAGTATATCAATCAGTGAGTATATCCTCAGCTGGTATAAACCAACTTGCCCAGTTTTGCTGGATTCTATTGTAGGCATCAGTAGATTCAACTGCTATAAGATCATGCTAGCACTACTTCAAGGTTTTCCCATCTACCAGCAGTCCAGCATTCAGTTTCCAACTTCCATCCATCCATCAAATTCTGTCTGAACTAACAGCAGTCAGCAACAAAAAAATGTATCAGTCATACAAAATTACAAAAGCTGTTTCACAAAATATACCTGGTTGCCACCGTGACTCTATGAGAAACAGTGCCCACTGGCAACATAAGATAATGACCAAATAATCTTTTGAATCACAAATGCCAACTCAAACACGCCATTCCTAGAAGCGATGGCAAAGACATCGATATTGAATTGAGAACACTTCCTTTGCTTGATGCTTCACGATTCACAATTTCACATTATCAACATTAGTAATCACTAGTTCACTACATCAATAAATAGACAGTAGCAGGCTAGCAGCACATTCACTTTCAGGAACAACATGACAGGGCCTGCTTGTCTATCTGAGCCATTATCGGTGCATTCAGGGGTGTACCAAAGCCTATTCTCTGCAACACGAATCACATTCAGAAGTCTAAACAACAAGGCTCGGCATTCTCTCGTATTATGCTTCCAGAATAGGAAAACTGCATCCTCTAAATGTAATCGAACATCCCCTAGGTTGAAATAATCGCACTAAGTGCATAGATGCGGGCAGGTAATGAGGCAAAGCAAGCGAGCGGAGAGTGGACGGTGAGATTTACCGACATCGTAGACGGCGATGTCGGCGAATCCGCCGAAGACGACCACCTTGGACCTGCCGATGCTGACCGCCGTGTGGCCGCTGCAGAAAATCGCGTGGTTTTAGGGCGGTGGGGACGGATTTTAGGGGAGATCGAGAAGAGTTGGAGTGGAGTTACTGCGAGGGTGGATTTCGCCTCGAAGTCGAAGGAGTCGACCCTAACCCAGGTGCATCTGCTTGGTACAAGAATCGCCGTGCATCATCCTCCTCTCCTCTCTCTCTCTCTCTCGCCCACGATCCTACGCTTGTTCGGCGTGAGTCCCGACCGATCGCGGGGTGACCAACGATGGGCGAGGATGAGGACGGATCGGTGTGGGGCGAGGGCGGTGCGGTGGCGGCAGTGTGGGAAGCGGCGATGCGGTGGCGACGAGTGGGGAGCAGCGGGCGAGGGCGGCGCGGTGGCGAGGAGTGAGGGCAGCGCGGATTTGGGGGACTGCACTGGGCGCCGGATTTTTTGGAAGTGGGGATTTTTTAGAGGGGGAAGATGAAGCGGAAGGGACGGGGAGGAGGGAAGTCAGCAGTTATTTGGATGTGGGAGGTGGTGGCTGTGTTGGTCCTGCAACGCATGTGTTTTTCGTTGCGAGTTATGCGTTGTTGTATGTATATTTTTCTTATAGTGCAACCCCGACTGTCACCCCTTCGAAGGAAGCGGCCAGCATGGCACTGGCCGAAGCATCCGGCAAGCCGCGAAACAATGACTACAGGCAAAAAGGCCGGGGAGTCTACCATATAGACGGCACGCCACAAAACGAAGGAGGAAGACGCGGAGGTCGCGGCCGAAACGCAGGACGCCAGCCCGATAGCCGCACCGGAGCACCCGCGCAGTTTTGTGACCTCCACGGCGAGGGTTCGCACACCACCAGCGAATGTCACACCATCGCCGCTATGCAGGACTACATGCGCCGCGACCAACCTGCGGAGCATGATGGCAAGAGCGCAGCTGACAACCGACTTCCTGCACCACCGCCAATACCGCGCATAGGTGGCCGGGCCGAGCCATACCGGAGGGTCATCAACATGATCACCAGAGGCTCCTTACTCGGCGTTTCCTCGAAAAGACAGAGGCGGGCATATGCCCAACAAATCCACCACCTGGCAACGTACCCCACCTCAAGCCCGCCCCGCTACTCCAAAATACCCATATCTTTCGGACCTGAAGATGCCCGCGGAGTGTATTTTCCGCACCAAGACCCCCTCGTCATTTCGGCCAACATCGCGGACTTCGAAGTAAGGCGTGTCCTCGTCGATGGAGGGAGCTCGGCGGACCTCCTCTTCATGGACGTCTTCGACAAGATGATGATATCTCGTGATCGCCTAACTCCTCCGGGCGTCCCCCTGCTAGGTTTCGGAGGAACGCCTGTTACGGCATTAGGGCAGATCCGCCTCGCCGTCACATTCAGCAACGACTTCGCATCCCGAACCGAGGTCATCACGTTCGATGTGGTCCAGATGGCTTACCAGTACAACGCAATCCTCGGCCGAGCCACGCTAAACACCTTCAGCGCAATAGCTCACCACAACTATTTGTGCATGAAGCTCCCCACCCCATCGGGCATCATCACGGTCCGAGGAGATCAAGACCTCGCACGGCACATAGAACTCAAAGTACTATCTCCAGCCCGCCACGTACATGCTATGGGACCCAACTGGGACCAAGTAGTGCCACCCTCCGCAAGATGGGTGCCAAAACACAAACCGCAAGGTCAACTAAGGGACAGCTCACCAGAGAAGACGGTGGCCCTCGGCTCGGACCTCCACTTGGAGGCGTACAACGCAATCTTGGGAGTGCTCCACAGCAATGAAGAGGCCTTCGCGTGGGGGCCCAAAGACCTCCTAGGAGTGGCAAGGGCAATGATCGAGCACAGGCTAGCCCTTCGAACCGACGTGACGCCCAAGAAGCAGAAGCTGCGGCGTATGTCGGCCAACCGCCTCCAAGCCGCCAAGAAAGAGATTCTAAAGTTGCTGAAAGGCGGAGTCATCCGTGAAATCAAATATTCCGAGTGGCTAGCAAACCCGGTCCTCGTCAAGAAGGAGACGGGCAAATGGCGCATGTGTGTCGACTTCACCGACCTCAACAAGGCGTGCCCCAAGGATGATTTTCCCTTACCTCGCATCGATCAACTGGTGGACGCTACCTCAGGCAGCAAGCTCATGAGCTTCCTCGACGCCTACTCTGGCTACCACCAGGTGCACATGGCGGAGGAGGACGAACTGTGACATCCCAAAAATTTGGTCTGTTTTAAAGTTTTAAAAGAAAAGTAACCATTTGATGTCAGAGTTCAAAAATAATTTAATGTGATTAATGTCAACATCAACTATTATCAAAATTATTTTATTTGGATTTTATGTGCTTGGATATATTTTCTAGATTTTTCTAGAATTTATCTGAGTGCATTTGCTATTTTCTATTTGTTATTTGGATTTTCTACTATTTTCTAAAAAGAAAAACGTATTTAAGAATCTCTGATAACCCTTCGGCTCAATTTCTTTTTGCTTGGCCCACAGCTTCCTCTTTCCGGCCTATTTTGCTAACCACCTTGGCCCGGCCTGCTCGCCGTTTTCAAATCCCGACTGAAGCCCACACCAGGCCGCACCTCTATCCCTTTACCCTCCTGTGCGAGCATGCCTGGGTCTAGACCAGCCGTTTCCCTGGAGCGTGCGTGTAGGCCCGTGCCCTTTTGCTCTTCCGCGCGTGAAGCAAGCCGCTGGCCCGTCTTTTCTTCGGACAGAAGCCCAGCTGGCCCGCTCTGCTTATGCTAGTGAAGCCCAGGCCGCCGATTCCTTTTTCTCTCACGCGTATGGAAGCCCACCAACCCAGCCGCTTTCCTGTCCGTTTTGCGTGAATGCTGAGCCGGCCGCTCCTTTCCTTGGCCATCTCCGGTTTTCTCCCGCGCGGTGCACAGCCCGGCCTCCTTTCTTTCAGATCGCGTGTGAGGCCCAAATTACCATGGTCATTTTTTCTTTTTGCATGTGAAGTCGGCCTGCCGCGCTACGGCCGATTTCTTTTCCTTTTCTTTGTCTGCTTTCGTGGGACCAAGCTTTCCGCACGTGTTGTTCTTCTTCATCAACTCGAGCGGGACTTTTGAGTCCGCTTGCAAGACGCCATGGCAAAGTGCCGTGTCCTCTTGGATTCTCCCCCATCCGAGCGCTATAAAAGGAGCCGCCCGCGTCAATCTCTTCCCCTCAACCTCCTCTCCCATAACCCTAAGTCGGATTTTCCGATTGTGCCTTCGTTGCACCGCAATCTGTCCAAGTCCGAGTCACCATTGAAGTTGTTCCTCGCCGGAGTTCGTCGCCGTCAGTGCATCTCCGCCCGAGCTTCCACCGGCGTTGGGTTCGCAATAGCGAGGGCTACACTGTGCTTGCACCCACTCTGCTCGGAGGAGCCCCGGTTGTCGTTTTCATCTTCATCCGACAAGTCGACCGCCGCCGCCCTTAACCGATCTACATCTCCGGTGAGCTCCTTCGTTTTCTGGGCGCGTCATGTTGTGCCTTGACTCCTTCTCATCTAATCCCCCACCTCCTTGTGCTATTTTCTTCACCGGTTAACAGCAGCCGTGCCTCTTTTTGTTCTTCGGTCACCTCCATTGCGCCACCGCTTCAGATGTTTTCCAGTACCCTCGAGCAGCTTCTGGTGATCCTCAAGCCACCCCCAACCCGGTGCTTCCCTTGGTCTCTCTTGGATGTCATCTGATCTTCACCGCCAGCCTTGAACCGTGAAGCCTACCGCTGGCCATGGCTGCCGCTTGCTCCTCGTCTCTCTCGGTGTTGAGTCAGCCTTCCACTAGGATGCCAAGTCAGCATGCCACCTCAATCCTTTTGCTTGTTTGGCAACAAGTCAGCAGCCTTGTGGCAGTCCATGTGGCACACCACAAGTCCACCCGAACCAAAAGCTCCTAAACTCAGTTCTTCATACACCAACTCTATGACCAGTGGGCCCCACTTGTCATAATCGTTTTCCTATTTATCTTTTAGCTGAAAATCATTGATGATGTCAGCATGACTCAATTAATTGTTTTTCCTTCAGAGAAACAATTCTCTAATTCTGAAATTCTGATTTCATCATTTCATGTGAATCTTCCAAAGCCCATATCTTTTGCATCCGAACTCCGATTGAGTCCATTCAAGTTCCTAAATTCATCTAAATTCAAGATCTGTTTATCTGATATTTTTATTTAATTTTTGGAGTTTATTTGCTTTCTGTTATTTATTTATTTTGTTTATTTGCTTGTTTGCGATTAGACGCTGATACTTCGGGAAGCTTTGAGCAAGGAGGAGCATATCAAGATCAAGATCAATCTCAGGATTTATTTCAAGGCAAGTCGTAGTCCTTTGATCATATTGAACCTATGATTTTAAAAGTATATTGTTTTATACAATTGCATGCTATTTTTATACAATTTGTTTTGGGTTTAGTTATTACCTATTGTCATTATGCCTCCTTTGATTATTTGAATGCCATGAATCCTTTGTCACCCTAGCGTGGATAATTTTAGTTGGACATATTTATATTGCCAACATGGGTAGCGTATTAATGCTTAGTTCAGCTTAGATACGGTGGGTTTGTCATCACAGGTGTCATAATGATTAATCTTGACTTAATGATATATGGAATCATGGTGGTGAGCCACTCTTGTTAAAATTTGTGGGTACCATGACGGGGTGAGTCATGGGTCTTGGTTAAACAAAATGGTTTTCACTCGGACGAGTGGTTGGTGGATAGTGGGGGTGTGGATGGAACATGGATTGGGTTTGTGGTAGTCTCGCCTGAGTAACTTGTCAAGGACTTAATCTTGTGCCCCATTGAATTGAGCCTTAACCGTACAACCACATGTCTGGTATGGGACGGACCTAGCTAACTAATTAGCAATGTCTTAATTTTGGTTCTGTCATGGATAGCGTGAGTTATGGGAAAGACATATTCTCACGGAGGCGCAAGAGGGGGGCCCTGTTTGGTCGGATAAAGACATTCAGTGTTGAAACCTTAGCGGGCAGAACTGGGTTAAGAAGGAGCTTTGTAAAGGCCTTGTCACATGCTCTAGACTGCTTACCTAAGGTAGTGAGCAGTGGTATCGACGGATGCCAAACAAACTAGAGAAGTCGTGTCATGTGGGGAAAGCTGTACAACCTCTGCAGAGTGTAAAACTATTCGAATAGCCATGTCCGCGGTTATGGACGTGCTCGGGGATTTCACACGGGAGATAGAGTTTCTTTAAAATGAGTCAGAGTGTGGATGGGAAGTTCACTTGATGAATATAATGTTTGTTTGGTGAACATGTCATTCACTTGGTGGTTTGTGTCGATGGGGGATTCACTTATCTTTGGTTTGGTTGGGAAGTGAATGGGAAGTTCACTAGTCGTTTCAAGGAAATTGTTTAATTACTTATTATTGTTTTCAACTACGTATTTCAATCTATTTATTGTATTTATCGTAAATGCTGCTTTCTGCAAAAGAACCATACAGCTAACCTTGTCAAGCCATGCATGAATACTATTTGCATATCCCTTACGGTTTCTTTGAGTACATTCAAACGTACTCATGGCTTGTGCCCTCTATTTAAATCAGCGGTTGAAGAATATCAAAGCGCCCAAGAGTTCTTCCGTATGAGGACTATGAAGGTTTTATGGATTAGGATCGTTCTCCACTCGATTACTGTGGGCATGTTGATTAGCCATTTGAAGAGTTTTGTTCATTTGCAAGAGTTTTATTTGTTTCTTTAGCCCTGCGTGGCAAGTTAAGTAAACATTGACCATAAGGTCCAGTTATTATTATTATTTGTTACTTTGAGATCTTTTTAGTTAAATCGAATAAATGGATGGTATTTCATCACTGTTTCCTGTGTGAGCTAGCTACTGATCTGGGACTAGTTCGGAAAACACAAAGGGTTCCTGAGATGTATTTTCGGGTCCCGACACGAACCGAAGACTGCCTTCATCACCCCGATGGGAACATATTGCTACAAATGCATGCCCTTCGGTCTTAAGAACGTGGGAGCGACGTTTGCCTGGCTCATTGCGAAGGTCTTAGCCACCCAGCTCGAACGCAACGCAGAAGCATACGTCGATGACATAGTGATTAAGAGCAAGCTTGCGGGGACGCACGCCAAGGATCTCCAAGAAACCTTCACCAACCTTCGCGCGGAGGGCATAAAACTCAACCCGAAAAGTGTGCGTTCGGTGTGAAGGCGGGGAAGCTCCTCGGTTTCCTCGTCTCGAAGAGAGGGATTGAGGCCAACCCGGAGAAAATCAGGGCCATCCAAGAGATGAAGCCCCCGCACAACCCTCGCGAAGTACAAAAACTGACGGGCCGCATCGCCGCCCTCAGCCGCTTCTTGTCTTGCTCGGCCGAGAGAGCACTACCGTTCTTCAAAACACTCCGGGGCACGGAGCCATTCCGGTGGACAGAGGAATGCCAGAAGGCCTTCGAGGACCTGAAGCTGTACCTCGCACCGCTACCAAGCTTGACCAGTCCAGAGCAGGGAGCCGAGCTACTGCTGTACATCGCAGCCACCCCGTCATCGGTGAGCATGGTGCTCGTCCAGGAGCGCGGCGGCCAGCGCCCAATATACTATGTATCGGAGGCCTTGCAGGGAGCCAAAACCCGCTACACGAAACTTGAGAAGCTCGCGTACGCTTTGCTCATGGCATCGAGGAAGCGCCGGCACTATTTCCTAGCGCATCCCATCACGGTCCCCACATCCTACCCACTAGCGCTGATGCTCCGAAACAAAGATGCCTCGGGACGCATAGGCAAATGGGCGGCGGAGCTGGCGCCCTTCGACGTCACCTTCATGGCAAGAACGGCCATCAAATCGCAGTCGCTGGCGGACTTCGTTGCTGAGTGGACCCCGCAAGCGAAGGGCAGCACCATAGTGGTGGAAACACCATGGGTAATGTACACGGACGGGTCGTGGTGCACCGCAGGGGCTGGCGCCGCGGCCATCCTAGTTTCCCCAGATGGGCGCACCGCATCGCACGTCGCCCGCCTCGACTTCCCGACCACGAACAACGCTTCGGAGTACGAAGCACTGCTGCTTGGCCTCCGTAAAGCAAAATCCCTCGGAGCGAAGCGCGTCCTTATCAAGAGTGACTCCCGCCTGGTGGCAGGTCACTTTGACAAGACCTTCATGGCAAGGTGCCCTGAGATGAACCGTTACTTAGCCGCGGTACGAGGCGGCGAAGCACTTCCACGAAATCATAATCCAAGCAATTCCCAGAGGAAACAACGAGGCGGCCGACAAACTGGCAAAAATGGCAAGCGCTGGAGAGGGGGCCCCCTTGGAGGTCTTCTACGAGGTCCTCATCAAACCCTCCGCCCCAACCGAAACACAAGGGGCTCCGCCCGAAGCACAAGGGGCTGCGCCCTAAGAGGAGGAAATGGCACAACTGGTGCTGGCCCTGGAAACAGCGGAGCAGGCCCCGGCAAGGGACTGGCGAGACGTGATTGTCAAGTACCTCGCCGGGGAAGAACCAGAAGACCCAACCGAAGCAAAGCGCATTCGTTGCCGAGCAAGAAACTACTACATGGTCGCTGGCGAGCTGTACAAGGGGGGCGTCTGTGCCCCCTTCCTGCGCTACGTATCACGGGAGGAAGGCCAATCACTCCTCAAGGATGTCCACGAGGGCTTATGCGGCGCACACCAGGAGCCTCGAGGCCTTGTAGGGAAGACGTTCCGCCAAGGCTTCTCTTGTGCGGTGCTCAGAGATCGCAAGACCTCGTCGGCGGTGCTGGGGTGCCAGTGGGCGATCGCAAACAAGGCGCTGCGCTTCGCTTTGCGCAGCCCTTGCCGCCAGTGTGGCCCTTCGCACGTTGGGGGTTGGACATCATCGGCCCATACCCCGCGGCCAGGGGTAACCTCCGATTTGCGTTCATTGCCATCGAGTACTTCTCCAGATGGGTCAAAGCAAAACCAGTCGCCAAGATCACCGCCGCAGCCGCCCAACGATTTGTTTGGAAAAACATCATTTGCCGGTACGGCGTACCGAGGGACGTCGTCACCGACAACGGAACGCAATTCGACTCGGAACACTTCCGAAAATTCTGTAACGACCTGGGCATAACAGTACGCTTTGCCTCCGTCGGGCACCCAGAGTCCAACGGAGCCGTCGAGCGAGCCAACGGCAACCTCCTCGACGGGCTGAAGAAGCGCCTCGTAGGCCTTCCCAAGGGATTATGGCCCGAAGAGCTCCAGAAGGCCCTATGGTCAATTCGCACATCGCCCACCAGAGCCACAGGTTTCTCTCCCTTCAAGCTCCTCTTCGGCGACGAGGCCATGACACCAGCGGAGTTCGCTGCTGGCTCTTACCGAGCCACAACCCAAACAAGCCTAAGGGAACGGGAGCTCTCTCTCGACCTCCTTGAAGAGCAACGCGTACAAGCCGTCTCAACCATGCAAAGATACAGCGAAGGCGTCACTAGGGCATATAACAGGAAGGTCAAAGCCCACCATATCGCCCCGGGCAATCTCGTCCTGAAACGAGCCACCAACCAAGCAGCACTTGGCAAGCTGGAGTCCAAGTGGGAAGGACCATATGTCGTTACAGGCGTGACAAGGGCCGGAACATTCCGCATCGCAACCCCGGAGGGGGACCACTTGGGCCATACCTGGAACATCAAAACCCTATGAAAGTTCTACCCTTAGCGATCGTGTGAAAACCAGCTGCGCCCGGAGAATAGCCCCGCCGCCTTCACTATGCTGGGGCATGTACAAAGATTTTTGTTGCAAACCGGCTGCGCCCGAAGGTGTATCTGTCCAAGTGGTGAAAATTGTATACCCCGTCGCTTTGCCCGGTCCCTCCGAGTGTATAAACGAAGCCACCGCGCATGGCCTCGGGCCCCGGTGCACACCGATTCCCGTTGCGAGCACGCGTGTATAAACGAAGCCACCGCGCATGGCCTCGGGCCCCGGTGCACACCGATGCCCGTTGCGGGCACGAGTGTATAAACGAAGCCACCGCGCATGGCCTCGGGCTCCGGTGCACACCGATGCCCGTTGCGGGCACGAGTGTATAAACGAAGCCACCGCGCATGGCCTCGGGCCCCGTTGCACACCGATGCCCCGTTGCGGGCACGAGTGTATAAACGAAGCCACCGCGCATGGCCTCGGGCCCCGGTGCGCACCGATGCCCCGTTGCGGGCATGAGTGTATAAACGTAGTCTTGTAGCTACGACAGTTGACAAGAGGGGAGTCAATGGAGTTTATCTCACGTTCGACTGTCTTAAGCTATCGCCTTGACTCGTACGTCGATGATCCCCCAAAGATGTGCTCGATGGTGTGCTTGGGATCCTGAAATGGCATGTCCTCGTTGTCGTCTGACTGCGTACGACCACTGGCTTGCCCTACTTCTTCGAGGGCAGGGAGTGGCCCTTTGCCGTTGTAGTAGTCTTCGAGTTTTTGTTGAAAAACTCAGCAATTACGGAGGTCATGCTCTTCCTTTTTTATGGAAAGGGCACCACCTAAGCTTGTCGTTCTTCCGTTCGGGGCGCTTACCTTTGATCGGGGTATTGTTTGGTAGTTCGTGGCTCCTTATCACTTACGGCCAAGACCTCCTTAGAAGCATTGGTTTGAGACTTTTGGCCCTTTGCCTTGTTCTTGGATTTCTTGGTATTTTTATCCCTCCTTTTGTTACCTTCGCCCATCTCCTGAGGGTGCTGGTCATCTCGATCGATGATTTTGGTCCACTCGATTGCTTCATCAGCAGTAGCGTACCGATTAGCCATCTCGAAGAGTTCGGCTACAGTAGCGGGAGGGTTTAAAGCGATGTCCTCCGTGATCCTTCTGCTGCGGACTCCCTGCTTGAAGGCTTTGATAACAGATGAGTCAGAAACTTCATGAATCGAATTACGAACCTGACTGAAACGCTTGATGAATTGACGTAGTGTTTTGTCGTTGTTTTGTTGCAGCCGATGTAGGTCGTCCTCCTTTCCGGGGCAATGGTAGGTGCCTTGGAAATTGGCCAGCAATAGATCGCAGAGATGTTGCCACGAGTAGATCGACTCGACTGGTTGGTTTAATAGCCATGATCGAGCAGACCCTTCGAGCATAGTTGGAAAGTAATTCACCATGACGCGCTCTCCTCCTGCTGCTGCTCGAACAGTAGTCGTGTAGATCTGAAGGAATTCGATGGGATTTTAAGACCCATCAAATTTCTCCATGTTCCCTGGTCAAAACCGCGACGGCCAGTGAACTGCTCGGAGGTCAGGCGAGAATGCCCGACATCCAGTAATTATGTCGTAACACCTCCTTTGCATAAAAGAGGGGTTGACGTCGCCAGGTGATCGTACTCGACGATACCCAGCCATTGGTGAATCTGACTTATGGTAAGTCTCGATCCTACGAGGGTAATACTCCTCGTATCTTGTCTGTTGTTGCAGACCTTTGGGTCGGAGCGGTGAATGATCACCTCTCCTAGGAGCTTTATGTTCTTCAGACGTTCGAGGAACTCTTTTCCGGATTGGGGAGTGATGTACCTTGTGGCGATCTCCATGCGGTGAATTATTCGAACGACTGGAAGTTGATGGAGTCGTACTGCCACGACTTCCAGACTGATGTCGGCGGGGTCGTTCGAGCTTGCTCATCTTATTCCGCAGCCTTTGTGCGATCTCTTTAGCAAAGAGGTCGTAACCAGGCGCTCGGGCAAGTTCTCGAGAGGGGTTCTCGAGCAGGTCGTTGTTGTGCCGAGGTTCCTGAGCTTCCTCCGACTGGTATTGAGCGTGCCCAGGCAATTTTCTCTGAGTTGCGACTCGTTTCCGTTGGACTGTTTCAGAATCATCCATACCTGACCTTTGACCTTGCTTTAGCGGAGCGTGATGATCTTGAGAATTTCCCGCGCGTTCATCAGAGTGTTGACTCTGTTCATCACTAGAGACGTCCTTGTCATCGCCACGAGCGGTCATAGGTTGTGATCTTCGGGGAGCATCCTCAGCCCTATTTCCAAGAGATTTATTGCTACCTGAGGGCAGGACGAAGACCTCCCGTTGATGATCTCCACTTGCGCTAGATGCCTCCTTGCTTGAGGAGTCGTCGAATGACACCATCTGGCGACTTGGAGCAAACCCCTCTAGGAAGGGGAATTCCGGGTTATAACCATCTTCGTCAGCAAGTGAGTCCTGCGTTGGGATGGTCGAATACGTAGGAAGAGCATGTTCGATCGCATCCTTGGCTGGGCTAGCCGGAGAGAAAGAATCACCAGATGCTAATGAAGATCTGGAATTACAGCCTCCAAGAGTTGTCACGCCAGGTCGGACTGTCTTAGGTGGACTTGGACATTTGGAGAGGGAACCCGCGCCATGCCCTGAGTCTGCCTTGGGACAGTCCTCATTGAGGTCGGATTGACCCTTGCCCTCTGAGGAAGCTGGTTCCCTGTCTGGGCATATAGTTGTAGGGGATATGGATCCCTCCTCAACTCCATCGGTGGCAAAGTCTCCTGGAGAAAGATCTCTAGGGGTGACATCACCATCGGAGGATGCATCACTTGGCTTGTAGTCGAAACCGGCATCCATGTCAATGTCTGCATAATCGGCCAAGTTGAACCAGTTCTCCTCGTTCCACTCTCCTGCCATGAGAGCATGAGAATTGGAAGGACAGAGGGAAAAACTAATGACTCGAAGATCCCCACGGTCGGCAGCAACTGTCGGTATTTTAGGACCGAACTTACGTAAAGATTGTTTGATTCGGGGGTTCCTCTAGGCTCAAAATCACACAAAGATGGAGACACGGGAATTTTATACAGGTTCGGGCCTTCTCCTGGGAGAATAATAACTCTACTCCTATGTGTATGTATTGAGTATACTGGATTACAAGATCAAGCCAGAAAACTAGAGTATTGTGCTTCTCAGAATTGGGCCTTTTTTTTATTGCTCTGATGATCCTTGCCTTTTATACCGTTCCCATAATGTACGTCGTTGGACCTCTAATAAAAGGTCACTTAATCATCCAGATCGTAGCGCCGTTACTAGAGGTTACTGCAGGAGTTAAAACGTTCCCACGTCGCCAAGCAATTATCATCATAAAATAGAGTTAAAATTGTGCCATTATCTTAGGAAATAATGGCGCAGTTTACTGCCCGTATTTTGAATACGGTGCGGAAGATTCCTTTATCGACTAGGCCCATATGTCTGTGAGCTTTGTCGACTAGGGCCTGGTCGTAGAAGGTCTTATGACCAGGGGATGGTCGTAGGAAAGCTTACGACTGCATACTGATCGTAGTAGAGCTTACGATCATGGGATAGTCGTATAAGGACTTACGACTATGGGGTAGTCGTAGGAAGACCCACGACTACAGGGTGGTCGTAGAAGAACTTACGACCTCCAGCTTCTCCCTTATTAATATTTAAGGGGTATACTCAAGAGTTATGTGACATCATTATTATCTCATAATATGAATTACGGATAAATGATTAAATGAGGATTGTTATATCCTCGTCAAGCGTGGTAGAGTAAACTCTGTACCACCAGCCTTCCTCTTCTTCTCAACCAAATTCGCCGGTTCTGAATCGGCAGGGTTGGTTAAACCCCTCACATCCTCCGACAAGATATCAAAGGCAATATCTTCGACAAACTGGTCGAGGATAGCATTCCTGACCATCGGGTCGGAGGGAGTGGTTTCATCAACCTCCAGATCAGTTGTTTTAGTAACAACTGTCAGGTCGTGAATGACCAAACTGGAGTCTACGGCCTCCGCAGCTATGCTCTGCGGGCCTTTAGTCTTCTCCATCTAAATCAAAAATCGAATTTGGTTAGGTGATGAAATCTTTTATCTAAGGTGTATATATTCTTTTATGCTCTATTACCTCGGGAGATTCATCTTCCTCCAATGCATCTAGGCACGAATCGGTCGAAACCACGGTGGGATATTTATCCTCACCTGATTGTATAACTCGCAATCCGACCGCCTACAAAAAACAGAGCAAGATCATTAAACCGATCGGAGAACATGTATATATGATAAAAAAAGATTTGATTATTTACCTTAAGTCTCGCCAGTCACTTCAACAGAGACTATTGCCTGGATATCAGGGAATGCAGCCTTCTCACCAGGCTTCCCGCCACAGATCATCCTGATCCGCTCCCTAACCTCGTCAAAAGAGAGGGCTTCAAAAAGGCAGAAGAGATTTTAAGGTTTTAGGATAATCAAATAAAACATTATACTGGTCGGAGTTTCTTCCAAAGACTTACCTCCTCGTGAGTCCGTGATAGCTTCATCACGACCAATGGACCAAAGCAGGGAATGTGCTCGGAGCCTCAGGGGACTAATCTAACGTTTGGTGAAATCTCTCACCACATGCCAGGAAGTCAATCCTTTGACTCTAAGGTCATAGATGGCATCCACCCATCTTCTGACTGCTCCTGACTTCTCCATAGTTTGCCTCCACTTGGGATTCTCGTTCGCCCTAATTCCGGTGAAGTAGAGGCTGTCGTCTCTCATGACCTTCATGTAGAACCAATTCTTTTTTCATGAAGACCACGAGGACTTCGAGTACATCTAGGTATACTCATCGGCCTTCCCGTCATGAAGGCGCAGCGTGCATTCTCCAGGGGCTCTTGTGGATCTCCCCGACATCACCATTCGATAAAAATACCTCAAGAGCTTCAAATTTGGACGCACTCCCAGGTACGCCTCACATAGGTAAACGAAAATACTGATATTGGCGATGGAATTAGGGGCCAAATTCACCAATTCCACCCCGTAGTATTTGAAAACACGAGGGAGGAATTTGTGTACCGGAACCCTCAATCCACATTCGATGTGGGCGAGGAAAACTGGAATTTCCCCATCTTCACGACTCAGAAAGTGCTCCCCGACCGCTAACCTCCATCCGATCAGATTCCTATCTGGGAGCATTCCCATCTTCTCTAGCGCTTCAAGCTTCTTCTCACTCAGATCTGAAGCCACCTATTTTGTGATTTGTTCCAACATGGTGAAATCACAGAAAGGAATAAGCAGTGGTCGGAGGAGAATTTGAGGTCGGAGAGACGAAAAGAGGTCGAAAAGATTTTTTTTGGCAAGGAACTGAAAGGGGATTGAAGGAAGATCTGAAAGCGTAAGATCTCTAAAACCTAACAATGGGGATTTTATAGCTTCGGGTCTTTAACCGTAATGGGGAGTTATCTAAAAAGTCCAACGGACAAAAGTCTCTTTTTTGTCCAACGGACAGAAAAAACTCTTAGGTTCCCAAGACAAGTTCTCAACTTTAAAGTGAACACAGACCACTTCGAATGTCACGACATTTAATGGGGTCTACTCGATATGACTTCATCGGGACAAAAGTGTTCACACGACCTGTTCATTTAAAGTTCGGGGGCTAGCTGACGAGGATTAAAACCTCTATGTATTATTTTAATACATAAAAGACCATACGTCTTCATGGTCGTAACCACTAAGGCTAACGACCTCACTGGTCGTGACGATTCCAGAGGTTACATAAGGGTACCCTGGTCGGACAAAGGTCCTGTACCTACCCTCCGACCAGGTAGCTGCTCGGAAACACTATGAACGGGTGTTTATAACTAAACCCAAATATATCCTTATCGTGCGATGAATATAGCATGTGCTGTATACTTCATACCGCGCAGTTAAAGGATCCTAAAGACACTAACAACAACTACCAATACAGTTTGATGTCTCTTGAACATTAAACCGTCGCATAGTTAACGCCTTAACTGCCGCATCACCCCGACCAGTCGCAACGCTTCACTCAAGACGCCTTCTCTAGGAGTAACTGCCACCCCTTCATAAACTATTTAAGAGTGAAGTACAGAAGACCAAAGAGAGATCAAGATACGGCGGAAGCATTAGGAACATCAATACAAGTTCTACAAAGCAAGATAGCAATCTTGACATCTAGTAGGATTAGTCCCCAGTTGGGTCGTGAGCACCCCCTTGTAAATCCAGTTCATATCAATAAAGAGTGGCCCCATTCTCTCCCAGGAATTATTGCATCATTTTCCTCTTTCATTTCATAAGATCGGCGATTTGATCGTCGACAATGTCCATATACATTTGTGTAGCCTTGTATGCTAAATGGGTGATTAGTAGCTAGCAAATGATCTTTTGCAAGATAGATGACCAGAGAAATTGATCTGAACACTTGTAATGACATTTGACCAATAACATTTCTAATACAAGTACTGAGAAATCTTCTGATTCAATTAGTACTTTAACTAATTGTTGTGTTTAGTTAATCACTCAAATGGTTTAACCAAATGGAAGTTGAGTTTTGAAAGAAGTTAGATTGCAGCACTTCATTTCAACAAAACTATGTTTTGTCTGTCGGTTGAACAGTAAGGATAATTTGATAAAAAAAACTATGTTTTGTTTGTCGGTTGAACAATAAGGATAATTTGATAATAATTAGAATTACTAATAGTCTTGCTAATACAAGTAGTTTGAAATGCCCTGGACTTATTTAGCCTTTGAACCTTTATCTAATTAGCAGAACACACTATACAGTCATAGGAAGAAATTTTGAGCAGAGAAGATGTAGATGAAAATCTAAAAAGACTTTACTAAGACAAGTAGTTAGCAATTCTAGTCCATCCTTTCAGTCTTAGATATTAAGCTTTCTGAAAGAAGCCAGCTTGTGCTTTAAACTCTTAGCTGTTATTTAGGCCACTCTAATGGTCTAACAAAACTGAATGTTGAAATTTAAAGGAAGTAGTTAGTAGCACTAGGTTAATGGGTTACATAAATATCAATTGGTAAAGCATTTAAAGATAAAAACTCTTTAGCAGGTACTTAGCATAAAATCTTAGGATCATGCTCTCATTAGAAAATCCAAAATAAATTGGTTACAACATGAACTTGGGTAAACTTTGAAAATTCTTAAGAACTCCAATTGAACTAAAAAATTTCACCTAATACATCTAAAATCATTATCTTTCTTTTGTTTTAATTTCTTAATTTTTGGAGACTTTTTGGAATTCTGGTGTTTATTCGATGTTTTTGCTTTGTCAGTCTTACCGTTAGATGACGATGATGCGGGAGTGCAACCATATTAATCATGAGAATGTCCAGAGTTCCAGCAAACAAAGGCATGCAGTTTTTCCTTGATGCATGTTGATCCTATTACTTTCAAAAACCATTATCTTGTTTGCAACTGTATGTATGCATGCTTTAATTTGTCAAGTTAATTTTGTCTATTAGTGGTAGTTAATCCTGTTGCATGAATTCTCTAAAATTGTTCATCCCCCGCCACTAGCCTAAGTTAATAATCCTGCTGGTGAATTAGAGCCCGGTGGATGTTATATGGTCTAATTATGATTATTCGGCGTCATGCTTAGCAATGCTTAGTTTCCGGTAGTTTGGGCGGTCATCGACTTTGTTGATGACCTTGATCACACAAATCATTTTTATTATGTTATAACCAGCATCACCTTGTGCTATTATATTCGAAAAACTAAAAACAAAAATAAAATATTTTAGACTTGGGCACATTGGTTGGCTGGTGTGCTTTTGGGTGTGTGCTAGGTGCTCGAGTCAACAAGGACCGAACATCTTGTTACACTAAACCAAGCATTATTGCATGCAACCACATAAGGGCATATGGGAACCCTCTTGACTTAGTACTCTGGGGAGTGTTAATTAATGAGTCGCTGATGGTAGGTATAGGTGGATAAAAAGAAATGTGTTATACTGTGTCGGGTATGTGACGAGTGAGAGATTCCTAGTGGTTCCCTCGCCTGAGGAGCATTAGCAGTTGCTACGGCTGGGCCAATGTCTCCGACACAATGTATGGGTTCTCTGTGGGAGCTCGGTAGTGGGCGGTTCATAGAGGGTTAACCCCCATACGTGCGACTCTTGATTAGCTCACTACATTGAAAGACATCTCGTAGGACTTAGCTCTGTCGGCATACCTTCGGAAGTGTGCTTTATCCGGTGGCAAAAGGAGCGGTCTGACATGTGGGTAAAGTTGTACACCCTTGCAGGGTCAAATCTATTCGAATAGCCAAGTCCTTGGTTATGGACACGCTTGGGAAGGTCTTTCGAGAGTTAGACTCAACATTTTGGAATTTAAACTTAAAACTTCATGGGTAGTATTGAGAATGGTTTCTCATGCTATTGTTGTGTGCTGCAAGGGTAGCCACTTGTTGAGGATTAGTTGTTGTCTAATACTAATTACTTGTTGTTATTTCAAGCATTAAAAATGTTTGCTCACTTGCCATTTAAATCTATTACAGTGTATTCAAATTCAAATATTGCTTTGCACTGAAACTAAACATTGTGGCCTTCTCCATTGAGTAGGCTTGCATGTAGCTATGTATAGGTTTGTTAATTGTAAGTCTTGTGGGGTACATTCATATACTCACTGTTTGCTTTTATTTACTAATCTAGACAACAAGTATTGAGATCTATTCGGGTAAGGAAATATGCGCAGGAAACATCGAATTGCTAAGGTTTTAGCCCCAGTCGGTTGACTTGCAGGTTATGGCAAGCCATTGGGACTCCAGCTCTGGTTAATTTATATTTTAATTTCCATTCATTTACTGTTTTCCGTTGCGTACTTAATATTTTATCTTGTGATATTATGATATCCTGTGTGCGGTTTGATACTATGTTGTGATGGTGTATGTGTCCCACTCCTGGGAGGTACATAATGCACCGAGGCGCGGGATATTTGGTTTGTGATGCTAGAGTCAAGTGGAAGGCTAAGCATTACGAGCTAAATACCCCAGGGTCTCATAAGGAGGTGATGCAAACCTGGAGTGCAGAGATGTATGGTTACACCATGGTTGGCCATTTCACTGGTCATCCGACTTGAGAGCAACTTATTTGGGCCGCGGACATGATAGGCTGAAGGGAAAGGTTGCCCGGCGACAAGTACGGCGCATCAGGAACGACATGGACGAAGCAGAAGACGGGCGTTGTACAAAGAAGTGCTCCATTTGCAGGGAGTTTGGGCACACATTAAAGAAATGCCCTACGAGAAATCCTCAGAACGAAGGAGACATCGGCAGTCCGGACGTCGCCGTGGGGATCTCATCTGACCGCCTGACTCGAGGCGGTCCACATGGGGGACGTTTAGGTCGCGGCCATAGGAAAGGTTCGTCCAGTTGAAATATGTGGTGCCCAATGCTTTGTAATATCACTTTGATTTGTAAAAAAAAACTAGGTGTTACGTCGTTGTGTTGAATGTTATGTAATATCAGTGTGATTTGTCCACAAAGTATGTCACAACGTTATGTCATTGTGATTTATTGACAAAAGATGTTATGATATTGTGCTGAATGTTATGTAATGTCATTGTGATTTGTCGACAAAAATCTACTCAGAAATACTCAGTACAAAAGGAATGAAGAGGAATTTAAAAATGGCGATTTTCCTAATTTTAAAAAAATGATTCTGTCGCTATTTGAATTGGCGACATAGACCTGTCACCAATTCAACTGGCGACAGAGAGCTCTAGGTACTGTGGAGCCCCCTGTCATCAGTGGGTAGGCTCCTGTCGCCAATTAGAATAGTGACAGGAGCCTGTCGCCATTCCAATCGGCGACAAGCATCTAGTTTTGTAATTGTTTATTTCGACTATTTATTTTTAATCATCTTTTAAATTAATATTATTTTAAAAATTACTCAAAATTGTTTCTCCATTTCTTCTCACTATAATTTCCCATAATTAGGATTTTTGTAATGTTACAGCGGTTATGTCCATATCAGATAGGATGATTGCCCAAGTGGGGAGATTTGTAGCCAAAATGCATCACTAAAACAACAATAGTGCTGCGAATGAGCATCTGTCTGGTTCGTGTACCCAATTGCACCCATCGTGCAAATTAATGGACCCGTGGTACAATTATGTTTTAAAAATCCTACAACTTTTCTTTAAACAACTCGTCCTTAATCCTTCAAAAAAAATCAAAACAGGCCCATGTATGTATATTATACTTCCATCGGACTTACCTTAATGAATATAAAATTGATATCAAATAAGTAAGACTTGACTATCTATCTTAATAACTCATATTTCCATCACATGATTCAAAATCTAACATATACTTTGAGAGATTGAGCAAAAATAAAGACAAAGACAAAAACACAAAATGAAAGTCTATACCAACAAAATGCGACAATGTGGTGAACACGTTATGCTCCAAAGAAAAAATCATAATAAAGTCGAACCCAATTCATCGTATGAAAATACATGCAAATCTCAAAGCATATCGGACGGATGAAAATTCAACTATTTTGACAAAAGAAAATAGTCGAATTTTGTTTAGCAAAACCGTATATATATTCAACGTAAACATATATAAGTCAGATTTTTTTTTGGTTTATCTTGTTTTACGTCCAAATCGTATAAAACCTTTGGACCCTGTTAGAATTAACGCAATAGTTGAATATATAGTTTTTATATAAAAAAGATAGAAATCCTAAAAGTATTATAAATTACCATCTTACAATGGGGCCTTGACTGTAGGATCTTATTTGGAATATAATAATTTGTAGTTAAACTGTTTTGTGCGAAATTCCCATCTTATATAGTTTTTTCGGAAATTTTTCATAACCATTTGAAACATTTTTTTTTTTAGAAATAGAAGCACCGGTAACGCGAAATACAGCAAGGCTGTATCACCTCCAAGACGAACACATGCCTCAGTGAAATTTTTATTATTATTAATTAACCTATTTTTTAATTTACATTTATTGTTAACTCCTTGCAAACTTTATTTTTAATTTTGACCTTTTTGATCACGCCACCACTCGTGGCGTGACAAAACAACAGTCACGCTAGCACCGTCTTGTTTGGTCACGTCACCACCTGTAGCGTGACAGAAAGTGCTATTTAGTTGGACTTATCTTATGACATAATAATGTTGTTTTGTTACGTCATGGATGGTGGCGTGATAAAAAATATCAGAATTAGAAAAAGTTTGCGAGAGATTAACAATAAAAATAAATTAAAAAATAGGTTAATTAATAATAAAAAATTCCTCTAAGTGAAACACTTCCAAACAATAAGTCAAACTGTCTTAATCTGTCTTGTCAGAGCTTTTCTTTAGTTGAGAGATGACTGTATCTAAGTACACAGGAGTATACTAGTAGTACTTGTTTACTATTGGCATACAGCTAGGTTCTCGATGCACCGTTTGTATAATTAAGTAGTGAAACTTTAGAGAAAGAATAAATTATTATGATTTTATATAGGGAACAAAGCATTAATCGTCTAATAATATTTGTGGATGCACAGGCTAGCGTATAGGAAAACGTCGCCTTCGAATTGTTACTTGATAAGGCATTGGGCATCTTAGGACTAATTATCAGATATTCACATATGCAATATCATCTACTACACCATGCATGAGTTTACTTAAATTAACATCAATCTATAACGGCAAAAAAAGAAAAGGGCTTAACTCAATGAGCTACTTTAGCTCGGCTCATATGAGCAACTAGAACGGATAGCACTACGCTGCGCCAGCGCTGATTCTGTCTGAATATAAAGCATAAGCATGTTAGGGGCAGTGAAGCTTGAATGCTAGAACGATGGTCAAACGAACCGTGGACTCTAGGTATCTGTTTTAATTTACATAGTTACATAGAGACGAAAGTGCAGGATGATTATGACTTGTCATCTGAGTTTGGCTAATACAGGCAGTTCACATGGTAGTGGTAAATAAGAGGGAAGCACATAGCAAAAGCATAATTTCAGAAAGTTTTATTTGGTTCTAACAATTACATGAAAACTTAAATTTCCAATGAATACGTAGACAGAGTTTGTGGTAGGGTTGCTTGTTCTTTGCTCCTCGTTTTTTGCAGAGTGAAGTGTAGGCAGAGCTGATCGAGGCAAAATGGATAGCACGCTATCTTTAGGCTGCTAGTGTTGTACAACTGCTATCTGTTGAAAAACACCAGGTAGTAATTAACAAACATGATAGATTTGAACTGATATGACAGGGGAAGGATGGCTATGCATTGTTAGCCTATTACCTGTTGCCCTATGTTCCTGGCGTTGTATCCATGGCAATTTTTCTAACAACCGAGCGTTTTTTTTTTTGGTCTGTTTCATCTCACTAGCAATAGACAAACAGTATGATTGGCACTGACAAATCATAAGCACCATGAACTTATGTAATGTAAAAGCAATCTGAGGTAAGTACCTTGCACTATCCACTATCATGAGCAGTTCCAGGCAACGATGGTGAATTTGGAGGAGGACGTTTCATGCTCTGTAGAAGTGTTGTTGCAGGATGCGTGTGCTGGGAAACAGAAATGACATGTTATGTATAGGGGCTGAAGCAAATTCGTATGGATGCAAATAAGGGCGCATAGTTATAACTAAGGGCAAAGGGGTTAACCTCACTGATATCTGGGGATGGCGGTCTGTGCAGTATCGTTTCATGTGGTTTTAGGCGTAGCTGAACTGCGGAAGTGTCTTTTGGGTCTGGTGAAACGGACAGAGGCAAATGGGGATTCAATGTAGTTTATGCAGTAGAAGAGTTTGTGGTGTGTAGCAGGGGGGCGAATCTCCGGAGGGTTTGGTATCTGGCTCAAGAAGAAGGGGAATAGGTACCATAGTTATCAAGGTGCCGCAGGAAGAGGCAATGGATGGACCAAGAATTAAGAATGGGAAAACATGTGTCTGATGCTAAACGTACCACGTGGTTTGTGCATAATCTTGAAATCATGCAGTTCAGCGTACTGATGGCCGATTTATTTTGCTTCTCTCTGAAAACAGAGCAAAACAGTCAGAAGTTAGAAAGGACCGAATTATGAAAAAGGGATGTTGGTCGAATTCAGATTGTAGCTAAAGCCACTGTTCACTAAGTCATTTGGCCGATGTATTTTGCCTCTCTCCCAAAATGAAACAAAACAGTCAGAATTTAGGAAGAACTGATTTATGAAAAAAGGTTGTCTAGCGAACTCAGATTGTAGCTAAACTAACCGTTCACTTATTCATTTATGGTTGTACTAAATGAGGTAAGAGTTGCTCTATATCAATCCCAGAAATAAAAGTTTGCCATCAGTGATTGCATAAGATAATTCATGACAAAGAAATAAGCTCCAAAAAGTGCAAACCTGGGTCAACCGTGTTGAGCCATCAAATTCTTGGTGCAGGAGCAACTTAACACAAAAGTTTCTAGATCTTCAGATAAAAAACTATTTAGTTAAAATATTGAGAAGGCTAAAATGTGTAAGTAATGCAAGACCTCTATTCTCATGAAAGCAAGAAAGAATCTAAACAAGGTTGCAGCCCATGGGGAAAGTTGCGATGGAATATAATTCTTAGGAACTCGATTGCTGTAGAGTAATAATTTTGAACAATAGTGAGAAGGAAAACCAATAAGATCTAAAAGCAATCAAATAGTCCAACCAATCATACAGTCGTAAGAACTACTACCTGAGTAAGTGCATGTATTTCTGGAATGCTTTCGATGAGTCACTCCTGAATAGGTAGCACTCCGTGGTACTTCCCTGAAAGATAACACTGTCTGTCGTACTCAGATTGTAGATGAACGCATCGTTCGCTTATTCATTTATTGTTGTACTAAATGAGGTAAGAGCTGCTCTTTTTCAATCTGAGAAATAAAAGTCTGGCATCAATAATTGCATAAGATAATTCCTGACGAAGAAATAAGCTTTGAAAAGTGCAAACCTGGGAGCTGTTCTTTTTCGATCTGAGAAATGAAAGTTCAGCATCGGTAATTGCATATGATAATTCATAATGAAGAAATAAGCTTTGAAAAGTGCAAACCTAGGACAACCGTGCTGAGCCATCAGATTCTTGGTGCCAGAGCAACTGAACACAAAAGTTTCTAGATCTTCAGATAAGAAACTATTTAGGTACAATATTAATGAGTAAAAAATGTGTAAGTAATGCAAGATCACTGTTCTAATGAAAGCTGGAAAGAATCTAAACAAGGCTGCATTCCATTGGGAAAGTTGCGATGGAATATAATTCTTAGGAACTCCACTACTGTAGAGTAATAATTTTGAACAATAGCGAGTAGGAAAACCGACAATAGGATCTAAATGAAATCAAACTGTCCAACCAATCATACAATAGGATCTAAACGAAATCAAACTATCCAACCAATCATACAGTCGTAAGAACTACAACCTGAATGAGGGCATGCATTTCTAGAATGCTTTCGATGAGGCATTCCTGAATAGGTAGCACTCCGTGGTACTCCTTGAAAGTTAACACTCATACATTAGTCTACCACAAAGTGCTAAACGTTTTCATAGTTTCAATTATGTGCATGCCATTCTTAAATCGATCTATCCAACCTAAACAGTCAACGAGCTGTACAAACCTCTTCCAATCAAGACCCAACATAGAGCCAACCCATCTTGTTACATAAAACGGTATCAATTCAGGCATAGTTTTTTCATTTTCCATGTAGACCATCTCAGTCAATAATTGAAACTAGTAAAGCTAACAAACTATTTCAAGATTTAGTTTGAGTCAGTTTCACCCCAAAGCGCATCATGATCAAAATAGAAAACGTGGTATGTACCTAAAAAACGCTTTCTGAACAGAAGTAGCTAAATCACCAGAGGGATAAGCTTCATTTAGCAATACTTGCACATGTAGATGTTTGGCACAGAATCTAGAGACCCCTTTTCCTAAAATAACAAAGGATAGTTTGTCATGTTGACAGATAAAACATTCTATCGTCACACATAAACAGATGACATAGACTGCAGTTTTTTATCCTAGATTTTTTTTGAAAGAATGGCAAATTACAACTGACATTTATACTATGCACTTGTACCTATTACATCCAATCATTAAAATGAAAATGTGAAATTGAGGAATTATTTTACTTGCTATTGCCATGTTAGAATAATGGAACATTTCACCGTCACACTTAAACAGATGACATAGAATGCAGGCTTTTTTAACCCAAGAAAAATATCAAAGAATGTCAATTTACAATTGACACTTATACTATGCACTTGTACTTGTTACACCCAATCGTATAAATTGAAATGTGAAACTACTGAATTCTCTTATCTGCCATTGCCATGTTAGAATACTGGAAAGACAAACACAACACAGATCACCTCCACGGAGTGGGAACAACATCTAATCAATGCTAAACATGTTTAACTGGGACAATTCCCACAGTTTATAGTGGTAGTGAACATTATTGACCATTCAAGCAATCCCTTTGGTTTCAACATTCAATAAAATCCATTGGAATGAATCGAAATGTCATGAACCTTCAGGAGAGGGTAAATAGGACAAGCAGAAAGGATGATGTGTAATAACAAGTGACCGGGATAAATTTCTGATAGTAAATGCTTATATAGATCAGGTACAGGATGAAAGCACAAGCATAACGCTATGGTGCTAATTATATTTAGGTTAAACAAAATATCAACAAACTCGTGTGCTTATAAAGTAGAATCTTACCGGCCACTACCAGGTGTAAGGTAACAATACCGAATTTAGAAATGGTTAAGGTTGTACCACTGAAACTAAGGATTGATTGTCTGTAATTATTAATTGGATTAGGCTGTAAAGAGTTCAGATGATACTAATCCAATCAAAGCACTAGTAAAATCTTACACCTTTGATAGGCCTAAACCACACTCAGTACAACTGAAGAGACAATGTAATATTAAGCCAGACCTGAATAGGAAACATAAAAAAATACCTTCATGACCATCGTAAACGACAAAAAAGTATGTGCATTCATCAAGGTGTGGCAAAGCAACATGCTGCAACGTAAATACATGCTGGATTAGCTTTTAAAGAAAAGGCATGATGTATATATGTTCGAAGCTTCTTAAGCATGTGGCCGTCTAGGAATATTGTAAGCTCAAAGCTGCCAAAAGAATCATACATACCATGCGGAATGGAACACTGTCTCTCTCCATGAACTCATACAATTCAACATTATCTGGTTTCTTCCGTCACTTGTCCCACCCAAGTGTGTAGCATGCTGTGATGGCGATATAACCGATTGGTGCATCAGAGAAATAGAAGAACAACTGAACTCATTCAACAGAATGGATAGTCATCAATACAAACTCGAAGAAAATACAATTCATATTTTCCATATACATCAATGCATGGAAAAATATCAAACCTTATCCTTGTATTTCTCACGTGGCACAGGGACGGCCCATTTCAGATCCCTAGTGACGGAGCAAGGCATAAAACTTTCCTTCAGCCTAGGATTTGTGGCGTGAATGGCATTTTGGATCCAAGATCTAGCTACATAGGTCTTGTCGATGTACTTCTATAGTTTGTCCTTCAATAGCGAGAGCTATAAGAATAAGTGATCGTTGCTGTGGACACACGGTGCTGTCCCACAAACTTGAAGCATGGTTAGAATTCAGCACAAGAAAGAAACGCAAGATAAATAAGGAACACCTAACTTGTTAATTTATTGAGAGCGCAATTAATGAACAAGGAAATCCTCCCTAAACTGTAAATAAGGAACACCTAACCAGAGGGGCGGAGGGTGACGGTGCGGCTTGCGGCTCGAGGTGGGACGGCCGGGCAAGGAGAAGGGGTGGAGGCAAGGGCGACACCGAGTCGACGCGTAGGCACGAGCCGCCAATGCGACTAAGACAGCGAGGGCAAGAGCAAGAAAGAGGAAGGAAGGGGAGGAGGCGGTCGAGTCGACGCGCGAGCAAGAGTCGACAAGGCAGCGAAGACGGCATGTGCAAGGGCAAGGGTGAGGACGAGGAAGAGGAAGGAAGGGGAGGAGGCGACCGAGTCGGTGTGTGGGGCGGAGAGGAAAAGGAGCACGTGGCGGTCCTGATCTAACCAAGCATGGTGATTGCGACATCGACGAGGTAAAATAGAGGGGGAGGGAGCAAGAGTGCAGAGAGAGGGAGACGAGGTGGGAGGCTTTGGCGAAGTGAAGGAAGGGGGCGGCGAGTGCGACGCAAGCAGGGCGCGACTACGAGGGGGGATGCGGGTGGAGGGGGGAGGTATGCGGCGCTTGCTGTGCGGACGAAGGGTAGGATGGGGCTACGAGTGTGCAGCCGAGCGGAGGACGTGGGGCGAAAAAGGCGAGGGCAATGCGGCAAGAGGAAGGAAGAATGAAGCTTCTCGCGAGAGGCTAGTGCTGGCCAAACGGGCCGTGCCTGCCAGGCCAACCCGAGGCACAGCACTGTAGGCCTGGCCCAGGCACAGCATGGCCCGCACTGTTTATGGGCCGTGTCGGCTCGGCACGAAAGCTCGTGCCGTGCTTGGCCAACACTTAGTCACAGTGGGCCAGCCCGGCCCGGCACGACCTAGGCACAGCCCACGTAGCCCGGCACGGCTTGATTGCGGAGAGCCGTCAAGCTGCTAGGCCGGCGAGGCAGCGGCAACGAAGGAGGGAGCCAAGGAGGAGTGGAGGAGGGAGGAGGCCGGAGCGAAGGGAGGAGGAGGACAGGGTATCACCGGCGTCGAGGAAGGAGAAGCAAGCCCTCGAAGAGCATGGGTGAGCTCGGTCTGCGCCGCGTAGACGGGTGCCGTGTGTGCGGTCAGCCAGCTTTCGTTGATGCACACGCGCGTGCGCAGTGGGCCCGTGACCACCTCCTCCATTCTGTTCACCGACGTGGTGGCTATTGCTGATGCGAACGTGGTGGTAGCAGTGGTGGAAGAAGGTACGGATGAGGTGGTGCAAACGAGGCAGTGCGAAGGAGGTGGCGCGGAGGAGACAGCGCGGACAAGGCGACGCAGAGGAGACGGTGCAGAGGAGGCGAGGCAGCGCGGACGAGGAGGCGCGAAGGAGAGGAGGTGGCGCGGCTGGTCAGAGTTGAGAGGAGGTGAGGAGGCAGCGGTGCGGTGCACGGAGCTGAGAGGAGGTGACGGGTGTGGGCGTGCATCGTGCGGCACACACAGGCAAGAGGCAGTTGGGGAAGAAGAAGGGTTTGTGGGGGGCAGGCAGGGAGGGGCGGCCAGGGCAGAAGGGTAGGGGTGAGGGTAGGCTGGTTCATGCTTGTGGGCTGTGCTTGGTATGGCACGGCCCAAAAAATTGTGCTCGTTAGTGGATTTTGGCCTTTTTTTGACCGTTGAAGTCCTTAAAAATAGCAAAAAAAGAATTAAAAAATCTCAAAATTTTTCCTATAAATAGCCACCATAACCCTCCTCATTCAGTACCCCTTCATTCTCCATTCTCTCTTTGAAATTGTGTTGTGCAAATTCAAATCCGTGTTGAGCTAATTTGGCAAAATTCAAAAAATTTGTGCCAAAATATGGAAATTTCAATTTTTGGCAACAAGTCAGCGAAAGAGGTACAATACTATTTTTGTAATACTTTTATTGTTAGTTCTTGTTATGCTAAGATGAAAGTAGTAATAGTGTTAGTTTTGATTTTGCAGTTTTCATTATGGACAGTCCTTACGACAGCTTTACTCTTCGTGATTACGGACTTTCACTGGAGGAAATTGCATCCATGGAGGTGGCTATGGCTACCTCAAACCAACCGGAGGAGCAAGACAGAGTTCCGTCATCGGGCTCCACGGCAGCATCAGGCTCCACGGCAACTGGAGCAAAGAGGTCGAGACCATCTACATCGGGAGTGTGGGAGAATTTTGACAAGACAACCAAGCAAGACGCAGCAGGAAATGAGGTACCATATGATATTTGCAAAATTTATCGCCATGAATTGTCTACAAAGTCTATAGGTGGAACGAGACACTTTCTTAGACATGCTACAAGATGTCGAACCAAGCAAGGATTAGTGATGAGGCAGACGCAGCTGCAATACAACCCCGACAGTACAGTATGTAGCTAGGACTACGATCCTCAGGTAGCCCACCAATCTCTCTGTCGTTTAATTGCTTCTAAGGATTTACCGTTCGGCTTTGGCGAGTCTGCTTCTTTCCAAAATTGCATTAGGACTACGCATAATCCTAGATTTTCTTTCATTTCTAGACAAACAATAACTAGGGATCTAGTGAAATACTATAATGAACGTCATAATAAAATAAAGGAACTATTTAGTACGTGCACATTTTCGATGGCCCTGACCTCGGTCATATGGAGTGGTCGGGCTAGGGAGGATTACCTTAGTGTAGTTGCGCATTATGTTAATGATGACTACGTAATGAAGAAAATGATTATAGCTTTGAAATTAATTGATGTAGCACAAACGGGTGAGAATATTACGAACTGTATTATCAAAGTCGTAGAAGACTTTGGTCTTACAGACAAAATATTCGTAATTACTTTGGACAACACTGCTTCAAACTCTAGGGCCATAGACATTCTTACTCCAGTGTTGAGTACATATGCCGATTCCTTCTTACTACATCAACGATGAGCTTGTCATATTATCAACCTTATAGTCAAATGTGGTTTGAAGAGGTTGAGTCCGTATATTAAAGCTTTTTGCAATGCGATTTCTTTCTTGAATAATTCTAATGTAAGAATAGCACAATATAAGAACTTCTGCAGGGCGATGGGTGTACGTCCAAGAAAGTTCGGTTTGGACATGGAGGTAAGGTGGAACTCTACTTACCTCATGCATAAGAATCTTTTAACATACAAGAGCACTTTTTCTGTTTTTATTCAAACACACTATCATAGCACTGACGGTAGTATACTATTAACTAAACAACATTGGTTCATTGCTGAGAAGATACTATCATTTTTAGAAATTTTTTATGAGGCAACTATTACTTTGTCCGCTGTCTACTATCCAACATCTCCTATCTTTGTGCATACTATTTTACAGATTGCTACTCAATTGAAAATGTATGAAAATGACTTAGTTTTACGCGATGATGTTGTTTCCATGAAATCTAAACCTTAAATATTGGAGAGAAATCCCTTACCTATATGCATTTGCATTTCTTTTAGATCCTAGGGCTAAAATTGATGCATTTGGTACTATACTTGATCTTCTTAGTGATGCTACGGGGTTAGACTATACTGACTATTTTGCAGAAGTTCATTCACGGTTATACGAGGTTTACCAAAGGTATGAAAATAAGTTTCGAGGAGTCCGCTCGCAACGACCTCCAGTAGCCCCCACCTCAAGTGGGAAGACAAAAATGTGGGGCGCGATCTTTGGTGCCTCTTCCTCCAGGTCTTCTTCTTCTTCTTCTACACCAACGCCTACTCAGCCAAGACCCACAAGGAGCGGAGAACTATCCACCTATCTAGACAGTGATACGATGGATTTCAACTCAGAAGGCTTCGACATCTTGCAATGGTGGCAAGCCCACAAGTTAACATATCTCATGCTATCCATACTTGCACGTGATGTGTTAACTATTTCTATCTCTACAGTTTCCTCTGAGTCTGCTTTCAGTCTTTCTGGAAGAATATTGGAGGAGAGAAGAACAAGTTGCACAAGTGAGATGGTGGAGATCCTTCTAACTGTGAAGGACTGGGAACAAGCTGATTCACGAACACAACACTCTGTGGAAAATCCAAAGTTGTCGGAGGTGTTCGAAAATCTGTACTTAGACAATGACACCGACACATAAAACAAAGATGTATCATGTGTGTAGAATTGTAGAGTTATAGGCTATACTCTTTTTGCTTTGCCAAGGTTTTCTCATTTTGAGTTTTTACTTGGTGAAGGTTTTAACGAGGCAGCCAGTTGGACATTAATAGAGCTCTTTATTACATTTTCAATATGATTGTCTCATTTTTTTCAATTTTCATGTCTACTTCTGAATTCTACACATTTTTCTAATTTTTTGGGATTTTTTTGGTCTTTTCATTTTGACGGGTCAAACGGGCCACACTTGGCCCGACGGGCTAAATGGGGTCAGGCTGGCCCGGCACGGCACGAATGCCTAACGAGCCATTCTTGGGCCACCACCCCGGCCGTGGCCTACCCGCACGACACGAATAATAGTAGCAAGCCAAAATAGGTCCGTCTTGACCAAGCCCACACTGCGTTGTGCCAGCCGCCTGTTTGGCAGTCTCACGAGAGGCTAGAGCGAAGGTGGCTGCATCGCATGATTCGCACGATCGGACGGACTGCGTTCACACAAACAAGCAGGTTTGACCGACTAAAGAGGCAACGTGAGGGCAACGCAAAAGAAAAACGAAATCGGGAGAGGCGAGCGTACAACCGGAGACCGAGAATAAGCAGTCGCGTAGCGAGTTTGCTGGAAAAACTACCCTCGAGAGCACACGCGTATGCACAACATAGGAGGACTAAATGTACGGGATCAACGAGGAGGCTCGAAATCCTTCTGATATAATACTAGGGAAGATAACTCAATCCACACAAGCTCTAACCAGAACAAATCTGAGGCTCATGCATGTATTTCTACAATTTTTTCAAGCTAGACAAGTTGAGTAGGTATATACATTATTTTTTAAAAAAACAAAGGACAGAAGCTCGAGTGATTTGCTCTCTCCTTTTCTACCACCATCTGACCAGTCAGATGAGTGGTCTTTCATCTGGGATTCATCGATTTTTAGACCCAAACAGGCTTATAATCACTTAATGGGGCAGTCGGCACCTCCTCAACCTTTCCTTTGGCTTTGGCGCTCTTATTGTCAAAGCAAGCAAAAAGTGTTCTTCTGGTTATTATTAAAGGACAGATTAAACACTAGAGATCTCCTCATACGCAAGAATTTCCCTCTACCAGATTCAGTTTGTGTGCTTTGCCCAACTAGAAGTGCCAAAACTTTGAAACATCTGTTTTTTCAGTGCTCTTTCAGTCAATGGTGTTGGCGATTTGTGGGGTTGGATTGGAATTTGTCCCTCGCTGTTCCGGAGCTCTTACAAGAAGGCAAAAATAGGATTGGTGGGCGGTGTTTTAAGGAGATAACTACGCTTACTTGCTGGAGTATTTGGTTACTTCGTAATCAGGTGATTTTCCACCAGGAGGCTGTGTCTTTGCTAACCTGGAGAAGACTGTTCAGGGAGGCTTTTGCTCAGGTTATCCATAGAGTAAAACCTTCTGTGAAAGAGGTGTTTTCTAGTTGGTTGAGAGATTTTGGTTAATTTTCATGTTACTCAACTTGTGTACATTCTTCCTTTTATATCTTGTAATTATCTTCTTGCTTTAATATATTTACAGTAGGGTTTTCACCCTCCTGTTTTCAGTCAAAAAAAAGTTGAGTAGGTATATACATTATTTAAAAAAAAACAAAGGACAGAAGCTCTATAAAAGAATTTTTGGCAGATACGACAACTTTACAAACCGTATTTGCAGTATTGACCACTGCCAAGTGCCAACACGTATTTGCAAATATGGCTCTGTTGCCACATGGCCACCACGTGGAAGTCCTCCCCGCTCGACATGCAACTCGTTGCACATGGCCGCTGTGCGGCAACGGCTCCCCACCCACCACGTGGCCCTCCCACCCCACCCGCCCCGCTAGCTCAACCGGCAACGGCCCACGTGCCTCCACGCCGACCTCCCTCCTCCCGCCACGCCCCCCTGGTCCCCCTCCCTGATCACCCCTCTCGCCACGCTTTGGGGACTGCTCAGAGAATTAAAAAACCACGCGGTGGCCATATTTTCCACCGTCCCTCCTCCCTCCTCCACAAATCTGTCGCCTTGTCCAGAAATTCTGGCACCAACGCTTATGGAATTCCCGGTACCAACGCCACGACTCCTCCTTCACTTGGCTATAAATACCGAACTCTGGCACTCGCTCTTTGCTCATCTCATTTACATTTCGATTCTCGTTCTTGCGCTTGTCGCTGAGAACTCAGAGAATGTAACATAATTAATTTTATTGGAAGGTTAACTATTTTCTGGCTTCTCGTCACTCGTCGCTCGGCCTTTTCTTATTACTTTCTCCCGAAGGGTAGGTAATCTGTCGGATGCTTTTGCCGTTATTACTATAGTCGTAATTAATCAGTCTTAGTCAGCTAGTCGTAATTAGTTAGTTTAGGGGTAATTAATTAGTCGTAATTAGTTAGTTCACTACTAATTAATTAGTTTAGTGGTAATTAATTAGTCATAATTAGTTTAATGGTAATTAATTAGTCATAATTAGTTTAGTAGTCATTATTACGACATATTAAATAAGGGGAAATGAAGTGCTGGTAATTTTTTTAGTGGTAATTAATCAATCGTAAGTTAGTTTATTGGTAATTAATTAGTCGCAATTAGTAAGTTTAGTGGTAATTATTCGTGTTTAATTACACATATGTAATCCATCGCTTGCATGCAATTTGTCATATTTAATTACACATATGGGTTGGACCTGTTAGTGTTTTAGCCTTTTAGGTGATAGCGGATGAGGTTGTTGTGGCTTTAGGTATTTTCGAACATGCAAGACCTACTAGTGTTTTACGGCGATGGTCTCGTACGGGCCGGACCCGATGGGTGGGACCTAATGAGATGCTAGTACAAGGTGGTCCGGGCGGAGGCGCTCCACACGATGAATATTCATGAGCTACAAAGCTGCATCTGGAGGGAGTTCGTCATGGAGCTAACGGCGAAGAAAGTTGTGATCGTGGCGATCATCTACACGAATTATGTGTGGGAGCTCGTCAAGGTGAATAGAAGCATAGCATGGAGGCAGTACATGGAGATTGCCTCCCAGCCCGAGGCGGCCATTCACCGGAAGCCTACGGTGTACGTGAATTTCGTACGCAGGGCGCTAGGAAACCGTGATAATGCTGGGGCCTCTACAAGCGGGCAAGCGCAGCCCAAGCTTGAAGATGGTAGCACGGAATATGCTGCCTCGGAGGGAAGTCCCGCACCTAATTTTGTGCCAAATGAGGGAGCAGAAACATGGTGGTTGGCCCGCATCGACTACCACGAGTATCTACCGGACGAGTTTCTCGGGTTGGAGTCTGACGAGGACGCCGACTCAAGCTCAGATGGTAGCGACGAGGACGCATACCAAGCCGGTGGTCCTTACGTGGCATCAATACTTAATGATATCGCATTGCGTTCACTCGTACTACTGCAAGAAGAAGGCTCCCAGTGGGGGTTTGAAGCCGACACCCTCTTAGTTGGGCAGCGCTTCCAGGATAAGGTGGTCGTGCAACAAGCTATAGCATGGTACGCCTTGTCCATTAGCCATGTGTACCGAGTGCACTAGTCCAACCCAGAAAAGTACAAAGTGAAGTGCGTAGTGGAAGGCTGCTTTGGCAGGGTCAGCGCTCACCGAGCAAAGATCTTCGGCTCGGTCTTCATGATCAAGGAGCTGATCGACCACACTTGCAAGCTTAGCGAGCCCCTGCGGCAGTATCGGAACGTGACTTCTGCATATGTTGCAAACCTCCTCATGCACCTAGTTGAGGCGGACGTGTCTGTCTCCCCCAAGATGATGATGTTGGGAGTCGTCAATCAGGTTGGCTATCCAGTCAGCTACAGCAAGGTCTGACGAGCCAAGCAGAAGGTCATCGAGACCATGTACGGGACATACAAAGAGGCATACAACATTGTGCCGAGATTGCTTCACCAGATTGCCGAATCAAACCCCGGTACGTACATAAACAATCTTGACCGTGAAGATGCTAGAAAAGGGCCCAACCACTTCATACTAGACCGAATATTCTGGGCTTTCGCTCAGGCCATCGGGGGCTTCAAGTTCTGCCATCCCGTGCTAACGATGGATGTCACTTTCTTCACAGGGAGGTACAAGGGCACCATCCTCACCACGGTGGCGGCCGACGCGAATGACCAGCTTCTCCTGGTGGCATTTGCCATTGTGGAGAGCGAGAACATATCCAGCTGGTTGTGGTTCCTAGAGAACATGAAGGGGGGCGATGGTGGGAGACTGGCCCAATGTCTGCCTAATCACAAACCGCAATGCTGGGTTGTTAGTGGCCATCAACACCATACAGCGTGGGATGGATCCGTCTCACCAGTGGAACGATGTGCAATCCAGGTGTGCATGAGGCATCTTGCATCTAACTTGTTCATGCAGTTCCGTAGTCAGGAAGTCATGAAGACGTTCAAGACATTGTGACTGCAAAACCAGAGGTGGAAGTTTGAATCCATCTGAAGAGACCTAGAACACCAGACTACGAGGCATACAAGGGAGTCCACTCCGAAGGGAGAGCAACCCAGTAGTGCCATAAGCTTCTCGGAGTGGATTAATGGCCATGCTCCTGAATTGGAGAAATGGTCCCTCCTCTATGACACGGACGGTGCGAGGTATGGGATTATGATGACCAACATGTCCGAGGTCTACAACAGCGTCCTCAATGGTGTGCGGTGCCTCCCTATTACCACGATCGTTCATGAGACATTGTGGATATCATGGGGATATGCCCATGATCTTAGGATGATGAAACAATTGGCAATGGTGCTTTTGGTTTGAAGTTTCAAGTGTTTTCGACAAAGTTTCAGATCTGTCAGGTCAGCGGCGGTCTGACCTGCTTTTGTGCTGAATGTTGATTTAAGTGGTGAATTGATTTTGGGATAGGTCATATCCATATTTGTTAATGCTTTATATTGTTGATCATTATTGCCATGGTTATGTGAGCTTCGTTTTGTCATCATGAGCTTGTGCTGTTGTGTACATGATTTATCTTGCTCTTGTTGATTTTTGTCTTATGTATCCACTTGTTCACTTGATATCCATGTTAGCATTCATTATTCATGATTTGTTCTAAAATGCTTTATGCTTACATGGTTATTGTGCTTTACTGTTAATTGTGGATGCATGAGTCTTGCCTTAGCTTTCATATGCTTTACTTTTGACTGTGTATATGATGGGTGATATGCTATGTGCTTGTTTGCTTGCTCCTATGCCTTATCGTGGATTAAGGATATGTTGAGCTTTGTCTTATCCTGGATAGCATGTGTTGTGTTTGATTTGTCTATCTCCATGCTCATGTCTTAAATTATTGATTATATGCTTTTATGGGCTTTGGATCATTTGCTGCTATCCTTGCTAGTCATGTGTCTTGGTACTGTTTCCCTATATATTGTTTCACTAACCCAGTACCAAGGCATAGACTTTTCTGTCTCTTTGGTGTAGTCTTTTCAGTTGAGAAGAAGAACATGTGATTCATGATCTCAACCTGTTGGTTTTTCTTCATTTGTGCCTTCAATGATGACTATCACTTCTTGGAGACGAAGGAATTTGAGATGAGGATGATGGATGAGCGCAACTACCTTCTGAAGCTTCAAGGATTGGATCTTCATCTATCATGACCACATCTCACTGCTAAGTAGTGCGACTCAGGTTCGAGCTTCTATACCCTACATTTGTGTATGGTATCCCTAGTCTACCTTGCATAGCATTTGGGTTTGTTGGGTTCAGGGTAGATAGGAGGCTTTGTTCTAGCACGTGTCTTTTCTAGGCACTCTTCTTATCCCATGATTTGCTATGATGCATTCTTCTCATAGCCTAGGTCGAGCTTATCTCCCAATCACTAGTGTTTGCAGGTTTTTGAGTTGCCTATAGGCTTTTTAGTGTTGGTGTTTCGCTCCCTAGCTTTTTGAGTTGCTGTCCCTAGAGATCTTGTGGTGTTTGAAGTTTTTGTGCTAGTTTTTGTGAAGTCCAAGGCAAATTGGCAGATCTCCCCTCAAAGCTTTTTGACCTAACAAGGTTTGCCACCTTGAGATGCGAGTTAGGGATAATTTATCCCTATGGGTTGGTTTGAGGGGGAGTTGGTTCTTTTCGGAACTTTCTTAGTTCTTTTGTGAACCTTTTAGGCTTTTAAGTCTTTTGTGCATCTCATTGTATCATATTGCATACATGTGAAAAAAATCCAAAAAGATGCATTGTAATATAAGCTTTACCGCTTCTTTCTTTTAATTAATGAAGCTTTGCTTATTACCCTATTGAGCTTTAGTATTTCAATTCTTGCTCAAGATTGTATCTAGTTCTTTGACTTGCTAGAATTATCATGCTTTCACATGTGCAGCAATGTCTTTGCTATATGAGCTAGAACTGTTAATTAACTTGAACTGAAAATTGCAATTTGTGGATCTTTTAGCTAGTTGCACAATTAGTGATCCTTTTGTGACATTGGCCCCGTCAAAATTGCTTTGTTAGCTCTGGAATCTAGTATTGAACATCTTTGAGCCTTTTGTTCCTTTAAAGAATCTAAAACAGCCTTTGTGCAAAATGAAAAATGATCTCTTTTGTGCGAAAAAACTGATCTCACCAATTCTTTCTCATGAGACGGCTTGCCATTGTACTAGGCATGAACTCAGGGGGAGTTTTGGATGACCTAGACCACTCTTTTAAGCTTTTGTTGCTTGGGATGGTTGTAGTGAGGCTTGAGATCTAGCACATGACTAAAATGCAAATTGTCAAAATTGGTTGAAGCTTAGGAAGAGATTGTGGATGGCTCCTAGTCCATGATCTTCTTTACTAAGATAGACCTTTTAATCAACTTGAATATTCATTGTAAATGAGGAACAGTTGAAATTTGGGCTTTTGACAAAAATTGAGCTAAATGATTCAATTCAGGACTTTTTGTCTCTAAGATGGTCTTTGCTAGCTTCTAGATCTCACATTGACATTCTAGCAAGGCCATTATCACTTTAGGATAACTGTTGTTGAACTTGCTAATTTTGACACATTGTTTAATTTAATCCAACAACATGTGATATATTGAGCTCTTTAGTCTAGCTTTGCTATATATGTCTTAACATGATCTTGCTAGCTTTGTCAGGCTTGTTGTATCTTGAGTATTGGTAGAAATGCTAGCCTGTTCAATTGAGTAATCTCCAAAGCTTCTTTTACCTAAAAAGTAAAAAAAATTGAAAAATCAAAACAAAAATGAAGCCACCCCATTGCATTTCATGCATGCTCTTTCTTTTGCTTCTTCCTTGCTTGTGCATTTGTCATCTCTGGATGAGAGGAAGGGATGATTCCTTGATGAATCCATTGTCAAAGGGGGAGAAGATACAGCGAAAATGTAATGTTAATAAAGAGCTTTTTGGTTATGGGGGAGTAGTTTTGTAAGGGGGAGTAATGGAGAATTTGAAAAAGATGATCATAGTGAGGGGGAGCATTCATATTGCATTCTTTTGGTCTTATTGTCTTTTCTGAACTTGAATTGCAAATCTTGAAGCCTCACAATGATCTAAGGTCAAATAGAAAAATTGTTCTTTCTTATGGACCTTAAGTGAGATTTTTGTCGATTTTCTGGATTTGGAAGCTTTTGTGCTTTCTTTTACCTTATCTCACTTGTTTATGCTATTCTGAAGCCAGCTTGGTCATTTCCTTTGCTTTTTCTTGCATTTGGACCAAGTTGTGCCTTTGTGCGAAAACTGCGAGTATTTTACTTTTCAAACCACAAACTTACATTTTCTGAGAGATTGCCAATGTGTTCATCAAGGGGGAGATTGTGGATATCATGGGATATGCCCATGATCTTAGGATGATGAAACAATTGGCAATGGTGCTTTTGGTTTGAAGTTTCAAGTGTTTTCGACAAAGTTTCAGATCTGTCAGGTCAGTGGCGGTCTGACCTGCTTTTGTGCTGAATGTTGATTTAAGTGGTGAATTGATTTTGGGATAGGTCATATCCATATTTGTTAATGCATATGTGTTGCATATTGCATGTTTTCACTAACGTGGGTCAAGTTGTGAAGAACTTGTTCCGGATTCGTGTTTGCTTGTTTATTGTCGCGGTGGCTTGCGTGTCAATGACGGTCAGCGGCGAGGAGGATCGGGACTAAGCTTGGAGAGCCGAGGTCCGTAACGATCAAGGAAGCCGGGTGAGGTCAGTGACTCAAGCATGGCGCAGAATGGACGAGATGACCGAACAAGGCGGTCGGCGGCGACTAGTTGGATCATGCGGCACGGGAGTCGTTGCAAGTGCTCAGTGGTGCCGGTGGGATCCGGACGGGAGAGACTTGACGACATGGAGCCGTTGATCAACCTACACGTGGTGAAGCAGGCGATTGCTTCAACAGATGGACTCGGTCTTTTGGAGAAGGATCGAGAAGGGGTATTTTGGTAATTTTACCAAATACCATCTTGGTGACCTTTTGACTAAGCCGCGGCGTGGGCCGGCGCATGGTGAAGTGGTTCAAGTCAAGAGAATTGAAGACGGCGCTTTGAGATGCGTGCGTGTGTGTTCCGTTGATGTTGGGCCTTAACGGAAGCCCATTAGGTTTAGCTCTAATTCTAAAAGGGTTTTAGAGTTAAGAGTTGCCCTATAAAAGGAACTGTAGATGGGTTATTTGGTGCTGCTGCTGAGAGGAAATAGGGCAGCCGCTGCTGAGAAAAAAATTGGGTGGTGCTTAGTAGAAAAATGGGAATGGGTGGCGGCGCCCTGTGGCCCTAGAAAATGAAGTCGGGGACGACGGTCTGTAGCGTGCGTGCTTTTGGAGCCCTGTGGCGGCGCCTGGATGTGCGCTTGTAAGCCCGGCGGTTGTACGCGCGCCTGGATGGTGGCGGCGCCCCCCCCCCCCAAAAAAAACTCTTGCGCCTGTAGGAGCCACAGAAACTGGTACTTTGTCTGGGTTGAACTTCATTAATGCGGCCGTTTGTTGCAAGTTAAGTATTGGGTTGTTTACCAGTGAGCTGATGGTTTGGATTTGTTTATTATTTCCTTGTCTGTCATATTATTGTGGATTGGTGCAGCAGTAGCGTTCTCCTGTTTGGAATTTTTTATTCCCGTGTAAGAGGTCCAGCTTGTAGAGCCCTGTGCTGCGCCCCGCGTTGATCTTTTTGTTTGTCTTGCAACTAGAAGAATCTGTGGCGACACGCTCGCCTGGAGAAAAATTTTCCTTGTGGAGGCGCCTTGCTCCCTCGAGAGAACCGAAGTTCTTGGTAGCGGTAGCCGGTTCAAAAGAATATTTCTTGGCTTGTGTCCCCTGCAGAGAGAAATCGGCGCCTGGAGTGCTCTGGGCAGAGAAGTGGCTGCGGCGACTGCTTAATCGTTTTGCTCTGAGTTTTGTTTTGGTTTTTGCCGTTTCTCCTGAGTCGGTTTTTAGCTTCTTGCGATTCCCTGTTTTAGGAGTTGTTTATTTGGCTGTCAAATTTGTGCATCGGTAGAAAAGTAGTGCGGCGGCTTTGAAAAAAAATTCTGTGTTGAGCGCCCAGGCGATATAGGAGCGTGGCGGCCTGTGCTGCATCTGTGCTAGTAGGAAGAGCCTCGGTGGCGTCCTGTGTCTCGCGGAATTTCAGCGCTGTGCGCGGCGCCAAGCAATGCGCGCTTTAGTCGCCTGGATAGAGAGGACTCTGTGCCGGCCTGTTTTCCCGTAAAAATCGCGTTGCGCTGGTAGTCCTTTCTTTGTTCGGCTGCTTAGAAGTTCTTGTTGCGGCAGCAGTTTTATCTGTTGATCTCTTGCATGTTTGAAGTGCATTCATGTTCTATTGAGTGCGTTTCAGATCTGGCAGTTTTCTGCTCCTACCAAAATTCCTGTGCGCGTGTGGAGCATCCGGATTTTTCCTTGGTTGGGTGCAGCACTAATGATCGCACTTTTTCTTCTGTGATTGATCACGGCGGTTTATGGCTGTGTTTTACTGCTTATTGATGCTGTGTCTCCATTGATGCGAGTGAAAGGAGATTTTTTATTGCTGGGTTCACGGCGTCTTTTTGTTTTGGTGCAGCTCCAGTAGTCCTTTTTGCTCTGATTGTTGATTTGATTGCGGCTGTAGCTCCCATAAATTGGAATCCTGTGGTAGCCTGTCCTGCCCGCATTAACCGGAGTATACTGCTTGGATGCTATCTATGATCTGACCATTGGCTCGGTTTTATCTCCCAGTGATCTGTAGCCTTCTTTGGTTTTTGCTTGTCAGCTCAGCACTATGTGTTTTGATTTTGTGCATACAGTTGTGAGGTGTTTTTGGTCTTTTGCTTTGGGGTTTGATCGGATTCAACACAGGTCATCCGCTGTGCCTGTATACAGATCTTCATAGCTTTATAGCTATTGGAGTGAAAGTAGTGTTGAGTTCGATCGAGGTGAAAAATAGAGAAAGCGTCTATTCACCCCCCCCTCTAGTCGCTTTTCCGGTCCTACAGACATGGACTCACACTATTGGTTATTTCATTAATAGAGTCACCACAGCCAAGCGACGGATGGATGAAGGCAAGCAGTGGTCTGAGAACATGTAGAGGCACATGGACCGGAAGATGGAGAAGGCCCGAATGCACGACATCTGGGTGATCGAGGGCCTCAAGCGGAAGTACGAGATTAGGTTTCGGCAGAAATATGTCAACAGTCATGCTAGGGGGGAAAGGAAACAGGCATGCACCCTGGGTGATGTGGCGACATGCACCTGCAACAAGCCGAAGCTCCTCCACAAACCATGCTTGCATGTGTACAAGGTGTGTGCGCAAATGATGTGTAAGGTAGATGTCTACGCTGTTCATCTCCGAGTACTATGACATGCAGCACCTTTTCGGTACATGGAGTGGAGAGTTTCACTCGTACAGGTTGGAAATGAACTACATGGATCTTTGGTCGGACTTGGTGTAATAGGGTCCCAACAGGGACTTGAAGATAATAGGGAAAGGGCAATAGTAGATGCGGCGCTTTCAGAATGACATGGATGCCAGCCAATGTACCAGTATTAGCCGCACAATCAAGTGCAGGATATGCAAGACCTTTGGGCACTCAATGAAGGATTGTCCAAACAGTCTGAGCTCGTTTGGTCGTCATTCAGTGCCGTAATTTAATGTATTATCCGCCTTATTTTGTGATGTACAGTGAAACTTCTACGATACCCAGATATGTCGGACTCATCGGCAAACTTCTACGCGAGAAGGCCAAACATCTACAATACCCATATTATTCAATGAAAGATGCTCGGGTACCACCACGGTTTCTGGTCCCACAGTGTGTGTGTGGCGAGCTAGCGGAGATCATTCAGTCCACACACCCAGACACCTCTGTCCGGACGTACTACACGTGCGGGCACCACTTGGTAAGCGTTTCTTTCGCACGCATCGATTTTCCTCTCCCTATGTTGAATTCCATAAATTTTTAACTTCATCCCCACGTCATGGCAGCCCGAGATGTGCTGTCACTTCTTCCAATGGATCGATGGTCCGAAGATATACGATAGAACGTTCATCCAGCAGAAGTACATGCTAAACTACTCGATGCGGGCCGAGACCTTCGTGCGGTAGAAATCTTACGTACCGGACCCTGTTGAGGAGGCACTGAAGTAGCACAGGACTTGCCCGGGCGTAATCCATGTCGATAATGTGAGTTATGAAGAATTTACATCCTTATTACATTTTTCACTGTACGGTGCACTTATATCATGGAATCGCAGGACATAGACGACTTCGATATACCAGCCCGACGTGGAGAGTACTGCGACAAGGGGAAGGGAAAGGCTCATGCAGCTGAGCCCGGCCGCCATAGCTTATCCGGTCGGCCAGGCATAATCCATATCGACGACGTGAGTTATGAAGAATTTACATCCTTATTACGTTTTTCACTGTACGGTGCGCTTACATCATGGAATCGTAGGACATGGATGATTTTGACATACCAGCCCGATGTGGAGAGTCCCACGACAAGGGAAAGGGGAAGGCTCCTTCGACCGAGATCGGTCGACGTCGTAGCGTATCCGGCCGACTGGGTGCACTCCGTATCAAAGACATGAGTTATATACAATTTACATCCTTATTATGTTTTTTATTGTATGATCTACTTACATCATGGAATCATAGGACATAGATGACTTCGACACTCGCCGCCACAATGGGGAGCCTCGAGACAAGGGGCACTCGTTAAGGCATCGCGGAGACTAGTTGCACACATCGTTCAATAACAGCCCCGAGACAATGGGCACTCGCTATTGGACTTTATATCATGTAGCCTGTCTAACTCCAACGTGGACTGCATCAGCTTTGCTGTAGATGCAACCAGAGTTTCACTTCCTAGTATTAACCTAAGTAACACTGGACTATATCAGCATTCCTGTAGAGAAAGCAATGTGTCTAGGAAATGTGGAATGTCGGAAGACAACGAAGGTGCTACTGGCTTAAAGAGACTACAAACACCAATTAGCATGCATCGAAGGTGCTACTATGTGATGAGGTGAGCTCACCAAGAAAAGAGAGATTGCCGCGGAGACTAGTTGTAGACACCTATTTTTTTTATGCTATAGGACGCTCTTTGTTAATTTATTAGTTTTCTATGGATGATATTCTTTGTATTGTACCACATGCTAGATAACATTGCGCACATGAACCAACTAAGGGAAATGCGTGGCGTGCAGATCATATAACGATGTACCATAGCCTTCGAGACGCACATGAATCGGAGGTTACGGTACATCATTATATGATCTGCATGCCACGTATTTCTCTCAGTTCGTTCATGCACAAGCTTATCTAGACTGTGGTACAATACAGTATTAAAGAATATCATCCACATTAGACTGCTAAATTAACAAAGAGTGTCATATTTGATCAGATTACATGTGATAATACCCCATCCTCCTTCATCCTGGTTCATGCACAAGCTTATCTAGACATTGGTATATTATGTGTTATGCGATTATGTTTAGGTATATTTGTATTCATATTTTGTTTTGTTATATTTGTACACGTATTTTGGTTGTTATGTGTGTACTCGTGCGCCATATTGTATATCGACATCTCGCATGGAGTTGCAATGCATCTCTTTTTTTCATACATTACAAGTCACATGAAATCTTGAAACCCTAATTTCTGAAACCTAAAATCCAAATTTTTGCAACCTAAATCCTAAATTTTCGAGACAATTCTAGAACACATATCAAATTGTCCAAATAATATACAATCAAGTCCACTGCGTGATGAGCCTTCAAAATAAAATTCATAATTTTTGGAGCTCAATTTCTACATTTACAAATTCGTACAAACAGTACATTTATATGAAATTGCGAGAAAAATTCTGAACGAATAAAATTATGAAAAATTTACACTGTATAGTACACTGTGTCAGGAGACTCCACATAAAATTTCAAATTTTTTTGGATTCATTTGCTATTTTTAAAATTTCTACAAACAGTCGCGAAACATAATTTCCCAAACCCTAGCGACGGTGCGGGAGGGGAGGCTACGTGGCGGTGCGTGGGCCGTTGCCGCAAGGCCGCCGTGTGGCAATGGCTGAGCTGGTGGTGGGATGGTCAGGGAGGGCCATGTGGCAGCGTGGGAACCGTTGCCGCACGGTGGCATTACGACAACGATGTCAAATTTGCAAATACGTATTGGCGGTGGTCAATACTGCAAATACGGGTTGCAAAAGTGCCGTATCTGCCAAAAAATCTTCTACAAAATCAATTAGAGAGGAGAAAATAGTATGCTACAAGGCCGAAGCCTAAACAACCACCAAAGAGAGCTACCGCAAAAGATATAGACATTAACAGACATTAGGTTTTTTTTTAACGGGGGGCGGAGGGGGCGGTAAGGTCGAAAATCGGAAAATTCCGGCTGAAATTTAAAAAAATCAAAATTTTCGGATTTTAAATTAAAAAAATCAAATCCAAACAAAATTCAAGCAAATTCGATTTTTTTAGACAAAATTCAAGTAAACTGTTTTTTAACCCGGTTTGAATTCCTACTAGGGTGACCGATAGAACCAAAATCACAGATTTTCGGCCAAAATTCGGAACTCTGACAGGGCATGTACAGTATTAGTATTTGGAAGATCCAAATCCAACCAAGCCAATAAATAATCCCTGGATTCCCGCTCGCAGCTCCTCAACCCCATGCCATGTGCTCCTAGTCAGTCCCCGGTCCCATAGCATCCAAGAGCAGCAGTGGGCATCCAATGAGCAATCGTGACCAATCCAAGATCGATCCAAATAGACCTATCCGTCCGTCTCCCTCTAGTCTCCAGCCAGTTCAGCTGATACCCTGCAGAGCAGCAGGGGGCATCTATGGGCAGCAGCCGACGGTTAGCGGGTGTGCGGTGCGTCGATCATGGCAGCTACCGCTAGCTGCGAAGTAGGGCCGCGGGTGCGGTGGAGGGCAACGTCCGTCCAAGTGGTGGCATGGCAGCTCTCGCCGGCCGGCCGGGAGCACGCACGGCCACCCGCTCCGACGGTACGCGCTCGCTCTTTTGTTCCATCATTATTATTCTCGTGTGTCTTGTGTGTGGAAGTAATGGAACCTGGGATTTGGGGTCAAATTAATTTGGACCGGACTAGAATGTTCTCCCCTTTCGATTTCATCCGACTATTCGATCCGCGAGTTTGCTCAACTCAACTCGAGCTAGGAGTTTTCAGGCTCAGTCTCCAACCATGCATGATTGACTTGAGCTCGACCCGTTCGCAACTTCACATGGCCTCCCTCCCGATTCAGGCCTCGTTTAGAACCTAGGAATTTTAGATGAATTTCGCAGGAATTTAACAGGAAACCGTTCAAATTCCACAGGAATAAAAAAGATTCCCTCATTATAAACAGGGTCTCATAGTATCTACCTGTCCGTAACATGGTACGATGCGTATATTTTCATGCAATTTTTTTCTGTTCTGAATAGTCAGTAGCTGTCATGTTGCCGGATGTGCCGGATGGGCTACAGAATGGAGATGGGGAGCAGACAAACCGAAGGGAGGCTAAGCGCATCCGAAAGCCCAACAAACGTTTCCCTCCTGCCGATTGGGTCTAGTAGTTTTGCTTGGTGGTCGCTATGGTGGTGGTCAGGGCCCACCTTGCAGTCCGGAGTGGTGAGGGTATAAGTAGCGTTTTCCATTCTGTTATCGGCATGCCGATTGTAATATCCAACTCTGAATTCTTGGACCTCTTCCGAACCTTCCTATCTCCCTTTTGCTGTTCTTCCCCAAATCCCTCTGTTTACTCTGCTTGGATATTGAAGAATACTTCCATATATACTCTGGATTGAGGGAGGTTGATAACAATTGGTATCAGAGCCCTTCATCCTGGATCCACCTCGATTCCGGACCCGTGCGCAGGTTCGCTTGTTGGAGATGGAGCAACAAATGGCTGATCTCCTCAAGGCGATGGCGGCCCAAAGTGAGTCGATGAAAAAACTGGAGGCGAGAAGTGAGGCGATCCAAGCTTCGGTGGATGAGATCAAACCTGCAGTATTGGAGTTGCAGAGATGGAAACCCATGATGGAACAATATGTGGAAGGCCTACGCGCCGAGATGGGTGACTTGAGGTCACAGGTAATCCAGATTACCCGCAACCCTGGAACGGGCGTTCGATCGGATACTCTACCGCCTCTTCTACCAGCGCCAGAGGTTAAGCCCAATCCGATGTTGATCGGAGACCTTGGCCTAGGAGTGGGTGGCCGTCGGGATGAGTTCACGCCTCGGGAGAAAGCGGTTGGGGAAAATTTTTCGCCGATGCCAACTCTGCATCACGGTATGACCGATCGTCCTGAATGGATTTCTCAGACTTATGAGGGTTCTGCTTCCTCCAGTCGACATCAAGGTCCCTTTTCCCATCACCCATTTCCACCGAAATTAGATTTTCCTTCATTTGATGGAGAGAACCCAACTGCTTGGCAATTGAAATGTGAAAACTATTTTTGAATTTGTTCGGTGAATCCTGATTTCAGAGTAAACATTGCAACCATGTATTTTGTCAGAGGAGCACTATTATGGTTACAATCTTCCAAAGCCCATCTCAGGTTCAGTGCTTGGGAGCCTTTTGCAGCAGCTATTTGTGCAAGGTTTGGCCGAGAGGAATTGCAACAAGTCGTCCGACAGTTCAATCGTCTGCGACAAACTGGCTCGGTTTCTGAGTATGCTAACAAATTCAATGAGTTAATGCACCAATTGTTGGCTCATCATGCTTCGTGGAATCCAGTATTCTTTGTCACACAGTTTGTGGATGGTTTAAGGGCTGATGTGCGAGTTGCGGTGGTGTTACACCGACCTCCGGATATTGACACGGCTATAGCTTTAGCCTGTTTGCAAGAGGATGTTCTTGAGTCCCTACGGAAGGACACCCGCCGGGGTGAACCAACTTCTGGCATGCGGACGGGACTGCGTACTGCTTTCCCTCTGCCGTTGCCACCAGGAAGGGTTTCTCCGATGGCAAAGGCTGATGACAGACGCAGTAGTGAAGGGGCTCGAGCCACTCAAGTGGACGAAAAGCTTCTCGCTCTTCGTACATACAGACGAGCCAAAGGACTTTGTTTCACATGTGGAGAAAAGTGGTCACAGGATCATTGCTGTGGTCCAACAGTACAGCTTCATGTCGTTGAGGAGTTGTGGGATATGTTAAGGAATTCGAATGGTGAGTCACAACAGGAGGTTGAAGAGGATGCGAAAACTGAAATCGACCTCATGTCCATTTCACAGGAAGCCTTTTCGGGAAAGGAACATTCAAGCACGATTGTATTAAGTGGTGAAATTCAGAACCGGCAAATCTCTATGTTGGTAGATTCGGGCAGTACCCATTGCTTCATCAGCGGGGGTTTGGCTAAAATGATCAAAGGAGCCAGCAGGTCTCTAGCTCCACTTAATGTGCGCATTGCAAACGGGGAACTTCTACAGTGTGATGAAGAGTTCGTCAACTGCCATTGGACTGTCCAGGGCCATTCCTTTTATACTCATTTCAGAGTGTTACCACTTGGCTGTTATGAGGTCATCTTAGGAATGGATTGGTTAGCTCGGCATAGTCCTATGAATGTAAATTGGCTTAAAAAAACCTTGTCGTTCTCTTATCATGGACATGAAATATGTTTGCAAGGAAACAAGTGGAGGGTACCACAATGTTGTTTGTTATGGGTACAACCATTAGAACCGTTGCAACCTTCCAGTGGCCTTTCAGCAATGTCTTTATGTGCAACAGAACTATCAGAGGTCATGATACCTCAGTCTATTCAGAGTTTGACCATGTGTTTGAGGAACCGAAGGGTTTACCGCCAAGCCGAGTATTTGATCATGCCATTCCTCTGTTGCCCGGGGTAATGCCTGTGAACCTTCGACCATATAGGTACAACCCGGCCCAAAAGGATGAAATTGAGCGGCAAGTTGCTGATATGCTTTCGCAAGGCATCGTTCAAGCAAGTTCCAGCCCTTTCTCCTCACCGGTGTTATTGGTTCAAAAGAAAGATCAGTCTTGGCATTTTTGTGTCGATTATCGTCGCCTAAATGCAGCTACGGTAAAGAATCGATATCCCTTGCCTATTATTGATGAACTCCTAGATGAACTTGCAGGATCGCAATGGTTTACCTGCCTTGATTTGAGGGCGGGATACCACCAAATTCGCATGCAACCGGAAGATGAACATAAGACGGCTTTTAAGACTCATCATGGGCATTATGAGTGCCGGGTGATGTCCTATGGTCTTACTAATGCCCCAGCCACCTTCCAAGGGTTGATGAATACTATACTAGCTCCTTTGTTGCGAAAAGGTGTACTCGTATTCATTGATGATATACTAATTTACAGTCGGTCCTTGCTTGATCATGAAGCCACATTGAGAAAAGTTCTTCAAATTTTGACAAAGCACCAATTGAAAGTAAAAAGATCCAAGTGCTCTTTTGCTCAACCGAAACTGTCCTACTTAGGCCATGTTATTAGTAAGGAAGGTGTGGCAACAGATACAAAAAATATTGATGCTGTTCGTCACTAGACAACCCCCACTAATGTTAAGGAAGTGAGAGGATTCCTCGGTTTGGCCAGGTATTATCGCAAATTTGTGAAAAAATTTGGGTTGATCAGTCGGCCTCTAACCGATATGCTAAAGAAGAATTCTGTCTTTGTCTGGACACCGAAGAAAGAAGCATCATTCCAGTCTTTGAAGGAAGCTCTTGTGACAGCCCCTGTTCTAGCTCTCCCAGATTTCAACAAGCAATTTGTTGTTGAAACCGATGCTTCGGATAGGGGAGTGGGAGCTGTGTTGATGCAAGATGGTCACCCCATTGCTTATCTTAGCAAGTCGTTAGGGCCACGTAACCGGGGATTATCCACTTACGAAAAGGAAAGCTTGGCAATATTGTTGGCTGTTGATCAGTGGAGACCATATCTGCAGCTCACCGAATTTGTGATAAAAACTGATCAGAAAAGTTTAGTTCAACTGGATGAGCAACGTCTGCATACCGTATGGCAGCAGAAGGCCCTCACTAAGTTAGCAGGGTTACGGTATCGTTTGTTGTACAAGAAAGGGGTTGAGAACAAAGCGGCAGATGCTTTATCCCGCAAGTCCACCGATTCTCTGGGTGAGTTAGTCGTGTCTCCACTTGTGTTCTGGCCTGGTTATCCGAAGTTGTTGCTGGCTATGCTTCGGACGCATCAACTAAGAAGTTGCTTACCCAGTTAAGTGTCAAAGGGGCCATTCATCCAAAATTCCACCTTCATGATGGTTTGTTGCGGTATATGGGGCGAGTTTGGGTGGGAACTAATGTACCTATGCAGATTAAACTCATAAAATCAATGCATGATAGTGCGATTGGTGGCCACTCGGGATTTCAGGTGACTTATAACATATTACGTAAACTGTTTGCTTGGCTTGGGATGAAACAAGGAGTTAAGGATTTCGTCTCGGCTTGCTCTATCTGCAAACAAGCCAAGAGTGAGCATGTTAAGTACCCGGGTTTACTACAGCCTCTGTCGGTACCAAAGCATTCTTGGCAAATGGTATCCCTAGATTTTATCGAAGGATTGCCCAAATCGGCCAATTACAATTGCATTATGGTGGTGGTGGACAAGTTTTCACGGTATGCTCATTTTGTGCCTCTTGCTCACCCGTTTACTACTTTCCACATAGCACAAGTATACATCAACAACATTTTCAAACTGCATGGCTTGCCGCAATCACTGATATCAGATCGAGACCGTATCTTTACAAGTACTCTTTGGAGATAATTATTTCGGCTAGGGAAGACTCAATTGCGTATGATCTCCTCCTACCATCCCCAAACTGATGGTCAGACCGAATGGGTGAATCAATGCCTTGAAACTTACTTAAGATGTTTTGTGCATGCTTGTCCTCGCAAATGGTCGGAATGGTTGGCTTTGGCGGAGTTTTGGTACAACACTTCCTATCACTCAACACTGGGAAAATCACCCTTTGAAGTCCTCTATGGGCATAGCCCACGCCATTTCGGTGTTATGGATTCTTCAGATTGTACCTCTTCAGATTTATCTTCATGGTTGCAGGACAGAGAGCTCATGACCAAGCTGTTATGCCAGCATCTTCACCGGGCTTGTCAAAGAATGAAACTCCAAGCTGATCGAAAAAGATCCAAAAGAAGCTTTTTAGTTGGTGAGTGGGTTTATCTGAAGTTGCAGCCATATATTCAGTCATCGGTGGCCAATCGAGCGAATCATAAGTTGGCATTTCGATATTATGGACCTTATCAGATTGAACAAGCAGTGGGAGCGGTCGCTTATAAATTGAAGTTGCCTTCCACTTCTAGCATACATCCGGTGATTCATGTTTCTCAACTGAAGCCGGCGTTAGCTCCTACTGAACAAGTGCAGCAAGCTCTTCCTGATTCAGAAGTGGATCGAGTGCCGAACAACATACTGGATCAGCGTTTGCAGCGATCTGGATCAAATTCAGCAACTCAAGTGTTAGTCCAGTGGTCGCATACAGTGCCGGAGGAAGCTACGTGGGAGAATTTGGCTGACTTGAAGCGTCGTTTTCCTGCTACTCCGGCTTGGGGACAAGCCGCTGTTGAAGAGGGGAGGAATGTCATGTTGTCGGATGTGCCGGATGGGCTACAGAATGGAGATGGGGAGCAGACAAACCGAAGGGAGGCTAAGCGCATCCGAAAGCCTAGCAAACGTTTCCCTCCTGCCGATTGGGTCTAGTAGTTTTGCCTGGTGGTCGCTATGGTGGTGGTCAAGGCCCACCTTGCTTCCTGAGTGGTGAGGGTATAAGTAGCGTTTTCCATTCTGTTATCGGCATGCCGATTGTAATCTCTAACTCTGAATTCTTGGACCTCTTCCGAACCTTCCTATCTCCCTTTTGCTGTTCTTCCCCAAATCCCTCTGTTTACTCTGCTTGGATATTGAAGAATACTTCCATATATACTCTGGATTGAGGGAGGTTGATAACAGTAGCCTTTTGGAACATGTGAACTATAGGAGTCATGTAGGACATATACCTTTTGATGTGAAATTCCCGCATTCAAAACATGTTGCATTTTCCCACTCTTGACCATATGGCTTTGAATAAGTTGCCAGAGAAAATGTTTTACAGTTCAAAATATATTTTTTAGTAAATGCAAGCATATGGTTCAACTTTGGTAATTACTACTTTACTTGCAATCTGTGTGTCGATGTTGGGTGGTGGTTTTCGATCTCCTCAGCAAGTCAGCCCCCTAGATGTATTATGTAGACCTCACCGAAGAAATCCTTTAGTTTTCGGGGTGGGGCCACACTCAAATTTGAATATTGATATACATTATAATTCAATATCTAGTTCACTCCATTCTTTTCCATGTCTATTTAAAAAAAATTAAATTTGAATTAAAAAAAATCATTCTATTTTCCCCCAAATTCTGAAAACCATTGGTTTTCTGTTTTGTTGGCAAGAGCATTTTTAATCTGAGATTTGCATCTCAGGTTATATATAGGACTAGGAAATCGTTGTGTAATTAAGTAATTCGTGAATATATATATATATATATATATATATATATATATATATATATATATATATATATATATATATATATATATATATGCGTCAATATGCATGCTAGCTAGGAATTATTCCGTACAAAAAGGAATATTATAATTATATAGCTAATGAAACATGTATCAGATAAGTACTCAATTAGGAATCAAAGAACACACATACATAAACCATATAAAACCTTATGATTCATAAATTTGCTGACAATAATCGAGTTCTACACGTATATATATGCACGAGGAAACAAATTAACCACTTCATGTATATACATGAACCTTTCAGACCACTTATTTTATTATCTACATATATAGCTACTAATTTTATTATCTACATATATAGCTACTGTGCAATAATTTTCGATACAATAGTTCGTATTACAGCATTCACATGTACTGAACAGTCATCAGACGGTACAGCTTGTTTACATATATATGTAGCAGTGTTGCGTGCAGCAGCAGCGGCCGCCCAGTGAATTATCGCATCTCAGCGATTCGGCGGCGGCGGCGGCGTGATGATCCCCTTGCCTGCCCAAAAGTTTGGAGAAAGTTCATGAGACAGGTTCAAGGCCCATGCGCACATATATATATATATCTCGACTTACGTTTTGCTTTTGCCTTTTGAGCCTGACTCGAGCTTTGTGCGTTGAACGGACCAGCTGAGTGAGACTTGCCCTGTCCTTGCTCCCATTTTGGGCTTGGCACTGGGTTGATGGACCCTTTAGCTGCTGCACGCACACAAGCCGGAATGACATCATCAGCTGATCGGTTCTTTCTACATAGTACTTTTAATTTGTGGATATAATTAAGTGCATGCAAGCACGTCTAAATTGAGGCTAGCGAAATCCCACTAGGAAGTATTATTTGTTGCTACTTATACACTAATTAAACAGTAAGTTGACAATTGCTTACTAGGATTTGGAGCACAATTAGCTAGATTACCCCTATAAGTTTTAGTAGCTCCGCCACTGAGCGTATGTGCGTCATAAGACCTATTTGCAACACAGGAATCTCACAAATAACAATAAAATTCTAGTGTTCCAAACAGAGCCTTAATGTACCTTACCATCCGGTGGGAAAAATAAACATATATATGCCAAGGCTTTTTGCAGCGGTAGAAAGATAAATAGCAGTCTTGTAGCTGTTCCATGCAAGCATTCATATTGTCCCCTTCTTTACCTAAGTAATATGGAGTGTCCTCTCCCCCTATCTCTAAAAAAAAAGAAGTAAATATCGAGTAAGCGCTAACCAGGAGAGTTTGCCCTTCGCTGATCAGCCTCCCGATGTACAGACACTGGACGTGCAGATGGCTGGCTAGGAACAGGGCTAGTAATCCCTGCATGGCGTGTCCAGAAAAAAGGGGGATACTATTAAAGGCATGTATAGATGCATGCATATGGTGAGATAGAAACTAGTTACTACCCTGCATGCATGCATTAATTGCTTTTTATTTTTTGAGAGGAAGAACTTAATTGCTTTATGCACATCACAAGGTAATTAGGAAGCTAGCTCACCCTTGGCCATTCTTCTTCTTTTCGTTCTTTTGCGAGGATCTTCTTTGAAATCTTTGATCTTGATCGAATATTGCTGGTTTGGTGTTTGTGTGATCTTTGCTACGCATGCAACTTTATATAGATAGTGAGACTTAGCCCTAATGTAAGATCGATGTGCATGGGAAGTATACTGGAATAGTCATGGAAACTACAAACCTCTTGTATCGATTGCGTGTGATGAGGCAATTTTTTTTGTTAATTTATCTAGAGAATTTAAGATCTACCACTGAATAACTAGATGATTCACAATATAAAATTCATTGGAGGGCCCACGTGCCAGTGAGACACTAGTGACAGATTATGAAGATTTGAAGTTATTATATGGCATATAGCAAATTGCCACTTTTATCTAAGTCTTGTAATTAAGTGCTACTATATGTATGTTGCTGTGACGAATGGCAGTTAATGATACCGTGAGTAATACTGTCTTAAACAGTTTTTAAAAAATAATACTGTCTTAAATTCTTGAGGCAAAAACAGAAGGAACTTCCAAGGTCCTACGCGCATTGGAGGGCCAAATGTATCTTCCCTTCGTTCTTCCAGTCAATGCATGATATCAGGTAATTCAGACGTATACTGATGATGATGCATGCCTGTTTCACTATATATATGGTAATTAATGCAACGTAGTTTAAATATATCGTTCGATATTTTCCGTCAAGAATTAGCACAGCCTGGATGGCATGGAAATGACAATGGAATTGCTCGAGCATTGACTAATTAACTTGGTTGCATTATTCAAATTAATCTTTATATTTTGTTCAGGGAATAGCATGCATGCGCGCATGGTGAGGTTTACTGAACACGAGATGGCAATGGATCCATGCATGTAGGTGATGACGAGGTATTTTGATCCGTTGTTCCAAGTTCCATTCAAGGCCAGCATTTTAGTCGTTTGCGCGTATATGAGTTCTGAAACCCACCGCGGCTAGCTCATATGGATGCTCCGGTTTGAAGTTTGAACTCTTGATACAGTATACTACTAGCTAGTCGATGGATGCATGCAGCATTAATGATCTGTTCTTGTACTTGCATGTTGCATTCAATCTTGACAGAACTTAATTTCCATCTAGTTTCCGTGGCGACTCGTGTGAGTTCAGTTGTTGATATTGCGCGTGGATATAGTTTTTTTTACGAGTTCTTTTACAGGACCTCTATTCTTTTTGATCTAATGGTTTAGATTAGTTAGAATTTAGTTGCAACTACTTTGAGTTGTTGCTACATGCCACGCCAAATATGCTTATATAACATACGGACGGGAAATCCTGAAAATTGCATCTCATTGAATCGATCGTGCATAATTTCTGTTGAGGAAGTTCTTTTTTTTGGTTGCCTGCTGTCGATATATTCCTACGAAGAGCGCCAATTAATGTCTTGACTTCCTAAGTAAGGCAGACCCAGTGTGCTTTTCCTGGATTTAACCCTATCAAGAAAACAAGTCGAGTATGTAGTAAGGTAGACGGATATCTATTTGAAATAAGTAAGGTAGACAGATATCTATTTGAAATAACTTCGATTCAAATGTTGTTATTCTCTTCAAGGATGCATCCTGAAAGTTCTCTGAAAATGACCAACCATACATATATACATTCATTTGTTTCCTAATTAACCGGCCAATGCAGGACATAGTCCTGCATTTTCCATCATCCTTCCTGTGGAACCCTAGCCTTGAATGTTGGTGATCCGCGTCTTGACAGATGTTCAAAACTGTTAATTTTATTTTGTTTTATTTCTAATATTTTGATCTAGAAAAAAACGACATGAATGCATGTCGTGTACAGATAGTTCTCTGAAGGTCTTAGCATGGAACTGGGTATATAAGAACTTGTAATCATAGTTTGATCGTGTCATTTCCTTCATCCTTCAATGCAAATTAACACAAGAATTGTGATATTATCCCAGTAGTTCGCTTGTTAATTGATGGCCACGTGTATGTTAACCGCCATGGCGCAAATATGTCGGTCTATTCTGAGTTCTGAAGTCTTGACACATGGCACTGGAGCTGGCTGGTGTATGTTCATAAGATCTTTTCCTTACTCCTTCCATGTCCTAATCAAAATTAATGCATGCAGTCGAATCGTTTACGCGTAGAATTCAGACCATATGTATGTCCCTGATCAATTAGACAAACTCGTCCAAATTAACCTTGAAATTTCTTTCAGAGAAGTAGCAGAGAACAGAACAGGTATATAGCTGGCTTTGCACACCTACCAGCTAGCATTATTCTAGACCTTGAATTGCGGTAGTCTAATAATGGACAGGACTTTCTATTCTTAATCATGCTAGGTAATTAATTAATGCCGGTGCTGATGTTCTGGTGTATAATATATATATGTAGCTTCTCTTCCAAACAAGAGAAGCTTAAGATCGATTGTTGAAAGTTGATCAAAATCCTCCTAAAATTTCCAAACAAGAGAAGCTTAAGATCGATTGTGTTGTTGGGACAGATTCAGAACAGAACAAAATTAGGTAGTTTCTGTAGTAGTGTTGTGCGTTAGATTACACCAGTAGTCAATTGAAACCCGCATTGTGCATAAAGTTAGGAAACCCCAGCTAGTTCGTTTGTTTGTTCTGCATTTGTTTGAGCGACTTCGCGTGGGTAATACGTAGTAAGAAAATGGCACTGAAATTGTCTTATTTACAAGCGGCGTGTTGGTTTGTAATATCCCAAACAATGGTGTGTGTTTCAAATGTATGAAAATGAGGATAAATTAAAACTTTGATGCCTCAAGATGTCATTTGAAATTTTCAGGAAACTTTCCCCGTGAATTTCCTATTTTCAAAGAATCAATGCTTCAACTGATGAAAGCATAATCCTTGAAAAATTTCAAATCTAATCTTGTGATCATCCTCTGAAAATATTTTTCTTAGCTTCTAGATCATCCTAGTAACCTCTCTGAAAAATCTCATAATTTTTAGATTTTAGTTGCTATTTCTAAAGAGCTAGTCAAACCAGCTAGAATTTTGGTCAAACCCCTAGGGCAGCTTCTTGTGAATTTTCTAGAGAGCAAAGCAGTGCATGAAAATTCCTAGAAAAATTATGCAAGGTTTTCCTATGATCCGGAAAGATTCCATAAAAATTTCAGAATTTTTGGAGCTTCGGAGCTACCTCTAAAAATTCGCTATCTTCTCAGCCTTTTAGATAAAAAATCAGAAATCACTATTCCTCTAACTCGAACCAGACTCAAGACCAACCTGAGCTGACTTGGCTCGACCGAGTCACCTAACCCGCACCTCTCGTCAGCCGTCCGATGGAAACTCAACGGTCCTGATCGCATACCGTTTCGGCCAGGTATAAAAAGTCCTCGCGCAATGTCAACCATTGGATCTCGATCCAACGGCCCGCGCCGCTCCCCTTTGCTCGATCTCTCGCGCGCCGCTGAGTCACTGACGCCGCGGGCCCCACCGGTCAGTCGCGTCTTCCACCTCTAGCGCTCGCGTAGAGCTCGCTCGCCACGCGGCTGCACCGCTCTGCCTTGCTCCGTCTGCGCCCAGCAACGGCGTCAATCCACTGCCCCGTCTAACCATTCCTGGAGCGTCGCCTCTTCACGCCGCTTCTCTCCCGACCGTTGCCCAGCTAGAACCCTCTCTCTCTCGCATGTTAGAGGTCATTCCTCCTCTCGGTGGCTGAGGAGGGAGGCACTGGTTTGAGCTCAGCTCTTGGGTGAGGTTCCTCTCTCTTGGTCCTCCGTCACCTTCATTCATCGCTGTGCTTTGTGTGTTAATGTGAGGCTTCATCGTCGCTTGTAGCGCCCGGGTCACGAAGCTCGTCACCTCCGCCTCTAGTGCGTGGTCCGCAAGGCCTCTCCGCACCAATTGTCACTCCGATGAGTTTCTTTCTCGCTTAAGTGCGTCACCATGCGCCTTTTAGCCTTTGGAGGAGATCCCCTCAACTATTTTGGCCTTTGCATCGCAAGAGCTCGGGAATTTCGGAGTTTTTCCATTCCCGGCCGTAAGAGCCGCTTTCTTCTCTAACGATGATATGGTGAGCCTTTGCCTAAGTCCTTGCTCTGTGACCATCACAGTGGCCCTATCTAGCATTTCCGACACCTCTTTCTCTCTTTCTTTGCTCAGGGCAAGCTCTCCTCAGTAACACCATCGCCGCCGCCGCTGTTCTTCATCGCCGGCCCAACTCCGGCAACCTCCCCACCTCCGGGTCATCGCAGTGAGTTTCTGCAGCCCCTCTAATGCTTGTGCACGCACTAGATTGCTCGGAGTGTTGTCGTAGCTTGGTTGTCGGTTTTTCCCGTAGCTCCCACTCCGCCTTAGCTCGCCACGTCGCCGTGTTGGGCCACCGTTGGCTTCGCCACTGGTGCCATTGGGTGCGCTATGACTTGGGCTTTCCATTTTGGCCACCCTACCGTCTTCTTGCGTCTTTCGGGTTAAATCGACGATTATTTGGGAAGCTTCGCGCACAGGCAAGTAGCGTGCCTGCGTGGCGCATTCCGACAGGTCCTGTAGCGGCATGATTAGGAATTAATGGCGATGATTAGTAGCTAATAGCGTATCTCTGTTGGCAAATCTGGTTTTAACTGCGTTAATGATTGGTTTTTATTAGCTATGTGTGTATTACAAGTGGGCCCAAAGCCTTAAGTGCACAGTTATGGGCCTTGTGAACGATCGTGAGACTCGCGGTCCACGTATTTGTTTAGTGGACCAACTCTATGACAGTGGGTCCCACATCGGTTTTAACGAATTTAAATTGAAAATAGAAAAGGGCACTATTCAGAGGGCCCACTGGTCAGTGACCGTGGCTAGCTTGGCCTGCGTATAAAAAGTATTGTATGTTTATATAATTTCCGAAATGCTTTAGTTGTGAACTGAAAATTGGTTAAACTTCAAAATTTCATAAGTAATTCATTTTGGCTCCAAAATTGATGATTCAAATTTTGTTAGTTTCCTTTTTAAGTGTACTTTAATATAAAAATGGGTTGAATCATGTTACTGTTCTATAAATCACTTTTGGAAAAATTACTTTAGGTTAGTATTATTGTTGCACTAAAAATTGTTTTAACTTCAAAAATGCATAAGTATTTCTCTGTAACTCCAAATTGAGTAAACTCAACTTTGTTGGAATCCTCTGTTAGTGTAGTTTATTGTAGAATAGATTTTGAGCATGTTGCTATTACTAAAAATCTCATATTACAAATGTTTTGTACACTACTTTCATGACTTTGAAAAATCATAGAAAATTCATCTTAGCTCCAAATGAGGTGAATCAAATTCCATTGTTCATCCCATGCGGTGCTCTGTCTACCATAAAAATTTCAAGTACACCACCCCTCTGAAAATTTTCACCAAAATAATTAATTTGGATGAACAGTAACCGGTAGCAATTTATTTGGATTTTCTGGAAAATTGACCTTCAAACTGCCATAACTTTTGCATAGAACATCCAAATCAATTGATTCTTGTTGCTAAATTCACCTAAAATTATGCTCTACCTTCTGTGAATTTTTCATGATTTTTTGATGACTTTGAATTTTTGGGTCTTTTCGGTATTATTTGTTCTTATTGTGCTTTCGACTCTTTCGGTAGGTTCCGACGATTCTATTATCCTCTGCAGCAAGAAAGTCTTCCCCAGCAAGGCAAGCAGTTTTATCATAAACATCCCATTACTTTCAAGTCTAATACTTTGTTTACAAATTGTATGTATGCATGCTTTTGTGTCAAAGTTATTTTTCCCGATTAGAGGTAGTTATTCTGTGAGCACCCGGATTTATTAAGCTCATAATACTTAGTCATCCAATTGACCCTAGTATTATCAACCAAATAAACCAGTCTCGAGAGATGTATACTCCCTGAACGCAAGTATACATACCTCACAACAAAAGAATGTATCAATTCCATACAACACATAGTACATAAGCAACAAACCGAAGTTAATATTAAAAGGGATAGGTTACTACAAAAGAGGGGCCTTCTGGCCAAATAACAACAAGAACTACTAAGATAACAATGAAGCAAAAGTGCCATAAAGATGGCTATAACACAAAGCCAATCAGTGTGCCTTAACCCCTAGGCATCTGACCGGACCGCCAAGCTAGTCGTCGAAGAAGCTGCAACACGTAGCACAAAAGAGAGGCTCTTGGAGCTCACCTCCTTCCTCTGCAACAAAAGCCACAAAAATGCCACAACCACGGGTAGATGAGTACATAAAGTACTCCGCAAGACTTACGTGTAAGATAACAGAACTATAAATAGCTACATGCAAGCTTTATTTAAGTGGATGAGGCTTTGGACTCATTTTAGCATAAAGCAAGTTTCATTTGCAATAACATAATAGATTGAAGGCAATTTGGCAAAGCATTTTAATTGTTGAAATAACAACGAGATAATAACATAGTAACAACAACAAGATCAACCTAGAAGTGACTAACCCAAGTCACCACAACAATAGCATGAACATCCATTCATACCAACCCATCAAGTTTTAATTTAAATGGTTGAGACTAGTTCTTGAACGACCTTACCAAGCATGTCCATAACCCTAGGACGAGGCTATTCGAATAGTTTTAACCCTGCAGGGGTGTACCAATGTACCCACACGTCAGACCGCCTTTCCTTTAAGCATACTACCTTTGGTATCTTAAGCACGCTAAGTCCTACGAGACATTTCCAATGGGCGATGCTAATTCGACCGCACAACCCACGGGATAAGGACCCAATGGACTGACCTAACCAGAGTGCCAAGGCTCCATTCCCACACCACACACACACACATTTTATTTTTAAAACACACCAACCGAAAGCGACTCCAATTAGCACCGCCCAAAGTACTTAGTCAAGAGAGGTCCCATATCCCCTCGTGTGGTTAGCATAAAAGCGCTTGGCTTAGTGACCCAAGTAACTTCGGTCCTTAGGGACCGGGCATACCACCACATTCCATAAACCGCACCATCCATCCAATATGCCCAAGTCTAAATCAATCTTTTATTTTCAGTTTTTGATTTTACAAATTAATCAAAGCACAAGTCTTTGGACATATAGGAGTAATAATCAGTTTTGAGTGATCAAGACCATGGACTAAGTCGATGATCGCCCATTACTACCGTTACTAAGCATGTCTAAGTAGTAGAAAACGCAACTACTAAGTGATAAGAGCTCATCCAACGAGCTCAAACCACAACAAATAACCTAGGCTCATTGGTAGTAGAGGATAAACAATTCCTCAGATTATGCAACTATAGGATTGCTAGCGACATTTAACACAAAGTAGCATGCATACATAGAAGTAAAACAATATATTAAGCTTTAAAGTAATGGGACAATGATGGAAATGATCAAACTGCTTGCCTTGTTGTTGTTGCTTAAGTTGTGGCAGAGGGTCACTCTCGGGATTACCACAAATATCGAAACCTAACGGAAAAGCGATAAAGAACCGATAAGAACAACGAAAAACCAAAAGACCCAACAGCGGAACTTCTCCGAATGCTATGAAAATTTTACAGCAACAAGACAATGATTTATCATGAATTTAGCAATAAGAACCAATTGATTTGGATTCTTAATGCAAAAGATATGATGAAATCAATTCTGCTCAGCCTATCTAATTAGAAATATGTTACTATTCATCGCAAAATTTTCTAGAATGGTAGTGATACTGAGATTTTTACTACAAAACCAGCACCTCATGAGATGAATAACACAATTGAGTTCATCTCATTTGGAGCTATTATGCACTTTCTATAATTTTTCAAAAACAAGAACTTGAACAAAATTATAATGCACAAGTCCTCATTTTTATAACAGCAACATGCTCAAAACTAATTTTCACAGTGAGTTCATTAATAGAGGAAACCAACAAAGTTGGTCTCACTCAAAAATAATCTACAGAGCATTAGTTATGTATTTTACAAGTTAAGCATCAATTTGAGTGTACACTTAAAGTTAGTTTTAAAATTTAATGGTAAACTGTGCTCTGGGGCTGAACTCAACTTACAATCATTTTTGGATTAAAGTCAAGTTCAAGACAGAGCTAACACAATTTGAATGACCTCATTTGGATTTAAAACGAAAAAGATATGAAATTCTAAAGTTATACCTTTTCCAGTTCACAATTTTAACAGATCCTTTGGAATTTCTAAAACCCTAAAGACATGGGAGGTCATAAGCGGCTCGAGATCACGGGGGGAGGTCCTCAACGGTTGAGATCTTCCAAGGAAGATCTAAACTATCAAGATCTCCCGAGGAAGATCTACATCGTCGAGGACCTCACAGGGGAGGTCTGGGACGGTCGAGATGTTCCAAGGGAGGTCCTTGATGGTTGAGATCGTCGAGGAGGACCTTGGCGGTCAAGATCTACCCGGGAGGTCATGAGCGGGTGAGATGACCTCGGGGAGGTCCTAAGGGAGGTCCAACACCCGAGACCTCCGGGAGGTGCAGGCGGCCACGATCGCAAGGGAGGTCTTGGATGCTCCGGATCTCCTCGGAGGAGGTCATGGGCGCCCCAGAGCTCATGACCCGCGTGCTTGCTTGCGCCGCACGCGTGCTTGGACATGAGATAAATCGGCGGGACAACGAGGAGGTCGCGCGGAGGTCTTAAATGCGCGCAAGGGAGGATTAAATGCGGTTAAGACACGCCAATGATTTCAATGATTTGAGCACTTGATTAGTGCATTAAACGCGACAAACCTTTGCCCTAAAAGCGACAATGGCGCCCTTTGCCTTGTCCGACAAAGACCGGGTTTGAAGAGATGGTCTCGCCGGCGATGTAGGCCTCGCGGCGACATCAATGGTACCACCGAGTGCACAATAACTGCGCACCAGTGGACCTCCTCTCAATGGCGGCGACGGCCTTAAGCGCCGGCGAGCCGAGAGAGGCACGAAGGCACCACACGGCAAAATCCAAAATGCGAAATAAAGCTCGCGACATCCATTCAGCGTGTGCCCAAATAAAAGCTCCGCAACCTCATACATGCGGGTGCCCAGCTAAGGACTATCAGAAGTACACGGAGGTCTGAAGGTGCCGGGAGGTCGAGGATGGTGATGGCCCGAGTTGGAGAAGATGGGAAGCTCATTGCTCAAGACCAAGCTCCAACTCCAAGCTCCACTAGCCCACTCCTGAAAATGTCAACCTAACAATGAGTTAGGTTCAACTCAGGAGATTTTGGGGGAGCTTAAAATGAGCTAGAGGTTGAGAGGGAGCCACTGGAGCAAGCCTTCACCACCGAGGGCTTCAAGCTTCTCAACAATGGCGGCCAAGAGTGGAGACCAGAGGAGAGAAAAGCTCAAATGACACGGTGCAAGCTAAAGCTTAGAAGTGTGCCAAAGAAGCCAAGGGAGGAACCCAAGGGGGGGTTTTATACTTGGGAGAAGCAGGCACACGAGCTGGGGTTAAGCTCATGGTGAGCTTAGCCCATGGCTCGGTCCATGGGGTTGGACAAGACACGAGGTTGACATGGTGGCAGTGCTGTGTGGACGGGGAGGCGGAAGGTGACTGCATTAAATCTTGGTCGCAAGAGCTCATTGTAAGGTACACAGTGGACAGACACGCATTAACTCCCTACTCAGAAGCACGCATGCGTGACCAAGGAAGGAGAAGAACAGGGGAGGTCATTTTGACCGTTGGATAAGACTACGGGGAGGTCCTAACCATCGGATTCTATTTTTGAACCGTTATGTTTTAAGTGGCTGGGAGGAGGTCCCAGCCACACGATTTGGACAGGGAGGTCGTGGCCCTCCGATTTCCATAATACGAAGGCGCACGTGGAAAAGGGGACAGGAGGTCCAAGGCGTTGGATTTCAATCCAACGGTGCGGACCTCTAGGAGGACTTAACCGCACACGGCCTTAAGAACATGAGGGGGAGGTCATGGCCTTAGGATTCAAATCCAAGGGCACACAACCAAAAAGGACGGATCGAGGCTTTGCGTGAAGCGAGGAGGTCAAGACCTTTGGATTTTGATCCAACGGTGGTGATCAAGACAGGAGGTCTGAGCTGTGGCGTGGCGCAAAGGAGGTCTTGAGCTTGCAACACACAAGGGAGGTCATGGCCATTAGATTTAGATCTAAGAACAGCGACCTCACGTCTTGTGAGGAGGTCGATGCGCATAAGACAAGGAGGAGGTCGTGGCCAGTGGATTTTAATCAGCGGTGCACAACACGAGATAGGGGAGGTCTTGTCGTTGGATATTTTGAGGGGAGGTCGTGGGGTGTTGGATCGATCCAGCGGCCACGACCTCGTTTAGGTGGGAGGTTTGCTTAGTTTAACGGTGAGGGAGGTCATGGCCATGGATCTTGGATCCAAGGGCTACGACCTCAACAAGGTGGGATGTCTAGTGGTTTGACGGCCCGTGGAGGTTTTGAGATTTAACACAGGGGAGGTCATGACCGTGGATCTTTGATCCAACGGCTATGACTGATGAGGTGAGGAGGTCTTTGCGGTGTTGATCATGAGGAGGTCGTGGCGGTTGGATGTAAATCCAGCAGTGCGACCTGATCAAGGTGGAGAGGAGGTCTGGCGAGGTGCAGACATGGTTGGCTGGACGACTTTGCCAATGGCTAGCCCAAGGAGCAGTGTAGGCTTTTAAATTTAGTTTTTAACAATTGAAACTTAGCAGAATTATTTGAGATAGCAAATGAACTCCAAAATTCATGAAATTTTAACAGAGCTTCTTGACCATGAGATTAACCTTGCTTAAAATTTCCAGAGGTTATTATGCAGTGCATTTTTCTCAGGAAATTCATGAAGGTTGTTCAAGGATTTGTTTTGCCTCCAAAATTTATCAACAAGTGTTATAACTCATGATATTTTTCAGAGGGGTCCCACCTCAACTTTAGGACCAAGGAAAAATATTTCCAAATGTTTGGCACAAAATTTAGACAATTAGAAAATGAGTTTGACTTTTGGTCAACAAGAGCTTTGTGTTTTTGGATTACACAACTCTTGGACAAGAATTACATGAGTGTTTAGGGGTTTTCAAGGTGTGAGAAAAAGTTTTAATCTCTACACATATAATTATACTTGAACAAACCCTGTTTATACAGTTGGGATGTTACAAAATCTCCCCCCCCCTTACAAAAATCTCGTCCCGAGATTTGGCTCACTCGGTAAAGAAAGATGGATAGTCCGCACGCAGACGATCTTCTCTTTCCCAAGTAGCCTCATCCTCAGAATGGTTCGACCACTGAACTTTAAGGAACTTGATGGTCTTATTCCTTGTCCTTCGTTCGGACTCATCGAGTACGCGAGCAGGTGCTCGCGATAGGTCAAATCTTCACGGACATCGAGAGTTTCCAGCGAGCTTCCTCGGTTGGAACACGGAGGCACTTCTTAAGCTGGGACACATGGAAAACATCATGTACCCCCTCAAGTGCGGTGGCAACTCCAACTTATAGCAGCAGCTCCTTCTTCTCGATAACGCGGTAGGGACCGACATATCGAGGAGCCAACTGCCCTTGACGCCAAAGCGTTGATGGCCCTTCAAAGGAGAGACTTTGAGATAAACAAAGTCATTAGGCTCAAAACGCAACTCACGTCGGCGGCGATCCGCATAGCTCTTTTGCTGGATTGAGTATGCATGGCAGCAAACGAATAAAATTTGGACTTGGCGCTCGGCCTCATTGATTGAGTCCGGGCAAAGAGGTCTTTCACCGGTCTCGACCAGTTCAATGGGGTTCTACACTTTCTCCGTACAAGGCCTCGAAAGGTGCCATCCGAGAGGCGGCTTTGAAAAAGTTGTTGTTATAAGAAAACTTCGGCGAATGGCAAGCATTTCTCCCAATGCTTCCCATAGGAAAGAACACAAGCACGAAGCATGTCTTCCAAAACTTGGTTGACCTCTCGGTCGACCATCGGTTTGGGGATGATATCTTGGTAAAGCAAGACAGTGCCCATAGCCTCTTGCAAGCTATGCCAAAATGAGGCGTGAAAAGGATCCACGATCCGACACAATCGTCTTGACACCGTGCAAACTCACGATCGCGGGCGGCGTAGAGTTCCGCCAAAAGACCTACGAAGGTCGGTCTTGACGGAAGGAAATGTGCCACCTTAGTCAATCGATCGATGGCGACCCAAATGGCATCATTCTTCTTGGGGCGTGGGTAGACCGGTGATGAAATCCATTCCGATCGAATCCACTTCCACTCCGGAATAGGCAAAAGGTGAAGCGATCTGCTTTGGATGCCGATGCTTTCGGCCTTGACACGACGACATCGTCGCTTTTCGGCAATGAACCGCGATCTCCCTCTTCATTCGGGTCCACAAAATCTCTGGCGGAGATCTTGATACATCTTTGTGGCCGGGATGAATAGACAAAGGCGAATCATGGGCTTCGCGGAGGATTAAATTCCGCAATTCCATGTCCTTTGGAACCACAAGGCGTTGCCCGAACCTCACAACACCATGCTCATCCTCAGAAAAGCACTTGGTTGTTCCGTTCTTGACATTCTCCTTGATGTGGCTCACTCCAACATCCGACTGCTGAGCGGACTTGATCCGATCCACCAAGGTTGGTTGCACAACCAAGGTAGCGAGGGAACCATGCTCAACTAAACTCAAGTTGAGACGCTGGAATTCCTCCTGAAGAGTGGGCTGACGCCCTTTGAGCAGCAAGGCATTACAATGCGCTTTGCGACTAAGCGCATCGGCAACGACATTAGCCTTGCCCGGATGGTAGTGAATACCCATATCATAGTCCTTGATCAACTCCAACCATCTCCTTTGCACGAGGTTGGTCGGTTTGTGTGAACAAGTACTTTAAGCTTTTGTGATCGAATACACTTCTAGCGATTCTGGATTAGGTAATGTCGCCAAATCTTAAGTGCATGAATCACAATGACTAACTCCAGTCATGAGTAGGATAGTTGAGCTCATGAGGTCTCAATTGCCTTGATGCATAGGCTACTACCTTGCCTTCTTGCATAAGGACACTGGCAAGGCCTCGACGAGAAGCATCGCAAAAGATATCGAAGCCGGTGGATAACGGGAAGAACAAGAGCGGGAGGCGGTGGTCAAGCGCTTCTTGAGAATTTGGAAGCTTTGCATGCAAGCATCGGACCACAAGAACTTCTTGTCCTTCTTGAGCAACTCCGTCATCGGCCGGGATCTTGGAGAAGTTCTCTATAAGCGGCGATAATATCCCGCTAAGCGAGAAAACTCCGTACCTCGGTGACCAAAGTAAGGTGACTCCATGAAAGAACATCGTGACCTTGCTAGGGTCAGCGGCTCGCCTCTATTTGAAAGAACGTGGCCTAAGAAAGACACTTCCTTCAACGGAATGCACACTTCTTTGAACTTGGCGTCTGGTGGTGCTCCATGACTGCTCAACACAAGCATCGGATGCTCGGCGTGTTCCTCATCGGTCTTGGAATAGATAAGGATATCATCGATGAAGACCACGACAAACTTATCCAAATACTCCATGAATACCGAATTCATGAGGTTCATGAACAAAGCGAGGAGCATTGGTTAAGCGAAGGACATGACGGTGTACTCGTACAAGCCGTAGCGAGTAGAGAATGCCGTCTTTGGAATATCCTCGGTCGAATCCGAACACGATGATATCCACTCTCAAATCAATCTTGGAGAAAACTCGAGCTCCGGTTAATTGATCGAAGAGATCGTCGATCTTGGGGCAATGGATACTTGTTCTTTCTAGTCACTTCATTAAGTGGGCGGTAATCAACGCACATCTTAAAATCCGATCCTTGTTCTTTACGAAGATTCTTTGGACAACCCCAAGGAGATGAGCTAGGGCGAATGAAACCCTTCTCTTGAAGCTCACTTAACTGCTTCTTCAACTCCACCAACTCGTTCGGTGGCATCCGATAAGGCCTCTTTGAGATAGGGGCGGTACCGGGAGCCAACTCAATGACAAACTCGAGGTCTCGAACGGGTGGCATCCCTGGAAGATCTGCGAGAAAGACATCAACGAAGTCACAAACTGTTGGGACTTCACTAATATCAAGAGCGGGCTTCGCTTCAAGCGCGAAGAGATGAGGGCCTAGCAGCTTCGGCGAAAAGCGAACTTGCTCGCCGGAGGGACTAGATAGAGAGATGAGCTTCCTGGCGCAATCGATTTGCCCCATGTGCTGGGACAACCAATCCATGCCAAGAATCACATCAAGACTCCTTGAATGGAGAAGGATCGGGTTTGCTAAGAACCCTACCCTTCGATCTCGATAGGAACATCCTACACTCAGATTCGACTCTCAACTCCGAACCGGGAGAGCGAATGAGTAAGCGGGACCGACAATGGAGAGAAAAAAGCTCACCAACAATGCAAAAGACTCGAAACAAAGGAATGAGATGCTCTGAATCAAACAAGACGATGGCGGGGTGAGAGTTAACGAAAGTGTACCTAGCACGGCGTCGGTGCCTCTGAGCCTCCTCTGCGGTGGCGGCGTTGACGCGACCACTACCCACGCCTTGGGTAGCGGGGCGATCTTACGGTCTGAGATGCACCACCTCTGCCCGCGTCCTCCATTGGGGCGAGGGGGTGCTCTATCTTCTTAGGGCATTGGTTCGCATAATGCCCCTACGGTTGCAAAGAAGCATGTGACCCGGCGGTTTGGGTTGCGGGGCCGCTCTGTTGACTTCGTAGGTGCGTGGATGAGACACGACTGCGATGAACGAGCGAGGCGAGTAACCTCGGGGTGCCAAGATGGGGACCGGTACCCTGAGGCTGCCCGGCGGGGACGGAGGAAGCGGCCTTGGATGACTTATGGGCCTCCCATTTGCGCTGCGAGGAGTCCATAAGCTCTCGAGCTGCATGCTTTCGTGACGATGGCCTTGTCGACCAAGGTGCGGAAATCGGGAAAGTCGACAATGGATAGCTTGTCCTTGACTCCTCGGACAAGCCACGCTGAACTTGGCACCTTAGCCATATCGGTGGCCACATCCTCGGGGAGCATAACGAGCTAGATGGTTGAACTTCGTAGACATACTCCATGGTGAGCTCGCCCTTGCTTGGCGCAAGAAACTCCACCTTCTTGATCTCCATCAAGCGGCGAGGATGTGAGCTCGGCGGAAGGCGTCTGAAACTCCTCCCAAGCGGTGTGGTCTGCGGGCTGCATGGCGAAAATTCTCCCACCATGACAAAGCTGCACCCTCCGGTGGTGCGATGCAAATAAGCGCCTTCTCGTGCTCTGGCGCTGCGCTATCTTGAGCTTCGCTCAACCAAGCGAAGCCAATAAATGCCTTGGCGGGTCCTCGAGGCCAAGGAAAAGGTAGGGGTGAGTACGAAGAAACTCCACGAGTCCTCCACGCGGTGATGGGCGTTCCCTTGCCCAGATCCTGAAGCTCCGGTAAGAGGCGGTGGTGTTCTTGCGATGGCGTCGATAGAACTCTCTCATCATCCGTGCGGTTGCGCTCGATCTGAAGAAGAACCTCGGCCATGGTGGAGGAGGAAGCTCCTCGTCCGGACCGGTGGCCCGCCTTGGCCGCTCTGAGTGCGTCCGGCCATCTGTTACAAGAAATTTTGGTTAGCAACTAGACTCGAAAAAACAAAGCCTTTAAAAGAAGCAAAAGCGATCGACTAGGGAATGGAATATCGCCTAAGCGAAAGCCAAAACAGCGAGTAAATCAACTTTAGAAGCTTCTAAAAGACTCTAAAACAGCCAAGAAACTCCAAAAGCAAGGCTCAACTTCTCAACTCAACTAACCCGTATTGAATAAGCGAGTAATTGATCGAGAAGATTAAAAATCAGATTGTAAGATGAGATCTAAAACTATTAGAGAGCAAGGTTAATGCAGCGAAATAAGTGTTAGATACTTAGCTAACTAGTATCACATCTTACCCTTTTATTCCCACAAATTTTAGTTGATTTAACCTCTCATTTTCTACCCTATTTAGAACCTTTGAGCTTGCTGTCCGGAAATTGGCGCTTGCTGTCCAGATTTTGCATCAAGCTTCGGTCGAAATTGGCCATTCGAAGCTTCAAAACCTTGTAAATGGGCAGCTAATACTTCAATTTGCCAAACTCATTGATTCCCCAAAACCCCATTAATCGATAACAACTATTTTGTAGAAGGAAGAGAGAAAACAACTTTTAAAACTCAAATTAGAGTGAGATGAGAGAGAAAGCTAAGATAGATGAGGAGTAAAATCTGAGAATTTTCTTAAGCTTTCAAAACTCATTTGATACTTTGAAATTAGGTTTTCAAAATATCCTAAAAACGACCAAGCTTGCGTTACTACGGTCGAAGCGGCTCGATACCAACTTTTGTGAGCACCGGATTTATTAAGCTCATAATACTTAGTCATCCAATTGACCTAGTATTATCAACCAAATAAACCGGTCTCGAGAGATGTATACTCCCGAATGCGGTATACATACCTCACAACAAAAGAATGTATCAATTCCATACAACACATAGTACATAAGCAACAAACCAGAAGTTAATATTAAAAGGGATAGGTTACTACAAAAGAGGGGCCTTCTGGCCAAATAACAACAAGAACTACTAAGATAACAGCGGAAGCAAAAGTGCCATAAAGATGGCTATAACACAAAGCCAATCGGTGTGCCTTAACCCTAGGCATCTCGTAGGACCGCCAAGCTAGTCGTCGAAGAAGGCGCAACACGTAGCACAAAAGAGAGGCTCTTGGAGCTCACCTCCTTCCTCTGCAACAAAAGCCACAAAATGCCACAACCAGGGCGGATGAGTACATAAAGTACTCCATAAGACTTACGTGTAAGATAACAGAACTATAAATAGCTACATGCAAGCTTTATTTAAGTGGATGAGGCTTTGGACTCATTTTAGCATAAAGCAAGTTTCATTTGCAATAACATAATAGATTGAAAGCAATTTGGCAAAGCATTTTAATTGTTGAAATAACAACGAGATAATAACATAGTAACAACAACAAGATCAACCTGGAAGTGACTAACCCAAGTCACCACAACAATAGCATGAACATCCATTCATACCAACCCATCAAGTTTTAATTTAAATGGTTGAGACTAGTTCTTGAACGACCTTACCAAGCATGTCCATAACCTAGGACGAGGCTATTCGAATAGTTTTAACCCTGCAGGGGTGTACCGATGTACCCACACGTCGACCGCCTTTCCTTTAAGCATACTACCTTTGGTATGCTGAAAGCAGCTAAGTCCTCTGAGACATTTCCAATGGGCGGTGCTAATTCGACCCGCACAAACCACGGGATAAGGACCCAATGGACAACGTAACCGGTGCGCCTTTGCTCCATTCCCACACCACACACACACACATTTTATTTTTAAAACACACCAACCGAAAGCGACTCCAATTAGCACCGCCCAAAGTACTTAGTCAAGAGAGGTCCCATATCCCCTCGTGTGGTTAGCATAAAAGCGCTTGGCTTAGTGACCCAAGTAACTCGGTCCTTAGGGACCCGGGCATACCACCACATTCCATAAACCGCACCATCCATCCAATATGCCCAAGTCTAAATCAATCTTTTATTTTCAGTTTTTGATTTTACAAATTAATCAAAGCACAAGTGCTGGACATATAGGAGTAATAATCAGTTTTGAGTGATCAAGACCATCGACTAAGTCGATGATCGCCCATTACTACCGTTACTAAGCATGTCTAAGTAGTAGAAAACGCAACTACTAAGTGATAAGAGCTCATCCAACGAGCTCAAACCACATCAAATAACCTAGGCTCATTGGTAGTAGAGGATAAACAATTCCTACAGATTATGCAACTATAGGATTGCTAGCGACATTTAACACAAAGTAGCATGCATACATAGAAGTAAAACAATATATTAAGCTTTAAAGTAATGGGACAATGATGGAAATGATCAAACTGCTTGCCTTGTTGTTGTTGCTCAAGTTGTGGCAGAGGGTCACTCTCGGGATTACCACAAATGTCGAAACCTAACGGAAAAGCGATAAAGAACCGATAAGAACAACGAAAAACCAAAAGACCCAACAGCGGAACTTCTCCGAATGCTATGAAAATTTTACAGCAGCAAGACAATGATTTATCATGAATTTAGCAATAAGAACCAATTGATTTGGATTCTTAATGCAAAAGATATGATGAAATCAATTCTGCTCAGCCTATCTAATTAGAAATATGTTACTATTCATCGCAAAATTTTCTAGAATGGTAGTGATACTGAGATTTTTACTGCAAAACCAGCACCTCATGAGATGAATAACACAATTGAGTTCATCTCATTTGGAGCTATTATGCACTTTCTATAATTTTTCAAAAACAAGAACTTGAACAAAATTATAATGCACAAGTCCTCATTTTTATAACAGCAACATGCTCAAAACTAATTTTCACAGTGTGTTCATTAATAGAGAAACCAACAAAGTTGGTCTCACTCAAAAATAATCTCTGAGCATTAGTTATGTATTTTACAAGTTAAGCATCAATTTGAGTGTACACTTAAAGTTAGTTTTAAAATTTAATGGTAAACTGTGCTCTGGGGCTGAACTCAACTTACAATCATTTTTGGATTAAAGTCAAGTTCAAGACAGAGCTAACACAATTTGAATGACCTCATTTGGATTTAAAAGCGAAAAAGATATGAAATTCTAAAGTTATACCTTTTCGGTTCACAATTTTAACGAGATCTTGGAATTTCTAAAACCCTAAAGACATGGGAGGTCATAAGCGGCTCATATCACGGGGGAGGTCCTCAGCGGTTGAGATCTTCCAAGGAAGATCTAAACTATCAAGATCTCCCAGGAAGATCTACATCGTCGAGGACCTCACGGGGAGGTCTGGGCGGTCGAGATGTTCAAGGGAGGTCCTTGATGGTTGAGATCGTCGAGGAGGACCTTGGCGGTCAAGATCTACAGGGAGGTCATGAGCGGTGAGATGACCTCGGGGAGGTCCTAAGGGAGGTCCAAACACCACAGACCTCCGAGGGAGGTCTGGGCGGCCACGATCGCAAGGGAGGTCTTGGGCGCTCAGATCTCCTCGGAGGAGGTCATGGGCGTCGAGCTCGCGCCCCGTGCTTGCGCTGCGCTGCGTGCTTGGACATGAGATAAATGCGCGGGACAACGAGGAGGTCCGCTGGAGGTCTTAAATGCGGCGCAAGGGAGGATTAAATGCAGTTAAGACACGCCAATGATTTCAATGATTTGAGCACTTGATTAGTGCATTAAGCGCGACAAACCTTTGCCCTAAAAGCGACAATGGCGCCGGTGCCTTGTCAAACAAAGACCCGGGTTTGAAGAGATGGTCCTCGCCGCGATGTAGGCCTCATGGCGACATCAATGGTACCCTTGAGTGCACAATAACTGCGCACCAGTGGACCTCCTCTCAATAAGCGGCGATGGCCTTAAACGCCGTGGCCGTGAAGAACGCGAAGGCACCACTGCGGCAAAATCCAAAATCGAAATAAAGCTCGCGACATCCATTCAAGCGTGTGCCCAAATAAAAGCTCCATAACCTCATACATCGGGTGCCCGGTAGCTAAGGACTATCGGGAAGTACAGGAGGTCTGAAGGTCTTGGGGAGGTCGAGGATGGTGATGGCACGAGTTGGAGAAGATGGGAAGCTCATTGCTCAAGACCAAGCTCAACTCCAAGCTCCGCTAGCCCGCTCTGAAAATGTCAACCTAACAATGAGTTAGGTTCAACTCGAGAGATTTTGGGGAGCTTAAAATGAGCTAGAGGTTGAGAGGGAGCCCTTTGGAGCAAGCCTTCACCAGAGGGCTTCAAGCTTCTCAACAATGGCGGCCAAGAGTGGAGACGGAGAGAGAAAAGCTCAAATGACAGTGCAAGCTAAAGCTTAGAAGTGTGCCAAAGAAGCCAAGGGAGGAACCCAAGGGGGTTTTATACTTGGGAGAAGCGAGCACACAGTGGGGTTAAGCTCATGGTGAGCTTAGCCCATGGCTCGATCCATGGGGTTGGACAAGACACGAGGTTGACATGGTGGCAGTCTGTGTGGATAGGAGGCGGAAGGTGACTGCATTAAATCTTGGTCGACAAGAAGCTGTTGTAAGGTACAGAGTGGACAGACACGCATTAACTCCCTGCTTAGAAGCACGCATGCGTGACCAAGGAAGGAGAAAAACGAGGGAGGTCATTTTGGCCGTTGGATAAGACTACGGGAGGTCTTAACCATCGGATTCTATTTTGAACCGTTATGTTTTAAGTGGTGGGAGGAGGTCCGGCCACACGATTTGACGAGGAGGTCGTGGCCCTCCGATTTCCATATCTGAAAGTGCGTGGAAAAGGGGCGGGGAGGTCCAAGGCGTTGGATTTCAATCCAGCAGTGCGGACCTCGAGAGGACTCTTGCTGCACACGGCCTTAAGAACATGAGGGAGGTCATGGCCTTAGGATTCAAATCCAGGGCACACAACCAAAAAGGACGATGCGAGGCTTTGCGTGAAGCGAGGGAGGTCAAGACCTTTGGATTTTGATCAACGGTGGTGATCAAGGCAGGGAGGTCTGAGCCTGTGGCGTGGCGCAAAAGAGGTCTTGAGCTTGCGCAACACACAAGGGAGGTCATGGCCATTAGATTTAGATCTAAGAACGCGACCTCACGTCTTGTGAGGAGGTCGATCGCATAAGACAAGGAGGAGGTCGTGGTAGTGGATTTTTAATCAGCGGTGCACAACACGAGATAGGGGAGGTCTTGTCTTGTTGGATATTTTTGGGGGAGGTCGTGGGTTGTTGGATCGATCCAGCGGCTCACGACCTCGTTTAAATGGGAGGTTTGCTTAGTTTAACGGTGAGGGAGGTCATGGCCATGGATCTTGGATCCAAGGGCTACGACCTCAACAAGGTGGGATGTCTAGTGGTTTGACAGCCCGTGGAGGTTTTTGAGATTTAACACACAGGGGAGGTCATGACCGTGGATCTTTGATCCAACGGCTATGACCTGATGAGGTGAGGAGGTCTTTGCGGTGTTGACCGCGGAGGAGTTACAAAATCTCCCCCCCCCTTACAAAAATCTCGTCCCGAGATTTGGCTCACTCGGTAAAGAAAGATGGATAGTCCGCACGCAGACGATCTTCTCTTTCCCAAGTAGCCTCATCCTCAGAATGGTTCGACCACTGAACTTTAAGGAACTTGATGGTCTTATTCCTTGTCCTTTGTTCGGACTCATCGAGTCTGTGAGCAGGTGCTCGCGATAGGTCAAATCTTCCTAGACATCGAGAGTTTCCAGCGAGCTTCCTCGGTTGGAACACGGAGGCACTTCTTAATTTGGGACACATGAAAACATCATGTACCCCCTCAAGTGCAGTTGGCAACTCCAACTTATAGCAGCGGCTCCTTCTTCTCGATAACGCGGTAGGGACCGACATATCGAGAGCCAACTGCCCTTGGCCAAAGCGTTGATGGCCCTTCAAAGGAGAGACTTTGAGATAAACCAAGTCATTAGGCTCAAAAGCGCAACTCACGTCGACGGCGATCCGCATAGCTCTTTTGCCTAGATTGAGCGTGCAAGCAGCTCACGAATAAAATTTGGATTTGGCGCTCGGCCTCATTGATTGAGTCGGGACCAAGAGAGGTCTTTCACGGTCTCGACCGAGTTCAGCGGGTTCTACACTTTCTCCGTACAAGGCCTCGAAAGGTGCCATCTGAGGCGCCTTTGAAAATTTGTTGTTATAAGAAAACTTCGGCGAATGGCAAGCATTTCTCCCAATGCTTCCCATAGGAAAGAACACAAGCCGAAGCATGTCTTCCAAAACTTGGTTGACCCTCTCGGTCGACCATCGGTTTGGGGATGATATCTTGGTAAAGCAAACAGTGCCCATAGCCTCTTGCAAGCTATGCCAAAATGAGGCGTGAAAAGGATCCACGATCCGACACAATCGTCTTGACACACGTGCAAACTCACGATCTTGAGGCGGCGTAGAGTTCGCGAAAAGACCTACGAAGGTCGGTCTTGTGGGAAGGAAATGTTCCACCTTAGTCAATCGATCGATGACGACCCAAATGGCATCATTCTTCTTGGGGCGTGGGTAGACCGGTGATGAAATCCATTCGATCGAATCCCTTCCACTCCGGAATAGGCAAAAGGTGAAGCGATCTGCTTTGGATCTTGATGCTCGGCCTTGACTGACGACATCGTCGCTTTCGGCAATGAACCGCAATCTCCTCTTCATTCGGGTCCACCAAAATCTCTGGCGGAGATCTTGATACATCTTTGTGGCCGGGATGAATAGACAAAAGCGAATCATGGGCTTCGCGGAGGATTAAATTCCGCAATTCCATGTCCTTTGGAACCACAAAGGCGTTGCGAACCTCACAACACCATGCTCATCCTCGGAAAAGCACTTGGTTGTTCCGTTCTTGACATTCTCCTTGATGTGGCTCACTCCAACATCCATTGCTGGCGGACTTGATCCGATCCACCAAGGTTGGTTGCACAACCAAGGTAGCGAGGAACCATGCTCAACTAAACTCAAGTTGAGGCGCTGGAATTCCTCTGAAGAGTGAAATTTGGCGCCCTTTGGCGACAAGGCATTACAATACGCTGCGACTAAAGCGCATCGGCAGCGACATTAGCCTTGCCGGATGGTAGTGAATACCCATATCATAGTCCTTGATCAACTCCAACCATCTCCTTTGCACGAGGTTGGTCGGTTTGTGTGAACAAGTACTTTAAGCTTTTGTGATCCGAATACACTTCTAGCGATTCTGGATTAGGTAATGTCGCCAAATCTTAAGTGCATGAATCACGGTGACTAACTCCAGTCATGAGTAGGATAGTTGAGCTCATGAGGTCTCAATTGCCTTGATGCATAGGCCACTACCTTGCCTTCTTGCATAAGGACACAAGCGAGGCCTCGGCGAGAAGCATCGCAAAAGATATCGAAGCCGGTGGATATCGGGAAGAACAAGAGCGGGAGGCGGTGGTCAAGCGCTTCTTGAGAATTTGGAAGCTTTGCATGCAAGCATCGGACCACAAGAACTTCTTGTCCTTCTTGAGCAACTCCGTCATCGGCCGCGATCTTGGAGAAGTTCTCAATAAGCGGCGATAATATCCCGCTAAACCGAGAAAACTCCGTACCTCGGTGGCCAAAGTAAGGTGACTCCATGAAAGAACATCGCTGACCTTGCTAGGGTCAGCAGCTCGCCTCTATTTGAAAGAACGTGGCCTAAGAAAGGCGCTTCCTTCAAGCGGAATGCACACTTCTTTGAACCAGCGTCTGGTGGTGCTCCGCGACTCGCTCAACATAAGCGGATGCTCGGCGTGTTCCTCATCGGTCTTGGAATAGATAAGGATATCATCGATGAAGACCACGACAAACTTATCCAAATACTCCATGAATACCGAATTCATGAGGTTCATGAACAAAGCGGGAGGATTGGTTAAGCGAAGGACATGACGGTGTACTCGTACAAGCCGTAGCGAGTAGAGAATGCCATCTTTGGAATATCCTCGTGTCGAATCCGAACACGATGATATCCCACTCTCAAATCAATCTTGGAGAAAACTTCGAGCTCCGGTTAATTGATCGAAGAGATCGTCGATCTTGGGGCAATGGATACTTGTTCTTCTGAGTCACTTCATTAAGTGGCGGTAATCAACACATATCATATAAATCACGAATCCTTCTTCTTTACGAAGATTATTTGGACAACCCCAAGGAGGTGAGCTAGGCGAATGAAACCCTTCTCTTGAAGCTCACTTAGCGCTTCTTCAACTCCACCAACTCGTTCGGTGGCATCCGATAAGGCCTCTTTGAGATAGGGGCGATGCAGGAGCCAACTCAATGACAAACTCGAGGTCTCGAGCGGGTGGCATCCTGGAAGATCTGCGGGAAAGACATCGTGAAGTCACAAACTGTTGGGACTTCGCTAATATCAAGCGGGCTTCGCTTCAAGCCTTGAAGAGATGAGGGCCTAGCGACCGGTGGCGAACTTGCTCATGGGAGGACTAGAGAGAGATGAGCTTCTGGCGCAATCGATTTGCCCCATGTCTTTGGGACAACCAATCCATGCCAAGAATCACATCAAGACTCATTGAATGGAGAAGGATCGGGTTTGCTAAGAACCCTACCCTTCGATCTCGATAGGAACATCCCTACACTCAGATTGACTCTCAACTCCGAACCGGGAGAGCGAATGAGTAAGCGGGACCGACAATGGAGAGAAAAGAAGCTCACCAACAATGCAAAAGACTCGAAACAAAGGAATGAGATGCTCCTAAATCAAACAAGACGATGGCAGGGTGAGAGTTAACGAAAGTGTACCTAGCACGGCGTCGGGTGCCTCTGAGCCTCCTCTGCGTGTGGCGTTACGCGACCACTACCCACGCCTTGGGTAGCGGGGCGATCTTACGGTCTGAGATGCACCACCTCTGGCGCGTCCTCCATTAGGACGGGGGGTGCTCTTGTCTTCTTAGGGCATTGGTTCGCATAATGCCCTTACGGTTGCAAGAGAAGCATGTGACCCGGCGGTGGGTTGCGGGGCGCTCTCTTGACTTCGCGGTGCGTGATTGAGACACGACTGCGATGAACGAGAACAGGCGAGTAACCTCGGGGTGCCAAAATGGACCGGTACCCTGAGACTACCAGCGGGGACGGGAGGCGGCCTTGGATGACTTATGGGCCTCCCACTTGCGCTGCGGAGTCCATAAGCTCTCGGTGCATGCTTTCGTGACGATGGCCTTGTCGACCAATGTCCGGAAATCGGAAAGTCGACAATGGATAGCTTGTCCTTGACTCCTCGGACAAGCCACGCTGAACTTGGCACCTTAGCCATATCGGTGGCCACATCCTCGGGGAGCATAACGAGCTAGATGGTTGAACTTCGTAGACATACTCCATGGTGAGCTCGCCCTTGCTTGAGCGCAAGAAACTCCCCTTCTTGATCTCCATCAAGCGGCGAGGATGTGAGCCCGACGGAAGGCGATCTGAAACTCCTCCCAAGCGGTGTGATCTGCGGGCTGCATGGCGAAAATTCTCCCACCATGACAAAGCTGCACCCTCCGGTGGTGCGATGCAAATAAGCGCCTTCTCGTGCTCTCGCTGCGCTATCTTGAGCTTCACGCTCAACCAAGCAAGCCAATAAATGCCTTGGCGGGTCCTCGGGCCAGGGAAAAGGTAGAAGTGAGTTTGAAGAAACTCCGTGAGTCCTCCGCGGTGATGGGCATTCCCTTGCCCGGATCACGAAACTCGGTAAGAGGCGGTGGTGTTGCTGCGCGATGGCGTCGATAGAACTCTCCTATCATCCGTGCGGTTGCGCTCGATCGAAGAAGAACCTCGGCCATGCTCGGAGGAGGAGGAAGCTCCTCGTCCGGACCGGTGGCCAGCCTTGGCCGCTCTGAAAGTGCGTCCGGCCATCCTGTTACAAGAAATTTTGGTTAGCAACTAGACTCGAAAAAACAAAGCCTTTAAAAGAAGCAAAAGCGATCGACTAGGGGAATGGAATATCGCCCTAAACGAAAGCCAAAACAGCGAGTAAATCAACTTTAGAAGCTTCTAAAAGACTCTAAAAACAGCCAAGAAACTCCAAAAGCAAGGCTCAACTTCTCAACTGTAACATCCCAAATGTATAATTGGGGTTATTCAAGTATAATTATATGTGTAGAAATTAAAACTTTTTCTCACATCTTGAAAACCCCTAATCTCTTATGTAATTCTTATCCAAGAGTTGTGTAATCCAAAAACACAAAGCTCTTGTTGACCAAAAATCAAACTCATTTTCCAGTTGTCTAAATCTTGTGCCAAACATGTGGAATATATTTTCCTTGGTCCCAAAACTGATATGGGACCCCTCTGAAAAATATCACAAGTTGTAAAACTAGTTTGATAAATTTTGGAGGTAAAACAATCCTTTAAACAACCTTAACGAATTTCCTGAGAAAAATGCATTGCATAATAACCTCTGGAAATTTTATGCAAGGTTACTCTCATTGTCAGCAAGCTCCAGTTAAAATTTCATCAAATTGGGAGTTCATTTGCTATCTCAAATAATTACGCTAAGTTTAATTTGTTAAAAACTAAATTTAAAAGCCTACTTTGTTCCTTGGGCTAGCCACTTTGCAAAGTGGTCATTAACCCCATCGACCTCCTTCCCCACCTTGATGAGGTCGTGGCCGTTGGATCAATCCAAAGGCCACGACCTCCCCTCAACCAACGCACCCGGGGCCTCCCTTGAAGTCCTCACGGACGCGTGGACCTCCTCGGGTCAGCGTGGGCGCCAGACCTCCTCATGGTCAACACCGCAAAGGCTTTCCCACCTCATCGGTCGTAACCGTTGGATCAAAGATCACGGTCATGACCTCCCTGTGTGTTAAACCTCAAAGACCTCCTCATTTGTTAAACCATCGCGTGAGGTCATCCCATTTGTTGAGGTCGTGGCCGTTGGATCAAATCCAATGACCACGACCTCCTCCTCAACATACTCGATCAGGTCCTCCCACCTCGTGAGGTCATAGCCCTTGGATCCAAGATCCATGGCCACGACCTCCCTCCTTGTTAAACTAAGCAAACCTCCCACCTAACCACGGTGCGTAGCCATTGGATCAAATCCAACGACTCACGACCTCCCGTGCTATCAAGCACTCACAACCTCCCCATCTTACATGCGTGCACCGTTAGATTAAAATCTCACGGTCACGACCTCCTCCTTTGTCTTATGCGCATCAAACCTCCCACAAGCGTGAGGTCGTAGCCCTTGGATTTAAATCCAAAGGCCATGACCTCCCCTCGTGTTCTTATGTTCATGTGCGGTTAAGACCTCACAGAGGTCCTTGGATTGGATGGAGATCCAACGCTTTGGACCTCTGTCCCATTTTCTCACGTGCGCTTACACATTAAAGAAATCGGAGGCCACGACCTCCCCATCCTTGATCGTGTGGTGGGACTGCTCCATCCTTTGGCGTAACGGTTCAAAATGCCATCGGAGGGCAGGACCTCTCCCAAGGCTTATCCAACGGTCATCAAGACCTCCCTGTTCTTCTCCTTCCTTGGTCTCGCATGCATTCTTCTGAGCAGTGCATTAATGCGCGCCAGGCCACTTTGTACCTTTAACAACTCTTTCTTGACCGCATTAAATGCAAGTCGACCTTCCTCTCTCGGTCAAGCCAGAGCTGTCACCACTGTCAACTTTACATCTTGTCCAATGTCCTGGAGCCGTGCCATGGGCCAAGCTCACCATGAGCTTAGCGAGTGGTCCATGACCTCTGTGCCCAAGTATAAAGCCCCATTGGGTTCCTCCCGTAGCTTCTTTGGCACTCCTTCAAGTTCTAGCTTGCCTTTGGTGCCTTCTAAGCTTTGCTCTTCCTTGACCTCCCTTCTTGGCGCCATTCTTTGGAGCTTGGAGCTCCTCGGTGGACAAGGGTCCTGAGTTTTCCTCCTTTTCTTTGAGCTCCATTTGTACCATCCCTCTGGGACCAAGACCTAACTTCGCTTTGGTTTGGGCATTTCTGAGGTGGACAAAGAGGAGCTTGGAGGCTGGAGCTTTGGCCGTGGAGCAACCCCATCTTCTCCAACTCGGGCCATCACCATCCTCAACCTCCCGGCATCTTAAGGACCTCCGGTACTCCCCTGTTAGTCCCTTAGTTCTTGGCACCGCTTGAATGATGTCGCGGAGCTTTGTTGAGCACAAGCTTGAATGTCGTGAGAGCTTCATTTTGCTTTTCGGTGTTTGGCCGTCTTTGGTCAATTTGCCCTCTCGGCTCATGGCGTTCAAGCCGCCGTCGCCGTTGAGAGGAGGTCCTTGAGTGTGCAGCGTTATTGTGCACTCGGTGGTACCATGGAGGTCATGGCGAGGTCTACATCGCCGGTGAGAACCAAATCTTTGAGCTCGGGATTTTTGTCGGGCCTTAGCGGCGGCGTCGTTGTCGTTTTAGGACGAAGATCCTCGGCTTTGAATGCACTAATCATGTGCTCAAATCATTGAAATCATGGGCATGTCTTAGCTGCATTTAATCCTCCGTGTTGCGCATTTAAGACCTCCGCACGCGGACCTCCTTGATGTCGGTAGCGCATTTAATCTCTTGTCCAAGCGGCGTCTTGCGTCGCGCTAAATTTTATCGCGAGCTCGGGACATCCATGACCTCCTCCGAGGTGATCTGGGCGCCCGGGACCTCTCCTTGCGCAATCTTGGCCGTCCGGACCTCCACGGAGGTGCTGTGGACGTTAGACCTCCGTTTAGGACCTCCCAAAGCCATCTCGGCCTTTCATGACCTCCCGGGTAGATCTTGGCCGTCAAGGTCCTCCCTCGGACGATCTGGACCATCAAGGACCTCCTTGGAACATCTGGACCGTCCGGGACCTCCTGTGAGGTCTTGGCGATGTAGATCTTCCTTGGGAGATCTTGATAGTTTAGATCTTCCTTTGGAAGATCTCGGCCGTTAGGACCTCCCTTTAGATCTGGTCCGTCCGGACCTCCCTCATCGTTGTGGTCGTTGGATTCTCCATCTGCGGCCACGACCTCCCTCACCTCGCGCATGTGCGTTGCTAGGAGGTCGGGGCCTCTGGACCTCATGGCCGCGTTGTGCGTTACCTCTGGGAGGTGCGAGCCGTTAGATCTATGATCTGTGGCTCACGTCCTCCCATGCCTTTGTGATTTTAGAAATTCGGTGAGCTCTAGTATAAAGCTGAAATAAGGTATAAACTTTAGAATTTCATATCTTTCTCATTTTAAATCCATTTGAGGTCATTCAAAGTATGTTGGCTCTGTCTTGGACTTGACTTTAATCCAAAAATGATTGTAAGTTGAGTTCAACTCGAGCACAGTTTGCCATTAGATTTTAAAACCATCTTTAAAATATACACTTAAATCAATGCTTAACTTGTAAAATACAAAACTAATGCTCTGTAGATTATTTTTGAGTGAGACCAACGTTGTTGGTTTCCTCTAATAATGAACTCACTGTGAAAATTAGTTTTGAGCTTGTTCTGTTATAAAAATGAGGACTTGTGCATTATAATTTTGTTCAAGTTCTTGTTTTTGAAAAATTATAGAGAGTGCAATATAGCCCCAAATGAGATGAACTCAATTGTGTTATTCATCTCATGAGGTGCTGGTTTTACAATAAAATTTCAGCTTCACTTCTGTTCTAGAAAATGTTGCCTCATAATTAAATTAATGAATAGTGCAGTTTGGTATTTTAGGGCTGAGCAGAATTGTTTTGCTCATAACTTTTGCATTGAGAATCCAAATCAATTGGTTCTTGTTGCAATATTCCTAAAATCACCCTCTTGCTGCTGTAGAAAATTCAGAGAATTTGGAGTTCGTTTGTTGTGCTGTCTTTGTTGTTTTAAATCGTTCTTATCGGTTCTTTCTCGCCTTTCCGTTAGGTTTAGACATTTGTGGTGATCCCGAGAGTGACCCTCCGCAACAAATTGACCAGCAACAGCAAGGCAAGCAGTTTGATCATTTCCATCATTGTCCCATTACTTTAAAGCTTAATATATCATTTTACTTCTATGTATGCATGCTACTTTGTGTTAAATGTAAGCTAGCAAGCCTATAGTTGCATAATCTGTAGGAATTGTTCATCCTCTACTACCATGAGCCTAGGTTATTTGCTGTGGTGGGAGCTCGTTGGATGAGCTCTTATCACTTAGTAGTTTCGATGTAAATTGCTTAGACATGCTTAGTTATCGGTAGAATTGGGCGATCATCGACCTAGTCGATGGTCTTGATCACTCAAAACTGATTATTACTCTTATATGTCCAACACTTGTGCTTTGATTAATTTGTAAAATCAAAAACTGAAAATAAAAGATTGATTTAGACTTGGGCATATTGGATGGATGGCGTGGTTTTTGGATGTGGTGGTATGCCTGGGTCCCTAAGGACCGAGTACTTGGGTCACTAAGCCAAGCGATTTTGCGTACTAACCACACGAGGGGCATATGGAACCCTCTTGACTAAGTACTTTAGGCGGTGTTAATTGGGGTCGCTCGGTTGGTGTGTTTTAAAGATAAAATGTGTGTGTGATGTGGGAGGAGCATTAGCTTAGGGAAGGTTGTGTGATGTCTCCTTCTCCCGTGGGTTGTGTGACTTAAATTAGCATTGTCCATTGGAAATGTCTCGTAGGACTTAGCCGTCTTGAAGCATACCAAAGGTAGTGTGCCTAAAGGAAAGGCGATCGGCGTGTGGGTGCAGTGGTACACCTGCAGGATAAAACTATTGAATAGCCTCGTCCTAGGTTATGGACATGCTTGGTAAGGTCGTTCAAGACTAGACTACAACCTTTAATTAAAACTTGACATGGTTGGTATGAGCGGGAGTTCATGCTATTGTTGTGGTGACTTGGGTTAGTCACTTCGAGTTGTTCTTGTTGTTGTTATTATGTTATTATCGCGTTGTTATTTCAACAATAAAAAAAATGCTTTGTCAAATTGCTTTCAATCTACTATATTATTGCAAATGAAAACTTGCTTTGTGCTTAAATGAGTCCAAAGCCTCATCCATAAATAAAGCTTGCATATAGCTAAATTATAGTTACTGTTATCTTACGTCGGTCTTGCGAGTACAATAAACAATTTATTGTACTCATGTGCTTTCTTAACAACTTTGTTGCAGAGAGGTAGAGCCCAAAGGGCTTTACTTTTTAATTTGTCTTGGTGGTTGGGAGAAGCGACTAGCTTGGCGGTCGGTCGATTGCCTTGTGGGCTAAAGGCACCTTGGTTGGCTCTTATTTTGGGCCATCTTTATGGCACTTTTGCTTCGCTGTTATCTTTTGTAATTATTGCTATTTGGCCTAAGGGCCTCTCTTTTGTAATATCTATTCCATATTAAGGTTAACTTCGGTTTGTTGCTTATGTACTATGTGTTGTATGGAATTGATGCATTCTTTTGTTGTGAGGTATGTGTCTTGCATTCAGGAAGTATACATCTCTCGAGACCGAGTTTATTTGGTTGATAATACTAGGGTCAATTGGATGACTAAGTATTATGAGCGAATAAGCGTCGAGAATCTCTAAAAGTTAGTATCGAGCCGTTATGACCGTAGTGCATAAGCTTGGTAGATCCTTAGGATATTTTGAAAACCTATTTTCAAAGCATCAAATGAGTTTTGAAAGCTTAGGTAAAATTCTCGGATTTCATTCCTTACCTATCTTAGCTTTCTCTTCTCATCCCACTCTAATTTGAGTTTTAAAAGTTGTTTTCCTCTCTTCCTTCTACAAAATAGTTGTTATCGATTAATGGGGTTTTGGGGAATCAATGAGTTTGGCAAATTGAAGTGTTAGCTGCCCATTTACAAGGTTTTGAAGCTTCGGAATGGACAATTTCATTTGGAAGCTTGGATGCAAAATCTGGACAGCAAGCGTCAATTTCGGACAGCAAGCTCAAAGGTTCCAATTAGGGTAGAGAATGAGAGGTTAAATCAACAAAAACTTGTGGGAATAAAAGGGTAAGATGTGATACTAGTTAGCTAAGTATCTAACACTTATTTCGCTGCATTAACCTTGCTCTCTAATAGTTTTAGATCTCATCTTACAATCTGATTTTTAATCTTCTCGATCAATTACTCGTTCATTCAATACGGGTTAGTTGAGTTGAGAAGTTGAGCCTTGCTTTTGGAGTTTCTTGGCTGTTTTTAGAGTCTTTTAGAAGCTTCTAAAGTTGATTTACTCGCTGTTTTGGCTTTCGTTTAGGGTGATATTCCATTCCCCTAGTCGTTAGCTTTTGCTTTCTTTAAGGCTATGTTTTTTCGGGTTTCTATTTGCTAACCCATCATCCCTTTAGCTTAGGAGGTGCACGGTGTCGAGTTGGGTAAACATCTTGGTCAACTCTCATCCTGCTTCTACTTTATTCAAATCAGAGCTTCTCATTCTCTTGTATCTAAGTCTTTGGCTCCTTTGCTTGTCCCGTTGCTCATTCACTCTCCGGTTCGGAGTTGAGAGAGTGAATCTGAGTGTCTGAGTGTCCTGTTGAAATCGAGAAAGTGGAATCCATGCCAAGAATTACATCTAAACTGTGCAAACCATTGTAATGGATTGGTTGTCCCAAAGACATGGGGCAAATCGATTGCGCCAGAAGCTCATCTCTCTATCTAGTCCCTCTGGCGGCGAGGTTAAGCTTTTGCCGGTTGCTAGATCCGCATCTCTTCGCGCTTGAAGCGAAGCCTGCTCTAGATATTAGCGAAGTCCCAACAGTTTGTGACTTCGTTGATGTCTTTCCCGCAGATCTTCCGGGGATGCCACCCGTTCGAGACCTCGAGTTTGTCATTGAGTTGGCTCTGGTACCGCCCCTATCTCAAAGAGGCCTTATCGAATGCCACCGAACGAGTTGGTAGAATTGAAGAAGCGATTAAGTGAGCTGCAAGAGAAGGGTTTCATTCGCCTAGCTCATCTCCTTGGGGTTGTCCGGCAATCTTCATAAAGAAGAAGGATGGTACTTTGCATGTATGATCGTCGATTACGCCCACTTAATGAAGTGACGGTAAAGAACAAGTATCCATTGCCCGCATTGACGATCTCTTGATCAATTGATTTGGAGCTCGAGTTTTCTCCAAGATTGATTTGAGAGTGGGATATCATCGAGTTCAGTATTCGACCGAGGATATTCCAAAACGGCGTTCTCTACTCGCTTCGGCTTGTGCGAGTACACCGTCATGTCATTCGGCAACCAATGCTCTGCCTTGTTCATGAATCTCATGAATTCGGTATTCATGGAGTATTTGGATAAGTTTGTCATGGTCTTCATCGATGATATCCTTATCTACTCCAAGAACGATGAGGAACATGCCGAGCATCTGAAGCTTGTGTTAGGCAAGCTACGTGAGCACCGTTGTCTGTGAAGTTGACAAGTCGCGATTCAGTTGAAGGAAGTGGCCTTCTTAGGCCACGTTCTTTCAGCGGAGGCGAGCCGTTGATCCTAACAAGGTCAGCGATGTTCTTTCATGGAGTCAACTTTGCCGGTCACCGATGTGCGGAGTTTTCTCGGTTTAGCGGGATATTATCGTCGCTTTATCGAGAACTTCTCCAAGATCGTGGCCGATGTGGAGTTGCTCAAGAAGGACAAGAAGTTCGTGTGGTCCGCTGGGTGTGAGGAAAGTTTCCAAATACTCAAAAGCGTTTGATCACCGCTCCGTTCTTGTTCTTCCGATATCCATCGAAGTTTTGATATCTTTTGCGATGCTTCTCGTCGAGGCCTCGGTTGTGTCCTTATGCAAGAAGGCAAGGTAGTGGCCTATGCATCAAGGCAATTGAGACCTCATGAACTCAACTACCCTACTCATGACTTGGAGTTGGCTTACGTGATTCATGCACTTAAGATTTGGCGACATTACCTAATCGGTGTCGTTGTGAAGTGTATTCGGATCACAAGAGCCTTAAGTATTTGTTCACCCGGCTGACTGAACCTCGGGCAAAGGAGATGGTTGGAGTTGATCAAGGATTATGACATGGGTATACACTACCATCGGGCAAGGCTAATGTCGATTGCCGATGCGCTTAATCGCATAAGCGCATTGCCATGCCTTGTTGTCCAGGAGTTTCAGCCCGCTCTTGGAAGAGTTTCACATCTCAACTTGGGTTTAGTTGGCGTGGTTCTCTCATTGCCTTGGTTGTGCAACCAACCTTGGTGGATCGGATCAAGTCCGCTCGGCGATCGGATGTTGGAGTGAGCCACATTAAGGCAAATGTCAAGAACGGAGCGACCAAGTGCTTCTCGAGGATGAGCATGGCGTCGTGAGGTTGAACAACGCCTTGTGGTTCCAAAGGACATGGAGTTGCGAATTTAATCCTCCACGAAGCCCATGATTCGCCTTTATCCATTCATCCGGGGCCACAAAGATGTATCAAGATCTCCACCGAGATTTTGGTGGACCCAAATGAAGAGGAGATTGCGCGGTTCGTTCTCGAGAGTGCGGCGCGTGTCGTCGTGTCAAGGCCGAACATCGGCGTCTGCGCAGATCGCTTGACCTTTGCCGGTTCTGAGTGGAAGTGGGATTCGATCGGAATGGACTTCATCACCGGTCTACCCACATCCCCGAAGAAGAACGATGCCATTTGGGTCGTCATCGATCGATTGACTAAGGTGGCACATTTCCTTCCCGTCAAGACTGAACTTCGGATAGGTCTTTTGGCGGAGCTCTACATCGCCCGCATCGTGAGTTTGCACGGTGTGCCGAAGACGATCGTGTCGGATCGTGGATCCTTTTCACGTCTCGTTTTGGCATAGCTTGCAAGAGGCTATGGGCACTCGTCTTGCTTTCAAAGACGGCATTTCACCCCAAAGCGATGGTCGACCGAGAGGTCAACCAAGTTTTGGAAGACATGCTTCGTGCTTGTGTCCTTTCATATGGGAAGCATTGGGAGAAATGCTTGCCATTCGCCGAATTTTCTTATAACAACGACTTTCGGGCCGGTCTCGGCATGGCACCATTTGAGGCCTTATGCGGAGAAGGTGTAGAACCCGTTGAACGGTGAGAGACCGGTGAGAGACCTCTCTTTGGCGGACTCAATCAATGAGGCCGGCGCCAAGTCCGGCTTATTCGTGGCGTTTGCGCGCAGCTCAATCTCGGCAAAAGAGCTATGCGGACCGCCGTCGGCGTGAGTTACGTTTTGAGCCTAATGACTTTGTTTATCTCAAAGTCTCTCCTTTGAAGGGCCATCAACGTTTGGCGTCAAGGGCAAGTTGGCTCCTCGATATGTCGGTCCCTACCGCGTTATCGAGAAGAAGGAGCTATTGCCTATAAGTTGGAGTTGCCGGCTGCACTTGAGGGGGTACATGATGTTTTCCATGTGTCCCGGCTTAAGAAGTGCCTCCGTGTTCCAACCGAAGAAGCTCCGTTGGAAACTCTCGATGTCAACCCGATTTGACCTATCGCGAGCACCTGTTGGCGACTCGATGAGTCTGAGCGAAGGACAAGGAATAAGACCATCAAGTTCCTTAAAGTTCGATTGGTCAAACCATTCTAAGGATGAGGCTACTTGGGAAAGAGAAGATGCGTCTGCGTGCGGACTATCCATCTTTCTTTACGAGTGAGCCAAATCTCGGACGAGATTTACGTAAGGGGAGATTTTGTAACATCCCAAATGTATAATTGGGGTTATTCAAGTATAATTATATGTGTAGAAATTAAAACTTTTTCTCACATCTTGAAAACCCCTAATCTCTTATGTAATTCTTGTCCAAGAGTTGTGTAATCCAAAAACACAAACCTCTTGTTGACCAAAAATCAAACTCATTTTCCGATTGTCTAAATCTTGTGCCAAACATGTGGAATATATTTTCCTTGGTCCCAAAACTGATATGGGACCCTCTGAAAAATATCACAAGTTGTAAAACTAGTTTGATAAATTTTGGAGGTAAAACAATCCTTTAAACAACCTTAACGAATTTCCTGAGAAAAATGCATTGCATAATAACCTCTGAAAATTTTATGCAAGGTTACTCTCATTGTCAGCAAGCTCCAGTTAAAATTTCATCAAATTGGGAGTTCATTTGCTATCTCAAATAATTCTGCTAAGTTTCAATTTGTTAAAAACTAAATTTAAAAGCCTACTTTGTTCCTTGGGCTAGCCACTTTGCAAAATTTGGTCAGCCCAACCCCATCGACCTCCTTCCCCACCTTGATGAGGTCGTGGCCGTTGGATCAATCCAAAGGCCACGACCTCCCCTCAACTCAGCACCCGGGACCTCCCTTGAAGTCCTCTGGACCGCGTGGACCTCCTCGGGTCAACGTGGGCGCCAGACCTCCTCCGCGGTCAACACCGCAAAGGCTTTCCCACCTCATCAGGTCGTAACCGTTGGATCAAAGATCCACGGTCATGACCTCCCCATGTGTTAAACCTCAAAGACCTCCTCATTTGTTAAACCATCGCGCGAGGTCATCCCATTTGTTGAGGTCGTGGCCGTTGGATCAAATCCATGACCACGACCTCCTCCTCAACATACTCAGTCAGGTCCTCCCACCTACGTGAGGTCATAGCCCTTGGATCCAAGATCCATGGCCCTGACCTCCCCTCACTGTTAAACTAAGCAAACCTCCCACCTAACCACGGTCGTAGCCATTGGATCAAATCCAACAGCTCACGACCTCCCGTCTATCAAGCACTCACAACCTCCCCATCTTACGTGGTGCACGTTAGATTAAAATCTCACGGTCACGACCTCCTCCTTGTCTTATCGCATCAAACCTCCTCACAAGACGTGAGGTCGTAGCCCTTGGATTTAAATCCAAAGGCCATGACCTCCCCTCGTGTTCTTATGTTCATGTGCGGTTAAGACCTCACAGAGGTCCGCGCCGTTGGATGGAGATCCAGCGCTTTGGACCTCTGTCCCATTTCTCACGTCGCTTACACATTAAGAAATCGGAGGCCACGACCTCCCATCCTTGATCGTGTGGTGGGACTGCTCCCGATCCTTTGGCGTAACGGTTCAAAATGCCATCGGAGGGCAGGACCTCTCCCAAGGCTTATCCAACGGTCATCAAGACCTCCCTGTTCTTCTCCTTCCTTGGTCTCGCATGCATTCTTACGGCGATGCATTAATGCGCGCCGAACCCTTTGTGTACCTTTAACAACTCTTTCTTGACCGCATTAAATGCAAGTCGACCTTCCGCCCTCTCAGTCGGACAGACTGTCACCTGTCAACTTTACATCTTGTCCAATGTCCTGGGCCGTGCCATGGGCCAAGCTCACCATGAGCTTAGCGAGTGGTCCATGACCTCCTGTGCCCAAGTATAAAGCCCCATTGGGTTCCTCCGTAGCTTCTTTGGCACTCCTTCAAGTTCTAGCTTGCCTTTGGTGCCTTCTAAGCTTTGCTCTTCCTTGACCTCCTTCTTGGCCGCCATTCTTTGGAGCTTGGAGCTCCTCGGTGGACAAGGGTCCTGGAGTTTTCCTCCTTTTCTCTGAGCTCCATTTGTACCATCCCTCTGGGACCAAGACCTAACTTCGCTTTGGTTTGGGCATTTCTGAGGTGGACAAAGAGGAGCTTGGAGCTGGAGCTTTGGCCGTGGAGCAACCCCATCTTCTCCAACTCGGGCCATCACCATCCTCAACCTCCCGGCATCTTAAGGACCTCCGGTACTCCCCTGTTAGTCCCTTAGTTCTTGGCACCCGCTGAATGATGTCGCGGAGCTTTGTTGAGCACAAGCTTGAATGTCGTGAGCTTCATTTTGCTTTTCGGTGTTTGGCGTCTTTGGTCAATTTGCCCTCTCCGGCTCGCCCGGCGTTCAAACCGCCGTCGTGGTTGAGAGGAGGTCCTTGAGTGTGCAACGTTATTGTGCACTCGGTGGTACCATTGAGGTCATGGCGAGGTCTACATCGCCGGTGAGAACCAAATCTTTGAGCTCGGGATTTTTGCCGGGCCTTAGCGGCGGTGTCGTTGTCGTTTTAGGACGAGATCCTCGGCTTTGAATGCACTAATCATGTGCTCAAATCATTGAAATCATGGGCATGTCTTAGCTGCATTTAATCCTCCGTGTTGCGCATTTAAGACCTCCCTTACGCGGACCTCCTTGATGTCGGTAGCGCATTTAATCTCTTGTCCAAGCGGCGCGTGCGCGTCGCGCTAAATTTTATCGTGAGCTCAGGGACATCCATGACCTCCTCGAGGGGATCTGAGGCGCCCGGGACCTCTCCTTGCGCAATCTTGGCCGTCGAGACCTCCCGGAAGTGCAGTGGCGTTAGACCTCCGTTTAGGACCTCCCCGAAGCCATCTCAGCCTTTCATGACCTCCCCGGGTAGATCTTGACCGTCAAGGTCCTCCCTCGGACGATCTGGACCATCAAGGACCTCCCTTGGAACATCTGGACCGTCCAGGACCTCCCCTGTGAGGTCTTGACGATGTAGATCTTCCTTGGGGAGATCTTGATAGTTTAGATCTTCCTTTGGAAGATCTCAGCCGTTAAGGACCTCCCCCTTTAGATCTGGTCCGTCCCGGACCTCCCCTCATCGTTGTGGTCCGTTGGATTCTCCATCTGCGGCCACGACCTCCCCTCACCTCGCGCATGTGCGTTGCTAGGAGGTCCAGGGCCTCTGGACCTCATGGGCGCGTTGTGCGTTACCTCTGGGAGGTCTCGAGCCGTTAGATCTATGATCTGTGGCTCACGTCCTCCCATGCCTTTGTGATTTTTAGAAATTCCAGTGAGCTCTAGTATAAACTGAAATAAGGTATAAACTTTAGAATTTCATATCTTTCTCATTTTAAATCCATTTGAGGTCATTCAAAGTATGTTGGCTCTGTCTTGGACTTGACTTTAATCCAAAAATGATTGTAAGTTGCGTTCAACTCCAGAGCACAGTTTGCCATTAGATTTTAAAACCATCTTTAAAATATACACTTAAATCAATGCTTAACTTGTAAAATACAAAACTAATGCTCTGTAGATTATTTTTGAGTGAGACCAACGTTGTTGGTTTCCTCTAATAATGAACTCACTGTGAAAATTAGTTTTGAGCTTGTTGCTGTTATAAAAATGAGGACTTGTGCATTATAATTTTGTTCAAGTTCTTGTTTTTGAAAAATTATAGAGAGTGCAATATAGCCCCAAATGAGATGAACTCAATTGTGTTATTCATCTCATGAGGTGCTGGTTTTACAGTAAAAATTTCAGCTTCACTTCTGTTCTAGAAAATGTTGCCTCATAATTAAATTAATGAATAGTGCAGTTTGGTATTTTAGGGGCTGAGCAGAATTGTTTTGCTCATAACTTTTGCATTGAGAATCCAAATCAATTGGTTCTTGTTGCAATATTCCCTAAAAATCACCCTCTTGCTGCTGTAGAAAATTCAGAGAATTTGGAGTTCGTTTGTTGTGCTGTCTTTGTTGTTTTTAAATCGTTCTTATCGGTTCTTTCTCGCCTTTCCGTTAGGTTTCGACATTTGTGGTGATCCCGAGAGTGACCCTCCGCAACAAATTGACCAGCAACAGCAAGGCAAGCAGTTTGATCATTTCCATCGTTGTCCCATTACTTTAAAGCTTAATATATCGTTTTACTTCTATGTATGCATGCTACTTTGTGTTAAATGTCGCTAGAGCCTATAGTTGCATAATCTGTAGGAATTGTTCATCCTCTACTACCATGAGCCTAGGTTATTTGCTGTGGTGGGAGCTCGTTGGATGAGCTCTTATCACTTAGTAGTTTCGATGTAAATTGCTTAGACATGCTTAGTTATCGGTAGAAATGGGCGATCATCGACTTAGTCGATGGTCTTGATCACTCAAAACTGATTATTACTCTTATATGTCCAGCACTTGTGCTTTGATTAATTGTAAAATCAAAAACTGAAAATAAAAGATTGATTTAGACTTGGGCATATTGGATGGATGGCGTGGTTTTTGGATGTGGTGGTATGCAGGGTCCCTAAGGACCGAGTACTTGGGTCACTAAGCCAGCGATTTTGCGTACTAACCACACGAGGGCATATGGAACCCCTCTTGACTAAGTACTTTGGGCGGTGTTAATTGGGGTCGCTTTCGGTTGGTGTGTTTTTAAAGATAAAATGTGTGTGTGATGTGGGAGGAGCATTAGCTTCGGGAAGGTTGTGTGATGTCTCCTTCTCCCGTGGGTTGTGCGACTCGAAATTAGCATTGTCCATTGGAAATGTCTCGTAGGACTTAGCCGTCTTGGCATACCAAAGGTAGTGTGCCTAAAGGAAAGGCGGTCGGCGTGTGGAGTGCAGTGGTACACCTGCGCAGGATAAAACTATTGAATAGCCTCGTCCTAGGTTATGGATATGCTTGGTAAGGTCGTTCAAGACTAGACTACAACCTTTAATTAAAACTTGACATGGTTGGTATGAACGGGGAGTTCATGCTATTGTTGTGGTGACTTGTGTTAGTCACTTCCAGGATTGTTCTTGTTGTTGTTATTATGTTATTATCGCGTTGTTATTTCAACAATAAAAAAAAATGCTTTGTCAAATTGCTTTCAATCTACCATATTATTGCAAATGAAAACTTGCTTTGTGCTTAAATGAGTCCAAAGCCTCATCCACTTAAATAAAGCTTGCATATAGCTAAATTATAGTTACTGTTATCTTACGTCGGTCTTGCGAGTACAATAAACAATTTATTGTACTCATGTGCTTTGCTTAACAACTTTGTTGCAGAGGAGGTAGAGCCCAAAGGGCTTTACTTTTTGTTTGTCTTGGTGGTTGGGAGAAGCGACTAGCTTGGCGGTCGGTCGATTGCCTTGTGGGCTAAAGGCACCTTGGTTGGCTCTTATTTTGGGCCATCTTTATGGCACTTTTGCTTCGCTGTTATCTTTTTGTAATTATTGCTATTTGGCCTAAGGGCCTCTCTTTTGTAATATCTATTCCATATTAAGGTTAACTTCTGGTTTGTTGCTTATGTACTATGTGTTGTATGGAATTGATGCATTCTTTTGTTGTGAGGTATGTGTCTTGCATGCAGGAAGTATACATCTCTCGAGACCGAGTTTATTTGGTTGATAATACTAGGGTCAATTGGATGACTAAGTATTATGAGCCGAATAAACGTCGGGGTCTCACATCAACTCAACTAACCCGTATTGAATAAACGAGTAATTGATCGAGAAGATTAAAAATCAGATTGTAAGATGAGATCTAAAACTATTAGAGAGCAAGGTTAATGCAGCGAAATAAGTGTTAGATACTTAGCTAACTAGTATCACATCTTACCCTTTTATTCCCACAAATTTTAGTTGATTTAACCTCTCATTTTCTACCCTATTTAGAACCTTTGAGCTTGCTGTCCGGAAATTGACGCTTGCTGTTCAGATTTTGCATCAAGCTTCGATCGAAATTGGCCATTCCAGAAGCTTCAAAACCTTGTAAATGGGCAGCTAATACTTCAATTTGCCAAACTCATTGATTCCCCAAAACCCCATTAATCGATAACAACTATTTTGTAGAAGGGAAGAGAGGAAAACAACTTTTAAAACTCAAATTAGAGTGAGATGAGAAGTGAAAGCTAAGATAGATGAGGAGTAAAATCTGAGAATTTTCTTAAGCTTTCAAAACTCATTTGATACTTTGAAATTAGGTTTTCAAAATATCCTAAAGACGACCAAGCTTGCGTTACTACGGTCGAAGCGGCTCGATACCAACTTTTGTGAGCACCGGATTTATTAAGCTCATAATACTTAGTCATCCAATTGACCTAGTATTATCAACCAAATAAACCAGTCTCGAGAGATGTATACTCCCGAATGCAGTATACATACCTCACAACAAAAGAATGTATCAATTCCATACAACACATAGTACATAAGCAACAAACCGAAGTTAATATTAAAAGGGATAGAGTTACTACAAAGAGGGCCTTCGGCCAAATAACAACAAGAACTACTAAGATAACAATGAAGCAAAAGTGCCATAAAGATGGCTATAACACAAAGCCAATCGGTGTGCCTTAACCCTAGGCATCGACCGACCGCCAAGCTAGCTAGTCGTCAAGAAAGCTGCAACACGTAGCACAAAAGAGAGGCTCTTGGAGCTCACCTCCTTCCTCTGCAACAAAAGCCACAAAATGCCACAACCACAGGCGGATGAGTACATAAAGTACTCCATAAGACTTACGTGTAAGATAACGAGAACTATAAATAGCTACATGCAAGCTTTATTTAAGTGGATGAGGCTTTGGACTCATTTTAGCATAAAGCAAGTTTCATTTGCAATAACATAATAGATTGAAGGCAATTTGGCAAAGCATTTTAATTGTTGAAATAACAACGAGATAATAACATAGTAACAACAACAAGATCAACTCGAAGTGACTAACCCAAGTCACCACAACAATAGCATGAACATCCATTCATACCAACCCATCAAGTTTTAATTTAAATGGTTGAGACTAGTTCTTGAACGACTTTACCAAGTATGTCCATAACCTAGGATGAGGCTATTCAATAGTTTTAACCTCGAGGGTGTACCAATGTACCCACACGTCGATCGCCTTTCCTTTAAGCATACTACCTTTGGTATGCAAGCACGGCTAAGTCCTACGAGACATTTCCAATGGACATGCTAATTCGACCAAGACAACCCACGGGATAAGGACCCAATGGATGACCTAACCGGTCCGCCTTTGCTCCATTCCCACACCACACACACACACATTTTATTTTTAAAACACACCAACCGAGCGACTCCAATTAGCACCGCCAAAGTACTTAGTCAAGAGAGGTCCCATATCCCCTCGTGTGGTTAGCACATAAAAGCGCTTGGCTTAGTGACCCAAGTAACTCGGTCCTTAGGGACCCAAGCATACCACCACATTCCATAAACCGCACCATCCATCCAATATGCCCAAGTCTAAATCAATCTTTTATTTTCAGTTTTGATTTTACAATTAATCAAAGCACAAGTGCTGGACATATAGGAGTAATAATCAGTTTTGAGTGATCAAGACCATCGACTAAGTCGATGATCGCCCATTACTACCGTTACTAAGCATGTCTAAGCAGTAGAAAACGCAACTACTAAGTGATAAGAGCTCATCCAACGAGCTCAAACCACAGCAAATAACCTAGGCTCATTGGTAGTAGAGGATAAACAATTCCTACAGATTATGCAACTATAGGATTGCTAGCGACATTTAACACAAAGTAGCATGCATACATAGAAGTAAAACAATATATTAAGCTTTAAAGTAATGGGACAATGATGGAAATGATCAAACTGCTTGCCTTGTTGTTGTTGCTCAAGTTGTGGCAGAGGGTCACTCTCGGGATTACCACAAATGTCAAAACCTAACGGAAAAGCGATAAAGAACCGATAAGAACAACGAAAAACCAAAAGACCCAACAGCGGAACTTCTCCGAATGCTATGAAAATTTTACAGCAGCAAGACAATGATTTATCATGAATTTAGCAACAAGAACCAATTGATTTGGATTCTTAATGCAAAAGATATGATGAAATCAATTCTGCTCGGCCTATCTAATTAGAAATATGTTACTATTCATCACAAAATTTTCTAGAATGGTAGTGATACTGAGATTTTTACTGCAAAACCAGCACCTCATGAGATGAATAACACAATTGAGTTCATCTCATTTGGAGCTATTATGCACTTTCTATAATTTTTCAAAAACAAGAACTTGAACAAAATTATAATGCACAAGTCCTCATTTTTATAACAGCAACATGCTCAAAACTAATTTTCACAGTGAGTTCATTAATAGAGGAAACCAACAAAGTTGGTCTCACTCAAAAATAATCTACAGAGCATTAGTTATGTATTTTACAAGTTAAGCATCAATTTGAGTGTACACTTAAAGTTAGTTTTAAAATTCAATGGTAAACTGTGCTCTGGGGCTGAACTCAACTTACAATCATTTTTGGATTAAAGTCAAGTTCAAGACAGAGCTAACACAATTTGAATGACCTCATTTGGATTTAAAACGAAAAAGATATGAAATTCTAAAGTTATACCTTTTCCAGTTCACAATTTTAACAGATCACTGGAATTTCTAAAAACCCTAAAGGCATGGGAGGTCATAAGCGGCTCAGATCACGCGGGGGAGGTCCTCAACGGTTGAGATCTTCCAAAGGAAGATCTAAACTATCAAGATCTCCCGAGGAAGATCTACATCGTCGAGACCTCACAGGGAGGTCTGGGACGGTCGAGATGTTCCAAGGAGGTCCTTGATGGTTCAGATCGTCGAGGAGGATCTTGACGGTCAAGATCTACCCGGGAGGTCATGAGCGGTGAGATGACCTCGGGAGGTCCTAAGGGAGGTCCAAACACCCACAGACCTCCAGGAGGTGCAGACGGCCACGATCGCAAGGGAGGTCTTGGGCGCTCCAGATCTCCTCGGAGGAGGTCATGGACGCCCCAGAGCTCATGGCCACGTGCTTGCAAGACGCGCGTGCTTGGACATGAGATAAATGCGGCGGCGGGACGAGGAGGGGTCAAGGCGGAGGTCTTAAATGCGCGCAAGGGAGGATTAAATGCGGTTAAGACCGCCAATGATTTCAATGATTTGAGCACTTGATTAGTGCATTAAACGCGACAAACCTTTGTCCTAAAACGACAATGGCGCCAACGCCTTGTCCAACAAAGACCCGGTTTGAAGAGATGGTCTCGCCGGCGATGTAGGCCTCGCGGCGACATCAATGGTACCACCGAGTGCACAATAACTGCGCACCAGTGGACCTCCTCTCAATGGCGGCGACAGCTTTAAACGCCATGGCGAGAGAGGGCACGAAGGCACCACACGGCAAAATCCAAAATGCGAAATAAAGCTCCGCGACATCCATTCAAGCGTGTGCCCAAATAAAAGCTCCGCAACCTCATACATGCGGGTGCCCAGCGCTAAAGGACTATCAGGAAGTACCTGGAGGTCCTGAAGGTGCCGGGGAGGTCGAGGATGGTGATGGCCTGAGTTGGAGAAGATGGGAAGCTCCGCTGCTCAAGACCAAGCTCCAACTCCAAGCTCCACTAGCCCACTCCTGAAAATGTCAACCTAACAATGAGTTAGGTTCAACTCAGGAGATTTTGGGGGAGCTTAAAATGAGCTAGAGGTTGAGAGGGAGCCACTGGAGCAAGCCTTCACCACCGAGGGCTTCAAGCTTCTCAACAATGGCGGCCAAGAGTGGAGACCAGAGGAGAGAAAAGCTCAAATGACACGGTGCAAGCTAAAGCTTAGAAGTGTGCCAAAGAAGCCAAGGGAGGAACCCAAGGGGGGGTTTTATACTTGGGAGAAGCAGGCACACGAGCTGGGGTTAAGCTCATGGTGAGCTTAGCCCATGGCTCGGTCCATGGGGTTGGACAAGACACGAGGTTGACATGGTGACAGGTCTGTGTGGACAGGAGGGGCGGAAGGCTGACCTGCATTAAATGCGGGTCAGCAAGAGCTGTTGTAAGGTACACAGTGGACAGACACGCATTAACTCCCTGCTCAGAAGCACGCATGCGTGACCAAGGAAGGAGAAGAACAGGGGAGGTCATTTGGACCGTTGGATAAGACTACGGGGAGGTCCTAACCATCGGATTCTATTTTTGAACCGTTATGTTTTAAGTGGCTGGGAGGAGGTCCCAGCCACACGATTTGGACAGGGAGGTCGTGGCCCTCCGATTTCCATAATACGAAGGCGCACGTGGAAAAGGGGACAGGAGGTCCAAGGCATTGGATTTCAATCCAACGGTGCGGACCTCCAGGAGGACTTAACCGCACACGGCCTTAAGAACATGAGGGGGAGGTCATGGCCTTAGGATTCAAATCCAAGGGCACACAACCAAAAAGTACGGTCTGAGGCTTTGCGTGAAGCGCGAGGGAGGTCAAGACCTTTGGATTTTGATCCAACGGTGGTGATCAAGACAGGAGGTCTGAGCCTCATGGCGTGGCGCAAAGGAGGTCTTGAGCTTGCGCAACACACAAGGGAGGTCATGGCCATTAGATTTAGATCTAAGAACAACGACCTCACGTCTTGTGAGGAGGTCTGGCGCATAAGACAAGGAGGAGGTCGTGATCAGTGGATTTTAATCCAACGGTGCACAACACGAGATAGGGAGGTCTTGTCGTTGGATATTTTGAGGGGAGGTCGTGGGGCGTTGGATCGATCCAACGGCCACGACCTCGTTTAAATGGGAGGTTTGCTTAGTTTAACGGTGAGGGGAGGTCATGGCCATGGATCTTGGATCCAAGGGCTACGACCTCAACAAGGTGGGATGTCTAGTGGTTTGACAGCCCGTGGAGGTTTTTGAGATTTAACACACAGGGGAGGTCATGACCGTGGATCTTTGATCCAACGGCTATGACCTGATGAGGTGAGGAGGTCTTTGCGGTGTTGACCGCGGAGGAGGTCGTGGCGGTTGGATGTAAATCCAACGGCTGCGACCTGATCAAGGTGGAGAGGGAGGTCTGCTGAGGTGCAGACATGGTTGGGCTGGACCAGCTTTGCACAGCGGCTAGCCCAAGGAACAGTGTAGGCTTTTAAATTTAGTTTTTAACAGCTGAAACTTAGCAGAATTATTTGAGATAGCAAATGAACTCCAAAATTCATGAAATTTTAACAGGAGCTTGCTGACCATGAGATTAACCTTGCTTAAAATTTCCAGAGGTTATTATGCAGTGCATTTTTCTCAGGAAATTCATGAAGGTTGTTCAAGGATTTGTTTTGCCTCCAAAATTTATCAACAAGTGTTATAACTCATGATATTTTTCAGAGGGGTCCCACCTCAACTTTAGGACCAAGGAAAAATATTTTCAAATGTTTGCCACAAGATTTAGACAATTGGAAAATGAGTTTGACTTTTGGTCAACAAGAGCTTTGTGTTTTTGGATTACACAACTCTTGGACAAGAATTACATGAGTGTTTAGGGGTTTTCAAGGTGTGAGAAAAAGTTTTAATCTCTACACATATAATTATACTTGAACAAACCCTGTTTATACAGTTGGGATGTTACATATTCCCATTGCATGGTTGCCCTTAAATTGTTCATCCCCTGCCACTAAACATAAGATATTAATCTCGCCGGTGAATTAGAGCCCGGTAGTTGAATTATGCTCTTTTATTGTCTTTTCGGTGTCATGCTTAGAAATGCTTAGCTACCGGTAGAATTGGGCGGTTATCGACTCGGTCGATAACTTTGATCACACAAAATTATTATTATCATTATGCTCAGCACTTTGTGCTTTGTTACTTTGTAAAGTCAAAAAAAAAAACTGAAACTGAAAATGAAATGTTTAAGACTTAGGCACAATGGTTGATGGTGTGATCTTATGGTATGACTGGAATGGTGCCCAGGTCAACAAGGACCGAACATCTTGGACACCGACCCAAACACTTTTGCGTACTAACCATATGAGGGGGATATGGGACCTCTCTTGACTTAGTACTTTGGCGTGTGTTAGCTCCGGGTCGCAGGAGGTTGTGTTGTGTTGAAAGATGATTTATCTCATGTGTGTGTTGGGCGTGACGGGATGGGTTTGGTATTAATTCCAAGTTCCCTACCCCGAGGAGCAACGGTAAGTTCTCTCTCTGCCGTTGACTCCGTCACAACGTATGGGGGTTTCTATTCCCATACGGGCGACTCGTAGTTAATACACAATATTGGAAATATCTCGTAGGACTTAGCCTTGCCGGCATACCTTCGGAAGTGTGCTTAATCTAGTGGCATAAGAGGCGGTCTGGCGTGTGGGTACATTGGTACACCCCTGCAGGGTATAAACTATTCGAATAGTCTCGTCCTAGGTTATGGACACGCTTGGTTAAGTCTCTACAAGAGTTAGATTATAACATTTAATTAAAACTTGATGTGGGTGGTATGAATGGGGAATTCATGCTATTGTTGTGGTGGCTATTGGGTTGGCCACTTCCAGGATGTCTTGTTATTATTGTTACTCGTATCTCGTTGTTTTTGTCAAATAAAAACAGACTGTAAAACTACTTTAAATCTATTACATTATTGCAAACGAAAACTTGCTTTATGCTTAAAATGAGTCTAGAGCCTCCTCCACCTAAATAAGCTTGCATGTAGCTATGTATAGGCCTGTTACACTACACGTAAGTCTTGCGAGTACATTTTTGTACTCATTTGCTTTGCTTAACTAATTGTTGCAGAGGAGGAAGCTGATCCCCAAGGGATCCACTTTTGTGAGATGTGCGGCGGGTTTGACGACTAGGTTGGTGGCTCGGTTGGTTGCCTTGTGGGTTAAAGGCACACTAATTGGCTCTTGATTATCACCATCTTATGGCTGTTTGCTTCCACTGTTTATCTAGCTCTTTAGTTGTTATTTGGTCGGTTGGCTCCTTTTGTAATAACTCTATTATGTATGTCTTTTGAATTGCTTAGTTGTACTTTGGTTCTATGTGTTGAATGGAATTGATGCATAATTTTTGTATAGGGTATGTGTCTTTGCAATTGGGAAGTACATATCTGTAGAGAGTCGAGATATTTGATTTGTAATGCTAGAACCATCTTGATGGTTGAGTATTACAAGTTAAATACCCCAGGTTCTCACATGGTTTTCTCGATCTTGTGGTTAATTTGATGTAAATACGAGCCTATGAGGATTCATGGAATGGCGAAATGGATGGCACTTGTCTTCTCCCCTGATTCTTAATTTTGGGAAACTGTAACGTCCCGTTTTCAGATGGGAATAGTAATTACTATTTGGTTTTCGGTTTTCAAACCATATTTAAAATTAGCATATGTTCTCAAAATCTCCTTGCTTCTATATAAGCTCGGGTTTGTGTTTCAAACCTTTTTGCAAATTCCCGAATTCAAATTGGAATTTGAATTCTCCTTTTTCGGTTTTGGGGCCCTTCTCTTTTTGGCCTTCCCTCCTTTTCTTGGGCTCATCCCTATTTCTCCTTTGGGCCAGCCCTTTTTCCATTCGGCCTCCCTGGCCCAGCAGCATCCCCTTCCTACTCCTCCTCTTGGCCTGCCTTGCCCCCCTTTCTCTGCTTCCGTCTTCCTCCAGCCAGGACGCCTGAGTCTCTCTCTCTCTCTCTCTCTCTCTCTCTCCCTTTCTTCCATCCCGTGACGCCACTGCCTGGCCAGAGCCTACTGCACCCACCCACTCCCTCTGCGTCGCCTCGTGCTCGCCTGCTCTTTGCGCCGCACCCACTCCCTTTGCCGCCCACGACTTCGGCGCCCTCTTCTTGCCTTGTCATCTCCACTGCGCACACCCATGACGCCATGGCTGTCCTTGCTGGTTCGTGCCCACGTCAGTGTGGTGCTCCAAGTCATCGCTCCCCTTACCGCGTCTTGCCTGCACCCACCAGCTCCTGCCTTGTCGCCTCTGTGCACAGAGCCTGCCCATGCCGTGTCGCCCTCGGGACCGCGCGAACGCCCACGCACGGCCACCAGAGTCCAATGGCTCCAAGCCTCTTCAGCGCCTATAAAGAAGCCCCTGTGCCCCTTGTTCTCCCCCACGCCTCCCTAATTGCTCTCCGGTAAGTGTTCTCCAAAGAAATTGCTGCTTGCCATTCTTCGGCCAAGCCGCCTCCACCGCCGACTAGCCGTTCCGGCGCTGCCTTCACCACGCCGCCCCCGTCACCATGCGCCCCCAACATCAAGGAGTATTCCCCCCCCCAAGTCCCCTTGAAGATTGTCCATAGCAGCCGCCGGATTTAGCCTCCTCCTCCAGCTCTGGCCGCCACCTTCTCCACCACCTGTCTCCGGCCACCATCCCTCTCCAGCCCTCTTTCTTGACCCGGTAGGTTTGCCTCCCCGTGCTCACCTTCCCCGGCTTAGGGCACCGCCGGAGCTCCTTCGTCGCCGTGGTCGTGCCTCCGCCACCGCTTAACTCCACTGCGTCGCTGTTCCGGCCATCCTCCGGTCGCCGCACCAACACCATCGGCTTTCCCTCGCTAGGACCTCCCCATTTTGGTACTTGCTGGCCGCCACCGAGCTCGCCCCCCCGGCGGCGAGCCCAAGCCGCGCGCGCGCCCATGAAGCTCCCTGTGCTGGCACGTTTGGACAGCCCCTGTGCATTCATCATTAGTGCTTAATGACTGTCTTAATACCTTAAAGCAATCATTAGCTTTTAATGATGCCCTAAGTAGCTGTTTGCTTTCACTGACGCCTAGGCCGCTAAATAGTAATGGAGCCACTTAAATTAACCACCCAGTTCATTCCCCTCCCTGTGACCAACAAGTGGGCCCCACCATGTTGCTGTTCCTGTGGACCAGTAGACTCGTGGACTATGCACAGTGCGTGTTGACCTCTGGTCCACGCACTGTACATGTGAACCTGGCACTATTCATGGGTGCCACATGTCAGTGGGCGAATTTCTCTCTCCTCTCTCAATTTTTTGATTTATTTCCAATTCAAACTTTGGAAGCTCCGTTCTCCTCCGTTATAACTCCAAAAATTATGAAATTTGTTTCTAAAATTTTATAAATTCAAGATCCAACTAATGTCATAGGTCTTGTTTAATTTGGAGTTCATTTATTATTCCTTTAGTATTTATTTGCTCTTTTTGTTTGTTTGTGCCTTTTTCCGGTACGTTCGCCTGATTAGGATTCGAAGAAGCGGGAGACCTCCAGCTTGATCAAGCTCAAGATTATCAAGACTTTGTTGCCTATAACCAAGGCGAGTCAATACTTTGATCATTTTGAGCCTACATTTTATGCAAATTATATTCATTTAAATTACCAAAATTGCATGCTTTAATTCTTTAATCAAATGTATGTTAAAGCTTAAGGTAGTTAGATACCAATTTGATGATTAATTAATTATTACACCACCCTTTGATAATTGAATCCATGAATCCTTGTCACCCTAGTAACTATATGGTAATTACTAATTATAGGTTGTACTTAAGCGACATGCAAGTTTTGCTTAAGTACCAGGACATTAAATGCCCTAACCATCATCCTTTAAACATGAAAGTGGTTTTGGGCAGTCATTGTAGGTAAATGACTGAGATGGTTGAGTTGATGCATTTTACTCCTCAAAAACCCTAATAATTTGTAACGTCCTATTTTCGAAAATAGAAATAGTAATTACTTTCGGTTTTCGGTTTTCATCCGTATTTCAAATTAGTAATTAATTTCAAAACCTTCTAAGCTTCTATCTAGCTCGGGTTTGTGTTTCAAACCTTTTTGCAAATTCCAGGATTCAAATTCCATTTTGAATTCTTCTTTTCAAGTTTTGGGCCCCTTTCCCATTTTCTCCTTCCTTCTTTTGGGTTTGGCCCACTTCCCTTTCCCTTGACCGGCCCAGCCCCATCACCCATTCGGCCCAGCTCCCATTGGCCTTCCTCCACACCTAAGCCACCCCTTGCTCCTTCTTCTCCCTGGCCAAGCCAGTCAAGGCCACGCCTACACCCGGTCGTCACCCCACGAGCTCCCTGCTACAGTGTCCCCTCCACCACCTGCCTAGGGCACCCAAGGTCGCCGCCGCTGCCGTCACCTCCCTACCACCGCCAGCATGAGCTCCTCCTGCCATTCCTCGTGCGCCTCCTGCTCCATGACAACACCGCTGCGTCGTCGTCGCATACCACGAAGCGCCCACCCCCATGAGCCGAAGCCAGTGCAGCCCTAGCCGAAGAGCACGCCTATGCCGCCCACGTGCTCCCACCTACTCTCTCTGCCCCCTCTTGACTTCGGTGCCTCTCCTCCTCGCCTTGTCACCTCGCCCACCTACATTGGCTGCCTAGGTCACCACCATGACGCCATAGGCAGCGCCTCGCTCCGCCCTGTCAGGTCCGCGCTAGAGCGCCATGGTCGTCCTCGGGACCAAGCGACCCGCGCCCCCCTCCAACGGCTCCATCCTCGCGCCCGGCTATAAGAAGGACCCTAGAGCCTCCTCTTGCCTTCCTTCCCCCACTTGCGCCCTTGCCTCTTTCACCATTCTTCTCCACCAAGCCGGAGCTACGCCCCCATTGTCAGCCGCGCCGCGTCCTTGCTGTTTGTCTGCTCCAGTGAGCCTCGCCCCTAGGAGACACCATCACGGCGCGCCTTCGGAGGCCTTCAAGTCATCCCCCACCTCCCTTCCCCTTCCCTGTCGTCGAGGAGCTCCGCCATCGGGCTCCCTTCTCCTCCACCCACGGCCGCCGCCGCCGGACCACCACGGTCGCCCCGAGCCACCCTGGCTCCACCTCCGGGTTCCCCTCGCCACCGCGCAGCTCATGTGCACACTGCCTACCCCTCCCCGCCACTCCGCCACCGGTGCGGCACTTGGCTGAGTGCCCGCAACCACCCTTAGCCACGCCACCACCACGCTAGGCCCTCTCCGGCACCACTGCGTCCTCCCACGATGTCGCCGTCTTCGAGGGAGCCCATTTTGACCACTCGCCCGCCGCCTTGCGCAGTCGCTGCTCCCGAGCCATCGCGTTTCTCCCCTGGCTCCCCTTTTCTCTAGATGAACAAGAAATCAAATGGGGATTTTGGTTTGATTGGCCCCACATGTCATTAGCCTTAAGTCCCTCCCCCTCTCTTCCAAGTGGGCCCGCAAACAGTACACCCCCCTTGACCGGTGCATGAACATGGTCCATGCACTATTGGGTGCACCAATCCTCTCTCCTCTTTTGATTTAATTCAAACTCAAGCTTCGGAAGCTCCGTTCTGCCTCGTCGTAACTCCACAAATTATGAGATTTGTTTCTAAAATTGTGTAAATTCAAGATCTTGCTAATGGCATAGGTCTTGCTTAATTTGGAGTTCATTTGTTTATTCTTGTGTATTTATTTGTTTTGTTTGCTTGTTGTTCCTTTTTTTGGTACGTCCATCCGATTAGGATTCGAAGACGTGGGGGATCTCCAACTTGCTCGAGCCCAAGAATATCAAGACTCTCTTGCCTATACTCCTGGTAAGTCAATACTTTGATCATTTTGAGCCTACATTTTATGCAAATTATATTCATTTAAAATACCAAAATTGCATGCTTTAATTCTTTAATCAAGTGTATGTTAAAGCTTAAGGTAGTTAAATACCCATTTGATGATTAATTAATTAATATGCCATCCGTTGATAATTGAATTCATTATTCCTTGTCACCCTAGTAACTATGTGGTAATTACTAGTTTTTGGTTGTACTTAAGCAACATGTTAGTCTTGCTTAATTACCGAGACATTAAATGTCCCAATCATCATCTTTTAAACATGAAAATGGTGATGGTCAGTCATTGTGGGGAAATGACTAAGATGGTTGAATTGATGTATTTTACTCGTCAAAAACCCTAATTGCTGTTCCTATCTAGGCAGATGATATGATGAATGGTATATTAGTGGTGCTAATGTAGCCCAAAGAATGTTGGTTGTGAATGGTATAATGTTGATGGGTGCTAATGTAGCCCAAGGAGTTTTGTGTATGTAATAAACCTCCCAGATAACCCCTAAGGACTTAAGCTTGTCATGACCTCCCATGTTAAACAAGTACAACCACAAGTCTACAAATTGCAACTTGGTTTAGTAAATTTATTGGACCCTGAAAGTCATCTCACTAGTGAAGATGTGCAAGCGTGAGCTAGGAAGGGACACCGATGGTGAAGTGCCTGCTACGACTCATCGTGGGGGTGACATCCCACACAACTTATGGGACCCACCACAAGCGCGGCCCATATGGGTGAGATGATGGAAGGGGCGAGGTAATTTGAAAGGTTACTGTGATGGTCGCTCAACTACATGACTAAGGAATTGTGTGGGGTAATGAGTATGACTATCTCTTGTTGGTATAGTGTACAACCTCTGCAGAGTCTAAACTATTTAAATAGCCGCGCCTACGGTCAAAGGTGGACATGTGAACTTTACTTGAGTTAGTTCTATTTCAAAAACCTTTGTAGGTGGTATGAAAAATGTGGTGGGCTCACCTAGCCCTGAGATTAGATTTTACGTGTGCTGTCGAGCTTAACAATGTTAATAATGGAGGTAGCTCCAATCAAATGAAGCACAGGTAGAGTTTCCGATGGAGGAAACCTCTACTAAAATAATTATTGCACAATTACTCTCTTTATTAAAATGCAATTTGGTTAAAAATGCTAAGTGATAGGACTTTGTAATTATCATAATTGAAAATGTTGCTTTAGCAAATAAAAGAACCCGAGCCATCCTTGTTAATCCTTGCATATATATTATTGCATTGTTTGTATTGGCTCGCGAGCATGGAAGTTGTGCTCATTCTCGCTCTTTCCCCCAAAACCCTCAGAAGTAGGAAGTCTTGAAGACTACACATACTACGAGGATCCAGGAGATGATGAAGCGTAGTTTAGTCTTTAGCTGTTCTAGTCTCGCCCCAGTCTAGTTGACTCCGTTAGTGCTTGCGTGCATCCTATATTACCTGAGTCCTTGGGTAATATCGGACACACACGGGTTTCCCCAGTCGCTTGCCTGTGGAGAGATGTGCTCTCACCCTTTTGCTTCCGTTGTCGCTGTCGCTACTTTTGTAATGTAATCAGTTTGGCCTATTCAGCCCTTATTGTAAAACCCGACCCGATGCGGTCTATGTAAACTCTGTTGTGTTAATTAATGAATGGTATGAATTGATTCAGTGATGTAGCTGTGAGTGCTATCTATTGATCCAGTGAATAGCACTGTCTTTCACAGAGGATTCGGATTCTCGGAATCCAGGTCCGATAGGCCTGGTATCAGAGCATACAACTATAGGAGCCTTAGCTAGACTGGTCGAGCCCTAAGAACTTGAGTCCTATTTTCAAAAATTAAGAAAAGTTTGGTTAAAATATAGCGTATTTATTACTCCTTCTCATCACTCTTAGTTCTTTACTTACCTCCTTTGGTGAGTCTACTCCGTTGCTGGCTCTCTTTCTTGTTTTAAAAATTTAGATAACCGTATCGTCGCTCGATGGCCCGTGGGATTTCTTCTCTCACGGCAAGAACGACAATGAGTTTTTCAGTATCCCTGCAAACTCCAGTAGTACCTTGGGTCACCACCAGCCCATCTTCAAAGGCCAGAAGACCTAGGTTCTAGATCAAGTGTCTCGTTGCATGGGGGTTAAGTTCGTCGCTCACACCTTCTGGACCAAGCATCCCAGGAGCCGCTGTTCTAATGCTGTTCAGAACATAGCACGCTTTACCTCGACTCACTTGTGCCAGATGCACGTGGATCTCTTGTTGAGGTCATCATTCTGTTCCTTCCCGTCTCCTCAGAAGGGAGAACTCTGCCCGAAGATCTTCGACATCAGGAGAAGAACACCGCCATTGCAGTAGCCCACTACGATCTCTACCCCAGCTCCAACTATGCCTGTCGTCATCTCCAACAACCCGACGCTAGTTCAACGTTCAGGACCCCGCATTAGGATCACTGCGCTCAAGAGCGTGCGACGCCCTAGTCCGCAGCCCGTCATCGAGCTTGGAGAGTCCAACCGTGAACGCAGCCTCAGCTGTTCTCGCTTGTCGAGTTTCGGCTAGAGACGTTCTCGCTCCTGCTCCCCAAGCAACTACACTGCTTGTGGCCAGTACCCCCGTTGGAGTAGTCAGGTGTAGTCTCGGTTAGCCAGCAGTGCTTGTTAGGCAGTCTTTTGTTGCAAGCACTTTCTATTTCCTCCTTTTGTAGACGATGTGTTTGTATCTTGTGTCATGGCTTAGCATGGCCTATATGCTGTGCTTCAGGAGTTATATAACACCTAATCTCTTAATATATTGCAGCCACTCTAGGTTTTGTATTGCACTTGATTCTTTCTCTTCGTTGGTTTGAGTTCTTCTGTGTGCGCTATAGAAGGCTAGTAAACCCTCATATATCTCCTCTAGTTCTAAGCTGGGTTGTTCCCTCAGATGGAACCCAAGAAAGCAGCAGCCCAAGTCTTCCTCCCTTGTTCTCTCTAGTCTAGTGTGCTTTTGTTAGACCGAAAAGGCGACTAGAGGGGGGGGGTGAATAGGAGCATGCTCACTTTTTCACCTAGATCAAATTCAATACCAATTTCACTCCAGTAGCTATGAAAGCTATGAAGATTAATAAACAAGTACAGTGGACGACTTGTATTGAATTCAATCTAACCCCAAAGCAAAAGACAAAAAACAGAAAGTCTCAAACCCACAACAGAGCATAGCTACCAAAATCGAGATAAAGAATTCTTACAAGAATCTCGCTGATCGCACCGGTTGCCAAAACTTCTGCCACCTACGTGTGCGTGTTCTACTTGCCTCTCGCACACCAGCAAGTACACCCCTGCACCAGCTGCAATTCCTGCCGCCGCTAAAAACCACGTCGTATGCACAGCCAAAGACCAAAAGCGCAAAGTGTAGAACAAGATCACAAAAAGCTGTAGCAGCGCTTCTACGTGAATCGCACAAGTGATTAATGCTTCCTGTTGTGAGGCATTAAATAATTTGGCAATTGATTGAAATCACCAACAGCAACTATGTAGCTTTTGATGACCAACAGAAACAGCACTACTAGGAAGGTCTCACTGTAGTAAAGAATTCGGCATGATCAATTCAAACTGAATATAATATTCACCAATCAATCAACACAGCATATCAGCAAAACAAGATTGGTTCGACCAACTCCTAATCCACACAAGACATCACGTTGTGATGCAGATCCTTCATGGTGGACAAAATCAATGCATAGGCAAAAAGCTGCTAGTAATAAACAAATCTAAAAACTCATGCACATCAAAAAGCTGCTAGGCTGCTAGCAATAAACAAACCGAAACCAGCCGCAATTGCCTGCTGTGTGCTTGCCCTCAGCCTGCAATAGCCTACACAGCCAGCATCCAGTAGCAGCAAAAACACGCGACAAGCCGCCGCTAGCACCTCGCGTGAAAAATCAAGCCGCCGCCTAAAGCTGCAGCTTGCACACCATCACGTCCAAACAAAAGCCACAGCCTCAAGCAATAAACAAGTCTAAACTCAATGCAAAAGCTTGTGTTTCCACACAACCGATGGGACAAGCCTAGAATTGTTTTGCTGGAGCGCACTGCGAATAGCCGCCACCCCTAGACTTATATCATGTCCAGACCTAGGAATCAAAACTGACCAGAACTCCTATACGTGTTTTCCACGTACACATATAACCCAATAGTCTTAAGGCCTAAAACATGGGCTTTTACATCAGATTACACAATTAATTTTGGACACCCCAAAATTATCACATGTTGTAGCCTCCGGACCGCACCCTCCGTAGCTCCAACATGCATCATCCATCTTTGATCTCCACACGCCCCCGACTCGAGCTCGACCATCTCTTCCAGCATCCTCGACCCTCTGGACCATGACTTCGCACCAAGCCATCTCTCGATCACCGCCGTAGACCACGATCGCCTCCGAGTTACCCTGCACATGCAAAGACCAAAAACACATATTTCCCTGGCACAAGTTCTTTCCAACTTGAGCGACATAAGTCCACAACATGCATCATGCAACACATATGCACTGAAACTCATGACTATGACCTAACCAAACAATCATCGCTACCGAGTTGGCCGATGAACAAGCCAACACCGGTTTGACCGCCACTCATGGCCGGTCTGACCGCCACTTGCCTGACAGCATTTGAACTTTGACGAAAATGCGTGATTCGATAAACCTTCAACGCCATTGCCAATTGTATAATCATCCTAAAATCGTGAGCATATCCCCATGATATCCACAATTTTCTCTCTCGCCTATCGTGCTTTCTTCCTCTCATCTACGAAACCTGTGAAGAGTTGTTGAAGATTGTTCAAATAGGTAAGTCGCATGGAAGCTATTCTTGTTGGGACTAACTAGTGTGTTTGGACGCCAAGCTAGATAGCTTTGGGACATCATTGATAGGACTGATTTTGGGAATTGAAAATTTTAAGATTGCCTATGTTATAAGAAGTTCCCATTAACACGGATTTCGAATGGTTTAAAGAATAGCAGGTCGGTGGATTATATAGATTATGGAGAAAGAAAATGATCGTGGAAGAAAATTTTGATTGATCATGAAGGTTATAAGAATCTGAAGTACTAATTTGATTATTAGGAGAAATTGGATTTTCATCGAATCTTAAGTTGATTGTGATGTTGGTTGGAAGCTTGGAATTGAGATATGTGTGCAATAAAGGTAGAGAGTAAAATGCGAAAAGAATTAGATTTTTCCTTATCAATTCATGATGTTAATTTTGGAAGAGTTGGTTAAATCTTGGTTGGATTATAGAAATACACGATTATTGGACTATGGAAATATAATTATTGAAGATTTGATTATAGGATTAACAATTCATGATGTTGATTTTGGTGGATTGGTTGAATCAAGAAAATATGGAATTAATTGGGTATGTCGGTAACATTGGATTCAATTGGATATGATTGAATAGAGAAGTTGGGATTTAAAAGAAATTTTGGTTGGATTATAGAAATATGGCTTTATCAGATTATAGAATTGTATAATTGTGGGATTGATCAATATCTTACTAGTGTTGGAGTTGGACTAAATAATTGTTGGATAGATGATGATAAAGTAAATTGGCAGATTAAATGTAGGATAGGAAAGGCGACTAGAGGGGGGGGGGTGAATAGGAGCTCAAATTCTTTTTCACTTCTTGAATGTATTCAACATGTAAATCACTTCAATAGCTATGAGAGCTATGAAGATAAATGATTAAGCACAGAGGAAGTCTTGTGTTGAATCCACTCCTAACCCCCAAAGCTCAGCAAACAAAATCGATGAAGTGCTAAAGAAATCAGGGAAATCGGTACAATCGCAGGCAAATGGGCGGTTGTACTAATGTTCGGTACAACCAGAGGCAAACAGGTGGTTGTACCAATGTTCGGTACAACGGAAGGCAAACGGGCGGTTGTACCAATGTTCGGTACAACCACAGTTATAAGGACGATTGTACCGATTGTCCTGGAACAGTCCGACGACGAAAACTAAAATTGGCACAACTTTTGATCCACTTGGCCAAACTCTATGAGATTTGAAACACACCTTCCTAAGGGGGTTAGGAACCTATTTCAACCAAAGAATGACTAGATCCACGTCAAAGTTCCTACATTTCTCAAATTGAACGAAGGAGGTTTCAAAACCGAGTTTCGAACCTAAACATGATCTAAGCGTTGCTCGTGGGTAAAGAATGATTTAGATGATCTTAGATGCACTCCCACATGTCATAGCAAGCTAGATCACAGCAATAAACCAAAGAGAAACTCGCGGATCAAGAAAAGCCCCAAAATCATCAAATAGAATGGAAGAACACAAAAGGACTCATCTTGAGAAATCTGGTTGGATTGATTTGAGATAGATGATTGTTGTTTACAGCCACTCCATCTAGGTGGACAAAGCTCACCATGTGAGCACACACTCAATCCAAACCCTAGAAACCCTAGCTCTCCTCTATTCTCCTCAAAACCCTAAACACAAAATAGGGCAACAAATGCAAGGGGTTTGGCTCCGCAGCCCTTAGAGCAGACAACACCCCTCTATTTATATGGAGGCTGGCATCTAGAGAATATTCCATTAGGGCACCCATTAAACCCTAACACACAATGGGTTAACACACGCACGTATCTCAAAGCGCCGTCTTCGTCTTCGATTGACCTAAACCGCTTCACCATGCGCCGACCCACGCCGCGGTTTAGCCAAAAGGTCACTAAGGCGGTTTTTGGTTAAATTACCAAAATACCCCTTCTCGATCCTTCTCCAAAAGACCGAGTCCACAGATCGTAAAGGTTGATCAACGGCTCTATGTCGGCAAGTCTCTCCTGTCCGGATCCCACTGGCACCATAGCACTTGCACCGACTCCCGCGCCGCTTGATCCAACGATCGACCAACCGCCTGCTCGGTCATCCTTGTCCATTCTGCGCCCCGCTTGAGTCCTCTAACCTCACCCGGCATCCTTGATCATTCTGGACCTCAGCTCTCCAAGCTTAGTCCCGATCCAGCTCGCCGTTGACCGTCATGGACCTGCAAGCCACCTGCACAGCAATAGACCAAGAAACCATTTTCGGGAGCAAGTTCTTCACAACTTGACCTACGTTAGCCAAAACATGCATCATGCAACACATATTCACAGATGAATATGAACTTGACCTAACCCAAATTCAATTCTCCAATTGAAACAACATTCAACAAGACAAACAAGATTTACCGCCTTTGTTATGGCGGTACTACAGATTATCAAGATCATGGGTCGTATCAAGACCCATAATCAATGGTCGACCGCTACCCGGAGAAATCCAAAACTCTCCAAAACAACTCCTCTGGAATTTTGCAACTGCCATCTAAAATACGGTGCTACTGAGGCGCGGTACAACCGCCACTTCCCAAGCGGTACTACCGCTCCAGGAGAAAACCAAAGTCTCCAAAACATGCCTTTGGGAATTCTTCAACCGCCACACAAAATCCGGTATCACCGCATCGCGGTACAACCGCCACTTACAAGCCGGTACAACCGCACTACGGTCGTATCGCAACTTACACGCCGGTATGACCGATTCCCGAGGAAACCCAAGTTCCAAAAACATGTCTTCGGGAAATTTCATACCGCCAACAAACTTGCGGTTAAACCGCCTAGCGGTAGTACCACGGCCACAATGTCGGTACTACCGCAAAACTTGGCACTTGCTGATTTCCACAGAATTCAACAAACTCTCAAAGCAATTGCCAATTGTCTCATCACCTAAGATCATGAGCATGTCCCCATGACATCCACAATGTCCTCATGACATCCACAATCTCCCCTTGATAAACACATTGGCAATTTCCCAAAAAATGTAAGTTTGATGTTTGAAAAATAAAAATACTTGACATTTTCGCGCAAAGGCTCAACTTGGCTCAAATACAAGAGAATGCAATGAGAAAGACCAAGTTGGCTTCAAAATAGAATCAGCAAGTGAGATACGACAGAAGAAGCAAGAAAAGCTTCAAGTTCCAGAGAAGTGACAAAATCTCACTTATGGTCCATATGAAAGAACAATTGTTCTATTTGACCTTAGATCATTGCGAGGCTTCAAGATTTGTAATTCAGATTCAGTTAAGACAAGAAGATCAAAAGAATGCAATATGAATGCTCCCCCTCACTATGATCATCATTTTTCAAGAGAGAATTTTCAATTTTCAATTTCTCCAATTCTCTCCAAAAAAGCTCCTAACTTCTCCCCCTCACAAAACTTCTCCCCCATAACCAACAAGCTCTTTATTAACATTACATTTTTGCTAAATCTTCTCCCCCTTTGACAATAGATTCATCAAGGAATCATACCTTCCTCTCATCCAGAGAAGACAAATGCACAAGAAAGGAAGAAGTAAAAGAAAGAGCATGCATGAAATGCAATGGGGTGGCTTCATTTTTGTTTTGATTTTTCAATTTTTCGGAAAAAGAAGATTTGGAGATTACTCAATTGAACAGGCTAGCATTTCTACCATTACTCAAGATACAACAAACCTGACAAAGCTAGCAAGATCATGTTAAGACATATATAGCAAAGCTAGGCTAATGAGCTGTAAATACCACATGTTGTTAGATTAAAGTAAACAATGCTTCAAAATTAGCAAGTTTAACAACAGGTATCCTAAAGTGATAATGGCCTTATCAGAATGTCATTGTGAGATCCAGAAGCTAGCAAAGACCATCTTAGAGACAAAAAGTCCTAAATGAATCATTTTGCTCAAGTTTTTGTCAAAAGCCCAATTTTCAATTGTTCCTCATTTACAATGAATATTCAAGTAGATAAAAGGTCTATCTTAGTAAAGAAGATACTGGACTAGGAGCCGTCCACAATCTCTTCCTAAGCTTCAACCAAATTTGACAAATTATTTTCTTAGCCATGTGCTAGATCTCAAGCCTTGCCGCGACCATCCCAAGCAAAAAAGCTTAAAAGAGTGGTCTAGGTCATCCAAAACTCCCCCTGAGTTCATGCCTAGTACAATGGCAAGCCGTTTCATAAGAAAGAACTGGTGAGATCAGTTTTTTCGCACAAAAGAGATCATTTTTCATTTTGCACAAGGGCTGTTTTAGATTCTTTAATGAACTGAAAGCTCAAACATGTTCAATTCTAGATTCCAAAGCTAACAAAGCAATTTTGACAAGGCCAATGCACAAATGGATGACTAATTGTGCAACTAGCTAAAAGATCCACAAATTGCAATTTTTTAGTTCAAGTTGTTTAAAGTGCTAGCTCATTTAGCAAAAACATTGCTGCACATGTTAAAGCATGATAATTCTAGCAAGTCAAAGAACTAGACACGCTCTTGAGCAAGAATTGAAATACTAAAGCTCAACAGGGTAATAAGCAAAGCTTCATCAATTAGAAGATAGAAGCAGTAAAGCTTATATCACAATTCATTTTTTTGGATTTTTCATATGAATGCAATAGGGTACAATGAGATGCACAAAAGACTTTAAAAGCCCAAAAAGATCAAAAAGATCAAAAGGATCCGAAGAAGATACCACTTGAAGAAGGTATCAGAAAAGATCCACACAAAAGTTCACATGAACAAGGAAAGTTCAGATGAACAAGGAAAGTTCAGAACCGAACCAACCCCCCCTCAAACCAATCCATTGGGATAAATTATCCCTAACTCGCTTCTCAAGGTAGCAAACGTTGTTGGGTCTAAAAGCTTTGAGAGGAGATATGCCAATTGGCCTTGGACTCCACAAAAACTAGCACAAAGACTTCAAACACCACACGATCTATAGGAAAAGCAACTCGAAAAGCTAGGGAGTAAAACACCAACACTAAAAAGCTTACAGGCAACTCAAAAACCTACTAACACTAGTGATTGGGAGACAAGCTCGAATTAGGCTGTGAGAAGAATGCATTCTAGCAAACCATGGGATAAGAAGAGTGCCTAGAAAGGACACGTGTAACATCCCAAATGTATAATCAGGGTTATTCAAGTATAATTATATGTGTAGAAATTAAAACTTTTTCTCACAACTTGAAAACCCTTACAATCTCATGTAATTCTTGTCCAAGAGTTGTGTAAACCAAGAACACAAAGCTCTTGTTGACCAAAAGTCAAATTCATTTTCCAATTCTCTCAAATCTTGTGCCAAACAATTGGAAAGCATCTTCCTTGGTCCTAAAACTGAGGTGGGACCCCTCTGAAAAATATCACAAGTTGTAAAACTAGTTTGATAATTTTGGAGGTAAATGAATCATTGAACAACCTTAATGAAATTCCTGAGAAAAATGCATTGCATAATAACCTCTGGAAAATTTATGTAAGGTTAATCATGTTGTCAGCTAGCTCCAGTTAAAATCTTATGAATTTTGGAGTTCATTTGCTATGTCAAACAATTTTGTAAAGTCTTAGCTGTTAGAAAATTAAATTTAAATCAGGGCACTGTTCCTTGGGCTGAGCCGTACTCAAACCTGGTCCAGCCCAACCCCATCTGACCTCTTTTCCCACCTTGATGAGGTCGTAGCCGTTGGATCCAATCCAACCGCCACGACCTCCCCCTCAACCAAGGCCCCCAGGACCTCCCCATTCGAGGTCCTCTTGACCTCGTGGACCTCCTCGGGTCAACGTGGGCGTCAGACCTCCCCACCTCATCAGGTCATAGCCGCTGGATCAAAGATCCACGGCCACGACCTCCCCTGTGTGTTAAACCTCAAAGGACCTCCTCGTGCTGTAAGCCATCGCAGCGAGGTCATCCCACCTATGTGAGGTCTTGGCCCTTGGATTCAAGATCCGCGGCCCTGACCTCCCCTCACTGTTAAACTAAGCAAGTCCACATCCCACCACGTGAGGTCACGACCATTGATCAAAAATCCATGGTCACGACCTCCTCCTCCCAATCTAACTGTCAGACCTCCCTTTGCACTCACTTGAGGTCGTAGCCGTTGGATTTACATCCAAAGGCCACGACCTCCTCTGAAAAACATCACAACAAGGTCCTCCCGCCTTGTTGAGGTCATAACCCTTGATCCAAATCGGAGGGCTAAGACCTCCTTCGCAGCGTGTCGAGACCTCCCATCAGTCAAGTGCCCTTGGATTTTAATCCAAAGGCCAGACCTCCCCTCATGTCTTTTCGATCGCGTGCGGTTAAGTCCTCCTTGGAGGTCCGCGACCGCTGGAGGAGATCCAACGCCTTGGACCTCTGTCCCATTTCCCACGCGTTTAGCGATGACACGAAATCGGAGGGCCACGACCTCCCCATCCTTGATCGTGTGGTGGGACCTCCACCCACCACTTAAAACGAACGGTTCAAAACTCTCATCCGTTGGCAGACCTCTCCTGTGTCTTATCCAACGCCACTAAGACCTCCCCTGTTCTTCTCCTTCCTCTGGCGCGGGCAAGCTCGGCAAATGCATTTATTGCGTGTCCGCACATGAGGTACACTTCAGCGACTCTTGTCGACCAAGATTTAATGCGGGCAGCCTTCCGCCTCCCGTCCCACACAGCTGCACCTTGTCAACCTTGTCTTGTCCAAGCCATGGACCTCCCATGGGCCAAGCTCACCATGAGCTTGGCCAGTGGTCCACAACCTCCTGTGCCCTTAGTATAAAGCCTCCCCCACTGTGTCGTTGGCTTCCTTTGCACACCTTTGTTCCTTGGCTTACACCCTGTGCCGTGAGCTCTAAACCACCAAAGCTTCCTTGGCCGCCATTCTTTGAGCTTGAAGCTCCTCGGTGGACAAGGGTCACCGGAGTTTTTCTCCTTTTCTCTAAGCTTCTTTTGTGCCATTCCCTCCGGGACCAAGTCCTCACTTGAATTGGTTTGGGCGATTCAGAGGTGGACAAAGTGGAGCTTGGAGCTGAAGCTTTGGCCGTGGAGCACCCTTCCTCCCCGGCACCGGTCCTCCCTTCCTCGACCTCCTCAGCACCTTATGTGAGACCCCGACATTTATTAGGCTCATAATACTTAGTCATCCAATTGACCCTAGTATTATCAACCAAATAAACTTCGGTCTCGAGAGATGTATACTCCCGGGATGCAAGATACATACCTCACAACAAAAGAATGTATCAATTCCATACAACACAGAGAACATAAGCAACAAACCAGAAGTTAATATTAATATGGAAAAGCTATTACAAAAGAGAGGCCCTTAGGCCAAATAGCAACAAATAAAAGATAACAATGAAGCAAAAAGTGCCATAAAGATGGCTATAACACAAAGCCAATCAGTGTGCCTTAACCCCTAGGCATCTGACCGGACCGCCAAGCTAGTCGTCGAAGAAACTGCAACACGTTCCTCATCGTTCTTGGAGTAGATAAGGATATCATCGATGAAGACTACGACAAACTTATCCAAATACTCCATAAATACCGAATTCATGAGGTTCATGAACAAGGCAGGAGCATTGGTTAAGCCGAATGACATGACAGTGTACTCGTACAAGCCGTAGCGAGTAGAGAACGCCGTCTTTGGAATATCCTCAGGCCGAATCCGAACCTGATGATATCCCACTCTCAGATCAATCTTGGAGAAAACTCGAGCTCCGGTTAATTGATCGAAGAGATCGTCAATGCGGGGCAATGGATACTTGTTCTTTACCGTCACTTCATTAAGTGGACGATAATCAACGCACATGCGTAAAGTACCGTCCTTCTTCTTTACGAAGATTGCTGGACAACCCCAAGGAGATGAGCTAGGGCGAATGAAACCCTTCTCTTGCAGCTCACTTAACTGCTTCTTCAACTCCACCAACTCGTTCGGTGGCATCCGATAAGGCCTCTTGGAGATAGGGGCGGTACCGGGAGCCAACTCAATGACAAACTCGAGGTCTCGAACGGGTGGCATCCCTGGAAGATCAGCGGGAAAGACATCAACAAAGTCACAAACTGTTGGGACTTCGCTAATATCTGGAGCGGGCTTCGCTTCAAGCGCGAAGAGATGAGGATCTAGCAGCTTCGGTGAGAAGCAAACCTGCTCACCGAAGAACTAGACAGAGAGATGAGCTTCTGGCACAATCGATTTGTCCCATGTCTTTGAGACAGCCAATCCATGCCAAGAATCACATCTAGACTCATTGAATGGAGAAGGATAAGGTTTGCTAAGAACCCCACGCCTTCGATCTCGATAGGGACATCCCTACACTCAATCTCGGCTCTCAACTCCGAACCAGAGAGCTAATGAGAAGGGACCGACAATGGAGAGGAAAGAAGCTCTCCAACAGTAGCAAAAGACTCGTAAACAAAGGAATGAGATGCTCTGAATCAAACAAGACGAGAGCAGGGTGAGAGTTAACGAAAGTGTACCTAGCACGACGTCGGGTGCCTCCTGAGCCTCCTCTGCGGTGATGGCGTTGACGCGACCACTACCCACGCCTTGGGTAGCCGGACGATCTTCGGTCTGAGATGCACCACCTCCTGACCCGCGTCCTCCATTAGGACGAGGGGTGCTCCTGTCTTCTTAGGGCATTGGTTTGCATAATGCCCCTTCGGTTGCATGAGAAACATGTGACCCCGCGGCCGGGTTATGGGGGCGCTCTCACGACTCGCAGTGCACGGATCGGGACACGGCTTATGCGAAGGACGAGGAACAGGCAGGTGACCTCGGGGCGCCAAGAATGAGAGTGGTACCCGAGACCGCCGAAAAGAGGGCGGAAGAAGCGGGCACGAAGTCTTAAAGGTCTCCCACTTGCGCTATGGAATCCATAAGCTCCCGAGCCGCATGCTCAGCGACGATGGCCTTGTCGACCAAGGTCTGAAAATCAGGAAAGTCGGCAATGGATAGCTTGTCCTTCAGCTCCTCAGACAAGCCACGCCTGAACTTGGCCTGCTTAGCCATATCAGTGGCCACATCCTCAGGAGCATAACGAGCTAGATGGTTGAACTCGTAGACATACTCCATGACTGAGCTACGCCCTTGCTTGAGCGCAAGAAACTCCTGCTTCTTGATCTCCATCAAGCCGGCAGGGATGTGAGCCCGTCGGAAGGCAGCACGGAACTCCTCCCAAGAGACGGTGTGGTCTACGGGCTGCATGGCGAGATAGCTCTCCCACCAGGACAAAGCTGCACCCTCAAGCTGGTGCGATGCGAACAGCGCCTTCTCGTGCTCGGCATCTGCGCTATCTGGCTTACGCTCCACGAGACGGCCAATCGTCCGCATCCAAAGGGTCCTCGACCGGAAAAAGTAGAAGTGAGTACGAAGAAACTCCGCGAGTCCTCCACGAGGCCGATGGGCATTCTCGCCCAGATCCTGAAGCTCCGGTAAGGGCAGTGGTGTTGCGCGCGATGACGTCCAGTAGAACTCTCCTGTCATCCGCGCGATTGCGCTCGATCTGAAGAAGAACCTCGGCCATGGTCGGAGGAGGAGGAAGCTCCTCGTCCGGACGGTGATCGCCTTGGCCGCTACGAAAAGGCCCGCCATCTGTTACAATGAACTTTTGGTTAGCAACTAGACCAAAACAAAGCCTTAAGGTAAGCAAAAGCGATCGACTAGGGGAATGGAATATCACCCTAAACGAAGGCCAAAATCAGCGGTTATTTAAACTTTAAAAAGCTTCTAAAAGACTCTAAAAACAGCAAAGGAACACCAAACGGAAGGCTCAACTTCTCAACTCAACTAACCCGTATTGAATGAACGAGTAATTGACCGAGAAGGTTAAAAATCAGATTGTAAGATGAGATCTAAAACTATTAGAGAGCAAGGTTATTGCAGCGAAATAAGTGTTAGATACTTAGCTAACTAGTATCACATCTTACCCTTTTTCATTCCCACAAGTTTTAGTTGAATTAACCTCTCATTATCTATCCTAATTAGAAACCTTTGAGATTGCTGTCCGGAAATTTGATGCTTGCTGTCCAGATTTCGCATCCAAGCTCCTCGTCGAATCACCGACTCCAGAACTTCAAAACCTTGTAGTGGGCAGCTCACACTTAAATTTGCCAATCTCATTGGTTCTCCCAAAACCCGAATTAGTCGATAACAACTATTGTGTAGAAGGGAAGAGAGGAAAACAACTTTTAAAACTCAAATTAGAGTGAGATGAGAAGAGAAAGCTAAGATAGGTAAGGAGTAAAATCCGAGAATTACTTAAGCTTTCAAAACTCATTTATACTTTGAAAATAGGTTTTCAAAATATCCTAAAGACGACCAAGCTTGCGTTACTACGGTCATAACGGCTCGATACCAACTTTGTGAGACTCGACATTTATTAGGCTCATAATACTTAGTCATCCAATTGACCCTAGTATTATCAACCAAATAAACTCGGTCTCGAGAGATGTATACTCCCCAGGATGCAGTATACATACCTCACAACAAAAGAATGTATCAATTCCATACAACACAGAGAACATAGGCAACAAACCAGAAGTTAATATTAATATGGAAAAGCTATTACAAAAGAGAGGCCCTTAGGCCAAATAGCAACAAATAAAAAGATAACAGCGGAAGCAAAAGTGCCATAAAGATGGCTATAACACAAAGCCAATCGGTGTGCCTTAACCCCTAGGCATCGACCGACCGCCAAGCTAGTCGTCGAAGAAACTGCAACACGTAGCACAAAAGAGAGGCTCTTGGAGCTCTCCTTCTTCCTCTGCAACAAATTTGTTAAGCAAAGCAAATGAGTACAATAACTTGTTTATTGTACTCGCAAGACTGACGTGTAAGATAACAGAACTATAATTTAGCTACATGCAAGCTTTATTTAAGTGGATGAGGCTTTGGACTCATTTTAGCACAAAGCAAGTTTCATTTGCAATAACATAATAGATTGAAGGCAATTTGATAAAGCAATTTTAATTGTTGAAATACAACTCGATAATAACATAATAACAACAACAAGAACAAACCTGGAAGTGACTAACCCTTAGTCACCACAACAATAGCATGAACTCCCCGTTCATACCAACCCATCAAGTTTTAATTAAAAAAAAAAGGTTGAGACTAGTCTTGAACGACCTTACCAAGCATGTCCATAACCTAGGACGAGGCTATTCGAATAGTTTTATCCCTGCAGGGGTGTACCAATGTACCCACACGCCAGACCGCCTTTCCTTTAGGCACACGACCTTTGGTGTGCCGGCACGGCTAAGTCCTACGAGACATTTCCAATGGGCGATGCTAATTACGAGCCGCAACCCACGGGGACAAGACACATTAGACAGCCTAACCGGTCTGCCAATGCTCCCTCCCAACACCACACACACAGATTTTATTAAAACATACCCACCAACCAGCTCATAATTAACACCTCCCAAAGTACTTAGTCAAGAGAGGTCCCATATCCCCCTCGTGTGGTTAGCACGCAAAAGCGCTTGGCTTAGTGACCCAAGTACTCGGTCCTTAGGGACCCGGGCATACCACCACATTCCAAAACCGCACCATCCATCCAATATGCCCAAGTCTAAATCAACATTTTATTTTCAGTTTTTGATCTTACAAATTAATCAAAGCACAAGTGCTGGACATATAGGAGGAATAATAATACTTGTGTGATCAAGACCATCGACTAAGTCGATGATCGCCCATTACTACCGATAGCTAAGCATGTCTAAGCAATATTAACGTAAACTACTAAGTGATGAGAGCTCATCCAACGAGCTCAAACCACAGCGAATAACCTAGGCTCATTGGTAGTAGAGGATAATAATTCCTACAGATTATGCAACTATAGGAAAGCTAGCGACATTTAACACAAAGTAGCATGCATACATAGAAGTAAAACAAAGTAGTAAGCTTTAAAGTAATGGGACATGATGGAAATGGTCAAACTGCTTGCCTTGCTGCTGGTCAAATTGTTGCGGAGGGTCGTTCGCGGGATCACCACAAATGTCGAAACCTAACGGAAAAACGATAAAGAACCGATAAGAACGACGAAAGACAACAAGGACAGCACAGCAAACGAACTCCAAATTCTCTGAAATTTCTACTGCAGCAAGAGGAGGATTTTTAGGGAATTTAGCAACAAGAACCAATGGATTTGGATTCTTAATGCAAAAGTTATGAGCAAAACAATTCTGCTCAGCCCTAAAAATACCAAACTGCACTATTCACTAATTTAATTATGAGGCAACAATTTCTAGAAAAGTGGTGAGGCTGAGATTTTTACTGTGAAACCAGCACCTCATGAGATGAATAACACAATTGAGTTCATCCCATTTGGAGCTATTATGCAATCTCTATAATTTTTCAAAACAAGAACTTGAACAAAATTATAATGCACAAGTCCTCATTTTCAAAACAGCAACAAGCTCAAAACTAATTTCACAGTGAGTTCATTAATAGAGGAAACCAACAAAGTTGGTCTCACTCAAAAACAACCTACAGAGCAGTAGTTATGTATTTTACAAGCTAAGCATTAATTTGAATGTATGTTTAAAGTTAGTTTTAAAACCTAGTGGCTAACTGTGCTCTGGAGCTGAACTCAACTTACAATCATTTTTGGATTAAGGTCAAGTTCAAGACAGAGCTAACACAATTTGAATGACCTCATTTGGATTTAAAATGAAAAAGATATGAAATTCTAAAGTTTATACCTTGTTTTAGTTTATAACTAAGACTTCACCGAATTTCTAAAACTCACAAAGACACGGGAGGTCGTGAGCCACAGATCACAGATCCAACGGCTCGAGACCTCCCAGAGATCAACACGCACGCATATGTGAGGTCCAGAGGTCTGGACCTCCTAACAACTCACATGCGCGAGGCAAGGGGAGGTCGTGGCCGAGATTGAGGATCCAACGAACCACAACGATGATGGGGAGGTCCGGAACGGACCAGATCTAAAGGGAGGTCCTTAACGGTGAGATCTAAACCTTCACAGCACCTCCGGGGAGGTGCGGATGGTCGATCGCGAAGGGGAGGTCTTGGACGCCCGAGATCTCCTCGGAGGAGGTGCGGACGCCCTGCACTCAGCGCTTTAACTTCGCAAGACGCCGCGTTTGGACGAGGCATTAAAGCGCGAGGACCACGAGGAGGTCCGTGCGCTCGGGAGGTCTTTAATGCGCATTAAAGGATGGATTTAAGGCAGTTAAGACGCCAATGATTGCGAGATTGGGCAATGATTAGCACCATAAAAGCCGGATCTTGGTCCTAAAATGACAACGACACGCCGGGACATCCGACAACATCCCGAGCTTGAAGAAATGGTTGTTGCTAGCGATGCGGACCTCATGGCGACAACCAAGGACATCATCGTGTGCGCAATAGTGTTGCGCACACCATGAGCTTACTCTCGGCGGCAGACGGCGTTGAACGCCGCGAGCCGAGAGGACAACGAAGGAGATCACACGGCCAAATTTTGAAACGCAAAATGATGCTCGCGCGACATTCAAGCGTGTGCCAAATAAGAGCTCCATGACAACATTCACGCAGTGCAAAGACTAAGGACTATCGGGAGGTACCGGAGGTCCTTAAGATGCCGGGAGGTCGGGATGGTGCTGGCCTTGAGTTGGGGAAGATGGGGAGCTCCGCTGCTCGATCCAAGTTCCAAGCCTCGGCTCGGCTCCAAGCATCACTTTGTCCCCTCGCAAATGTCCAACAACTTAGTTAGGACTTGGTCCCAGAGGGAAGGCACAATGGAAGCAAGGAGAGGGAGAAAAATTCTCCAATGACCCTTGCCCACCGAGGAGCTTCGAGCTCCAGCAAAGGCGGCCAAGGAACTTTGGTGTCTAGAGCTCACAAGCACAGAGGTGTGAGCAAAGTGATAATGGTGTGCAAAGGAAGCCAGGAAAACCGTGGAGGTGGTTTTATCCAAGGGCAATTGAGGTCTTAGACCACTGGCTAAGCTCATGGTGAGCTTGGCCCATGGCATGGTCTATGGAGTGGACAAGACATGGGGCTGACAAGGGGGCAGGCTCGGGCTGACCATTGAGGCGGAAAGCTGACCTGCATTAAATGCGGTCAAGAAGAGTCATGAACAGTACCTCCTGCTCGGACATGCATTAAATGCATCGCCGAAGCTCCCACGCGCCAGAGGAAGGAGAAGAACGGGGAGGTCCTAGTGGCCATTGGATGAGACCTCGAGGAGGTCCCGCCATCGGATCCCATTTTGAACCGTTATGTTTTAAGTGGTGGGAGGAGGTCCCAGCCACACGATCAAACGTGGGAGGTCTTGGCCTCACGATTTCACTTAACGTGAAAACGCGACGCGTGAGGAAATGGACAGAGGTCCAAAGCGTTGGATCTCCATCCAGCAGTGCGGACCTCCAATGAGGACTTACTGCACGCGATCAAAAGACATGAGGGGAGGTCATGGCCTTTGGATGTAAATCCAAGGGCACCGACTGATGGGGAGGTCTAATACGCACAAAGTGAATAAGGAGGTCGAGGACTGCGGCGTAGCGCAAGGAGGTCTTAGCCCTCCGATTTGGATCTAAGGGCTCACGCGATGGTCCGAATCGCCCATTTGTTAACGCATCGTGAGATGTAAATCCAATGGTCAATATTGGGTGGTCCGAACGGCTCATTGATCTCGTGCGTTGAGCAGAGATCCAAAGGCGAGAAGACAAGGAGGTCATGGCCTTAGATTTTAATCCAAGGGCTATGACCTCACGAGGTGGGATGTCTAAGTGGTTTTAACAGGAGGGAGGTCAGGCCGTGGATCTTGAATCCAAGGGCCAAGACCTCACGCAGTGGGAGGACCCGACCGAGTAGGTTGAGGAGGAGGTCGTGGCGGTTGGATTTGATCCAACGGCCACGACCTCAACAAATGGGATGACCTCGGCTGCGATGGTTTAACAGCTCGAGGAGGTCTTTGAGGTTTCACACACGGGGAGGTCGTGACCGTGGATCTTTGATCCAGCGGCTATGACCTCATGAGGTGGGAAGGTCTTTTATGTGTTAGTCATGAGGAGGTCGTGGTGTTGGATGTGAATCCAACGGCTGCGACCTGATTAAGGAGAGGGAGGTCTGCTGGGGTGCAGACCTGGTTGAGGAGGTCCAAAGGGGGTTGGGCTGGACCAGTTTTGAACATGGCTAGCCCAAGGAACAGTGCAGGGTTTTTGAATTTGAACTTTTAAACAGCTGAGACTTTGCAGAATTGTTTGGGCTAGCAAATGAGCTCCAAATTTGATGAAATTTTAACTGGAGCTTGCTGACAACATGATTAACCTTACAGAAATTTTCCAGAGGTTATTATGCAATGCATTTTTCTCAGGAAATTTATTAAGGTTGTTTAAAGGATTGTTTTGCCTCCAAAATTTATCAAACTAGTTTTACAACTTGTGATATTTTTCAGAGGGGTCCCACATCAGTTTTTTGGACCAAGGGAAAATGTTTCCAATTGATTGGCACAAGATTTTAGATAAATGGAAAATGAATTTGACTTTTGGTCAACAAGAGCTTTGTGTTTTTAGATTACACAACTCTTGGACACGAATCACATGAGATTTTAGGGTTTTTCAAGATGTGGGAAAAAGTTTTAATTTCTACACATATAATTATACTTGAATAACCCTAATTATACACTTGGGATGTTACACCTTAGGACCTCCAGGTACATCCCCTGGTAATCCCTTAGTGCTGGCACCCGCATGAATGTTTTCATGAGCTTTAGTTTGGCATAAGCTTGTTTGTCGCTATGAGCTCATTTTTGCTTTTCGGTTTTGCCCGTCTTGGTCACCTCTGTCCTCTCTCGCCGCTTGGCGTTCAAGGCCGTCATTGCCGTTGAGAGAAGGTCCGCGGTGCGGCGTGGTTTATTGCGAACCGCGGTACCATTGGATCTCGCCGGCGAGGTCTACATCGCCGGCGAGAACCAAATATTTGAACACGGGTTTTGTCGGACGCAACGACAGCGTCGTTGTCGTTTTTAGGACAAAAGATCCACCGAGTTAATGCGCTTATCATTGCTCCCATCATTGAATTCATTTGGTGTGTCTTAACTGTCTTAAATCCACCATTTACTGCGCGCCATTAAGTCCTCCCGCGCGCGGACCTCCTCGTGGTCCCGCGCGCATTTAATCTCTTGTCCATAGCGCGTGCGTGCGCAGCGCTAATTCTAGCGCCGATCTGGACATCCGCACCTCCTCCAAGGAGATCTGAGCGCCCAAGACCTCCTTGGCGCAATCTTAGCCGTCGAGACCTCCCCGGAGGTGCAGTGGACGTTGAGGACCTCCTCGGGACCTCCTCGAGGTCATCTCACCGCTGAGGACCTCCCTTTTAATCTGGTCCGTTCGGACCTCCCTTCCATGTTGTGGTCCGTTAGATCTTCCATCTACGGCCATGACCTCCCCTCACCTCGCGCATGTGCGTGGTTAGGAGGTCCAGGACCTCTGGACCTCCCATGTGCATGTGTGTTGTTCTCCTGGGAGGTCTGAGCCGTTAGATCTGAGATCTGTGGCTCACGACCTCCCATGTCTTTGTGAATGTTAGGAAGGTCAGTAAATTCTTAAGTATGAACTGAAATGAGGTAGACTTTAGAATTTCATATCTTTTTCATTTTAAATCCTTTTGAGGTCATTCAAATTGTGTTAGCTCTGTCTTAAACTTGACTTTAATCCAAAAATGGTTGTAAGTTGAGTTCAGCTCCAGAGCACAGTTTTGCCATAGGTTTTAGTACTCCTTTTGGATAATACACTCAAAATTTAGGTTTAACTTGTAAAACCCATAACTAATGTTCTGTAGGTTATTTTTGAATGAGACCAACTTTGTTAGCTTCCTCTATTAATGAACTCACTGTAAAAATTAGATTTGAGCATATTGCTGTTATAGAAATAAGGACTTGTGCATTATAATTTTGTTCAAGTTCTTGTTTTTGAAAAATTATAGAAAGTGCAATATAGCTCCAAATGGGATGAACTCAATTGTGTTATTCATATCATGAGGTGCTGGTTTCACAGTAAAATCTCAGCCTCACCACTTTTCTAGAAAATGTTGCCTCATAATTAAATTAGTGAATAGTGCAGTTTGGTATTTTCAGGGCTGAGCAGAATTGTTTTGCTCATAACTTTTGCATTAAGAATCCAAATCCATTGGTTCTTGTTGCTAAATTCCTAAAATCACCCTCTTACTGCTGTAGAAATTTCAGAGAATTTGGAGTTCGTTTGCTGTGCTGTCTTGTTATTTTTCGTCGTTCTTATCGGTTCTTTATCGTTTTTCCGTTAGGTTTCGACATTTGTGGTGATCCATAAGCGACCCTCCGCAACAAAGTGACCAGCAGCAAGGCAAGCAGTTTGACCATTTCCATCATTGTCCCATTATTTTAAAGCTTAATACTTTGTTTTACTTCTATGTATGCATGCTACTTTGTGTTAATTGTCGCTAGTAATCCTATAGTTGCATAATCTGTAGGAGTTGTTTATCCTCTACTACCAATGAGCTTAGGTTATTCGCTGTGGTTGGAGCTCGTTGGATGAGCTCTTATCACTTAGTAGTTTTGACTTAAACTGCTTAGACATGCTTAGCTATCGGTAGTAATGGGCGATCATCGACTTAGTCGATGGTCTTGATCACACAAGTATAATTATTCCTCCTATATGTCCAGCACTTGTGCTTTGATTAATTTGTAAAATCAAAAACTGAAAATAAAATGTTGATTTGGACTTGGGCATATTGGATGGATGGTGTGGTTTTGGAATGTGGTAGTATGCCCGAGTCGTTAGGACCGAGTTACTTGCGCCACTGCTCGAAAGCAATATTGCGTGCTAACCACACGAGGGGATATGGGACCTCTCTTGACTAAGTACTTTGGGGGGTGTTAATTATGAGCTGGTTGGTGGGTATGTTTTAATAAAATGTGTATGTGTAGTGTTGGGAGGGAGCATTGGCAGGCCGGTTAGGCTGTCTAATGTGTCCTTGTCCCCGTGGGTTGCGGCTCGTAATTAGCATCGTCCATTGGAAATGTCTCGTAGGACTTAGCCGTGCCGGCACACCTACGGTAGTGTGCTTAAAGGAAAGGCGGTCTGACATGTGGGTACATTGGTACACCCCTGCAGGGATAAAACTATTCGAATAGCCTCGTCCTAGGTTATGGACACGCCGAAACGCCCGTAAGAACTAGACTACAACTTTTAATTAAAACTTGACATGGTTGGTATGAGTGGGTAATTCATACTATTGTTGTGGTGGCTATTGGGTTAGTCACTTCCGTGATTGTTCTTGTTGTTGTTATTATGTTATTATTGCGTTGTTATTTCAACAAGTAAAAATGCTTTGTCAAATTGCCTTAAATCTATTATGTTATTGCAAATGGAACTTGCTTTATGCTAAATGTAAGTCCAAAGCTCCATCCACTTAATTAAAGCTTGCATGTAGCTAAATTATAGTTCTGTTATCTTACACGTCAGTCTTGCGAGTACAATAAACAAGTTATTGTACTCATTTGCTTTGCTTAACAACCTTGTTGCAGAGGACGGAGGTGAGCTCCAAGAGCCTTACTTCTGTGCCACGTGTTGCGATTTCTTGACGACTAGCTTGGTGGTCGGTCGATGCCTAGGGTTAAGGCACACTGATTGGCTTTGTGTTATAGCCATCTTTATGGCACTTTTGCTTCCGCTGTGTATTCTTGTAACTTATTGCTATTTGGCCTAAGGGCCCCTCTTTTGTAGTAGCTATTCCATATTAATATTAACTTCTGGTTTGTTGCTTATGTTCTATGTGTTGTATGGAATTGATATATTCTTTTGTTGTGAGGTATGTATACTGCATTCTGGGGAGTATACATCTCTCGAGACCGAGTTTATTCGGTTGATAATACTAGGGTCAATTGGATGACTAAGTATTATGAGCCTAATAAATGTCGGGGTCTCACAAAAGTTGGTATCAGAGCCGTTATGACCGTAGTAACACAAGCTTGGTCGTCTTTAAGATATTTTGGAAAACCTATTTTCAAAGTATAAACGAGATTTGAAAGCTTAAGAAAATTCTCAGATTTTACTCCTCATCTACCTTAGCTTTCTCTTCTCATCTCACTCTAATTTGAGTTTTGAAAGTTGTTTTCCTCTCTTCTCTTCTACAAAATAGTCATTATCGATTAATTGGGTTTTGGGTAACATATGAGAGTTCTAAATTGATGTCTTGGCTACCTTCTTGGTGAAGAATAGAAGTATTTGAAGGCGAAACTCAAATCTGAAAATTCTGGACAGCAAGCAAGCATTTTAGGGCAGCAATGCTTAAGCTAGTAAATGAGGTAGAAAATGAGAGGCTAATCAACTAAAACTTGTGGGAATAAAAGGGTAAGATGTGATACTAGTTAGCTAAGTATCTAACACTTATTTCGCTGCCTTAACCTTGCTCTCTAATAGTTTTAGATCTCATCTTACAATCTGATTTGTAATCTTCCGATCAATTACTCGTTCATTCAATACGGGTTAGTTGAGTTGAGAAGTTGAACCTTGCTTTTGGTGTTTCTTGGCTGTTTGTAGAGTCTTTTAGAAGCTTTTAAAGTTTAATTACTCGTTGTTTTGGCTTTCGTTTAGGGTGATCTTCATTCCCCTAGTCGATCGCTTTTGTTTTCTTTAAGGCTTAGTTTTTCGGGTCTAGTTGCTAACCAAAATTTCTTGTAACAGGATGGCCGGACGCACTCGTAGCGGCCAAGGCCAGTCAGCTGGTCCGGACGAGGAGCTTCCTCCTCCTCCGACCATGGCCGAGGTCCTTCTTGATTGAGCGCAACCGCGCGGATGACAGAGAGTTCTCATCGACGTCATCGCGCAACACCACCGCCCTTACCGGAGCTTGAGGATCTGGGCGTGGAATGCCCATCAGCCTCGTGGGGTCTTGCTTGAGTTCTTCGCACTCAGCCCCTACCTTTTCTCGGCCCGAGGACCCTTTGGATGCAGACGATTGGCTTGTCTTGTGGAGCGAAGCCAGATAGCGCAGATGCCAGGAGCACGAGAAGGCGCTGTTCGTGATCGCACCTGCCTTGAGGGTGCAGCTTTGTCCCGTGGGAGAGCTATCTCGCCATGCAGCCCGTGAGACCACACCGTCTCTTGGGAGGAGTTTCGTCTCGCCTTCCGTCGGGCTCACATCCTCGCCGCTTGATGGAGATCAAGCGGGGAGTTTCTTTGCGCTCAAGCAAGGGCGTAGCTCAGTCATGGAGTATGTGTATGAGTTCAACCATCTCGCTCGTTATGCTCCTGAGGATGTGGCCACTGATATGGCCAAGCAGGCCAAGTTCAGGCGCGGCTTGTCCGAGGAGCTGAAGGACAAGCTATCCATTGCCGACTTTCCTGATTTTCAGACCTTGGTCGACAAGGCCATCGTCGCTGAGCATGCGGCTCGGGAGCTTATGGATTCCATAGCGCAAGTGGGAGACCTATAAGACTTCAGGCCAGTTCTTTCCGCCTCGTTTGAGGCGGTCTGTGGGTACCACTCTCATTCTTGGCGCCCGAGGTCACCCGCCTCGTCCTCGTCCTTCGCAGCCGTGCCCGACCACGGCGCCGCCGATCAGCAGGTGGCCCCGCAACCCGCGGCCGGGTCACATGCTTCTCATGCAACCGAAGGGGCATTATGCGTAACCAATGCCCTAAGAAGACCGAGCAGCCCTTGTCCTAATGGAGGACGCGGGCAGGAGGTGGTGCATCTCAGACCGAAGATCGTCCCGCTACCCAAGGCATGGGTAGTGGTCGCGTCTAACGCCATCACCGCAGAGGAGGCTCAGGAGGCACCCGACGTCGTACTAGGTACACTTTCTGTTAACTCTCACCCTGCTACTGTCTTGTTTGATTCAGGAGCATCTCATTCCTTTGTTTCTGAGTCTTTTGCTGCTGTTGGAGAGCTTCCTTTCTCTCCATTGTCAGTCCCGCTACTCATTCGCTCTCCTGGTTCGGAGTTGAGAGCTGAATCCGAGTGTAGAGATGTCCCTATCGAGATCGAAGGCGTAGGGTTCTTAGCAAACCTTATCCTTCTCCATTCAGCGAGTCTTGATGTGATTCTTGGTATGGATTGGTTGTCTCAGCACATGGGACAAATCGATTGCGCCAGGAAGCTCATCTCTCTGTCTAGTTCTTCCGGCGAGCAGGTTTGCTTCTCGCCGAAGCTGCTAGGCCCTCATCTCTTCGCACTTGAAGCGAAGCCCGCTCCAGATATTAGCGAAGTCCCAACAGTTTGTGACTTTGTTGATGTCTTTCCGCTGATCTTCGAGGATGCCACCCGCTCGAGACCTCGAGTTTGTCATTGAGTTGGCTCTGGTACCGCCCCTATCTCAAAGAGGCCTTATCGGATGCCACCGAACGAGTTGGTGGAGTTGAAGAAGCGATTAAGTTTAGCTGCAAGAGAAGGGTTTCATCCGCCTAGCTCATCTCCGTGGGGTTGTCCAGCAATCTTCGTGAAAGAAGAAGGGCGGTATTTTACGCATGTCGTTGATTACCGCCCACTTAATGAAGTGACGATGAAGAACAAGTATCCGCGTTGCCCGCATTGACGATCTCTTTGATCAATTAACCGGAGCTCGAGTTTTCTCCAAGATTGATCTCGAGTGGGATATCATCGAGTTCAGATTCGCCCGAGGATATTCCAAAGACAAGATTCTCTACTCGCTATGGCTTGTATGAGTATACCGTCATGTCATTCGCTTAACCAATGCTCCGCTTTGTTCATGAATCTCATGAATTAGGTATTCATGGAGTATTTGGATAAGTTTGTCGTGGTCTTCATCGATGATATTCTTATCTATTCCAAGGACGATGAGGAACATGATCAGCATCTTAGGCTTGTGTTAGGTAAGCTACGTGAGCACCAGCTGTACGCGAAGTTCAGCAAGTGTGCGTTCTGGTTGAAGGAAGTGGCTTTCTTAGGCCATATTCTTTCAATAGAGGCGTAGTCGTTGATCCTAGCAAGGTCACCGATGTTCTTTCATGGAGTCACCTTCTTCGGTCACCGATGTGCGGAGTTTTCTTGGTTTAGCGGGATATTATCGCCGCTTTATCGAGAACTTCTCCAAGATCGCTGGCCGATGACGGAGTTGCTCAAGAAGGACAAGAAGTTCTTGTGGTCCGCTGAGTGTGAGGAAAGTTTCCAAATACTCAAGAAGCGTTTGACCACCGCCCCTGTTCTTGTTCTTCCTGATATCCATCGAAGCTTCGATATCTTTTGCGATGCTTCTCGTCGAGGCCTCGGTTGTGTCCTTATGCAAGAAGGCAAGGTAGTGGCCTATGCATCAAGGCAATTGAGACCTCATGAACTCAACTACCCTACTCATGATTTGGAGTTGGTCTGTGATTCATGCACTTAAGATTTGGCGACATTACCTAATCAGAATCGTTGTGAAGTGTATTCGGATCACAAAAGCCTCAAGTACTTGTTCACCCAACCTGACCTGAACCTCAGGCAAAGGAGATGGTTGGAATTGATCAAGGACTATGATATGGGTATTCACTACCATCCGGGCAAGGCTAATGTCGTTGCCGATGCGCTTTAGTCATAAAGCGCATTGTAATGCCTTAGTGCTCAAGGAGCATTCGCCTCTCTTCTCGAAGCATTTCGGTGTCTCAACTTGGAGATAGTTGAGCATGGATTTCGCTGCCATGGTTGTGCAACCAACCTTGGTGGATCGGATCAAGTCCGCTCGTGATGGATTTGGGAGTGAGCCACATTAAGGCAAATGTCAAGGCCGAACGACCAAGTGCTTTTCTCGAGGATGAGCATGGTGTTGTGAGGTTCGACAACGCCTTGTGGTTCCAAAGGACATGGAGTTGCGGAATTTGATCCTCCATGAAGCCCATGATTCGCCTTTATCCATTCATCCCGGCCACAAAGATGTATCAAGATCTCCACCGAGATTTTGGTGGACACGAATGAAGAGGGAGATTGCGGTTCGTTGTCGAAAGTGCGACGATGTCGCCGTGTCAAGGCCGAGCATCGGCGCCCAGCGAGATTGCTTCAGCCCTTGCCTCGTGCCGGAATGGAAGTGGATTCGCGGCATGGACTTTATCACCGGTCCGCCCGAACACCAACGGGAAAGACTCCATTTGGGTTGTCATTGATCGGTTGACTAAAGTAGCGCATTTCTTGCTGTCTTGGTGTGAGACTCGACATTTATTAGGCTCATAATACTTAGTCATCCAATTGACCCTAGTATTATCAACCAAATAAACCGGTCTCGAGAAATGTATACTCCCGAATGCAAGATACATACCTCACAACAAAAGAGTATATCAATTCCATACAACACATAGTACATAAGCAACAAACCGAAGTTAATATTAAAAAGGAATAGCTATTACAAAAGAGAGGCCCTTAGGCCAAATAGCAACAAATAAAAAGATAACAATGAAGCAAAAGTGCCATAAAGATGGCTATAACACAAAGCCAATCAGTGTGCCTTAACCCCTAGGCATCTGACCGGACCGCCAAGCTAGTTGTCGAAGAAAGCGCAACACGTGGCACAAAAGTAAGGCTCTTGGAGCTCACCTCCGCCCTCTCGCAACAAATTTGTTAAGCAAAGCAAATGAGTACAATAACTTGTTTATTGTACTGCAAGACCGACGTGTAAGATAATGTAACTATAATTTAGCTACATGCAAGCTTTAATTAAGTGGATGGAGCTTTGGACTTACATTTTAGCACAAAGCAAGTTTCATTTGCAATAACATAATAGATTGAAGGCAATTTGATAAAGCATTTTTAATTGTTGAAATACAACGCGATAATAACATAATAACAACAACAAAAACAATCACGAAGTGACTAACCCAAGTCACCACAACAATAGCATGAACTCCCGCTCATACCAACCATGTCAAGTTTTAATTAAAGGTTGTAGTCTAGTCTTGAACGACCTTACCAAGCATGTCCATAACCTAGGACGAGGCTATTCAATAGTTTTATCCTCGCAGGGTGTACCAATGTACCCACACGCCGGATCGCCTTTCCTTTAGGCACACGACCTTTGGTGTGCAAGCACGGCTAAGTCCTACGAGACATTTCCAATGGACGATGCTAATTACGAGCCAAGAACCCACGGGACAAGACACATTAGACAGCCTAACCGGTCCGCCAATGCTCCCTCCCAACACTACACACACAGATTTTATTAAAACATACCCACCAACCAGCTCATAATTAACACCTCCCAAAGTACTTAGTCAAGAGAGGTCCCATATCCCCCTCGTGTGGTTAGCACGCAAAAGCGCTTGGCTTAGTGACCCAAGTACTCGGTCCTTAGGGACCGGGCATACCACCACATTCCAAGAACCGCACCATCCATCCAATATGCCCAAGTCTAAATCGACATTTTATTTTCAGTTTTGATTTTACAATTAATCAAAGCACAAGTGCTGGACATATAGGAGGAATAATTATACTTGTGTGATCAAGACCATCGACTATTTCGATGATCGCCCATTACTACCGATAGCTAAGCATGTCTAAGCAGTTTAAACGCAACTACTAAGTGATAAGAGCTCATCCAACGAGCTCAAACCACAGCGAATAACCTAGGCTCATTGGTAGTAGAGGATAACAATTCCTACAGATTATGCAACTATAGGAAAGCTAGCGACATTTAACACAAAGTAGCATGCATACATAGAAGTAAAACAAAGTAGTAAGCTTTAAAGTAATGGGACATGATGGGAGATGGTCAAACTGCTTGCCTTGTTGCTGGTCACTTTGTTGCGGAGGGTCGTTTGCGGGATCACCACAAATGTCGAAACCTAACGGAAAAACGATAAAGAACCGATAAGAACGATTTAAAGACAACAAAGACAACACAGCAAAAGAACTCCAAATACTATGAAATTTCTACAGCAGCAAGAGGGTGATTTTTAGGAGATTTTGCAACAAGAACCAATGGATTTGGATTCTTAATGCAAAAGATATGAGCAAAACAATTCTGCTCAGCCCTAAAAATACCAAACTGTACTATTCACTAATTTAATTATGAGGCAACATTTTCTAGAACAGTGGTGAGGCTGAAATTTTTACTGCAAAACCAGCACCTCATGAGATGAATAACACAATTGAGTTCATCTCATTTGGAGCTATTATGCACTTTCTATAATTTTTCAAAAACAAGAACTTGAACAAAATTATAATGCACAAGTCCTCATTTTTCTAACAGTAACATGCTCAAAACTAATTTTCTTAGTGAGTTCATTAATAGAGGAAACCAACAAAGTTGGTCTCACTCAAAAACAACCTACAGAGCAGTAGTTATGAATTTTACAAGCTAAGCATTAATTTGAATGTATATTTAAAAGGAGTTTTAAAATCTAGTGGCTAACTGTGCTCTGGAGCTGAACTCAACTTATAATCATTTTTAGATTAAAGTCAAGTTCAAGATAGAGCTAACACAACTTGAATGACCTCATTTGGATTTAAGAAGAAAAAGATATGAAATTTTAAAGTTTATACCTTATTCATTTATTATTAAGACTTTCTTGGCATTTCAACACTCACAAAGACATGGGAGGTCGTGAGCCACAGATCACAGATCTAACGGCTCAGACCTCCCAAGAGAACAACACACACGCACATGGGAGGTCCAGAGGTCTGGACCTCCTAACCACGCACATGCGCGAGGTGAGGGGGGAGGTCGTGGCCGTAGATGGGAGATCCAACGGACCACAACAGGAAGGGAGGTCGGAACGGACCAGATCTAAAGGGAGGTCCTCAACGGGAGATGACCTCGAGGAGGTCCCAGAGGAGGTCCTCAACGTCCTGCACCTCCGAGGAGGTCGGGACGGCTAAGATTGCGCCTAAGGAGGTCTTGGACGCCCAGATCTCCTGGAGGAGGTCCGGACATCCTGCAGCTCGCGACGCACATGTTTGGACAGGGCACACGCGCGCGGGACCACGAGGAGGTCCGCGAGGGGTTCTAATGCGCAAAAGGGGACGGGGTTAATGGCGGTTAAGACGCCAATGATTGCGATGATTGGGCATTTAAAACGGCGAATTTATGTCCTAAAACGGCAATGACACGCCGGGACATCCGACAAAATCCCGAGCGTGAAGAAGTGATCTCGCCGGCGATGTAGAGCTCGGGCGAGATCAATAATGGTACCGTTGGGTTCGCAATAACCATGCGCACTAACGGACCTCCTCTCAACAGCAATGACGGTTTTGAACGCCGAGCCGAGAGGACCAATACGTCCCGCACGGCCAATCTGAAAATGCAAAAACGAGCTCGCGCGACAATCAAGCTTGTGCCAAGAAAAGCTCCGCGAGATCATTCATAAGGGTGCCAAAGATCTAAAGGACTAACAGGGCTTACCCGATGGTCCTAAGGTCTTTGAGGAGGTGTGGCGGAGTTGGGGAAGACAGGGGCTCCACGGCCAAAGCTCCACTTCAAGCCCGACTTTGTCCTCCTCCTCGAAAAGCGCCCAAACAAACCAAGTTAGGGTTAACTTCAGAGGTTTGGGGAGCACAAAATGAACGAGGGTGGAAGAGGGAGCCACTGGAACCCTTGTGAGCTACCGAGATGCTCCAAGGACATCAACAATGGCAGCCACTAGTGAGGTGAGTGAGTGTTAGTGGAGGAGGAGCTCAGCCACGCACAAAGTGCAAGGCTGAGGTCAATTGTGTGCAAAGGAAGCCAAGGGAGGCTTCCAAGGGTACTTTATAACCTGATTGAAGGTGATGAGCTGGGGCTAAGCTCCATGGTGAGCTTAGCCCACGGGCTGGTCCATGAGGTGGACAAGACATGGGGCTGACAAGGGGGCAGGCTCGGGCTTGACCTGAGAGGCTAAAAGCTGACCTGCATTAAATGCGGGTCAGCAAAGAGCTGTTGAAGTGTACCCCAAGGTCAGACACGCATTAATTGCGCTGCTCAGAGCTTGCCCGCGCGCCAGAGGAAGGAGAAGAACAGGGGAGGACTTTATGGCCGTTGGATAAGACCTGGGAGAGGTCCTAACCATCGGATCCTATTTTGAACCGTTAAGTTTTAAGTGGCTGGGAGGAGGTCCCAGCCACACGATCAAGGGCGAGGAGGTCGTGGCCCTCCGATCTCCTTAACGTGAAAACGCACGTGAGGAAATGGACAGGAGGTCCAAAGCGTTGGATCTCCATCCAACGGTGCGGACCTCCAGTTGGGACTTAACCGCACGCGAACATAAGAGACTGAGGGGGAGGTCATGGCCTTTGGATGCAAATCCAAGGGCATGGACCTCATCAAGGCGGGAGGACCTTGCTGTAATATTTTTCAGAGGAGGTCGTGGCCTTTGGATGTAAATCCAACGGCTACGACCTCAAGTGAGTACAAAGGGAGGTCTGACAGTTAGATTGTTGGAAATATGCCCTAGAGGCAATCATAGAGATGATGATATTTCGTTGTATCCATGATTTAATAAATGTTCCTTGAATATTGCCTTTGTGTTGATTAACAAGTATGTGACTTGTTTGTGAAACTCTTCACTTGTATGGTTATTCTAAAGATTGTCCCTAGTCGAGTTCATGTGAGGACACATGTGAATGATGGATTAGCACATGTATGTCGGTTGATGACCATGTTTCATGAGTCATAGACATGGAGATGTCAAACCAATAATGTGGACACATGTTTAGAACATGGGGTTGGACCGACCCAACATGAGACATAACAATTATACTTATGGTTCTCTACACAATGTGTACGCCTTGTCCTTAGACCTGAGATTGTCGCATGTACTTGAGATGTGAATCGACCTACTTAGGGGCTATCAAACGCTACTCATCAATCAGGTAGTTATAAAGGTAGCTTCGGGTTTGTCATGAAGCATCTTTGCGAGGCATGGTCGGTCGAGATGGGATTTGCCCTCTCTACGAGAGAGATATCTCGGGCCTCGAGTGATCGGATCGAAATGCATGGCCATGCTACTTAAGGTTAAGAGTTAACCTAGTAAGGGATTCGAATCACGGGATCGAGAAAGAGTGGTCAGCTTGGAGCTCAAGAATATCGTGAGGCAAAGGATTGGCATGTACATAACGTTGTGATGGTTCGTCCGATGATGATCTTTGTGTGCGTTTAGGAGTTGGCACGTCTTGCTAGAGACCGCTACCAACTATTGACCAAGTATGTATACTCGCGTCATGTCTAAACATACGTGAACCTATAGGGTCACACACTTAAGGGGCTGAAGCCTAATTCGGATTGGATCCGAATTAGACTGGGCATTGAGTCCTAATGGGCCTCTATTAGTGATGAGTTTTTCGTGACACCATCAAACCCTGGCCGCCACCCCTCCCACGCCCTAGTCGCTCGCGCGGATCTAGTAGTCCGGCGTGCGACGCTTCCTCCCGTACGTGTGGATACCTTTGGAGGCGCTGCATCTGTAGCGTTTGGACGAACCGCAAGAGAGGAGCTGTACGTGGGACGCCGCGACGAGGACGAGGAAGTAGTACGACTACTCTACCCCGACGTGCTGCATCAACTTAGTACGACTACTCGCCCTCGACGTCTTTGCATCAATTCCGCACTCGCTGCGTCTAGTGGTAAGACCGTGATCTATAACTACAAAGTGATCTTGGTTTCTGGGTAGAATTTTTATTAATTTGCGCTTAGTGTAGCCTACCCGTGGCCCTTCATAGATTGGGAGGAGGAGGTCGTGACCATGGATTTTTGATCAATGGTGTGACCTCACGAGGTGGGATGTGGACTTGCTTAGTTTAACGGTGAGGGAGGTCGGGGCGCGGATCTTGAATCCAAGGGCCAAGACCTCACATAGGTGGGATGACCTCGCTGCGATGGCTTACAAAGACGAGGAGGTCCTTTGAGGTTTAACACGTGGGAGGTCATGACCGTGGATCTTTGATCCGGCGGGTGTGACTGATGAGGTGGGGAGGTCTCGACGCCCACGTTGACGAGGAGGTCCACGAGGTCAAGAGGACCTCGAATGGGGAGGTCTGGGGCCTTGGTTGAGGGGAGGTCGTGGCGGTTGGATTGGATCCAACGGCTCGACCTCATCAAGGTGGGAAAGGAGGTCGATGGGGTTGAAATTTGGACCCAGTTTGAGTACGGCTCACCCAAGGAACAAAGTCTTTCTGTTTTAAATTTAATTTTCTAACAGCTAAGACTTGGCAAAATTGTTTGAGATAGCAAATGAACTCCAAAATTCATAAGATTTTAACTGGAGCTAGCTGACAACATGATTAACCTTACATAAATTTTCCAGAGGTTATTATGCAATGCATTTTTCTCAGGAATTTCATTAAGGTTGTTCAATGATTCATTTACCTCCAAAAATTATCAAACTAGTTTTACAACTTGTGATATTTTTCAGAGGGGTCCCACCTCAGTTTTAGGACCAAGGAAGATACTTTCCAATTGTTTGGCACAAGATTTGAGAGAATTGGAAAACGAATTTGACTTTTGGTCAACAAGAGCTTTGTGTTCTTGGTTTACACAACTCTTGGACAAGAATTACATGAGATTGTAAGGGTTTTCAAGTTGTGAGAAAAAGTTTTAATTTCTACACATATAATTATACTTGAATAACCCTGATTATACATTTGGGATGTTACAAAATCTCCCCTAACAGTAAATCTCGCCCCGAGATTTGGCTCACTCGTAAAGAAGGATGGATAGTCCGACGCAGACGATCATCTCTTTCCCAAGTAGCCTCATCCTCGAATGGTTTTGCCACTTGAACTTTAAGGAACTTGATGGTCTTATTCCTTGTCCTTCGTTCAGACTCATCGAGCACGCGAACAGGGTGCTCGCGATAGGTCAAATCGGGTTGGACATCGAGAGTTTCCAACGGAGCTTCCTCGGTTGGAACACGGAGGCACTTCTTGGAGGGACACATGAAAAACATCATGTACCCCCTCAAGTGCAGGCAACTCCAACTTATAGGCAACGGCTCCTTCTTCTCGATAACGGTAGGGACCGACATATCGAGAGCCAACTTGCCCTTGACGCCAAAGCGTTGATGGCCCTTCAAAGGAGAGACTTTGAGATAAACAAAGTCATTAGGCTCAAAACGTAACTCACGTCGACGGCGATCCGCATAGCTCTTTTGCTGGATTGAGTGTGGCGCAAGCGCCACGAATAAATTTGGACTTGGCGCTCGGCCTCATTGATTGAGTCCGACCAAAGAGGTCTCTCACCGGTCTCGACCAGTTCAACGGGTCCTACACTTTCTCCGTATAAGGCCTCAAATGGTGCCATGCCGAGACCGGCTGAAAAACGTTGTTATAAGAAAACTTCGTGAATGGCAAGCATTTCTCCCAATGCTTCCCATAGGAAAGGACACAAGCACGAAGCATGTCTTCCAAAACTTGGTTGACCCTCTCGGTCCGACCATCGTTTGAGGGTGAAATCTGTGCTAAAAAGCAAGATGAGTGCCCATAGCCTCTTGCAAGCTATGCCAAAACGAGGCGTGAAAAGGATCCACGATCCGACACGATCGTCTTGCACACCGTGCAAACTCAAGATCGCGGCGATGTAGAGCTCCGCCAAAAGACCTACCCGAAGGTCGGTCTTGACGGGAAGAAAATGTGCCACCTTAGTCAATCGATCGATGGCGACCCAAATGGCATCATTCTTCTTCGGGATGTGGGTAGACGGTGATGAAATCCATTCCGATCGAATCCCACTTCCACTCGAGAATTGGCAAAAGTCAAGCGATCCGCAGACGCCGATGCTCGGCCTTGACACGGCGACACACGCGTCGCACTCGGCAACGAACCGCGATTTCCCTCTTCATTCGGGTCCACCAAAATCTCGGCGGAGATCTTGATACATCTTTGTGGCCGGGATGAATGGATAAAGGCGAATCATGGGCTTCAGCGGAGGATCAAATTCCGCAACTCCATGTCCTTTGGAACCACAAGGCATTGCCGAACCTCACAACACCATGCTCATCCTCGAAAAGCACTTGTTGTTCGGCCTTGACATTTGCCTTAATGTGGCTCACTCCCAAATCCGATGCCGAGCGGACTTGATCCGATCCACCAAGGTTGGTTGCACAACCATGGCAATGAGAAATCCATGCTCAACTATCTCCAAGTTGAGGCGCTGGAATGCTTCGAGAAGAGAGGCGAATGCTCCTTGAGCACTAAGGCATTACAATGCGCTTTGCGACTAAAGCGCATCGGCAGCGACATTAGCCTTGCCCGGATGGTAGTGAATACCCATATCATAGTCCTTGATCAATTCCAACCATCTCCTTTGCACGAGGTTGGTCAGGTTGGGTGAACAAGTACTTGAGGCTTTGTGATCGAATACACTTCACAGCGACACCGATTAGGTAATGTCGCCAAATCTTAAGTGCATGAATCACAGTGACCAACTCCAAATCATGAGTAGGGTAGTTGAGTTCATGAGGTCTCAATTGTCTTGATGCATAGGCCACTACCTTGCCTTCTTGCATAAGGACACAACCGAGGCCTCGACGAGAAGCATCGCAAAAGATATCGAAGCTTCGATGGATATCGGGAAGAACAAGAACGGAGCGGTGGTCAAAGCGCTTTTTGAGTATTTGGAAACTTTCTCACACTCAACGGACCACACAAACTTCTTGTCCTTCTTGAGCAACTCCGTCATCGGCCAGCGATCTTGGAGAAGTTCTCGATAAAGCGGCGATAATATCCCGCTAAACCGAGAAAACTCCGCACATCGGTGACGAAATAGGTGACTCCATGAAAGAACATCGCCGACCTTGCTAGGATCAGCGGCTCGCCTCTGCTTTGAAAGAATATGGCCTAAAAAGCCACTTCCTTCAACGAGAATGCACACTTGTGAACTTGTCTGGTGGTGCTCACGTAGCTTACCTAACACAAGCCTCGAGATCTTGATCATGTTCCTCATCGTTCTTGGAATAGATAAGAATATCATCGATGAAGACCACGACAAACTTATCCAAATACTCCATGAATACCGAATTCATGAGATTCATGAACAAGGCGGGAGCATTGGTTAAGCGAATGACATGACGGTATACTCATACAAGCCATAGCGAGTAGAGAATCTCGTCTTTGGAATATCCTCGGCGAATCTGAACGATGATATCCCACTCTCAAATCAATCTTGGAAAACTCGAGCTCCAGTCAATTGATCGAAGAGATCGTCGATGTGGGGCAATGGATACTTGTTCTTCATCACTTCATTAAGTGGGCGGTAATCAACGCTTATCATGTAAAAGTATCCTTCTTCTTTCGAAGATTATTTGGACAACCCCAAGGAGATGAGCTAGGCGAATGAAACCCTTCTCTTGCAGCTCACTTAATCGCTTCTTCAACTCCACCAACTCGCTCGGTGGCATCCCAGAAGGCCTCTTTGAGATAGAGGCGATGCAGGGAGCCAACTCAATGACAAACTCGAGGTCTCGAGCGGGTGGCATCCTGGAAGATCAGCGGGAAAGACATCAACAAAGTCACAAACTGTTGGGACTTCGCTAATATCTGGAGCGGGCTTCGCTTCAAGCCAAGAGATGAGGATCTAGCGACTTCGGTGAGAAGCAAACACGCTCACCGAAGAACTTGAGAGAGATGAGCTTCTGGCAATCGATTTGTCCCATGTCTTTGAGACAACCAATCCATGCCAAGAATCACATCTAGACTCATTGAATGGAGAAGGATAAGGTTTGCTAAGAACCCTCGCCTTCGATCTCGATAGGGACATCCCTACACTCAATCTCGGCTCTCAACTCCAACCATGAGAGCGAATGAGTAAGCGGGACCGACAATGGAGAGGAAAGAAGCTCCAACAAAGAGCAAAAGACTTCGAAACAAAGGAATGAGATGCTCTGAATCAAACAAAGCGAAGTGGGGTGAGAGTTAACAGAAAGTGTACCTAATGCGGCGTCGGGTGCCTCTGAGCCTCCTCTGCGGTGATGGCGTTGACGCGACCACTACCCACGCCTTGGGTAGCGGGGACGATCTTTCGGTCTGAGATGCACCACCTCCCCGCGTCCTCCATTAGGGGCGGTCGCTCCTGTCTTCTTAGGGCATTGGTTCGCATAATGCCCCTTACGGTTGCATGAGAAACATGTGACCCGGCGGCACTGGTTGCGGGCCGCTCTGGCGACTTCGCAGTGCGTGGTAGGACACGGCCTGCGAAGGACGAGGAACAGGGGCAGGTGACCTCGGGGGCGCCGAAGAATGAGAGTGGTACCCCGAGACGCGCTCAAAAGAGGGCGGAAGAAGCGGGCTCGAAGTCTTATAGGTCTCCCACTTGCGCTATGGAATCCATAAGCTCCCGCCGCATGCTTTCGCCGACGATGGCCTTGTCGACCAAGGTCCGAAAATCGAAGAAAGTCGGCAATGGATAGCTTGTCCTTCAGCTCCTCGGACAAGCCGCGCTGAACTTGGCACCTTGGCCATATCGATTAGCCACATCCTCGGAGCATAACGAGCGGATGGTTGAACTTCGTACACATACTCCATGGTGAGCTACGCCCTTGCTTGGCGCAAGAAACTCCCCTTCTTGATCTCCATCAAGCGGCGAGGATGTGAGCCCGACGGAAGGCGTCGTAAACTCCTCCCAAGAGACGGTGTGGTCTACGGGCTGCATGGCGAGATAGCTCTCCCACCAGGACAAAGCTGCACCCTCAAGCTGGTGCGATGCGAACAGCGCCTTCTCGTGCTCCTGGCACTGCGCTATGCGAAGCTTACGCTCCACAAGACGAAGCCAATCGTCCGCATCCAAAGGGTCCTCGGGCATCGAAAAGGTAGGGGCCGAGTCTGAAGAACTCAGCAAGACCCCCACGAGGCTGATGGGCATTCCCTGGCCCAGATCCTGAAGCTCCGGTAAGGGCAGTGGTGTTGCGCGCGATGACGTCCAGTAGAACTCTCCTGTCATCCGCGCGGTTGCGCTCAATCTGAAGAAGGACCTCGGCCATGGTCGGAGGAGGAGGAAGCTCCTCGTCCGGACCAGCTGACTGGCCTTGGCCGCTACGAGTGCGTCCGGCCATCCTGTTACAAGAAATTTTGGTTAGCAACTAGACCCGAAAAACTAAGCCTTAAAGAAAACAAAAGCGATCGACTAGGGGAATGAAGATCACCCTAAACGAAAGCCAAAACAACGAGTAATTAAACTTTAAAAGCTTCTAAAAGACTCTACAAACAGCCAAGAAACACCAAAAGCAAGGTTCAACTTCTCAACTCAACTAACCCGTATTGAATGAACGAGTAATTGATCGGGAAGATTACAAATCAGATTGTAAGATGAGATCTAAAACTATTAGAGAGCAAGGTTAAGGCAGCGAAATAAGTGTTAGATACTTAGCTAACTAGTATCACATCTTACCCTTTTATTCCCACAAGTTTTAGTTGATTAGCCTCTCATTTTCTACCTCATTTACTAGCTTAAGCATTGCTGCCCTAAAATGCTTGCTTGCTGTCCAGAATTTTCAGATTTGAGTTTCGCCTTCAAATACTTCTATTCTTCACCAAGAAGGTAGCCAAGACATCAATTTAGAACTCTCATATGTTACCCAAAACCCAATTAATCGATAATGACTATTTTGTAGAAGAGAAGAGAGGAAAACAACTTTCAAAACTCAAATTAGAGTGAGATGAGAAGAGAAAGCTAAGGTAGATGAGGAATAAAATCTGAGAATTTTCTTAAGCTTTCAAATCTCGTTTATACTTTGAAAATAGGTTTTCCAAAATATCTTAAAGACGACCAAGCTTGTGTTACTACGGTCATAACGGCTCTGATACCAACTTTTGTGAGACCCCGACATTTATTAGGCTCATAATACTTAGTCATCCAATTGACCCTAGTATTATCAACCAAATAAACCCGGTCTCGAGAAATGTATACTCCCCAGAATGCAGTATACATACCTCACAACAAAAGAGTATATCAATTCCATACAACACATAGTACATAAGCAACAAACCAGAAGTTAATATTAAAATGGAATAGCTATTACAAAAGAGAGGCCCTTAGGCCAAATAGCAACAAATAAAAAGATAACAGCGGAAGCAAAAGTGCCATAAAGATGGCTATAACACAAAGCCAATCAGTGTGCCTTAACCCCTAGGCATCTGACCGGACCGCCAAGCTAGTCGTCGAAGAAAGCGCAACCGTGGCACGTAAGTAAGGCTCTTGGAGCTCACCTCAAATCTCTGCAACAAATTTGTTAAGCAAAGCAAATGAGTACAATAACTTGTTTATTGTACTCGCAAGACTGACGTGTAAGATAACAGAACTATAATTTAGCTACATGCAAGCTTTAATTAAGTGGATGGAGCTTTGGACTTACATTTTAGCACAAAGCAAGTTTCATTTGCAATAACATAATAGATTGAAGGCAATTTGATAAAGCATTTTTAATTGTTGAAATACAACGCGATAATAACATAATAACAACAACAAGAACAATCCTGGAAGTGACTAACCCAAGTCACCACAACAATAGCATGAACTCCCCGTTCATACCAACCATGTCAAGTTTTAATTAAAGGTTGTAGTCTAGTCTTGAACGACCTTACCAAGCATGTCCATAACCTAGGGCGAGGCTATTGAATAGTTTTATCCTGCAGGGTGTACCAATGTACCACACGTCGGACCGCCTTTCCTTTAGGCACACGACCTTTGGTGTGCAAGCACGGCTAAGTCCTACGAGACATTTCCAATGGGCGATGCTAATTACGAGCAAGAACCCACGGGGACAAGACACATTAGACACCCTAACCAGTCCGCCAATGCTCCCTCCCAACACTACACACACAGATTTTATTAAAACATACCCACCAACCAGCTCATAATTAACACCTCCCAAAGTACTTAGTCAAGAGAGGTCCCATATCCCCTCGTGTGGTTAGCACATAAAAGCGCTTGGCTTAGTGACCCAAGTACTCGGTCCTTAGGGACCGGGCATACCACCACATTCCAAGAACCGCACCATCCATCCAATATGCCCAAGTCTAAATCGACATTTTATTTTCAGTTTTTGATTTTACAAATTAATCAAAGCACAAGTGCTGGACATATAGGAGGAATAATTATACTTGTGTGATCAAGACCATCGACTATGTCGATGATCGCCCATTACTACCGATAGCTAAGCATGTCTAAGCAGTTTAAACGCAACTACTAAGTGATAAGAGCTCATCCAACGAGCTCAAACCACAGCGAATAACCTAGGCTCATTGGTAGTAGAGGATAACAATTCCTACAGATTATGCAACTATAGGAAAGCTAGCGACATTTAACACAAAGTAGCATGCATACATAGAAGTAAAACAAAGTAGTAAGCTTTAAAGTAATGGGACATGATGGGAGATGGTCAAACTGCTTGCCTTGCTGCTGGTCACTTTGTTGCGGAGGGTCGTTTATGGATCACCACAAATGTTGAAACCCTAACGGAAAAGCGATAAAGAACCGATAAGAACGACGAAAGACAACAAAGACAACACAGCAAAAGAACTCCAAATACTATGAAATTTCTACAGCAGTAAGAGGGTGATTTTAGGAGATTTTGCAACAAGAACCAATGGATTTGGATTCTTAATGCAAAAGATATGAGCAAAACAATTCTGCTCAGCCCTAAAAATACCAAACTGCACTATTCACTAATTTAATTATGAGGCAACATTTTCTAGAACAGTGGTGAGGCTGAAATTTTTACTGCAAAACCAGCACCTCATGAGATGAATAACACAATTGAGTTCATCTCATTTGGAGCTATTATGCACTTTCTATAATTTTTCAAAAACAAGAACTTGAACAAAATTATAATGCACAAGTCCTCATTTTTCTAACAGTAACATGCTCAAAACTAATTTTCTTAGTGAGTTCATTAATAGAGAAACCAACAAAGTTGGTCTCACTCAAAAACAACCTACTGAGCAGTAGTTATGAATTTTACAAGCTAAGCATTAATTTGAATGTATATTTAAAAGGAGTTTTAAAATCTAGTGGCTAACTGTGCTCTGGAGCTGAACTCAACTTATAATCATTTTTAGATTAAAGTCAAGTTCAAGATAGAGCTAACACAACTTGAATGACCTCATTTGGATTTAAGAAGAAAAAGATATGAAATTTTAAAGTTTATACCTTATTACATTTATTATTAAGACTTTTCTTGGCATTTCAACACTCACAAAGACATGGGAGGTCGTGAGCCACAGATCCACAGATCTAACGGCTCAGACCTCCCAAGAGAACAACACACTGCACATGGGAGGTCCAGAGGTCTGGACCTCCTAACCACCACATCTTGGCGAGGTGAGGGAGGTCGTGGCCGTAGATGGGAGATCAACGGACCTAGCAGGAAGGAGGTCAGGGCGGACCAGATCTAAAGGGAGGTCCTCACGGGAGATGACCTCGAGGAGGTCCCGAGAGGAGGTCCTCAACGTCCTGAACCTCGAGGAGGTGCAGGCGGCTAAGATGCGCCAAGGAGGTCTTGGGCGCTCGAGATCTCCTCGGAGGAGGTGCGGACATCCCGAGCTTCAGCGCCGCACATGTTTGGACAGGGCATTAATGCGGCAGGACCACGAGGAGGTCAGCATGAAGGATATCTATCGCATAAAGGGGCAGGGTTAATGGCAGTTAAGGCGCCAATGATTGCGATGATTGGGCATTTAAAACGGCGAATTTATGTCCTAAGCGACAATGACACGCTCGGGACATCCGACAAAATCCGGCGTGAAAAAGTGATCCTCCCGGCGATGTAGAGCTCGCGGTGAGATCCAATGGTACCGTTAGGTTCGCAATAACCATGCGCACCGCGGACCTCTCAACGCAATAGCGGCCTTGAGCAGCCGTGAGCCGAGAGGACCAATACGTCCCGCACGGCCTGTCTGAAAATGCAAAAAGCGAGCTCATGTGCGACAATCAAGCTTGTGCCAAGAAAGCTCCGCGAGATCATTCATGCGGTGCGGCATCTAAAGGACTAACGAGGGCTTACGATGGTCCTAAGGTCTTGGGGAGGTGGTGGCCGAGTTGGGGAAGACAGGGCTCCACGGCCAAAGCTCGACTTCAAGCCGACTTTGTCCTCCTCTGGCGCCAAACAAACCAAGTTAGGGTTAACTTCGAGAGGTTTGGGGAGCACAAAATGAGCGAGGGTGGAAGAGGAGCCACTGGAACCCTTGAGCTACCGAGATGCTCCAAGGACATCAACAATGGCGACCACTAGTGAGGTGAGTGAGTGTTAGTGGAGAGGAGCTCAGCCACGCCACAAAGTGCAAGGTGAGGTCAATTGTGTGCAAAGGAAGCCAAGGGAGGCTTCAAGGGTGCTATAACCTGATTGAAGGTGATGAGCTGGGGCTAAGCTCCATGGTGAGCTTAGCCCCGCCGGTCCATGAGGTGGACAAGACATGGGGGCGACAAGAGGCAGGCTCGGGCTTGACTGAGAGGCTAAAGTCGACTGCATTAAATCTTGGTCGAAGAAAGACTGATTGAAGTGTACCCAAGGTGGAACCGCATTAATTCTTGTTGCTCGAGCTTGCCCTTGCGGCCGAGGAAGGAGAAAACAGGGGAGGACTTTATGGCCGTTGGATAAGACACAGGGAGAGGTCTAACCATCGGATCTATTTTGAACCGTTAAGTTTTAAGTGGTGGGAGGAGGTCCCGCAGCCACGATCAAGGGCGAGGAGGTCGTGGCCTCCGATCTCCTTAACGTGAAGCATACGTGAGAAATGGGCAGGAGGTCCAAAGCGTTGGATCTCCATCCAGCAGTGCGGACCTCCGATTGGGACTTAACATGCTTGAACATAAGAGGCGGGGGAGGTCATGGCCTTTGGATGCAAATCCAAGGGCATGGACCTCATCAAGGCGGGAGGACCTTCAACGTAATATTTTTCAGAGGAGGTCGTGGCCTTTGGATGTAAATCCAGCAGCTCGACCTCAAGTGAGCTCAAGGGGAGTCGGCAGGTTAGATTGGGAGGAGGAGGTCGTGACCATGGATTTTTGATCCAATGGCATGTGACCTCACGTGGGTGGGATGTGGACTTGCTTAGTTTAACAGGTGAGGGAGGTCGCGTGGATCTTGAATCAAGGGCCAAGACCTCACATAGGTGGGATGACCTCGCTGCGATGGCTTACAAAGCACGAGGAGGTCCTTTGAGGTTTAACACCTGAGGAGGTCATGACCGTGGATCTTTGATCCGCGAGGTGTGACGATGAAGATGAGGGAGGTCAGCGCCCACGTTGACCCGGGAGGTCCACGAGGTCAAGAGGACCTCGAATGGGGGAGGTCTGGGGGCCTTGGTTGAGGGAGGTCGTGGCGGTTGGATTGGATCAATGGCTACGACCTCATCAAATGGGAAAGGAGGTCGAGATGGGGTTGGGCTGGACCCGGGTTTGAGTCTGGCTCGGCCAAGGAACAGTCTTTCTGTTTTTAAATTTAATTTTCTAACTGACTAAGACTTGGCAAAATTGTTTGAGATAGCAAATGAACTCCAAAATTCATAAGATTTTAACTGGAGCTAGCTGACAACATGATTAACCTTACATAAATTTTCCAGAGGTTATTATGCAATGCATTTTTCTCAGGAATTTCATTAAGGTTGTTCAATGATTCATTTTACCTCCAAAAATTATCAAACTAGTTTTACAACTTGTGATATTTTCAGAGGGGTCCCACCTCAGTTTTAGGACCAAGGAAGATACTTTGCAATTGTTTGGCACAAGATTTGAGAGAATTGGAAAATGAATTTGACTTTTGGTCAACAAGAGCTTTGTGTTCTTGGTTTACACAACTCTTGGACAAGAATTACATGAGATTGTAAGGGTTTTTCAAGTTGTGAGAAAAAGTTTTAATTTCTACACATATAATTATACTTGAATAACCCTGATTATACATTTGGGATGTTA